>CM021765.1:73937057-74388805 GCA_011076525.1 Nettapus auritus | reverse complement strand
CCGCCTCCCGGCGCCGCCTCGGCCGCCCCGGCCCGCCCCGAGCGGCCCCGGGCCTGACCGCGTGGCCCCCGCCGCCGGGATAAGCCGCCTCCGGCAGCCGTGGGAGGGGGGGGGATGAGGGACCTCCATTCTGTGAGGACAGCGGGTGCAGCCCCCTGCCCAGCACGGCTCTCAGGCACCACTGCTTAGACCCCGTGTGTTTTTCAGACGATTTTGTTGGTCGTTATAAACCAACGGTTCGCCCCTGTTTAATCTCTTGCCGTCCCAAGTAATAGGCCAAGAGCATGTCTGGCTGCTGATTTGCTGTAAATGGGGAATGAGCAGAGAGCTTCCCGCTTGTATTTAATTTACCACTTTTACAGATTTCAGCCTTATCTCACTTTTTTTCTGAGCGTAAGTTACTGGCATCAGAAATGCTGAGTCTTTGAATTAAAGTTAAAAGAAAATAAAAAGTTTTACCATCTGACCTGTACAGAGAAGCCTGTTACATCATTCTAGAGTACCCCCTTTTGCTCTCTTACACAATTCTTAATTTGCTCTTTGTACCCATCAGGATACAAAGCCATGATCAAGGACCTGAGCTTTCGCTCTTCTTACATACAAGTGTGCATACAGGCCCTAGCTCTGACACTTAACCAAATTCTTCCAGTTCAGTCTCCTCGAATAACCATGATTATTAAAATGCTTCTGCAAAAGAAACAAAAGCTTCAGATCAATTGAGAAGGCGATGAGGCCTCCTGCATGAACCAAGCAGCTGGCTGGAGTCCCCAGTGGAAGGGCTTACGGAAACCAGCTCAGGGACAACAAACTGAGCATCAGCTGCCACCCCACTGCTGAGGTGACAGTGGGAAGGAAACAGGAGCCCCTGGAGGGACGTAGGAACCCATAAGCAGCTGGGGCGGGACAGGAGTGATGCCAGAGCTGCACTTCCCTGTGCTGGCAACAGCACCAGCACTGGGAAATCAAAAATTGGGCATTTCAAACCACCCAGAACACAGGCATTAAATCCCAAAGTTGGACTTGATTAAAACTAACGAGAATTTGAAGCAAAGTCAGAACCACACCAAAGGAAAGAAGCTAATGCTCACACCCGCATGCTGAGTGAGTGAAAAAGCTTGACCTCGGAGTCCCTGACAGGAGCTATCAGGGAGCAGAGGAGCCTGGTGTTTTGTTTCCTGAAACCAGTCCTGGACAGTCTGAAGCCTGGGGCTGAACAGCAAAGGTTTTGCAATGCATTGTCAATACTCTGTGCCTCCAGACCCTGTTTATCTCAGCAATTTTACATCAGGCTTTAATTGCCTAATTAAGACTCTTCAGTCAGGCAGGTTTCATTTCCCAACAGCAGACCCTGGCATGCTTGATATCAGTGGGAGTTTTCCTGGGGATGGACTCAGAACTTGGCCGAGCATCGAGCCTGCCTGCTGAAATGGCTGTATTCGCCTGGCAGAAAATCACCCCTTGGGACCATTTGCACACAGAAAGGTTCAACTGTTGCCTAAACATGAGTAATATGGTGCCATTTGAAGTGTCCCCTGATACCCTAGGCATCCCCCTCGGTTGCCAGCTCTGAAGCAGGACGGTACACCATAGCTATACCCTCGCCAATTGAGTTTGGGCATTACAAGAGTAATTTTAGAAAATAATTAGCATATGCTTACTGTGGAAAAGCTCAGACTGATGGGACTGCATTCCCCTTCATCTGTAGGCTTGCTCATCCCAGCTCAGCTGGAGCACACTCACAGCTGAAACCTGTTAATGCCTCCTAGCTCTCAAATGATATATATGAAAAGAAGTGGAAATCTTGATCCAAATCCAAGCAGTGGTGGCTGTTAGCTAGAAATGAGCAGTATGAAATCAGCATTTGGGGGTGGGGGCTGGGGAGAGTAAAGGTCAAAGCAGGCAGGTTTTTAAGCAAATGCTTCATTTTAAACCCATATCCTTGAAACAGCCTAACAATCTCACTTACATTACTAGATCAATATGCTGAAAATAATGAAGCGCTTACCTGCTTTAAAAAAAAAAAAAAAAAAAACTTTCCCGCCTTTTTTTTTTTTTTTTTTTCAGGTCTTAAATCAGTGCAAAGATCACATAAGGTAAGCAGATTGGAGGAATCCTTGCTGATCCTCTCCTTGCACACAGAAAGCTTCAGTAGTGACAAATGTTCCTCCAGCATTTTTAACAAGCATTAACCCTCCTCTTCCCCCCCCCTTTAAAAATAATGGTTGTGCCTCTCTGAATGTTAGTTTTATGAAGATAGTATCTGAAAAAAATATGATTAAAGAGATTTTGTCATAGCAAGTCTACATAGAAAAAAAAAAAAAAGCATGGTCAGAAATTGTAAATGAAATATTGCTAATTTTGTCTAGAGCAGAACTAAACCAACTTGGTTGATCAATGTGAATATTTTTACTACTACTTTTAACCTTGTAATTAGCTACAGGGTGAAGGTGAGGCTGCTTAGTCAATAAAGGGAATACACTTTTTGTTGGTTATTTCCAGAAACCTTTTATTCCCAAGTTAGCAATACAGGCTTCTCCATTCAATAGGACCAAGATGCAGGAATCATTGGCTAGTGCTGACGTACTTCCCCAGTGCACACATTATTCAGTGTTGTAAAAGTTAAGAAATCTTTCTTACTCAACTTTCTTTTAGAGTCTACTACTTGTTTTCAGAAACTAATCTATTTCTAGTGATGCTTGCAGCAGCATTATAAAAATTAAATCTCTGTATTTTTAATTTTTTTCTTTTAACGCATGTTTTATCATGATCTCTATGTCCTATATTTTGGTGTTTGTTCCAGTGCTGAGGCACAGAAGAAAATCAGTTTATCCACACAGAAGTTAATAAAAGCACCCCTCTGCAGCATTTGAATATCCACTTTAGATGTGAAAATGCACAAAATCAGAATGACCTTAGACTCAAAATAAAATAAAATTAGAATGAAGTAAATAGGCTGACATCTTCCTAAGACATGAAGGGTAGAAAAGGAACAAAAATGTAATGGTATCTAAAGTTCCTGTTCATCTTGTCAGGGGAGCTCCTGACAGAAGCTGAATATTTCACAGATTTGAACATTGTCTGATGGAAAGGCTTTAATCCTGTACCTACACAATCTACCTCTTGTATGAAGTTACAGATATGTAGGCCACTCTAGTGAAAGCAAACTGGACCAATTAGAGACTTATACAACAACTAGCATTGATGTTTGTTTTTGTGAAAGTGGAGTTTAGTGCTTTCCAGCTGCAGGGGATAAATGGGAAGAGAAGAATGCCTTTAACTGTTTCAATACAATAGATATAGATGGAACTAGGCCAAAACCCAGGCCCACAGAGCTTTAGCGTATAAGGATATGAAAGTTTGCACCCAAAGCCTAGGTTTTGTTTCTCATCCTTCTGATGTGAAGAAAAAAAAAAAAAAAAAAGGAGGGGAGGGAGGAGGAATATCAAACCATTAAAGAGATTTTGATATTTAAGATCCAGTTCAGATTTTAGAGCCCATCTCTATCTGTAATATTTTTCATGCACTCATCTCAGGCAACGTACAATTATAGCTTACTTGAGGGAGGCACCTAATGAAGTTTTTTAAGGCACCTAATTAAGTTTCCTACACAAGCTGGAGAAACCCATGACACCCCTTCCCTTGTGGATAGTCACATTTGAAAAAGCTTAGATATTTCTTGGGCACAACGGCATTTCAAAATGTTTGGATGTACAAAAAAACAGCATTATTGGCCTAAGAGTTTATGAGAGAGAGCCAGAACGGATTGTTTTGACAGTACCTGCACACAAGAATTGATTTATTGCTGCTAGTGCTTTGTTTTATTTTGCCTATAGCAAATGCCAGAGTACTAGATGATTTCTTGATAGCTAGCTAGCTGTGGGCAATCATTTTGCCTCTTTTATCATCATGGGAGTTAACTCTTTACACTGTTGTTTAAAACAGCAGTTTAAATACGTTTTTTTAACAGTTGGGAGGGGGGGCTGACAAAGAGAAATGTACATGAAATGTACATGATTTAGTAACAAAAAAAAAAAAAAAAAAGGAGTATGGTGAATTACATAACATAGGTATCATTATTTGACTGAGAATGAGAAAAAGAGAACACAGAGTATTCATTGCTCCTCTACCCACTTTATTCAGCCTGGTTAGTATGAGCAGGAAATTATGGCTAAATTCATAACACCTAGTGTTATGAAGGTCTTTCCACAGGAGGTAGACATATTTTTCCTGACAGGAGAGATGGCCCTGAAATTAAGAGCTCTCACAAGTGACCTTTTGAGGTTTTTGCTAGGGCATGGGGATGAACTTTGCATCGTCACTATCTACAGACATGCACTCCCTCACATTATGACATGCAAGTATGGGCAGCGGCTGGCTCACTTGCTTTTTGATACATCTGAATTTAGAAGAGCTAATATATGCATTCATTCAAGTAGTTAAATAATTGCTGGTTAGCTATAATAATGTATTGAAATAAACAAACTTAGAAATAATGAAAACTGAAGTTACTTATGAACGAATGATTTAAGTAAAAGGAACTTAGATTAAAGAAGTAGCCTGGATGCCCTTCAAACTGTGGCACAACACAACAGCTATGTAAATAACTTCTGAGAGCTGCTCCAAGCCATTCAAGTGAAGGTATTTTTGCTTGTGATACATTCAAGCCTTTTGAAATAAATTTTTATCTGTTTAACAACCAAAGTTGTTCATTCAGAGAGCCAAGTGTGAGAACTCGACTAAAGCAGAAAGTACAATGTTTGTTTCTTTGAAAACATCTATCCAAAATGGAAGCTTTATTTAGAGACTTCAGGAAGTTGATGCATTGCCTTCTATCAGCTCACAACCACAGAGCAAGCATCAGGAAGCGCACAAAAATGAACTTACTATTCCCATATGGAACAAGTGCCAACAGTTACACCAAGTTTGCTTTCAGCCTTACAGAACTCACTGCCAGCCCCTGGAGACTTGTTAATCAGGCACTGTCTCCTGGGGTTTCTTTTCTACTTGTCTGCCTGAAAATGAAGCCTTTCCCTACAAAGCAAAGAGATAAACATACCTTGTTTGAATTTTCTCTTTTGCCAGCTCTCATGATTTCGGAATGTTCAAACCTGAAAACAGGGGAAAAGATAAATCTTTGTAGGATGAAAAAACAAATAGCCTCCATTTCAGCTGCATTTTCTGCTTTTTTCTTCAGCCCTAGCCTACTCCTAACCATGACCTACCCAACAGAATAATCAGTAGGCTTGTAGAGCATGGTGACTGTAACTACAGACCAATAGTGCTTTGAGCCCTGTCTGTATTACTGTATTATGAGCTGAAAGGCTGACCCTATTGCAGTGTGGATACAACATACTTAATATACAACACTTCATTAAAATAATTATGTACAAAACCCTAGGAGCAACAATGAGCATTTTGATTATGATTTCTTGATGAAATTCAGTATCTTAACTTTGGAAGAAAAAAAGTTATTAAAGTTTCACCAAAATTTCTACAATGAAGATCTTAAGCAAAAAACAGGTCTTAAGAAAAAGACCTTAAAAAAACAGGTCTTAAAAAATCTTAAGAAAAACAATAGGCCTAGTATGAAGCCTACAATGCAGTTATATTTGAAAGCTGGATAAGGTGGCAGTAATTAGTATTCCTAAAGACTACAGCCATTTTATACAGTGGATGTAATAAAATAAATAAATAAATAAATATAATTGCAATATATCTGCAAGTATATTGTGTACCTGAGGGGAATAACTCCCTACCTTTCCTAATTCTTTTTTATCATGCAGAGAATGAGGAATGATATTTCAAACACATAGAAGTTTGTAATTTAGTACTGCTTAAAAAGCCTTCTGCTTTTAATGTTTTTTTCCAAACTTTTTTTCTTATTTAAAAGTTTTGTTGTTGTTTAAATACTGCTCTTTTGTAGGAAATGTCTCATTTCACCAACACAGTGAGCATATTACTCCTTATACACACACAGAGAAATACATTAAGGGCTATGCCAGCCTTTGTTGTTTTCTTTGTGTTTTTGTTTGTTTGTTTGTTTGGTTGGTTGGTTTTGTTTTTAAACCATATTAAAAATTACCTTGACTGTAATTTGGAACGACATGGATTTGATGGATGGACAACTCAGTGGGTAAGGAATTGGCTGGCTGATTGCACTCAAATAATTGCCGTCAATGGCTCAACATCCAGGTGGAGATTAGTGACAAGTGGCACTCCTCAGGGGTCAGTACTGAGGCCAGCACCATTTAACATCATTGTCAGTGACATGGACAGTTGGGACTGAGTGCACCCTCAGCAAATCTACTGATGACACCAACATGCATGGTGCAGTCAACAGGCTGTAGGGAAGGGATGCCATCCAGAGGGACCCAGCCAGGCCTGAGAGGTGGGCCTGTGTGAAACTCAGGCAGTCCAACAAGGCCAAGGGCAAGGTCCTGCACCTGGGCCAGGGTAATCCCCAGCACAAATACAGGCTGGGGGGAGAATGGATTGAGAGCAGCCCTCAGGAGAACCAATGCCCTGAGGGGGTGTTGGTTAATGAGAAGGTCAACATGAGCCCACAATGCGCACTTGCAGCCCAGAAAGTTAGCCGTATCCTGGGCTGCATCAAAAGCAGCATGGCCAGCAGGGTGAGGGAGGGGATTGTCCTCCTCTACTGTGCTCTTGTGAGACCCTGCCTGGTGGACTGCGTTCGGCTCTGGGGCCCCAGCACAAGAAGGACATGGACCTTTTAGAACGAGTCCAGAGGAGGGCCACGAGGATGATCAGAGGGCTGGAGCATCTCTCCTGTGAAGACAGGCTGAGGGAGTTAGGATTGTTCAGCATGGAGAAGGGAAGGCTCTGGGGAGACCTTATAGCGGCCTTCCAGTACCTAAAGGGGGCCTGCAGGAAAGCTGGGTAGGGACTCTTTGTCAGGGAGTGTAGGGATAGGACAAGTGGGAATGGCTTTAAGCTAAAAGGGGGGAGATTTAGATTAGACATTAGGAAGAAATTCTTCACTCAGAGGGTGGTGAGGCACTGGCACAGGCTGCCCAGAGAAGCTGTGGATGCCCCATCCCTGGAGGTGTTCAAGGCCAGGCTGGACGGGGCTTTGGGCAACCTGGTCTGGTGTGAGCTGTCCCTGCCCGTGGCAGGGTGGTTGGAACTGGATGATCTTAAAATTTCTTCCAACCTAAACCATTCCATGATTCTATGTTTATCATAACATTTGAATAACTAGATGGCACTCTTTCCTCAGTGCACTGCAGTAACATTAAACTGCTGGTAGAAAAGAGATGGGAAATGTAAAAGTCACACCTGCTATCTGACTAGCATCAGCAGAGTTAACACCTCTGTTTCACAGCCATGTCTCCACCTGTGGGAACTACTATATTTCCATTGGCAAGATCATAAACATACAATCAGAAGTGTTTTCTCGCTTGTTGCTTTGTTATACAGTAGCTGCAAGTACTAAGAACGTGCTGCTCACAAGACGTGTTAAGTAGAGACTGACCATAGCAGAGTACAGGCTGGATGGAGGTTCACCCAAGGCTTGATTGTAATAAAGTATGTAATAAATATGTAAAATATGTAATAAATGTTACATTTTTCCAATGAAAATATGAGTGCTGAGGCAAACATTTCTCAAAAAGAAAAATTGTTGACCTCTACCCATTTCTCAGCATGGTATGATTTGTTCTCTGAAAACTAGGAGAAAAAATGCTTCCTGTGGTACACAGAGCCTCTAGAAATTCTCTGAACTACACCTCTGCCACCTGGGACTATGTGGTGTTTTATTGATATTACAAAAGGGGAATAGGCAACTACTTCCATGGATGCAGCAGAAGGGAACAGAGTGTCAGCAGTGTTCAGAGTATCTCTGAACAACCCTTCAAGAATGTGAAAGTGGCAGACGCTGTGGTTCATACTTGGTGATGTTTCTGCTAAAGTAGTACAATACACAGCAGAAACAAACAAACCCACCCTAAACCAAACCAAACCAATGTTTCTGCGGCATGTTATTTGAGACTGTGGTGAGAACCCCCAGTATATACTGAGAAGCCACTGCCGATCTGCAGCAGGACTGCAGGCTTTCATTTAGCCCTCCCTCATCTCTTTCTACCTGTTACACATTGCCTCCCATTTTTAATTTCTCCAACAGCTGCAAGCCATTCCTTCATTACATGGCAGGCACAGTTCATGTCTACCTCACACTACTGCTGCTGCTACTTCCCAATATCCTTGGTTTCTCCTTTTCAGACCTCACTTCATGTGTACCACCTATGAATATATCAGGGAGCAAAAAGGATATTGGAAGCAGTGGAGAAAAGCAGCCCTCCACTTGAAGCTATAATCTTTGAGTGTATTTTGATACTTAAAGTTTCCTGTTGGCTATTTCATCTGAAAAACTGGCTTAGCTCCCATTCCCATAGTACAAAGTCACCACGCTAGTGAATGTATCTTGACAAACTCCATGTGAGAAGGCACAGCATTACCCATGGAGGGTATAGCACAGGTCTGAGGCAGGATGTTCCTTACAGTAAATATGCATGTGGTAAAGAACCACAAGAGTGCAGGGGTTTCTGTGTCTTGTTTTGGATTATGGGTTTTCATTTTGATTTTTACAGATAGTATGGTAGTGCTGTATCACATATCAGTTCATAGAGTTTGTAATACAGGTGGTGAGCCCTACTAAAAGGCTGACATAGATGTGGTGGAGAACAACATCCTTCAGTGGGGAGGTGTAGCGTTGGCTCAACCAGAACTTTGAGAACTCCAGCACTTGCAGTGCACTGGCAGCAGGTATACACATCTCCACCTCCCTGTAAAAAAAAATAAAATAAAATAATAATAATAATAAAATAAAATCATAGGTTACTGTCCAGAGAAAGTAAACTTGTTGCTTTCCTTCATCTGCCAAACTCATAATCAGTATTTATTCTTAATAGTCTAACGGTACCTTGAAGCCCATGTTATTCATTAGGAGACTAGTGTGTGCAACACTGCAAACCCAGACCAGACAGCAACACAAACCTTTAGATGTGATCTCAGGAAAGGGTTAAGAAATTATCATAAGAAATTGGTGGTCAGATGTACATATTGTTTAATCCCAGAAATGCATCTTCAGTGGGCTTTGATTCAGGTTGCTCATCTCACTGTGGAACCTGAGTCTGCAGGTCTATCACACTGATAGAGCTCACTGATCTGTCCCAGAGCTGATGTGCGTGCACATATACAGTCTCAGCTGCTAAGTTTCTTTACATCACTGTCACACACCAGCTCACCAGTTGCAAAGATGACAATATTTGTTCCCTGACCAAAGTCCTAGAACTTGCTGCAAAGTTCTTATACTCATTTTCAGAAAAATACTAGCATTGCATTCCAAGAGTTGCAGTCAAAGTCTCAATGTGACAAGTGGCACTCCTCAGGGGTCAGTACTGGGGCCAGCACCATTTAACATCATTGTCAGTGACATGGACAGTTGGGACTGAGTGCACCCTCAGCATATCTACTGATGACACCAACATGCATGGTGCAGTCAACAGGCTGTAGGGAAGGGATGCCATCCAGAGGGACCCAGCCAGGCCTGAGAGGTGGGCCTGTGTGAAACTCAGGCAGTCCAACAAGGCCAAGGGCAAGGTCCTGCACCTGGGCCGGGGTAATCCCCAGCACAAATACAGGCTGGGGGGAGAATGGATTGAGAGCAGCCCTCAGGAGAACCAATGCCTTGAGGGGGTGTTGGTTATTGAGAAGGTCAGCATGAGCCCACAATGCGCGCTTGCAGCCCAGAAAGTTAGCCGTATCCTGGGCTGCATCAAAAGCAGCATGGCCAGCAGGGTGAGGGAGGGGATACTCCCCCTCTACTGTGCTCTTGTGAGAACCCAACCTGGAGCACTGTGTTTAGCTCCAAGGCCCCCATACAATGATTTTACATACAGTGATGTTAACATCAAAAAACAGATTCCCAAAAATGAAAAGTAGAATTCAAATCAAGGGGAACACCCAGTAAATAAAGGAGACAGCTTATGTGTTTCTAATGCAGTTAAAGATTAGTGGGAAAGGCCATAAACAGAGAAGAACATAAGGAATGGTTTGTATTATGTGTGAAATTAGCTGACGGTATGTTGCATAAAGCTCTGTGGGTAAATCAACTACACTTGGGGAGCTCTTGGGTACTCTTAACTAGTAGCAAATCAGCTACATTTCATTATTTCCTGCTGATGTTTCTACTGGAAGTATGTTCAGCTCATTTTTAAGCAAAGTATTTTCTGTACTCAAATGGCAAACAAATCACTGATTAAATGGAGAGATAGCACACCCAGATGATTTACATCAATGTAACTGCACCTCAAGTCATATAATTATGCATTGTAACACCACTGTGAAGGGCTTGAACTAAAATTCCCCATCCAGACAAAAGCCAGAGATTGTAATTGCAGAAAAATTAGGTTACTAATTTATTTTTTAGTATCACCCCCTGAGGAGTGTTGTGATGCCTGAAGATCCTGCCTCCAAAACAGGAGTAAATTTAACTCTCTTGCCTTTTCCACAATATTTTGTGTTTACTAACCTAAAAACATTTTTTTCCATCACACGCTGTGTGCACACAACCATCTTCAATTCACTGCTGCAGAAACCAGGGGACACCACTGATGTCAGTGTTTGCATCCTGTCTCTGCAGCACAGGTCCTTGTTACCAGATCCTACCATTTCCAAGTCCATGAAGGACTTGCCTCTGGGCATCCTCCCAAGAGTGCTGGGAGCAAGATGACAACTCCAGACCTGCTTGGAGGAGATCACAGGCAGGATAGACAGGCTGTGACTGCTCTTCCACAAGCTTAAAGTGATATTAAGGTGACAGTGTGTTGGGGAAGGGAATCATTATTAGTCATGGCTTGGATTAGAGACAGGAAAAAAGTGAAGCAAACACAGCTTGGAGTGGAAAATAGTATAGCTTGTGGCACTTTTTTTTTTTTTTTTTTTCAGCATTTATGTATGATCATTCAAAAACATTGTTTCTAATTGCTGCATGTCCTCTAAAAGCATTTTGTGGCCAGTAAGCTGTCTCCCACTCCTCCGAGTGCAGTCAACAATGCATTTGGGGAAACAGATTCCAGCCTCTGCCTCAAGTTTGCTGCCCAACCTACCCCAAAACAACAGGCCTTAAAAAAGTGTCAAGAAAAATAAGGAAAGGAAAAAAATACAATTTCTAGAGGTGTCTAGAAACATGAACCCCCTCCAACTTGTACTTGCCTTGGAGATAACATCTGCATTGGTGCTGGCACATCAGTCCCATTGGAGACAAATGAGGTTTGTTCCAATCTTTTCTTGAAGAGTTCCTGTTAGAGAGCTGCCCTGCAGTGCAGCCAGCTCAGTTTGTAAAGGAGGGGGAAATCTTTCCATGCCCTCTATCACTATAGTCCCAATGCTCAGCAATGGTCAAAAGGGGTGTTAGGAGCTGACGCCTTTCTCCTGTCAGGAAAAAAATAAGGAGGAAACCAGACAGTAGCAGTATAAATCTAAGGTTTGTCTAGACCTTGATTAGGGGTGCAATTCTGTCCCCTCCACTCAAAAATGACATATTAGAATTGGAAAATCTCAGAGAAAGACAACAGTGATAAAACAGCTGACATAAAAGAAAAAATAACAAGTGCACAAACATTCTCCAAATTTAAAGACGACTGAAATAGACTATGATAGTCTACCAAATAAGGAGTGGCATGCGGAGAGCTTCCAGGGTGTTTCCCTGTATCTGCTAAGGCAACAGCTGAGAAGTGCAGAGCAAAGCCACAGGAAGGAGCCACACACAGAACAAAGCAAAGGCACGTGCTCCACTGCACAACACTCCGTGCATCTGCAGGTCTCCTTCATAGGATATGGTGGCTGCAAAAAAAAAACCAAAAAAAAAAAAAAAAAAAAAAAAACAGTAAACAAAGACAGCTTATCCATCTCATGCACTTCCTGAACTGGCTGGAGAAGTGTTGGTGGGTAGCATTGCAAAATACATTGTCCTTGCTTCTCCATGGGCATCCACCACTGGCCATTGATAGAGAAGAGGGTACTGGGCTAGATAAATCACTCATCTGAGCCAGTGTTGCCGGTCTTGCATTCCTGCCACTGTTGAAGTGGCAGGAAAAGCTGAACTTTTCCTGATTTTAACAGGTCTGGATTTAATTCCACCTAACTTGCTTACAGAGGCTAAGTTTATAAAGCAAGCTACAATAAAGTTTTGTATGCAGCTTGAAAAGCAAAGCCAACAATCATCTTCTTAACTTACTTAAAGCAAATCAGTCAAATTGAAGCATCTATATATACACAGATAGTGTCTCATTGCTACAAGGAGATATAATTTTCCGGATTTCTCCTCAGTCCCTGCTGAAGCCTAGGAGGAAGCTGTCAATCTCTCCGTTACTGTTGAACATCATCTAGTGGGATCCAGACTGTTTTGGACATTCTAAATTCTGGATGTTTTTTTGTTTGTTTGTTATTTTTCTTTTTTTTTCAGCTGTGTTGTCTCCTGCTAAAACAAACAAAAAAACTTACAGATTTTTACCTACATAAGCAATGCTTCCCACAGGGGAGCCTCCTTTGGGGCTTATGGAAGGTGCTGTTCTATCCCAAGAGTTGTGCCTGTGTGAACACTCGGGTAGTCTCCTCATTGACTGTAACACCACAAATGAAAAATGAAGTGACACCAGAGGCCACAGTCCAACAGATCCAGGACAAAACCTGAAACCTCAGACATGGCATGGGAAGAATTGCCTCATGAATTTAAAACAGATCTCTGAAAGTACAACAACTGAACCAATATTACCACCATTACTCCCAGCAAACCTCAGTGAGACAAAGCTTTCCTTCACGCTTGAGTTGGAATTTAGCTGGAGCAAAGACTGAAGAATCTAATTTCTTGTTTGAATAAAGAGAAACACTGATGATATCCCAGCAGGGCAAGTTTCACTGCCCTGTCTGCTATGTAACAGGAACGAGCTGTAGAGACAAGATGTTTCATCCGTATCGTTCTCTGTAATTACATAGGCATATCTCTTGTTTACTTTGCTGGAAACACAGGTGATGTCCCACCCTTGCATGCAGAGCATGGAGTGCACCTCTCTTTTACCTGTACTGGCAAAAACACCCAGAAGATCAACAGATTACAGTTTTTTTCAGCATTCTGGCCAGGCTGCACTGAAAACCATAGGAATTTGGGAGTGAGGATGTGCATAGACTGGTCCGGAGCACTTCAAGCAACTGCCAGCATTGCCAGCTTGTCTCCTTCTTCCAGCTGTATCAAGCCAAACAGGAGGAGAAGACATAAACCTCCTTTAAAAAAAAAAAAAAAAAAAAAAGTGGGGAGGGGGGCTGGGAGATGAGACCAAGCGCAGTGTAGTAACCCTGCTACAGAGCAGCTCCTCTAGCACAGCTCTCAAGAGGGAGCACTGCAAACCAGGGACTGAAGGATTTGGTTTTTGCAGGGCCAGGGCTGAGGTTTCTGCTCTGGGGAAGGAAGACTCTACCTCACCCAGCAGCAGGTTCTCTTCAAAGCTGTATGCTGCGGCATCATTTTCATAGTCATTTTCTCATCTATCAGCACCATTTGGATTAACTGAGCTGCACAGAGTCATTTGCAGACCTGCTCTACATCCAGTTATCCTGAGGTGATGAGGTGATAACTGAGCCCCTGGTTTTGTTTTGGGGTGGCACATGTTCACAGTCCTCAGTACCTGCCCAGCAGCAGTCTGGCCCTGTCAAAGTGCTCTGGATTTAGCTCCCAGCCACCTGAAAGAAGCAACTCCAGCTTTTGTTTTAATAACAACTGTCTAAAGACCTCTTGTGGGATATTCGGGAGCTCTCCAGCTGTGCTAAAGAATGAGGAGAAAGGGGACAGTGGGGTGCTTCTTGCTCTGCACATGTCTGGTCCACTCCAGCCCCCTGGTCCCATCAGCTCTCCCACATCTGGATGTAGCTGCTTGAGTCCTGGACAGCCCTCACATTTGCCATGCCGAGACACGAGAGGGCCTCTTCTTGGTCTCTTGCATGCCCATGTTTAATCTTGTATTGGTGAGGCAAAATTGCTGCACTCATCCTTTCTCATGGAAGGTGCTCTAATAGCGCTGAGGTTATTATTTTTTCTATTTAATGCAAATTATGAAAGCATAGCTGGGATTAATCAAACAAACAGTGTCATTCAATACCAAAAATGTAGTTTGCAAAACAGCAAGACTTCAACCCTTCATCTTCTCTGCATTTAGGTGGGGAAGGAAGGGGAAGTAAATGAACTTTGTAAAAGCACAAAGGGATTTTTTTTACAAGATCTTTTGTGAGATTGAAAACAGTAGCTTAATTGTACAAGACGTTCTGTTCTCTGGATGCAAATAGTTGATATTTTTTAAATTTCTGTAAACTTAGAAAGAAAAACATTTTTTTTTTTCTAGCTGGAGTCCAAGTTGTCTCAGAATAAAATGTACAGCAGTCCATACTGGAACTGCAGCCTCTGTATATACACTTTCTGTTGTGTCACTCCATTGTGTGACTCTCCCAGTCTCTGTCTCCCCATCAATTTCTCAAGATGTTTTCCACCATCTTATCACTTACCTATTTTCCATCCAATGTGACCACTGGAGCTTTTCCTCTCCACTCTCTGCTCCTGTTCTTGAGCTTGATCCTGCACTTGCAAAACCACCAGTGCGGATAAGGCAGAGCAAAAGATCTGACCCATCAGTATTCAAACTGACTCCAAGTAGATATAAGCAGTTTTTCTCTACTCTGCTAACTATACAAACAACAAAAGGCCATTTTCCCCACATCACACTTCATCACAAGAGTCACTGACAACATGAACAAGCCAGACTGATCCATCTTACAAAGCTAACTTCACTACTTTTCCAGTAAATCCCAGTTTGGAGACTGCAGTTCAATAAACATTCCTGGAGAAAGGTACTCAAGCATAAAACCAGGACAAAGCTCACACTGGCTCCCTAAGCTCTCAAAATAATTTGTTGTTGTTGTTATTGTTGTTGTTGTTTACAGGTTTCAGATACCCAAGGACAAATATCCATCTTACTTATTTAATCTCCTGAACTGTAATTTATAAATAGAACTGTTATTTATAAATAGAGCTGTTTATCTTCCATCTGTATCAATTATTTCAAACATTTTTATCCTTCCTTTTCTAAGAGGAGAACCAATACCAATTCTCTCATCCTTGATAATTCTCTTTTTTTCATCTAAGGTAAGAAAAAAAAAACGTAGGTCTGAAGACCACCAAATACTAAGAAAAGATACTTCATTTCCAACATTGCATCTATGACAAGTCCTATGTATTTTTGTTGTTGTTGTTTGTTTGTTTGTTTTGAGGGAGAACATCCAACACCACTAATTTGCTTTCTTTCATGCAGGTAGTCCAATAGCAAAATAAATATTTGGTTTTCCCTCTTTGAAAGAGGAATGCTTTACACAAGGAATGCACCACAGAAATTACTTGTTTGTTTTTAAATATATGCTCCAAAGCTGACATTACCGCGTTGTGATCCCAGGACTTAACCTGATCACATGCTGTTTCTGGCAAAAATGATCTGTTCACCGTGCAGATAGACCACTCCCAATACAAGCATAGACTGCCTCCCTGATCCTCCAGGAGACTCCTGGACAATCATACTTCTCCTGTAGATTATTTTGACAATAGTTTTCCCTTTTTTGAGGCCAAATTGGTCTGGTTTTAGGGAATGACCATCCGGTAATAAAAACAGATGTTTATGTTGCTCTCATCATCAAGTAGAATATTAAAGGGATGAAGCTTGAAAACAAATCCTACTTTCAATAGAAATAAAAGCCATTCTATGACACACTCATCAATTATTCGTAACCACCCACCTCCAATGCTACTTCACATTGACTTTGGGTTTGCTGTAAAAATACTCTGAGGGAGAGGACAAAAAAAGTTATCAGCAGGAATTCTGTTAATTGTCACCAAAAGCCTTTAGCTAAATCATTTCCTGTTCTCTGAATTCAGCTGGAAGCATTCATCAGCAAGAAAGCAGATGCTTAATCATGTGGCCCAGTTGCTCTCTGCAAGACAAACAGCGGAAACTGCATCCTATCATAAATCCATCAGTCATATACCAAATGGGTATCGTGGGGTTTGGGTTCTCCCCCTCCCCATATTATCACTTGGCAGACAGAAGCAGAGTTTGGAGATAAGCTATTTGTACCATAGGCTTTTTTTGGTGGCCCGGTCCCACAGATTCAGGCTCTCGCAGAGCTGGTGCCAGTGAAGTAGATGGAGCAGTGAAGTAGATATGTCAAGGAGGAGACCTGCCCATGTTCCTGCTCTGCAGGGTGAGTTTAAACAAGGGATTGCTCCTTTAAAAAAAAAAAAAAATACTAAACACTGCCCTTCTTTTTAGCTGCCTTCAGTGGATGAGATGAAGATTGATGACAACAAGAAGTATGAAGTTAATTTATTTAATGCAAGCTGATTGTCATTGTTTTGACATGTACAGGCATATTCAAGGAATATATAGGTAGGTGGAAACAAAATAACAAAGACAGCATCCATGAGCCTCAGTAACAGCAAATAAGCAGCCAGACTCCTTTTGCCATACAGTTACTCCTGAAAAAAATGTCAAGGCCTACCCAGCAGCCTAGTGCTCTATCTCAGGTAAACAGAAGTACAGCCACGAAGCTGAGTGCCATGAAAGCCACAGCACAGACTAGGGGTAGAAGGGAAATAGAGACACCAAGAGGTAAACGACAGAAGTTACAAAGGAATTTGGGAATTTCGGGAAGTAAGGGGATCTGAAGGATGGGCTGGCATGTGGGCAGGGGGGGTCCATGCAGAGTGGGCCAAGGCAGACAGCAAGACATGAGGAAAGCCCATAGGTGTGGAAGAAGGTCTTTGGAAAACACCTCTGATCCTGAAGGTTGCCAGAACAGGCAAGGTTTCTAGGCAGGGTCTGGGTGGCCACCCATCAACAGCCACCCAAAAATCACCAAAATACTTTGCTTGTTCCTGCCAGGGACGACACAGGTGAAGACAAAGGCCTGCGGAGGAGCCAGGATTATGGCCCAGCTCTGTTGGCTCCCCATCCAGCACACAGCCAGGAGGTTATGGTGGTTCTTCTCTTGCTCACTCTTGTCCTGCTTTCAACAGGAAACAACAACGAAATCTCAGTTACCATAGTAACTTTTTAAGTGGTGACTGTTGCAGGAACAAGTATTATGTATGCAAAATAAAAGCATCTAGGCAGAACAGCTTGGGAAAAAAACACCAAGCAAATTGGCAGACCATTATTTGCAAAAATAAGAGCCTGAAGTAAGGCTCCTAGATCCATGATTCAGTTTTTGAATAAATAGAAGCTCTGAAGAACCACAAGAAAACAATTTTAAATTTTCCTAGAATGCGTAGTTAGTTTATCGGATCCTTCATCAGAGTATCAAAACCTGCTGTTGATATGTGGCTTTGAAAACTCAGGTCTCCAAAGACTACTGCTGTCTTTTTCTAAGAGCAGTTATGTGGTAGTTCTACTGTGCTGGGCAGCTGAACACCACAACCACTCCCTCACTCCCCCTCCTCAGATGAGGAGGGGAAGAAGTAAAGGAAAGAACAACTCACGGGCTGAGATAAGGATAATTTAATTAAAGGGAAAAATATATATTAAGGAAATATTATTAATTAACAATTCAACTAAAGGAAAAAAGGGAAAGGGGAAAAGGGAGGGGGAAAGGGAACAGCAAAACAAAACAAGTAAAGGCTATGTGGAAGTGCAGAGGAAAGAAATTACTCTCTGCTTCCCACAAATGAGCAATGCCTGACCATGTCCTTGAAGCAGGGCCTCAACGCACATAGCTGGTGTTCGCGAGGAGGACAGACATTTTCACAACAAAAGCCCACCCCTCCCCTTTTCCTCCTTTTTCCACCTTTTATTGCTGAGTGTGACATCATATGGTATGGAATATCTCTTTGGTTGGTTCAGGTCAGCTGCCCTGGTGATGTTTTTGTCTCACTTTTTTTGCCCACCCCCCAGGAGGGCTGGAGAAAGTCCTGATGCTGTGCCAGCACTTCTCAGCAGCAGACACAACACTGGTGTGATAACACTGCTGTTCTAGCTGCAAGTGCAGAGCGTGGCACTGTATGGGCTGCTGCAGGGAAAGTTAACATCCCAGACAGACCCAGTACAAGTTACTAAGCACAACTAAAGGCTGTTCACAGAATTTCATGTGTAATTTCATTTCAGGCAAGAGGCAACTAACTAAATTGTTTTTCTCCTCACTGTCTCAGCTTCATCACAATTTCTAGTCTGCTACTGATTCTTACAATGCTGCACCTTAATCTTTCAGCAAGAGCATAGTGTAGATATCAGTCATAGGGATGCTTGTTGGCCTCATCTTATACCCAAAGAACATAAAACAAACAAAACTCCACCAACAAATAAGCACAAATATGTGGTTCTCTTTAGAGGAGATCTCTTACAGAAGAGCTAAGAATATGTCAGAGGTGTTGTGCAATACTGCACTGCATTGATAGACCTGTAAACAAGGAACATGCACAGCCCTTTCCTTCCACCAGTATACTTGGCTCCAGTTCCTTCACTTTCTTTAGCATTAAGTTCACCTAAAACCCCAAGAGCCTTCTTCTATTTTTTTCTTTTATACTGATAAGCCTCAATAAAGACCTTTGAACACCTCACTATGAGTCATGCGCATATTTAACAGGGTCTTGGAGTAAGTCTCAAACCACTCTAAAATGCATTTCTTTGATTTCTGGCATATTAAATATTTAGTGATAATATTCAACCCACTATCAGAAGTCCTGGCTTCTGATGCACTGAAAACTCAACAACCGAAGTTATTAAGCAGGTATTCTTTATTACGGCACTGGGTGTATGGGGGATCGCTCTGCCTAACACACACACACTAAGGGTTACTGGCAGTGTGCTTATATTAGTGGGATAAATATGTAATCATTTGATTTCTTGTAAGTCTTCTGCATATTCATCAAGTCTCTGAAGAATCAGTAACATAGGTTTCTGCCCCTATTCGCATGCGTATTGGAGTCCTTGGGTGGTTGTCCAGTGTACTCTGGTGGTCTTTGGATGAAAGTTGGAAGTCTTCTTCACTACTAAACTCCTGACCTTTCCTTTCTTTGACGGACTTCAGCAGTCAAGCCAGTTCTTTCTGGTTCCATTTTCTATGCATGCAGTCTTTTACTCCCTTATCTTTCGGGTCGTTAACATACAATTGTGTTAGGTAAAACCTATAGAATCAACATCCTTTACCTTGTTCCTTGTCTCACTTCATCACTGATAAGTCATATGATTCCTCAAAGATATTGAAGCAGAATCCTGGCTGGCTGGCTTTATAGAGGTCTCAATAACTCTCCAGAAACTGATGCAATCATATACCTCCTGACACTTCTAGTGAGCTGTAGTTGTCTGGGCAATGCTTGATTTAGTCTACAAGAGGGGAAAAAATGGCATAACTGAGAGGTGGAGCAAGAAGTGGAGGCAGAAACCAAATCCCACACATAGCTGTGGGCCAACCCAATTGAAAGGAAACTGTCTATATTGCTGTCAAACCAAGAATGAACCTAAATAATATTTCTATTGTAAAACTATCTTAGGATCTGCTTTACTTTAAAAAGTCAAGGTTTGAGGGTTTTGTTTGTTTTTAGGTAGTTTTGCACTTTTCCCCCTCCTTTTGCTGCTTGTAGAGGCACCTACTTTTTTTTTTTTTTTTTTTTTTAGGATACAGATTTACATTCTGCTCAAGTGATCTTAGAAACAACAGGAACAGTTCATTGAGTTAGCCATGAGGGACAGTAAAAAGGTAGCATTTTTTGTAGAAAAGATTTCCAAAAACTAACCTTTCATCTTGACCTTGTGAAGAAATGAAGCTTTTGCAATTGCAGTCTGTATGTCTGTCTCCTCTGAGTCCCATCCTCTCCTACCAGGCAAAACCTCTTCGCCTCAGTAGCCAGTTTAGATCCATTTGGAAGGGGAGGGATCTTCAGGATGAAAATTATGTTCTTAAAAATACATATATATGTATATTTGAACTGCAGGTTGGGTAAAGGACAGAAATCCAAGAGAATGCACCCCCTGAGGGAGAAAAGCCAAGGCAACCACACTCAGTTCTGTCCGGCTCCTCACTTCCTGACCCTACAGATGATGTAGCAGAAGATGAAGCTGAGATCACAGAGACGAGAAAGGGAACTGAAGAAAAACCTGAGGGAAACCAGACTCCATTTGTTCCCCTACTCAGAGAGCAATTTTTTTAGGTAATTGCCAAAGTAAAACAAACAGAAAGAAAAACATCTGGGAGGAAAAAATTGTAGGAATGATTTGACTGTAAATTTGTTTCCTATTCCCCATCAGTTATTAGCCTCTCAGTTTCTCCAGCACAAGAAAGGCACGGGGTGGGGGTGGGGGTTGCTGTAGGACTTGTTTTGGAGAGCTTTAGGACTCTTTTTAAACAACAAACAGGGACAAAGGAGGGCAAATAAACCTTGTTTTTCAATGCCTTTGAAATAGTCTAAGGGTTAATGAGGTTCAGTGTGGTCCACAAACCCAGCAGTGGGCAACACTGCTATTTCCTTTGTGTCTCTCTCATTACTTCCAGGCTGGGCTGAATTAACACTCCCTATGAGAAAGACCAGCAGGGCTAGGGAGGTGATCGTCCCCCTGTACTCGGCTCTGGTGAGGCCGCACCTCGAATACTGTGTTCAGTTTTGGGCCCCTTGCTACAAGAAGGACATCGAGGTGCTTGAGCGAGTCCAGGGAAGAGCGACAAAGCTGGTGAGGGGCCTGGAGAACAAGTCCTACGAGGAGCGGCTGAGGGAGCTGGGATTGTTCAGCCTGGAGAAAAGGAGGCTCAGGGGTGACCTTATCGCTCTCTACAGGTACCTCAAAGGAGGCTGTAGCGAGGTGGGGGTTGGTCTGTTCTCCCACGTGCCTGGTGACAGGATGAGGGGGAATGGGCTTAAGTTGTGCCAGGGGAGTTTTAGGTTGGATCTTAGGAAGAACTTCTTTACCGAAAGGGTTGTTAGACATTGGAACGGGCTGCCCAGGGAAGTGGTGGAGTCACCATCCCTGGAGGTCTTGAAAAGACATTTAGATGTAGAGCTTAGGGATATGGTTTGGTGGGGACTGTTAGTGTTAGCTCAGAGGTTGGACTCGATGATCTTGAGGTCTCTTCTAACCTAGAAATTCTGTGATTCTGTGATTCTGTGACCCACCTCTGATCACGGGGGAATGTAATTTTCTTTCTTTCCAGCAAAGCAGATATAGATACCATCATAAGTAAAAGGCAACAGCATCTGCATTTCTGGATGGCAATGGAGGGAGGGACAGCACTGAATTTAACAGTGTTTTGAGTCAAATTCTGGGCTGATGTCAGGGGAAGGGAGCTCTGTATCAGACTGTCACATCAGCTAAGAGCAAGGCTAAATCAAGCCCATTGAGCACGACAAAAACATCATGAGGTTATTACACCAACTTTTTTGAAAATGTGCTGTGGGAAGCCAGCAATGCCAGATGAATGCAAAAGCTGAGCCCAAGAGCAACAGCAGGCAGCATAAATAAGGTTTTGTCAGCATGTCCATTATAAACCCCGTGTTTGTTGTTTGGTACATAACCCACCCCCTTTACAAAAAATAAACATAAAAATAAATTAAAAAGGAAGGAAGAAAGGAAGGAAGGAAGGAAGGAAGGAAGGAAGGAAGGAAGGAAGGAAGGAAAGGGAGGAAGGAAAGGAAGGAAGGAAAGGAAGATAGGAAGGAAACGAAGGAGGGAAGGAAAGAACAGAAGGAAGAAATAAAGGAAGAAAGAAAGGAAGAAAGAAAGACCATCACACAAGGCTGGAACTTGGCATGCCAGCCTCCATCCTCCTCCAGTGTTTGTACAAACCCAAGCTCTGCTCAGACTCCTGCATTTGACAGAAAAAGGGCAGAGCGGAAAAAAGAAAAGGGAGTGATACTTTGCCAGAAGATTTCAGTCAGCAGCTTCATTTGCCACAAAGGACAATTTAGAAAAATATCAGCTAATATGATTGCTAAAATCCCTTTTGAAGTGATGCCCCATGGTTTGTTTTTTATTTTTTATTTTTAATCAATGGCTAGAGAGATGCAGAGACCTTTAAAGACTGAGAGGTCTCATAATGAATTTAACCTAAGTGTAAAGCCAAAAATCCTGCTTTATGGGCAGCTCTACCACCTTCTTCTGTTTCCCTGCCCAAGGAGCACTTTAAAAACAAAAGCTGGCTACAACACATCATCTTCAGTCAAGCCTTAAATAGACAATAACTTTGAAATGCCAAAATTTCAGTATCTTTTCAAGTTTTACCAGAAGACAACTGGTCATCAAGAAATGGAAATGTTGCAACTTTTCTTTTTCTTTTTCTTTTTCTTTTTCTTTTTCTTTTTCTTTTTCTTTTTTTTTTCCAAAGAAGCTAAAATGGAAAACAAAAATAAAGCATTTTTGAAAATTAAATCATTGAAGTAAATTCTTTCTTCTCAGTTTTTAAACTCTCCCTAGGAAAAAAATCTAAGATGAAATAGTGAGGGCTTGTCTGAGCAGGCAAGTTTTATCTGCTAGATATATAGCTGTAACTGTGTAAGTGCCTGAGTCTTTTTACTACAGCCTCCTCCAGTTTAGTTTAAACAGTCTTCCATGTTATAAGCTAAGCTTTAAAGAAGAAATGAATATCATAATTTGAAAAAAAATAAAATGCTTGTAGCAAAACAAGAGTGTTCACATGAGTATAAAAACAAATCTAACCCTAGTATAAATTCATACCATGTCTTTCATGTTTATACTTTCCCACATAGACAATTTCTCAGAGGAAACACAGGGGGGGCTGGGAGAAAAGAGAGATGGGAAGTGAAGATAATTTCCCTCTGCAAAGCAGAATGGAAACTAGAAGCAAGACTCGGCTTGAGAAGCTTTCCCTCAGATGTTAACTTCATGGTGTTCTCCTTTATCCTTTCTACTCTTTACCCCACTCGCTTTAAAATAAGAAAAAAGGGATGAAAACCTGAGAAAGCAACTCAATAATAAATAGTAGCATGTTCAAAAATGCATAAAATCATGTTGTTTTTTTTTTGTCTTTTTTTTTTTTTTTTTAATTTTGAAGAAAAATCATGAAAGGAAACTTCTGACACTATCACAGACACCAAAAATTTGACTTTCTCCATAGTTTGCATTAAACCACACTAGACGACTGCTATTTGATCTCACTGAATACCTAAGTTGGGAAGCAACCCCTCAGTGGCTATAGAAGATTTCCTCCAGACCAAATATGGAGCACACATCCCCTTTGACACAGTCCTACCTCAGGACAGTGGGGTGTGGTAGGAGCTCTTAGAAGTGAGCCTATTTAATAGTCATGTAAAATAAACATTTCTTGAGAACTAGTGTCTTGTACCCTGAGACTTTATATCCCTGTACAGAAAGGGTGTGTTACTGTCATCATACTAGGACTGGCAGGTCTGTCACACAAGGCCTGACTCCATAAAAACAAGAAAATCTATATCATATAGGCTCTTTTTTCCTCATCACATACATTTTTTTCCTTCCTTACACCCAGTTACCATGTTTCTCTCTTCTAGAAACAGACAATTTGTATATTGCTGCAGTCCAGGCACAAATCAGAACATCTCTCATATTTTGCATAAGACTTCATGTACTGACATCCATGGTGCAGGCATGTCTCTGCATAATACCAGGGAACTCAAACACAAAAGTCTCTTCTTGGAACATGGTGAAAGTCAAAGGGAAAAGTTGGAAAACTGTGTTATACTGTCCAATGCCACCTGGTTTCCCAACTGTGATGTCAGTGCAAACCACTCTGAGACTGCATGCCTAGTGTTATCAAGCTATGGGCTCCATGGTTGTCAAAGTGCCAGCTTCAGACGTTGGAAAAAAAAAATACTGAACCAGACCTCCTAAAAGAAGCCCAAATATTTTTTCTAAGTTACCCTCTGTTTGCTGAGTTTTCTAGGGCACTGGAAAAATGTCTAGATTCCCCTTGCATCAGGAAAGAAGTTTGGAATATGAATGCACCTAAAGGAAAGTCAGAACTGCCCAGCAATTACTTGATTCCAGGTACTGGGGCTTTAGTAAGTATATATATTAAAAAATAAAAATAAAAAAATACTGTCTTTGTGGTAGAATCTATAAAATTCAACAGTTTTAGGGTATTTGGGGTATTGCAGGAGACCATGAGAACCCCCAGGCAGGCTTGCTATGCACTGCACAAATAAGTACCATGCGTTTGCTCCCCTTTTCCTCTAAACATGAGTGACAACAGAACACCTTAGACAAGGGCAGCATGAAGAATGAAGACAATCATGTTTTCCATTTTATAAGTTTGTATTTCCCCTTTGTATTTCCCTGATCACTGAGTCTCAAAAAATAATAATAATAATATATAAATAAATAAACTCATGCTGATACTTCATTGCACTTCAGAGCTGTAGAAGGGAGAAAATGAGACAAAAAAATGCATGTGCATTTTAGATCAGCATATTTCATCATGTAGGGAAGCAGAAGGATGTTGAATGTGGCACGGCTTTACACTGCATTCATTAGAAACCCACTGGTCTGTTTGTTACAGGCCACTGCTGAATCTGGAACGGGTTATAGACTTGTAAAAAGCCTCTGTACTTACCCTATGTGGCTGAAGACTTTTCATGGGAAAATACCTCGTAGCACAAAGCCAGTTCATAATGCTTTTCAACCTGGTTTCCTTCAGACCTGCTGTTGCTCCCATCAGTGCTTCTGTCCTGATAAAAGACCACTTGGTCTCCAGGAGATGAAATGCTACACTAGGGCCTCATCAGGGGGCCTTCAACATATGGCACTGAAGAGCCAGATAAACAGAGCAGTAACCTGACCTGGCAGGGTTTTGTGGTATAGTAGCAGCAAAAAGAAACAGCCCTGTACAGCTGCTGTATGAAGATGGATGTCTGCAGGAGCCCTGCTGTCACCAACAGCGAGTTTCCTGCCTCAGGGTCCTGTTTGCTCCCAGGGACACAAGCTTTACCCACACTCCCTCTTCTCTTCATGCTGGCATCTGTCTGTGTAAACACGGCTGCTGTGGTTGCCAAGGAATCAAAAAACTCATGCAAAGAAATAAAGCTCCTGCAATGAATCTCAGATGCAACTGTCTTTATGGGAAAGATATTCTATTATCCAGTGCCAGTATTTGTACGATAGCTCAGTACAAGGTAATATTATTAAATACACTTCTTGGTACAATCCTGCAGCAAACAGGTATTCACTTTAGGTTTAGAATGAACTCATTAAAAGTCTCCGTCCCTGATGTGTTTTAAATAGTTAAAAATGGCAAAAATCTAACCATGGTTCACTGCCAATGTAATAGTTACATAGTAAACAAATAGAGAAAACCCATCTACAATGTGTATGTTATCTACCCGCAGCCTGAATAATGTGGGGTCTGTAAAGCATAGTGTTGCCACTGCATTTAAAGGAATACTGAACAAGCACTACAGAAAGAGCAAGGTGTTGTTGGTTTCTAGAAACCAGCTGTTCCTTAACTTCTCACTTTCCTAGTTAGAAGTTCTGATATGTAAAACTAGAGTTGAAACACTTACCTACTGTTTTTAATTCCATTTGTCATCCTTCCTCTTACGGAGCAGGTCACTTTAGCCAGCGGTGCAAATTTGCCAAAATGGTTGGACTTCAACCCCAACCCAAGCACACTGCAGGGACTGCCGATGGCAGGGGAGAGTGGAGTGTACCTGCTAAACGTAGCTGCCTCTGGAAGGATGTGCACCCAGAGAGCTGCTGTAAAGTTCACCATCTGTATTCAGGACAACATCTTACTCCCAGACAGAGAGGAGAGCTTGAACCACATGCCAAACAGCTACGAGTGAGTATTGTCAGCTTTTAAAGGTTTTTGCCCAGAAGATTAGCCCTCCCTAAGTGACACAGTGTGGTCTTTTTCTGCTATGGAAGTATGATGCTGGGAAAAAAATAAAAAATAAAGAGAAAGAAAGAAAGAGGTTGAAGAAGGGCATGCTGAATTGCAAGGCAGGAGGCACCAGGCTTTACTGCTCAGGAGCAGCAACATGGGCATGAAGACTGGGAGCCTGGTAGCAGTGGGTGCTGATGGTACAGGTGACAACTATCAGGGCAGCATCCAGTCCCCGATCCTGTTAGGAACGGGAGCTCTTCCCCAGTGGGAGGCTCCTATCATTGCCAGCAATTGCCTCTGCAAGACACCGTCTACTTCCACTGATGGTACAGGGCTTCTTTCTACATATACTTACATTTGACGCCTATCAGACTGGAAATCTCTTACCTGTATTACTTTCAAGTCAGCATAACGATGATAATATTTGGTGAATTCAAACCATGTTCCTGTGCTCTAGACAAGCAAGGGGATCAAACTTAACCCTTGCTGAAGTTAATGAAATGGAGTGCATTAATATAAGCAAGTAGAAGGAAGTTTTGGATGAAGAGGTGAGATTTTGAGTGATGCATGTGCATAACATGACAGATTAAATTCAAACAAGTATCTTCACAAAAGAGGGGCATAGATAAAAACATAACCAATGCAATTTTGAACTTTCAGTACCAATCCTGACAGGTGTGGGAAGGAAGTTCCCATCACTTCCGCTGAAATCATTCTCTCTACTGGAGTGGAAACCCTGGAAGCACAGGAAAGCCTCTACATTGTGTGCACAATTGCCAAATATCTCCACCTGGATTCCTCCCTGGTAATCCTTTTGCAGTACACAGATGTGGTACACAGAGCCTCACTGTACTGGCTGAAGAGACTGCGCACATAGACTTTGTGGTGAACCATTATGTATGACTCTCCCGGACTGTCGAATGTGGCGAATTTGCTGCAGTCCACAAATTCATCCAAGTGCTGCAATACAATGTTGATTCATGTCACCTCTCACAGCTGCTAGGATGTGAAATCACTGGCTGAAGAATACTTAGGAGAGGTGGTTATCAAAGAAAGTCTCCAAGGTGGCAGCACAGGCAATTAATTATCATACCAACACCTACATTAAAAGCAATTAGAATTAGCCAGAGAACAGCTATGGGAGATGCTCCCAGTCCTTTGTCCTGTGCTGTGCCAAGCTACTTACTCGTACAAGTTGTGGTATCACCTACTCAGAGTTTATCATCTTTATATGAAGAGCGTAAAATAATAGCAAGTTACAAGGACCTTTTAAGTCAAGGAAGTTTAGTCACTTTAAATATGGACTCAGCACGGGACATGCCAACTAACCCAACAGTATCTATACTGTTCGGTGACACTAATTCTCCATTTTTTCTTTCACCTTCATTGGTTACTAAAACATTTCTCTTTACTGAGCTGGAAGTACTGCCTGCTGGAGCTTCTGACATGTCCTTGCAGCAACCTCACATACCTCAGACAGACTCATATTTCCAGTCTAGTAAATCAGAAGTATCCAGAATCCATCTCCTACAGGACATCACTTCAAATACAGACCCGTTTTCTAGACCCATGTACACATTGATGATAAACACTCTTCATGAAAGGCCTCATATCTCAAAGGCATTTCCTTCTAAGACAGCATTTCATGTATTTTTGCCAGGAGCAACATCAACATCAGAAGTGCCAAATTACAACGATGAGGCAAAATGTCACTTTCCAAAATCTGAAATGCTTTCTAATGCAACCTCATCTCCAGAGACACTCCTGTCTCTATCCCCAAATGCTTCACTAACAGCCACAAATCCATCTGATTTCACATCTCCTGTACAGAATTAGACTAGACATCCTTTATATTTCTCCCCTTCCAACTGCATGAATCTGAGTCGGGCTTAAGTACATGCTAGACTTAAAGAGATGGCAGATTGGTAGGACCAGCTGGGTGAGTTTGCAGGATGGTGTCTGAATCAGCTTCTATTACATCTGTAAAAAGGTGCACATGGCAGATCTTAAATACTTACTAAGTGCAGGCATTCAGAGCCAAACCATTCCTTCATTCTAGAGCAAAGTCACTGCCCCCATTCTTAGTGCATTGACGTCATAAATGCTGTTCAGAAACATCTCCTTTCTAAAGCTCTACTAGACCTACCTTACTTCTATACCCATAGTACAAGGCTGCAGTCTGAAATATTTAGGTTTGTAATAAAGTGTCCAAGAAACCATATGTCAAAGCCTAGATAGACAACACAACCCTAACATGATACTGCTCTTGCAGTATCTTGTACGATACACTCTTGCAAGCACGTGCCATACAAAGATTGTCAAAACTATCTTTCTGCTCCATTGAGAGAAGCCACTCTGATAAAGGCTTCAGAGATTTTCTGAAGGAGAGGTTGAACATTTCCCAGCCAGGAAATAAAACCTTGTTATCTTCTTCCCCTCAAACACTACACTTATCCTACACCATTTTCAACAGACTAAAATATTGAATAGTGATTTACAAGTTACTAAAATAAATGCCTAACAGTTACAGTAACTTAGACATTAAATGTATTTTACAACAGTGTTACCTTATTTTTCATTACAGTTCTCCCTATTGTAATGGCTGAGAAATTAAGATAGAAAACACAGTGGCCAAAGCCCACTGAACGACAGAGCAATCAGACTGTGGTATTCCCACTCAAAAGACATACTGATTTATTCAATGGCCACACATAAAATCAGTTGCAGAGCTGGGATTAGAAGCCAGCTTACTTTACAGCCAGACACGAGGTAAGACTGTAACACTAGAAACTCCGTTCCACATCCCTTTCTTCTCTAGCCTCCTTCCCATGGGCCTTCCCATGCTGGCAAAGAATTTTTAATTACATGCCATAAAAGCTTTTAAACTGTATTCCCAACCATATAGCAAATTACTAAAATAGGATCTTTTACATAAATCCAAGCAATTTTTCACCTAACACTATAGTAAATAACGCTCTTGTTTTCACAGACCTGGTTCAGACAGTACCACCATTGCACCAGCGTCCAAGCACCTTGCTGTCTCCTACATATGAAATACTGCACTTACACTGTATATAGTACTTACAAAGGGAACAGTAACTCCCTAACACGAAACTCTTCTCTTCCCATTAGGCAATTGTGTCATGTACTTTTTAAATTACATTTTTCAAGTTGCAGGCTTGTATCCTTCAGTAAGAGTGGCTCTCTACACTGCTTCATTCCATGACACAGTTGAAGGATGATGGTGAAAAAAACAAACAAACAAACAACAACAACAAAAAAAACTTAAAAAATTTGTAAAAACTTCTCAGAGATTTTGGAAATCTTTCAGTTTAACAGACTCATTTGTACAAAGATTAATCTCTGAGTTCCAATCTTAATGTGTAAGCTGCTTTAGAACTGCAAAAATCTTCCTTGAATTTGATCCTGTTCACACTGTGCTTTCAAAGTATCACTGTGTAGAAAGGAAAGGAGGTATATACAGAATGTCCTTTGCAGATTTGCCACAAGATTTTACTGGTGAGGGTGGATGGCCACAGCTCACAAGATCACTGACCTTACAACTCTGACGATGGTATGATTTCAACTTTGCTTTTTCAGGCAATCATGAAAAGACACATACACAGGTGCCTGTCCCTTTCATTCTCAGAACACATTTTGACACCCATGGGCAAAATCAACAAGAGGGTAAATGTTTCAAAAGGCACACTTATGATGTCACCTTGATTTATCTTTATTCTGCATTAGGTTCCCAAATTCCTCAGTTTACACTGCATCTGGCTGCCCTATGACACAAGTCAATAGTTCCCTTAGCTGGAAAGCTGAAACGAACTTGTTTCAGCTTGTCTTGGCCATTACAGACATTTAGCTCCCCTAAAACTGCTGCAGGCCCTGAAGTGCATACCCATCGATAGCATTGCACGCTCACAGAGGCTGCCCACAAAGTGGCTTAGGAGCAGGAGGCCATAGAATAATTATCCTACCAGTGTGCACTTGCTGACACATCATACAGCAGCGACCCATTGTTGTGCTGAACTCTGGCTGAACAGCATGTATAGAAGCTGCTTGGTGTACAGGGGAGCCCAACCACCATGAGCACTGCTCTAGCAGTGAGCAGACACTGAAGAGCAGCTAGTTAGCCAAAGGATAGCTTGCACAGGCTAAAGAGCATGGAGACAAATGCGCACTCCTGCTGTAAGCAAACGGAGTAAAACTGGACCTGGTCTGGCAGCAGGCTGCTGACTGCTCTGCATATGACAGCCAGCCTCAGGTTAGATCTGGGATTGATTGTTGTGGTTTAACCTGGCCGGCAGCTAAACACCACACAGCCATTCACTCACCCTCCCCCCTCCCTCTCTGGGATGGGGGAGAGAAACAGAAAAGTGAAACGAGAGTTGAGATAGAGACAGTTTATTAAGATAGAAAACAATAATAATAATAATAATAGTGTGTATGAAACAAGTGATGCACAATGCAATTGCTCACCACCCGCTGACCGCCCAGTCTATCCCGAGCAGCCAGCCCCCCCATCCCGGCTAGCCACCCCTATATATTGTTTAGCATGACATCAGATGGTATGGAATACTCCTTTGGCCAGTTTGGGTCAGCTGTCCTGGGTCTGTCCCCTCCCAGCTCTTGCTGCACCCCCAGCCTGCCCACTGGCAGGACAGAGCGAGGAGCTGAAAAGTCCTTGGCTTGGTACAAGCACTGCTCTGCAACAACCAAAACATCGGCATGTTATCAGCATTCTTCCCATCCTAATCCAAAACACAGCACTCCACCAGCTACTAGGAGGAAAACTGTCCTAACTGAAACCAGGACACTGATCTAAAGTCCCCCTGAGGGAAAGGCTGTGGATGTGGTCTACCTTGATTTCAGTAAGGCTTTTGACACCATTTCTCACAGCATTCTCTATGAGAAACTGGCTGCTCTTGGCTTGGACTAGCATACGCTTCATTGGGTTAAAAACTGGCTGGGAAGCTGGGCCCAAAGAGTCGTGGTGAATGGAGTCAAATGCAGTTGGAGGCCGGTCACTAGTGGAGTCCCCCAGGGCTCAGTACTAGGGCCAATTCTCTTTAATATCTTTATTGATGATCTGGATGAGGGAATCGAGTGCACCCTCAGCAAGTTTGCAGACGACACCAAGTTAGGTGCATGTGTCGATCTGCTCGAGGGTAGGAAGGCTCTGCAGGAAAATCTGGATAGGCTGGACCGATGGGCTGAGGTCAACTGCATGAAGTTCAACAAGGCCAAGTGCCGGGTCCTGCACCTGGGGCACAACAACCCCAAGCAGGGCTACAGGCTGGGAGATGAGTGGTTAGAAGTCTGCGTGGCAGAGAAGGACCGGGGAGTATTGGTTGATAGTCAGCTGAATATGAGCCAGCAGTGTGCTCAGGCGGCCAAGAAGGCCAACAGCATCCTGGCTTGCATAAGAAACAGCATGGCCAGCAGGGCTAGGGAAGTGATTGTCCCCCTGTACTTAGCTCTGGTGAGGCCACACCTCGAGTACTGTGATCAGTTTTGGGCCCCTCACTCCAGGTAGGACAGCGAGGTGCTCGAGCGAGTCCAGAGAAGGGCAACAAAGCTGGTGAAGGGTCTGGAGAACAAGTCTTATGAGGAGTGGCTGAGGGAGCTGGGGTTGTTCAGTCTGCAGAAGAGGCTCAGGGGCGACCTTATCGCACTCCACAGGTACCTGAAAGGAAGCTGTAGCGAGGCAGCGGTTGGTCTATTCTTCACATGCCTGGTGACAGGACGAGGGGGAATGGGCTAAAGTTGTGCCAGGGGAGGTTTAGGTTGGATATTAGGAAGAACTTCTTTACTGAACGGGTTGTTAGGCATTGGAATAGACTGCCCAGGGAAGTGGTTGAGTCACCATCCCTGGAGGTCTTTAAAAGAGGTTTAGATATAGAGCTTAGCGATAGGGGTTAGTGGAGGACTTGTTAGCATTAGGTCAGAGGTTGTATTAGGTGATCTTGGAGGTCTCTTCCAACCTAGATGATTCTGTGATTCACAGCTGGGAGATGAGAACAGCTCTTCCCTGGTCTACACTTTCATGTTACCACATAGATTAATGTTTGAAAACACGATGCCAGCATGGCATACCAACACAGGTCTCCACCGCCTCTGCTCACTTTGGCCTTTTGTCTAAAGCTAAGCCATCCCCCACCCAGCAACACCAACAGGGTAGCTTGAGGAGCAATCATGGCATAGAAAGAGAAGCTGAAGAGCTCACTAGCCACAAACGCACGAAGAGCTACAGGACTAACATATTTGACAGGATTAAACTACATCCAAGTACCTAATCCACCTCTAGTTACAATATATACATGTGAGCAGATGAACTGTGATTAGTTAGCAACACATATGAAAGTGTTGCTAATTTACATTCTTTTTTGGATGGACAACAGATGGTTTCCAGGCATGACAGTGCCAGGGTTTACATCTTCATACGTGAACTAGTAGCATTTCTCTGGATTTAGTGTTGAGTACTTTTTGGATAAATACAAATTCTTGCAGATGACTACTTCAATAGTTTCCAGAAGATAGACAGCTGTAAATCAGCTCTGAAAGTTGATGCAAAAGTCAAAACCATCAGTAATTTCTTGTAGGCAGAAGACTAGTCATAATGTTGGTAAATTATATTACATCTCAAAGGAGCTTATTTAATTAGAACTGCTGATCAGTTTGCATGAAGTTAGGCTATATGTGCAGAATTAAAACACATGCTGAAATAACGTTTTTGCCACTGATTGTAGATGATTTTAGCTGACCTAAGCAGACTTCTGATGTCTTTATGTTACCTTCCTTTGTCCTGTTGTTGATTTTTGAGGAAAAGCGTAATCCAATGAACTAGATGCTTTCAGGTACTGACAATATTGAGGTGTGGCACAAGAGGTGTGTGGAATGTACCAGTACAATGCTGAAAACACTTGTGGTGGTGTTTTTTTGTTCCATATTAATGGAACATCAAGAAATGTCTCCATCAGGAGACATACAGTTTGCAAAGACCCAGGGTAAGCTTTTTAGTTGCACTTCTCTATCTAGACTAGCATTAAACTACTGAAAGCTGACATTTACAATGCTCCCAAGGTTCTAGACTTTAAAACTGCTTTAGTAAACAAGAGCAAAATTCATACTGAAATGCACTGAAATGTCACTTCAAAAAAATAAAAAAACTAAGACCACCAACTACCAGACCCCAGAAACTTAAGATATAACAAAAAATTCCATGGTAATGTTTTCCATCAGAACATTTCAGATATGTCACTAGATGCGGAGACACATCTTATTTTCAAATACGTAAAAATAAAGGTCTCAGAAATCACATCTGCTGTCTGTTTCACAATAGCTCAATAATCAACTTGAAACTGTAGACAGTACATGTATAAACACAGATGAAGAATGGACCCTATTACAAATGCAAACCAAGAATACTTGCATGACATTTGTGTTCTGTCATTGTGAATTATAGTATTTAAAGTTTTGCATGAAAAATACAGACATATAAGCTCACAGAGGTGTCTTCAATCAATATAAGCTAATACAGAGCTGTGGGACTGCATTTGCTCATACAGGCTAGAATAAGGCAATAGAAACAGACCAGCAGACTGATAGAACTCCACTGAACTCAAGTGAAAACTAAGAAAAAAAAAAAAAAAAAAAGCAAAACTAAGCAAATCTAAGACCCAATTTCTGAACTGGATTTTATTTTGTATCCCAGAGCTTCCTTCACTGCTCTTCTACGGCTGTTAAGAAGGGATCAGCTGCTTGGAGATGGCAAGAGTATTCCAGTTTGAGAATTCTACTCTCCTTTAACAGAATAAGAGGTTTTGCTAAAAAAAAAAATATTGAAGACTGATCATCTACGTTGTTATTTCATAGCTGTATTCAGAGTAAGTCTCCCTTTGATGTTCACAAAGCTTAGACCCAAAGCCACAGGTGGTTTAGAGTGTACATTTCATCAAAAAAACATTTAATATTAGCAAAAGTTTTTATTTTGTTTTAAAAACAAAGACTCAACTCCAGCATAACAACCCAAAATGCTTTACTTTCTAAAGATCATTTCTAACAAATTTTTTAAAAGTCCTTAAGCCAACACTTTGTCTTTAAAACCACTCATCCCCCCCCACCCCTTACAAGAAAACTAAGACTGACACATTCTCAGCTTAGTGACTAGGTATTCAGTGTGCGGTCTTTTCCATAATTTTGGATGCCTGAGAAGTTTCCTATAAATAAAAGTATTATAATCTGAAATTAGCAATATTATCAGTTAACAATTAATTGATTGAAACTGAAGTTCTTTGAACAGTCAGTCACCACTGATTTTGAAGTATGAAAATACCTATGGGAAAGGACTTCAAATTCAGATGAATATTTGATGATTTCATTTAGTCCACAGCAACAGAGGCTTTCTTAATACTAAAAAAGCTGACTGTACAATAGTTTAGGACAGATGCTATTTGCACACCATTCAGCAAGTATGATATGTTGATTTTAGAGTTCATAGAAAAAATAGAAAAATGTGAAAAAGAATCAAAACACAACTAAAAAGTTGTACTGAAATGGTACCAATATCAGTTCCAACATCATTTTTTTTTCCCTCAGTTTGGCTAAATTCTGTTCAAAGAAACAATCATCACTGCCGGCCTGCTTTTCCATTTTCTGTCGTTTCCATCCTGAAACAGAGGAACAAGATAGTTGGTAAGGATCATCACTAGAAATAGAATCAACAAATCAAGAAAAAAAATCAAAGACATAACTTCTTTAAAAATGACCATATAGCGTATATATATATATATTTTTTTTTTAACTTCACTAACCATCCCATCTCTCCCTACCAGGGCACATACAAATGTTTCTCTTAATACTTTAAGCAGCAATCAGTACATGAAGCAAAGGTTTCTGCAAAGCTTTCCAGCAACAACCACAAATGTCTATTCGTTATCAACCTCACCACAAGAGGAAAGCCCATATTCACGTGACTGAAGATAAATTATTTCTAAAATCTGAGCTTTAGTATTTTCAAGATCTTCATTTTCACCCTTCTTTCAAGTAGTCATTAACTCTCACCATTTTATTTACTTAACAGTTTGGTTTGAGTATTTTTGATATAACATGGATTACTTATCAATTTCATTACAGCATGACATCGGTTGTTTTCTTACCTACAATACTTTCAGATTTGATATTACTTCAGAAGCTAAAGCAAGCAGCAGACTGACATAAAAGAAATTTGACCTTAGCTACTATTTAACCCCTGAAAGTTTAAGAATTTTGCTGCTAGGATGATCAGTAAGGCACAGGAAAGACCATTTTATCAGCATTCAACCTTGCTCAGCACAGAAAAAGACCAATGAGAGTAGGCCACACAATTAAAAAGCAAACACTATTGTAGTCACCTGTCAATACTGAGACAAGGGAATATATCCCCACATTTTAATCCTCAAAAGTATAAGCAGTCTTCTTAACCCTGTAACTGAATTATTCCTCCATACTGACATTTGACTACTACTAAAATATTTGTAGTGATTAATTTACTGATACAAACCCATTTTCTTCTTTCAGATGTTGATATAGTTCAGCTTTATTGTTGACAGAGTTCAAACGACCAATAAATTCCTGGTGTTTCCTAGAGTTGGCAGTATTAATCCTGTTGCTCCATAAAGACAGCAAGGACATTGGCCCTAAAATTGCATGTAAAAACAGTTAAAGTTATTTAATTACTGATTTAACTTAAGGGTTTTTATTTCTAAATTCTTAAAACATCTTTATAAAGTTTTAGAGGAAGTTACAGACTTTGGTAGTACAGCATATCAAAAACACTAATATTAAACAACCTCATAATACATATTAAATAAACACAATGTATGCAGAGTTACAGCAGCTGAGCTACTGATTTATAGGAGATTTATTTTGCATCACAAGTGGAATCTTAATATCAGCTCAGCAATTATGACAGATGATAGCAGCTCAGCAAGAAAAAGAAGCCAGGGAGAACTGCCCCTTTCAACAACTAGACATCTTAGGCATATTTATATGCATTAGTCAGCAAGAGTTGTTTTATACCCATCCTTTAAATACCATTTCTGACAGAGTACCACGAAGTAGCACCAGCAGAAATTTGTCCAACCCCCTTGTCAACCTGAATGCCTCTTTTTAGGCCCATGCAGTATATCTAAGTGCCTTTCAACATAGACCTGTTACGCTTAACATAAGTATTTATCAAGAGTTTCTCAGCACTGAGTATTTAACTAAGAATTCTCATTCATTTAACTCCAAGAAGATTGACCTCATTACTTTAGAAAAATAGACTGATACATGAACTTAAATTTTTCAAACAAGAAAATCTATTGTAATCCTTCTGTTTTACCTTTTGCCTTTTCTACTACAGGCATTTCATCCATTTTTATTAGAGGCTTTTTGTTGGGTGGCTCAGGAGAATCAGGGGAATCTTTTATAACTTCAGCTTCTGCTAGTTCTTCTTTTTCACGATCCAAAAGACCTTTTAACCTTTTTGATAGGGAAGGAAAACAGTGAAGCAAGATATGCCAGAGCAGCACATATTATTCGTGGCACCTTCCTGTATTCTTCAAAAGTTACCCACAACCCATGTCATGAGAAAGTTTCTTTCGAACCCCTGAGATAGGTGAAAAAACAGGGAAATCTAGCCAAATAATCCTCTGGATAAAGCCTTAAAAAAAAGGCGGAAGACCTTAATATAATTTCACTTAAGTTAGTTAAAAGTATTTATACTGTACTTGTTGAGATAGTATTTTCAGTCAAAATCATCAATAGTGAATACACCAAACACCACACAGACAATTACATTTTTTTTTTAATGTGATCCAAATTTGTATTTTATATCAAAATGCTTTCACCTCAGGCCCTGCTTTGTTTCATCTGCCAAACAAGATGAAATTGTAGAAATGGATTTGATCATATGCAAAAAGGTATGAAGGTCATCAGTACACGGACTGATAGGGGAAATTGTCTGTCCTCCTAAAAGATCCTAGAATACAAAAAACCATATATGCAAAAAGCTTACTACCATGAGATTATTTGGACCACTTTAGAACAGTGTTTTGAAACAGGGAAAACAGATGCTTACTTGTTATACAAGTTAGAATAATTAACACGAATTACAGACAGAAGGTGCAATGACAATAAACCCTGATGTTCAACTAAACAGACCAGCCAAACAATCCGGATTGTTTGGCTACCTGAGCACCAAGCTTTCTACAGTTCAAATGAAATCAACTGTCTTGCCACATTTTTCAGTTATGTTTTATATTTCTATTGTATAATGAGCATCATGGTTACAATAAAACCCTACAGTGACTATCCTAACTGCAAAGCCCTGCTCAGTAGTCAGCAACTTTTTCAAATAAAAATATTTTACAAGCAGTATGGTTCTTGAACAAGTCTGATAAGCAGACACTGTAAGATAAATGCTTTTCCAGCTTGTTAATGGTGCCTGATCCAAAAAAAACCCTTGGGATCCACAATCACTGGTAGCAAACCAAGTTTAAGAGCATGAACAAATTAAATTGAAACCCCGTTTCACAGCAATTCTTTTCCTCTTTGATAAGGAACAGGACAAAAAAAAATTATGCTATGTTTTCATATTACTTAAGAAAATTTACCTTTCTGATTCTTGCCATGGCTTATCTTGTTCATAGTCTTTTCCTGACTTCTCTGACTTGTCTTCCTTTTCTTCTCTCTTTCTGCCTCGTTTCTTGCGTTCTTCTTCTTCTGGGGGTTTGCTTCTGCAAGCCACCAAACATTCTAAGACACGCTGGTGTTTATCAGAGTTGTTGATGTGTGCTCGTACCAGTGTTTCCAATTCATTCCACATAATTCGGTACTGTTCATCTCTAAGCAAGGGCAGGAAAAAAAAAAGTATCACATAGGACGGTCTAGATCATTAATCTATTAAATAGATAAGGTTCTGGTTTTAGACTTATTTTGTTTTTATATATATATATATATATATATTTAATCCTTGAGCTTTTCCTCCTTCTCTTTTATTCTTGTATTGCAGGTCTATGCACCTTGGATTACTGTCCTTGAAACTTATGAAACCACACCACGTGACCTTTCTCAATTAACATCCAAAGAGTTAAGTTTCAGCTGAAACATACTTCCACATGCATCTAATTCTTAATATCCGTGACATCTCACTGCCAAAAGGCATTTCCGAATCCTGTCAATTGTTTGCTAATTGGCACCGTTAGGATACACAGAGGGCCACTCAGGTACACACATGCAAATTATTTTTAATGCAAATAATTGGAATTACATTGGATGGCTGGAAACAACCTCTAGACACTTGGACATTTTTTGCAGATTATTTTCCTTTTTGGAAATACAATGCACATGTATGCCTTATTTGGAAAAGGAGATATCTGGATATTCTATGCTCATTTTAAAGGAGCATCCCATATTTTAAATAACTGTTTCAAAATTATTTGACTACCTTAATAACCCAATTTTATACCATTGGTCATTTATAATATGCTTAAGTTTCCCTTCTTAGTCATTTGGCATTATTTCCACTTTCTCTCTCCTAGCTTGTGTCAGTCTCTCACCTTTCTCGATAGTCATTTTTGCTTTCACATTTAACATACTCATAATTTTTAGTTAATAACTTCTGCTTCCTAACATACAGCACAATCACTGTGATAGGCCCTAAGTGGTGCTAGCAAAGCATTCACAGCATTTGTCTTGCATATGTACATCATTTAGTATACTCCATATTATTTTTGGCCACTATTTAAAAGCATGCATGAAGACAATGTAAACAGAATACTTCTGAGAAACATCCAACAATGAAAAGATATGTATTTAACCTTTTTGGACCCTTTCCTCTGGTACCAACTGTTGAAATTGGCAGTGGATCATTTTTCCTCTCCATATCTACCAAGTTATATATTGTTTTTTGACAATTCAGAACATCCTCATCTGTCATTGCTTCTTTTACAATCACACTGGCTAATGGCACTACCTGCAATACAAAACAAAAGCCAAGAATGGGAGAGTCTTGTATGTTGCAGGAAAGAAACAGGAAGAAGAAAAAAATTAAATGTGTAATCATGGAACAACATACAACAACAGTCGCCTATCCTGAATTTAGTAATAACTCTTAAAGGTATATGCAGAGGCATGCTGTCTTTATCCATTGTAACCCAGCAGCTCTTTAGCTAAACCATTTTAAAATATTCCACCCTATTTAGATTACATTGTAATAACATATTGACACTAAATACAGAATGTTTAAGTGAAAACAGCTTAAAATAAACCCTTTTTTTAGCAAATGATTCATCTTAAGACAGTCAGTATTTCATCGAGTAGCAAGCTGAAACTTAGTCTAGATCAGAAGTTTACAAACCCAAGGTTACTTACAGCTTGCATGTTGAAGATGGTAGTCTGAGAAATAATCATAGGCCAGTAACGAGTATGTTTCTCTAACTGATCTTTTGCACGTTCCAATGGAATTTCAAGACTTCCATCGATCTTATATCTGGGCTCTAGAAAAGGAGTTAATCGGTTTTCCCTCATAAATTCACCAAAATCCTAATGATAACCAAACAAGATAAAATTAGGAATTTCTCTAACAAAGTAGCTTTCACTGAATGGGTGAAACAGCATAGTCTTGCCTTTCATTAATCGCATACACCACCACCACTAAATCTGACCCTAACACCCAAAGCTTTCAAACATACATGGCATTCTTTGGAGTGAACACAAGAACAGTTGTATAAAAATACAGGTTCAAAACTGATGCAGGGTTTTTGATGAGGTCTTTTGGCTTTGCAAGGGATCTCGTGTATGGTAAAATGTTTTACTACATTTTTCTCAAAGTCATTTCTGCTTACACACCAGATGCAAAGGAAATGTTAAAGAAAATGCCAGCTGACTGCCTGTTCCATACCCAGGGTTCAAAGCTGAAAACTTCATCTTTCCTATTTATTGTACAACTTATTCATGTGCAATCTAGCCTCTGAACAATAAGCAGGATATAGTCCTAACATGCACCCACCCAACCCACACAAAAGCCTTGCCAAGAAAACGTTGATCCAGAATCAGAATGAGCTTTTGATGATGATAGTGCATAAGGTAAAAAGTGTTTCCTTAACACAGAGAGGATTCTATAAAACAGGCATAATAGTAAGCAGGCTTACTGCTACGTAGTAAATACGCATCAGTGTATACAACAAAAATTGGTTTGACCACAATGTCATGCAAATCAGCCTGACTTTCCAGAAAACACACCACCATTTCATATACACTTATCTATTGCACAACACCACTAGTCATTTAAGTGAAAAACTTAAAGGAAAAAGGAATCTTACTGTAATTCGGTAGTCTGTGACTCTTCCTCCACAACCTTCACTAATTGATGGGGGATCTTCTAGAATTGATCGGGAACTGCTTAATACATGCAGAAAAATTTCTCCTCCATGGCTACTAAGCATGTGACTAATTACTTTAGAGCCAGACTTGCGCGGTTGTTCCAACAAAACAGAACGACCTGTTGGAAGTGAGATCAGTTTCATCAGTTGCCATGTGCTGTAATTTTACCTTAAAAATTATATATGCACTGTAGAGGTTTTTACCTAGCCACTAAGACTGAATTCATTAAAGCTGTGTTTTTACCTAGATGAATGAGCAACTGCTTCAAGTACTTACTCTATATCCTTAGACAGAATATAGTGTCAAATGCTCTTAAATTTTACACAGAACAATTGAAAGGCCTTCCTACTGTGAATATCCTATTGTTTTCTGAGCAAAGTATTTTTCTATGAATGTCTTAAGGCATTAAAATGATATATCATGTATGACTGGTGTATTATTTTTAATCAAAGATGATGCTGTATGCTAAGCCATTATCTCACCCTGCAGTAGAAACTCATTAAAAGCAATTTCGAAAAACAATAAACATAACTCATTTCTAAAAACACTAAAGATAGTGTTTTTTTCAATACCACTTTTCAGACACACACAAATAAAAGAAGCTTTGACTTATTTCCAATAAAACAAATACTAAACAAAGAGGTTCAGTCTCCAAGTTGCTTATTATGAGGACACAAAAACAGAAGATCAGAAGGGAATGGTTATTTGAAGTATGCTACTAGTTTTAGTTCTAATCGTTTTTAGAAATCAGAATACTCTTCCAATACAGAATCTTTAGGAGAAAAATACATAAAGAATAACTTCAACTGAAAGAAAACTGCCATTAAGTGGATGTTTAAATGCAACTCTTTTGCTAACTATAAAAAAAACACATGCAATTAATGCTGACTACATGCCACTAGCATTTTGATCAAGTGTATCGTCACCTACTGAAATAGATGGTTCCTACTAAATAGGCTAAAATGAAAAGTATTCTATATTTAGACTCAAAGAACTACCAGAATTCACTATTTGCTCCTTCTCTACCTTCCTCTACCTCCTTCTTCTCATTTCCAGTTTACAAAACACATTCAATTTTCCTTCAAGTACATTTAATAACTTTATTTTATTTCTATATGACACTGTAATAGACTTGGCATTTCTACAATACACCCCCCTATACAAACTGAAACATGGTAAGTGCTTGTATAGCACTTATTCCTTACATGGCAAGGTTTTGGTAGTGGGTGGCTGCAGGGGTGGCCTTTGTGAGCAGAGCCCAGAAGTTGCCCTGTATCAGATCAGAGACAGCTCCAGCTGCCTCCAAAAGGGACCTACTGCTGGCCAGAGCTGGCCAGTGAGTGACACTAGGAGACAGGAGTGAAAAAATGGGACAGAATCTTGCTGACATTAGGGTTACTGAAGGAAGAGGAACAGGTGCTCCAGTCAAAGAGCAGAAGTTCCCCTGTGACCTGTGAAAGTCCCCTGGTGGAGCAGGATGTCCCACTGCAGCCCATGGGTCCCACATGGGGCAGATCTCCATGCTGCAGCCCATGGAGGAGCCCCCAGTGGAGCAGGTAGATGTGGCCTGGAGGAGGCTGCACCCCATGGAGAGCCCCCGCAGGAGCAGGCCCCGGGCCAGAGCTGCAGCCCATGGAGAGGAGCCCATGCAGGAGCAGGGGGTCTGGGGGGAGCTGCAACCGGTGGGGGACCCGTGCTGGAGCAGTTTTCTCCTGGGGGATGGTCCCTGTGGTACAGACTGATATTGGAGCAGTTCTTGAAGAGCTACTGCCTGCGGAAAGCCCACGTACAATCAAGTCCCCACACTGGAGCAAGGGAAGAGCATGACCATGAAGGACAGTGACAAATCAGTGACAGAGTTATCGATTGACTGCAACCCCCACTCCCTGCACTGCTCAAGGGGAGGAGGTAAAAGGTGGGTGGGGGCCAAGGTGTTTTTACTTTACTTTTAGTTCTCACTGCTTTAGTCCATTAGCAATAGGCAATGGATTACATCCATCTCCCTATACTGAGTCTGTTTTGTCTATGACAGAAATTGTGGAATGATCTTCCTTGTCCTTATCTCAACTCATGAGCCTTTTCTCATTTTCTGTTGTTTTGTTGAGGGGGAGTGAGAGAACAGCATAGTGAAGCTGAGCTACCCACCAGTGTGAAGCCATTGCAGAGCTCCACTTACAATATTAACAATTACAACTTGAAAATAATTAGTCACATCTTTACCGTTAAGGAGAAAGTTTGTAAGGCATGATGAAGGTCTGCTATTTACATCTACTGGTGAAATTCTGTACGCTCCAGTGCAATAGTGTAATTCTGAAAGATAAATGAGTAGAAGAGATAAGTCTAGTTCCACACAGAAAAAAACATACCACAAAATGAAAGAAAGGAAGAGGATTAGGCTATTTCACAATCGGAAAAACTGTAGGCTTTGTAGAAAGCCCAGCTGTCTCTAGATCTAAAAAATTACTCTTCTTACAATCTCCCGGCAATCATTTCAGTACCCTCAACTCTGAGAACTGAATATGTTTCCCAAGCCTCATTTCCAGGAGGATCTCCAGAACTTTCTCTCTCAAACTATTTCACAGTAGAGTCAACCTCCTTTTATTTCTCTTACCTGTATTTTTAATCTGCTGGCTCACAAGGAGTCAGCATTGTCTTGCTGATGGACTGCAGGGTGCACAAGATGAATGGCCACGTAGTTCCCTATGTGTCCTGGTTTCAGTTGGGACAGTTTCCTCCTAGTAGCTGGTGGAATGCTGTGTTTTGGATTAGGATGGGAAGAATGCTGATAACATGCCGATGTTTTGGTTGTTGCAGAGCAGTGCTTGTACCAAGCCAAGGACTTTTCAGCTCCTCGCTCTGTCCTGCCAGCAGGCAGGCTTGGGGTACAGCAAGAGCTGGGAGGGGACAGACCCAGGACAGCTGACCCAAACTGGCCAAAGGAGTATTCCATACCATCTGACGTCATGCTAAACAATATATAGGGGTGGCTAGCCGGGTTGGGGGGGCCGGCTGCTCGGGATAGACTGGGCATCGGTCAATGGGTGGTGAGCAATTGCATTGTGCATCACTTGTTTCATATACACTATTATTATTATTATTGTTATTATTATTATTATTATTGTTTCCTATCTTAATAAACTGTCTCTATCTCAACTCTCGTTTTACTTTCCGTTTCTCTCCCCCATCCCAGAGAGGGAGGGGGGAGGGTGAGCGAACGGCTGTGTGGTGTTTAGCTGCCGGCCGGGTTAAACCACAACACTATGTTACCCTAAATCCTCCCTGTCACTCAGCAGGAGATGGAGAAGAAGTCACAGAACAGATTGGTTTGGAAGGGACCTTACAGATCACCCAATTCCATCCCCCACCATGGGCAGAGACACTTTCCACTAGACCAGGTTGCCCAAAGCCCCATCCAGACTGGCCTCGAACTCTTCCAGGGAGGGGACATCCACAGCTTCTCTGGGCAATCCTTCTTTCACTCAGATTAGAAAGTCAATATAGATGAATGAAAGAATCTACTGATTAAATTGTTGCACAAGTTTCCTTCCAAACAAAAGCTTCTTTAGTACTCTAATGCTAACACTAAGGACAGTGCTTTGATTCATATTTTGTCCTAAAACAACAATCAATTTAAAAAGAAAGCACAGTCTGGAAGCCGCAACGCTAAAAACCGCAATTGTAGAACTGACAAGGTATACTTGCCCCTGCATAAGGAACAAATTACTCAACTTTGCAGTTAGGAAACAACTTCAAGATAATTAAGAGGAGAATGATAAAACATCATGAAAACATTTACAATCTCCCCCACCTCTTTCACAAATAATTGATTATCCAAAATTATTAAAACAGAATGCATTCAGCAGGCAGTTATACAGAATAGAAGGTAAAAATAGCATTAACCAATCACTTGCTCAAGTTCTTGTCAGCATATGTAGAGAAAAATACTCAACGCAAGCTGGAGTATTAATTTTAAGACACCATGTTACCTACCTACACTATTTGTTCGTGGAGTACACCATTTTAATGTTACGGTTTCTTTAAACGTGCCTTCTCTACTGTTGCCACTTATGTGATTATCACCTGCAATATTAAGCCAGAAAAAAATGCATCATAATGCAATAAAATATTTTGTTACACAAAATCACAGCAAATAGTTATGTAAGAATGAAGTGTTACTGAAAAAAAAAGACGAAAAAAACCCACACACACTCAAAACAACAATTTAAGGTACAAAACATTTGTAACAACCATATACAAAACAACCAAATTTTCAAAAGCTATACACCAAATGTATATGTTAGTAATAGTGGTACTTGAAAATAACCTTTTGAAATCAGCAGCCATTGCATGTATTTAAAAAAAAAAAAAAATACAACCAAACAAAATACTGTAGCTCCATAGTATGTTCCTATGTTCCAAATATTCGATTTGACATTTAGAAAGCAAAATAAATTTTGTTTTTATCTGCAACAGGCTTTTATTTTTTCCTTTAAAAATGCCTAGAACTTTGAAAGCTTCTCTATAATTTTCCACAGCCAAATCACAACCCTTAACAAGTGTCAGAACCCTTATTTAGGGCTGATCAGTTTCTATACATATCTAAGTCTTCACTGAAACTGATCTAAAGACATAGCTGACAAGTTAGACTTCAGTTGAAAAATAGTACTGGTCTCATTACTCAGAATCTTTGCTATGTCAAATTCAATTTGAACATCTCAAGAGCTTTGACTGACCACAGATGTTTTATCATTGAAATTACTTTCATACAATGCCTCACCAAAAAAGGGACATTACATTGTGTGTGCTATTGAGTTCTGTATTTCTTCGTGCTCTTTGACATTAAGGTATTGACTGAGTTTTATACAAAGTTTCAGAATTACAGTAACAGTCAGAAAACACTATGCTCAAGTTCACAAGCATCTGAGAGGAATTAGATACATACATCAACATAACATTCTATGCAATGTGTTAGGGTTTAGTTTAATATTTCATGTAAGAAGTTTCATTGATATCACATTATAAAGACTTTTACTTTTTACTCATAAGATTTATTTGATTTACTTATCAATCATATAGGTAACCTGCAGAAGTAGTTTTTTTATTACTTAAAGATTACAGTTAAAATATCTGGAATCCTTCTCGAAAACCTAAGAATAGAGTAAATAAATTTGGCCTTGGGATAAGCTCTCTGTACTGTATCTTATTTTGGTAAAACGTTGCTAGTCAAATCCCCCCCTTTCCTAGTACCACAGTTATTACAGTTAAAACCTGTTTTCTAAAAACAAAACAAAAAAAATAAAATAAATAAAAGGGAACCAAAATTTACAGGATCTGATAGAAAAAAAAAAAAATCAAAGAGGCAATACAGCAGAAGTTTGGTTTGGGGTTTTACTAGCAGACTTCTTCCCCTGAGCCAATAAATATTAGAAAACTAACACCAAACTCCTGCAATAAAGCTTTATACTTTCAACATGGATAAAAAGTTCAGGTCAATCTGAACTCATTACTCTAACATATTCCTTTTTCCTCAAACTTTACTCCACCAAAAAATGGACTATACTAATTACACATGAGGAGAGAAGTTCTTTTCCTGGAATAATGGTTGAGTCCCTGCACGAGGAGACTCCGGGTCAGAGCTGCAGCCAGTGGAGAGGAGCCTGCAGTAGACAGGTGATCTGGGGGGGATCTGCTGCCCATGTTGGAGTAGGGACCCATCTTAAGAGGAAGGGAGAAAAATGGAAGCCCAACCCCCTCTAAAATTGTCCAAACTATTTCAAACCTCCAGAGGAAAAGTTGTTTAACTCTTTGTTAGATAACTGACATAGGTAACTCATCTGTTAAACTATTATTCTTCACTTCTAAGAAGTTAAAACATCAGCTTTTTAATATGCTTTAAAGCCATGAAGTGTAGCTTTGAGTAGTAAAAAAAAAAATATATATATATATAATCTGTAACCTGTAAATAAATGGACATATTCTATACATACAGCAAGTGAGACCAACTTCTATGATTCAGGGCCCTTTAAAAAGTTACAAACCACACTGTAAGAAAAAGCCTATGGCAGCCTGTAAAAATTTCAAATGGGAATTCAACACTTCTGAAGAAGCATATGTTTTAAATATTCCACAGAAGACTTGCAGACTTATTTTTCAACTTGCTTGGTTTATAGCTTCTAAGTACCATCAATAGAGTTTTTAACCTCGCTTGATTTATTATCAAAGTTCTGTATCAAACACTGCTTTTTGAACAAGATAATTTTGCATAAGACTTACTCTTATCTCAGAGAAGTTATTAAGAATTCACCTGAGAGGAATATTAGGTAATAATTCAAAACTAGTAAAAGCATACTAGGTACTTCAAATGCAGTGAGAAAGCTCAAACCAAGTAACTATTGTGTTTTTCAAAGCAATTACTGTTGTGAACAGGTCTATGGGATCTAAGTGGTGTCAGTTATTATTGCTTGACAGATTAAAAGCTCAATTGTTCAATAAATAATTTTCCACAAATACTCAAGTAAAACCTTGTAAAACCACTGCACATCTAGACTCCCAGACAACTTTTTTTTTTTTTAGTATCTTAATAAGAAGTTGAAGTGCCCCTCTCATAAATCACACTCAAAAATCCTGAAGGTATGTGAAAGCCGTTGTGATGAATGGCCTGGATCAGTTTGTCTTATTACTACTTTAAAATATGCCAGTAACAAATAAAACTCCAAAGCTAACATTGCAAATCGAGTTGTTAGGTTGCAAGGAACTGAAAATGTGCTGTTTGCAAATACGTTTCTCCTTAACTCTAACAGTCATGTCTGAAACTTATATCAATCTGAAGCTTATAAACCCATTTGTGAATACTTCCAGCATGCAAATGATTAAAACAAACAAACAAAAAAACATCTTTACAGGATTATTTCTACTTACCACTTTTTAAAAAATCAACATGTGCTTCTTTGTGATGAAGAAGCTCCACATCGTAGTTGGCTGATGTGTTTGCATGTTGTTCTTCCTTCAAAAGAGACAGATAGGAACAATGAATACAGTTAATTTACCTAGATGTCACTGTTTTTATAAATTAACTATTCCAATGATTTTACATTTACCTGTCACTTCAGAAGAAAATGAGGAGTCTCTCAAGTGCATCATACAACTATGGGATTGCAGTTTGGGGAAACTGCTCTGACCTATTTAAAGATGCAGCCTTCTTACTCTTTTTATTCCTTTTTTGAAACCTTATGTTTTTTTCTTAATACAAGTGTCATGACAGTGTGCATAATGTAAGATATAGATTAAAAATGGGTTCAACTGATTTTATTTAAATTAATGAAGTTTAGGAAACTTATGTTGTAATGTTTATCACCAATAGTTACAACATACTGAGCAGCAACAAACGAGCACTGCAGAATGTATCAAATACTTTTCTTAACTAAAGACTCAAGAATCTAAACCAAAGAAACATACTTGGATTGTATTATCATTTTCTTGTACTTCAGATGCATGAAAAAGTATACTTTCAACTGCAAATTAATAAATGTTGCATCTTTAAACAGCAGCAACAGATCAGCAAAACCAGAACAGTAATTTCAGTAATTTATTCCAAGTTAAAAAAAACAAACACACACACACACACACACAGAACCCAACATATTACTATAAGGACAAGTGCAGAAGGGAGAGGCATACCAGCAACACACAGGTCAGAAAGTTACATACAAGGTATTTGCAAGCCTAAAAGTCGCATTTATATGTCAACCTACTTCAAAGTTCCATTAAAAATTAATGTATTGTGAAAACTTTAATTCCAGGTTTTGACTTATTAAATCCATGTAACAAGGCTTTTGAAAGATACACATACAAGTTTGCTGTTTTTCAAAATATGTGATTAGTAAAGATTGACAGTATTAAAACATTGCCTTGTTTTTCAAATCAGAAAAGTTTATGTGCCCTTATCCTTTCTGTTTGTTTGAATAGTGACACTTGGAATCAGGTAGCAAGAGACAGTTGAAATACAAAGTTACTCTAAACTGAAGAATACTTTAAATACTTAACTGAAGTGATTTCCTTTCTGGTAGTGATAAAAAACGGGGACATAAGTTTGAACAGAAAATGTTAAATTTAGTATCTTCCTTGACTAGATTATACCTTCTGTCATGTCCCCCCCCCGTCCCCCCATTCTGGCTTATAGATATTCAAAATGGAAAACCTACTGAAAAACTTTTAGTTTAAAATCAGCTGTTAGTTACAAACACCTTTATGTTGGGTGGGCATGATAATGAGACAGAGGAAAGACTCACTATGCCACTAAAATGCACAAGGGTCAAGAATATCTAATCAACGCAACTAGAAAAAGACAGGAGAATCACAGAAAAATTAATTTGAGGTAAATAGTATTTCTATAAAATATTACTGACAGAACTGAAATATTGCCTGCATTGCTACATCAAAATTAAGATTCAGCAATACATTTCGTTCTGTGATCTTTCTTAACTTTTTCCATCCCCTTTACTTTTACTAACCTGGTCACAAACATTAAATGTGGGCTAATAAAAAACAAAAAACAGAAAATATGATATGGAGAGAAAAGCCGTGTAAAAATTCAATTTAATATTAAAAGTTTTCAAACAAATTTTGAAGTGTTGCAGATGGCCAACAAAGCAACAGACACAATATTACCTTCATAGGAATGTTAGTTATTGTAGTTGAAGCCAGATCAAAGTGTTGTTGTACTAAAACATTCAGTTTTGTAGCCAAATGCCGTCCTGCACGGACACTGTGCACTTCACTGGTTAAAACGGGTGAAAGCTAGAACAAATTGACATAGAATATAGAGTATTAATGGATTAGGCTCTAGTATCATGGAACAAGATAAACCAGTTGAAACTCTAAACTAAGCATTTATACTACTAAATTCAATCAGGAAGAAAATGCCATGGAAAGTTAAGAAGGAAAAGAGAAAGATTATTTCTCATTCAGAATGTTGCCAGTTATGTCTGTTACAGTTGTTACAACGTGGCCTATATTCAGAACAGTGCCGGAAACCCTGAGCAATTAGTTGTTAATAGGAAGAATTAGAATCAGGACATGGGGAAATAATCCTTTTAATAGCAGCTCTGGGTCTAGACTTTCCCTCTTTCACCCACTGAGTAACAAGAGCAAAGTCATTTCTATATACCTACTTGTGTATTACACACAAAAGAAACACAAACGTTAAGTTCCATTTGATTTTCCCTTTGCAAGGAATAATGACATTGGTTTTAGGCTTAAAGAGCAATGAGCACCTTACAAAGGAAAGCAGTCTATTTATTTATTCTCTTCTGTTGACTTTTTGTTTTCTTTTAGCATGACTAGTAAGTTTCTATAGCAAAGAAAAAATGTAGGACAAAAAAATACATTCCTTTTTACTTGTGAAGTTAGATGTAGGACTAGATATATTCTGCGTTACGAACAGCGCTTTTTTTCTTGCTTATTTTTCTTGTAGTCAACACATTAAAATACTAAGCATTTCAGACTGAAGATCAGCAGAATTTATCAAAATCTGTGGAATGTACTTATTTTAAACAAACCACAAAGCATACAAGTCCATAGAGCACACATGCATTTACTACAGTTAAATGTTAATATAGACTAATTTCTCATATGTAACCTTTTACCTTTTCTTGAGGCCATTCCCGCTACTCCTTTCACTGGTTATCAACCCCCAGCTCCCCACAACTTCCTTTCAGGTATTTGTTGAGAGCAATAAGGTCTCCCTTATTATTTATTGAAAAGGCATTCTGTTTGCTAGCATTTGACAGCATCTATTTTGTTATCATGAGAAAAATCATTCAACCAATAGTTAAGATCATAACGTGTTAGCATGGTAACATGGAACACAGCACTGAACAATATCCATGTTGTTTAACAGATACATGTTAAAACGTGCTGCTAGCTAGCAGAAGCCCTGCTCGAATAGCAGGGTTATTCAGCTACCCCATTCAACACAACAAGTAGCTGATTGTTTTCCATTAGATCCCCAACTACGCATTTCCCCCTCAAAAGTAAGAGAAATCAAACCCAATGTTATAATCATCCAATGGCATTATTTTTTTCTTCACAAAAAAAGAAAGATGAATTATTACTGCAAGAAATTTAAGTAATAAAATGAAGAAGATGATGCCACATACGTGAAAGAAATCAAAGCATACATGTTAAATGGCAATATGCACACTGCCAACTTTTCAAATAATCAACACTTGTGTTTTTTCCCATGCCTTAGCAGAGGCTCAAAGCCTTATTGAGGTATACTTAATTTGCACTGTTTACTTTGAGTCTGACACTGTTACTAATACTAGGATACATTTTCTCATTTTAAACTCCTTACCTCTTTTTTAGGACGATCTGAAACAAGGCTGTCTTCACCAACTGGGTATGTGTGGATTAAGACCAATTCACATTTCTGGATCTGCATTAGACTTAAAAATAATATATATAAAAAAAACACATTCTATTTAACCTACAGAGTGGCAGAAAGTATCTTAGAAATTACATGAGTTCTCCCAGGATTCATTTGGACTGTCAAAACACAAAATCTGAGACATATTACAACGTACTGTTTCTGAATGCATTTTCTAAAAACTAGGTTACATTAATGATTTTCAGAAGCATATTTCAAAATTATCAGAATAAAAAGCGTGTAATATTTCTGGCTCTTCAGCTGCAATAGCATTGCTCTACTTTTTGGACAGATCAGTGGGCTAGATCCTTAACTGATGTACTCTGTTTAGCTTCATTCATCTGAAAATTGACACTACAAAGGATTTGTGTCTCCAGGTATGTGTATTAATATTAATCATGGTATTTGTTTAGTAATTAAGGTATTCCAGTGAACATGAAAGTTAACTACCCATGTCTCCTAACATGGCTGGATATTTGGAGAGATCAAGATACTGGTTAGCATCCCTCATTACAGTGATGTACGAAAAACGGTGTGTGAATCATCTTTACAGTGGACTTAGAACCCAATCCCCAGGCAGTACTGTCAAATATATACACAAACATATATGAAATTGAAATTTGAGCAGGTAAATATTGGAGACATTTGCATAATGATTACACACAGGCTTAGAACCCTTTGTTTCACACCATCATTCAAACCATTCATCAGAAAAAGTTTTAGAATGTTTTAAGTGACAAAGACACACATTTCTTAGAGGACATAACAGGCACATGCAGAATAAAGAACTGTTAAAAGCATACTCACTGATCTGAATTAGCTGCAAGTTTGTTATGTTCATGAATGGTTTCCTGAACACAATCCTCAAGCATTCGAACATGACTGTCACTAGAAAGAAGTTGAATATACATATTTTTACACAGTACTATCAAACCTCTTGCTCAAAGCAACATGCCACTACAGGATCTCCTACTTAAAGTGGGAAAATTTTGGCTGGTTACTGTAGCACACGTCCATAAACAAAACCCTCAGTAAACCAAGACATGATCTACAAAGAATCATAGAATAACTGAGTTGGAAGGGACCCACAAAGACCATGGAGTCCAACTCCTGGGTCCTCAAAGAACCACCCCCTGCCCCCTCCCTCCCCCCCCCCAAAAAAATCAGACCTTATGTCCAAATGCTTCTTGAACTCCAGCAGGCTCGGTGCTGTGACCACTACACTGAGGAGCCTGTTCCAGTGCCCAGGTGAATAACTCTGGGTGAATAACCTTTTCCTAACACCCAGCCTGACCCTCCCCTGCCCCAGCCCCATGCTGTTTCCTTGGGTCCTGTCACTGTCCCCAGAGAGCAGAGCTCAGCGCCTGCCCCTCCACTCCCCTCATGAGGCCACCATGAGGCCTCCACTCAGTCTGCTCTGGGCTGAACAAATCAAGGGACCTCAGCTGCTCCTTATATATCTTGCCCTCTAGACCCTTTAACATCTTTGTTGCCCTCCTTTGGAGGCTCTCCAACAGTTTTATCTCTCTTTTACTGCAGGGCCCAAAACTGCACACAGTACTCGAGGTGAGAACACAACAGCGCAGAGGAGAGCTGGGACAACCACTTCCCTCAAGCAACTAGCAGTGCCGTTCTCGATGCACCCCAGGGTGCAGTAGGCCCTCCCAGCCACCAAGGCACACTGATGTCTCATTTTCAGCTTGCTGTCAGTCAAAACCTCAGATCCCTTTCTGCGGGGCTACTCTCCAGCATCTCTTCCCCCAGTCTGTATGTATAGCCAGGGTTGTCCCTTCCCAGGGGCAGAATCTGACACTTGCTCTTGTTAATCTTCCTGTTGTTGTTAATTGCCCAGATCTCTCTGCAAGGCCTCAATACCCTCAAAGAAGATAGCTACTTAGAGCACTAATTCAAAGCAATCAACATAATAATAAAAATACTGCAAAAAACATATGAAATTCCTTATCTTTAAACGGTATAAACAAAGTTATCATACATACCTTTTTGCATTGGTAATACAGATTATTCTTCCTCTATTTCCAACACGTTCTGCGTTCTCCATGAGCATGGTTCGAGCCTCATGCTGGTATTCTGTTATTTTGCAAAGCGCTTCAACTGCTGCAACCAGACCATGAAGTATGCTGCAGCATTCTGGATCTGCCCGAGGATTAGGTGGACCAACAGCTGCTAATGCTGCCATTAACTAGTTAAATAAAAGTGTTGAAAGTTACTTTTCAGGCATTTGATAAACTGGTCAATTAAGAGAAAAAGTCATCATTATAACTTATCTTACATGTAAATTCATATTGTCAGGAGAAAACCAAATAGAGCAATAAAATCTCTGTATGTTCCCATCACTCTACAAAACATTCTGGCCCCAAGTTATCCACGGCAGTTGATTCATCATCTGTTACCAACCATGGAGAATATAAGATTATAGAAAAAAAACTGGCTATAATTGGAAATTATATCCCACACCTAAAATTTGAATGTTATCAATTGCCTTCTGTTTCTATTTTCTGAAAACCTGGAAATTTAATTCCTCCCCAAAGTGAGTTTTTCAGAAAATGAGTCCAATATGAAACAAAATGAGAGCAAAGAGAATACAAACACTGTTTACACTTTTCTTCTTTAAAAAAGTTTATTTGCCTAGCTTGCCAAGCTTAAAAAAAAAGTGTAAAATTCAAAAGGTATCACTAGTTTACAAAAGAAATGCACATACAGCTAATTTCTTCATAACACCTGTTTTAATACAATTTGATCCTGAAAGCTACTTTTTTTAATCCGATGTAAAGTTGCCTATTGAACAGTCCAACCCCAGTCCACTTCTTAAAATTCTATTATGCAATCATTTCAGATCAGATACACTGACACTTTAATTCATTAAAATTACTTAATATTGAATATAGTAAGATGTTGTTATTTATTCTGCAATTAAGCTAGATTTTCTCAACAAAAGAACAGCTACAAAGCATACTTCTTGCAAGTTCTGATCTTCTTGGGTCCAAGAATTCAAGACATGAGCCCCAGAATCACTCACAATGAAGTTCACCTAAAAGGATTTAAGAAGTGCATGTAAGGTAGCAGCCAATCACAACCACAGATTACCGCTACTTCCCCAAATCCTAGATAACATGAACTACACCTCCTCTTCACATTAATTAACCAATACCCTGGAAATGCGTGCAATTGAAAGCCAGGCTAAAAATATGACTTATACAAAAAGCATTCACTGCTGCCATATTCATTTACTCTTTAAGCAACGTTATGATTAACAACTTCTGACTCTAAATATTTGTTTTTAAGCCATCAAATCAATCTCAACAGCAAGTTAGTATTTCAAGATGTTATGAAGTCTTAACAATCAGGTCATATTTTCAGTAAAAGAACATCCACAAAGCAAGTTCTAATACCTATATCTAAAGTTCTAATACCATGATAGAGCAAATTGTTCTCCAAGCACATTCACAGTTGACAGAGGTAAACATCTATCAAGTTTTACAAAACATCAGACAGGAAACCATGTTCTAAAGTTGACAAAATCAGTCAAGGGGAGGAACACCTTTCAACTTCTCTGACCGCACAGGCTCCAGTTCAGCTAGATGATTAAAATCAATTAAGCGCACACTTGGCATAATCCCATCGCAGGGCTTGACTGTAGTTTAAGTTAAATGTCTGTTGCCTGAGAACTGTCCGCAGCCCCTCAGGGCAGGGCCACTGACACCAAACCACAGAGCTACCAGTGGTATTTCTTAGTACTGTCTGTGTCTGTGCCCCTGGCTTTGACACAGTCAGTGTTCCATTGTCATTACTTCACAGCAGCATCAGTCACAAATTTAGCTGTTTTTCTGAAAAACGGCATCCCGTCTAAGGATACAACATTTGTACATTTTACTCAACACAAAGATCTACTGGCTTCAGTAACCAGGGGTTAGTTACCTCAGTTCCTGATACAATGTTACAGAACCACCAGAGATTGATGCTTTCGAAGAAGAGATGCATATCAGGAAGCTCTCACACTTTTTCAAGCTAGCAGTTTGAGAGATATCCTACCTCTTCTACTGGCCAGCATTCCTTTGAAGTTAGTACTGAAAACTCTAGGAAGTGCTACCAAGTATGTTTACAGCCAGGGTGTGATACGCAGCAAAAATCACTCAAGCTTTTGTAAGTATACAGATCACAAGACCACAATAAATCTGTTACCTTTACGCACCTCTCCTCATGTTTTGCAGAGAACAGTAAGATAATCAAGGTCCCCAAAATAAACATGTAATGGGACTTGTGTATTACTCAAATCAATTTAAAAAGCTGTAAGCTCTATTAACAACACTAAATATAATTCATTTAATAAAATATCTTTAACTTCCAGCAATAGCTAATGATATCAGAGAGCTTCATTAAAATGGGAAAACAATCCTTAAACAATGAAGTATCAAGTGCAGTATTTTTGCAAAGACTTACCAGCTTTTTGAAGGGAAAAATATCATACATTATTCTACAGTACTCCATGGATGATTCAACTGAACAGGTCCATAGTGATTTTGATATGGGTGCTAGAGGTATAATTCCCTGGGTCCGATTCTTTACTAACATATCAAATTCAACATGCTGTCTACAGGATTCTGCCATATATGGGCAGTGATCCACAACAAAAACAGTTTTATGAGACTCAGAGAAGATTTTCATTTTCTTCCTAAAGCAAACAGATACTACAATTAGAAAAAAATGAACAAGACAAAAAAAATCATAAGATTACTGTACAGTTTATACAGCTTACATAGAAGCATCTTTCTACAACACTCAGTTTTAAACAGGTCACACCTCAAAGTATTTAGACCATACATTGTATAATTGGCTACTCTAATACTATTTGTTGAGCTTTAAAAGCTGCTATGAAAATGCCTATTTTAAGACTATTTACATGGAGACAAAAATCTCCCCTTTGGTCTTTTTAGTCCATGTATTTGCTAAACTAGTTTTCTAACTGGAAGAAACTATTTTTCCCCTGAGGAGGAAAAAAATAGGTAACATTAATGTGTACAGCTGAGGAGGCAATAATAATACACTGTATTACCTTCCTCCATTTTCTGATTAAAAGAAACATTTAAGCAAAATGTAGACTTACAGACACTGTTATTTGAAGTTTTCTTGCTAGAAGAAACAACAGGAACAAAATTATTTATGATTAGGCTACTGTACTGGGTCCGGCTGGGATGGAACTTTCCCTGCAGCAGCCCACACAGTGCTGTGCTCTGCATGTGTAGCTAGAACAGCATGGGTATCACACCAGCATTGTGTCTGCTGCTGAATAGTGCTGGCAAGGCATCAGGACTTCCTCTAATAACCCCAGAGCCAGCAGGCTGGGGGTGGGCAAAAAGTGAGGAAGGAACATTACCAGGGCAGCTGACCTAAACCAACCAAAGTGATATTCCATACCGTGTGGTGTGACACTCTGCAACAAAAGATGGGGAAGGGGAAAGAGACGGGGGGCTCTCCTTATGAAAACACCTGTCCTCCCAGACAACTGCTATGTGTACTGAGGCCCTGCTGCCTGGGATGTGGACAAACATTGCCTGTTGATGGAAAGTAGAGAGTAATTGCTTTTCTCTCTCTCTATGCTTCCATTTTGCCTTTGCTTTTTTTTTTCCCCCCTCCTCCTTTTCCCTTTAATTAACTTATATTTATCATAATCTATGAGGTTATTTTTATTTTCTTTCCAGCATATGTTCTTCTCCTCTTCTTCTACAGACAGTGAGTGAGGGAATGGTTATGGCTGAGTTCAGCTGCCCAGCAGGGTAAAACCCCCACAGGCCTCAAGGCAGCATAAGCATCAAGACTTTGAGTTAATCTTCACCCTTCACTTTTCTAGATCCATTCTGCCAATTTTAAACGAACACCATACTTTGATCTCTCACTGACAGAATTGTAACAGAAGCGCTTCTCATCCAGCAGGAGAACCCTATCATTCCCAGCTAGGAAGCCTGACACCTCCGCAAGACGGCCCTTTTCACACCCAGACACGGGGCTTCCCTACCCCCTGCCACCACCGGGGGAACCCCTGGGTAGGCCTCAGCCTCAGCACAGCCTCCGGGGGGAGGCTCCCAGGTACTCCGTGCCTTCCCAGTGCCCGGGAGCCCCCCCTGGGGCCGTCCCGCCGTGCTTCGGGCGCCTCCGTGACCCGCCTTACTTGGGCCGGCTCCTCCTCTGCTGCGCGGATCCCGGGCCACCTCTTCCTCTTCCTCCTCTTCTTCCTCCTCCCCCTCCTCCTCCTCCTCGTCGCGCCCGGGCCCTGCCGCGGGCCCGCTCCGGGGAGGCGGGATAGGCCCCGCGGGGCGCCCTACCGGGGGCCGGGCGCCTCCGGCCGGGCGGCCTCCATGCCCCGGCTCCGCTCGCTTCCTCCGCCGCCGGCTCGGCGGGAAGCTCGGGGCCCGGCTCCGGCCTCCGCGCCCGGCGCCCGCGGGGGTGGGAGAAGCGGCCGCAGCCCCCCCCGCTTCGCCCACCCCTGAGGCCACGGGACCCCCGCGCGGCCACTTACGCCGCTGGCGCAGCAGCTCCCCCAGTGCTAGCAGGGGGAGCGCCTTTCCCCTTCCTCCCCCTCTCCTCCTCCCGCCCCGCGGACCCCGGCGCCCCGCCGGGGTCACGCAGCCCCCATGGCCCAGCCGTCGGCCACCTCCCGCGCCGCCTCGCAACTGCCCGCCGCGCGGGGGGGCTGGCAGAGGGCACGGGAAGGGGGCCAGGCTCCCGCCTCGCAGCCAATAGCGAACCGAGGAGAGGAGGCGGGAGGCGGAGTTCTCGCGAGAGGTGGGCTGCGAGGCCCTGTCCTCGTCCCCGTCACGGCGCGGAGCCGCCCGCCGCCATTTGAGAGCGGGGCGGGCAGCACTGTCTGCTGCCGGGCGCTGCTGGAGCCGCTGGCTATGAGTGAGCGGGGCGGGGCGGGGCGGGAGGCAGCGTGCAGGGCGCCGCGGGAGGCAGGCAAATGGGGAGGGGTCCGTGGGGGTAGGGGGGGAGCTTCTGTCAGCATTCGTGTACTTGTCGTGTCGCGACAGGCGGCTGGTGTCGCGATAGTCCCGACTGCTGTAAACAGAGCGGGGCGGTGAGGCTGTCCTGAGGTGGGTGTGGACGCAAAGCCAAGGGGAGGCTGGGCTGGGCAGCAGTCTTTGTTTTGGGTTCGTTAGCGCGCTGCCCAGTTAGGTAAGGAAAGCAATTAGCGAAGGGCAGGAAGTGACGGGGAGCGGGCACGTCGTGGCGGCTGGGCCATGCCTCTCGCTGCCTGCTGGCCGGGCTGGGTCGGGTCATATCGTTCAGCTGCAGACCTGTCTGCGGCCCCACAGCCCTGCCGGGGGCAGCCCAGGGGGCACCGAGTGTCACCACCACAGGCAGCCTGCCCACGAGCAAAGGGATGCACAGGAACTGCCCTGTGTCAAATGTCTTTGATTCACTGGTATTTAATTTTTAAACGTTCAGGTTAACTCATGTATCGAGATTTCTTTTAGGATAAGACAACTGTTCTGCCTGGTAATAGGCATACAGTGAGCAAGAGGAGAGAATTTTAAATGCCACGGGTCAGGGCCGGTGTCTCACCCAAAGGTACCCTAGCCAACGTTTGGGGCTGTGATTACAGTGATGCAAATAATGAGCCTCCTTCCTGAGGCACGCATCCTGCATGAAAACAGGATATAGCTTGAGGCCCGCTTCAGCGCTGTGAGGGCAGGTAGCTGCTGCTCAATTTGTGTGGCCCCATTCCACGCACATCTGCCCCGACTCATCTGCTGCGAGAAGGAATGTCTGCCGAGAGAAGGAACAGCAGTGGCTTTGCAAGAAGAGTTTCTTTTTGTCTCGTGATACAGTGCAAAGAAGGATGAACACATACTGTGTTTAAAAAATGGTAGTGATGCAAATTATCAGAGGTGTTAACTGCATTGTAGTCTGAATGCAAAATGTGTTCCCAGCTCACAGAGAGGCCTGAGAGGCTTTGTTTGCAATGCCTGGAGAATCTGTGGCCTGTGAATAGTGTTAAAGACTGCCCTTCAAATTCTCTTGTAATATGGATCTGATTAAATCAATGTCTGTAACAGTTTAGTCAGCTATCATGGAAGGTCATGTTTTGTGTGTAGGACTTTGTAGACCCACAAGAACATGAGACCAAAACTGAAGGAGAAATGAGGCGCAAGCAAAGCAGATCCTTAAAAACAATGCAATATGATTCCTTTCTACATGATATGAAAAAACTCAAACTGCTAAACCTCAGCAAATAAATTAACTACCTGTGATAACGTACTAGTCTTCTGAAGGACTTGACATGAATACAGATGTTAAAATGAAAACTTGCGTGGATAAATAGGAAGGAATTCACATTATGAATGTTTATAGGAAATCTGTATGTGCCAAATGCTGATGCTTTTGATAACACACAATTTGCAGAAAAAAGTTTAAAATGGTTGTGCACTGTGCATACGTGAAGTTTGCTTACTCAAGCTTCTCTGTCAGGAAGCAAGATTCAACCTTTCTGTGATGGGAGGATCCTGAAAAGACTCTTCTGTATAGCAAAAGTAAACAAAATGCTTTTCTGCTACATATGCTCCTCAGAGCAGAGGGAACAATTAATGAAATTACCAAATGAAAATATTTGGGGAGGTTAGGCTTTGAAGAAAGGTCAGGGGTGCACACAGGCTCTTCAGAGAGGATGTTAGCTTCCCCCCACATCTCAATGCATGTAGATGGGATGTTCTTGATAACGCTTGTAAATCTTTGAGGGTAATGGTGAAATTTCCTGTGTTTGAAATATCCTTTTTTTCTGCTACTTACTTGGACAGTGGGAAAAGGTCAGTTGGGGAAAACATGAAGATTTCTTTCAATTTGGCTAAAGATCCTAGGCTATGATTTGTAAAGTTGCCTAAGAAAGTCAGAAAATCAATCTGAAGCAAGTTTTTTTTGTTTGTTTGTTTGTTTGTTTTTCCCTGTATCTCAGTGGTTCACTGACATTTTATGCTTGCAAAAATCTCCCCTTCAGCAAATGTCCCAGCTAAGAAATAGATTCTCACAGAAAATTTCCTGAAACAAGTATCAAGCCTTACATTAATAAGGCATGTGTCTTTAATAAGCCTCTATCATTGGTGTCTTATTGCTTGAAGAACTGTTCAAGGAGTTGAAATAAATTTTCTTTCAGTAGAAAACACACAAGATTTCTTAAAAGAAAAACTTGAAGAATAAAGAGTCTCAGTCTTGGCACTTAATCTATCAAGAATAAGTCCAAGAAAATGAGTGTAAAGGCCAGTCAGTGCTTTGAAAATGCTAGCATGTGTAAGCATTTTGCAAGTTTAGATAATTTATGCTAACAGCTACCACAATTAGAAGGCTGGTATTTTAACTATGCCATTGGTTCTTTCTTTTGGCCAAGTTGCTCTCATGCTTAATCCTGTTGAAAATGACATATTTTACAATTTCATGCCATGCAATGATGCTTGTGTTTATACATGAAGAAAATACAAGCCTTTGGGTGTTGGAATTTTCCCAAAGAAATTTTCTCTACTCTGACAGTTTTAGCTCTTCCTTTTCTCTGCTGACTTAATTCATCAAAGTATTCAAGCCTGCTATAGTCCTTTGGCATTCTCTTTTGTGTTGGATCTATGCTTCTCAAATATCAAATACTTTGAGAATATCAAGTACTCTCCTCATGACACACAATTTACTTTCATTTCCTAGCTGTAATCCATGGTCTGAACAGCAGTTAAAAAGCAGGAAAAGCAGACAGTATTTTTAAGGTATTTCTCCTACTCCTTGAAGACAACATAGGTCTAAAATGTCAGTTATGGCTGTTTGAGGAAGAAGGGAAGGCTGTATTCAGCTGCTTCAAACTTAGAAAAAAATATATATATATATCTCACACAGATAGCAGTTCTCTCTAAAACAGGCAATAGTGTGAAAATAATCCATTTCTAACCTTTAGAAATGAGTTGCACAATTGAGAAAGCCTTAGCAGATGCGAAAGCACTGGTGGAACGGCTAAGGGAACATGACAACGCCGCAGAAGCTCTTATTGAACAGACTACAGCTCTTAACAAGAGGGTTGAAGCAATGAAACAGGTTTGTTTTTCAACTTTGTTTACTCCATGAAAACAACTTGGAAACACATCACTTAAGACATTTTTATGTGCTACTGTGCAATACACAATCAGTATTGTAATTTGTTATTCCTTTAATACCATACTAAGTATTCCCATTGTGGGTGTGACTATGATCAAAAAATAGATTGTTCATAAATTTAGTTTGATCCTGGAAAGAAGTTTTGCCTGCTGCTCTAGTTTAAATATTGAAAACTAGTGTTAATGTGAAGAGCACTGGTAGGAATGGTGTTAGTATCCTACAAACCATTGTGTGGTGCCTCGTGTTTTGCTCTTCTGTGAAATACAGCTGGTTTTATTGATTCAAACGTAGATTTAATCATACAGAGGCCTGTCATAGGTCCTTCTGTTCAGAATACTTTATCTTTGCACTGTCTCCTTTTCTTTTAAGTCAGCCTTTTGGGCTTATTTGCTGTTATTTCCATTCTGGTGTTAAGCTGTCCAAGGGATATCATTAGGTTGAGTGACTTTCACTAGAGAGCTTTGCGAAAAACATAAAGGTGCCTGTTGTCTTTCCACTTGGAAGTTCTGCCTGTCATTTCAATTTCAATCCATGTTAATGAGCCTGTAAAATAATAAAACCTTGCATATTGGGGTTAGAACTAGATGATCTTTAAGGTCCCTTCTGTCCAAAATCATTGCAATAATCTGATTCTATATACTTTATCCCTGTAAAACTAGTCATGCAGAGGCTTCATTACTTAGGAGTGAGTATTAAATCTACCCGCTTGCTGAGAGTCAGGATTCGTTTATTTAGGTCCATGTGATTTGTACTCATACACATGCTTTAGGGAATTGGGAAGCCACAGAGGTCAGGACCTCATGGCTTTTCTTTACCACCTGTGTATCAGTTCTAATGACCTGATGGCGAACTTGACCTGCACTAACTGAAGTTTAAATCATGCCCACTACAGAGCTCCAAGGTATCAAATTTGTTTTAAAACAAGTGTTTCTAAATGGCAATAAGTACAGTGGCAGTGCTGCCAGCTGTGTTTTTGTCTGTTTTATATAATTAATTAAAAACAAGCATTTATTTTGTTGGTTACAGACTTTACTGACATTTTAGAACTGGTTCTTGGTGTCTTGCTGACTTTGACTTTTTTTTTTTTTTTTTTTTTTTTTAAATAACTAGTACCAAGAAGAAATTCAGGAGCTCAATGAAGTAGCAAGACATCGTCCTCGGTCTACATTAGTAATGGGTATCCAACAAGAAAACAGACAGATTAGGGAACTGCAACAGGAGAATAAAGGTAAGACTAATATGCTATCTTATTGAAGTTTGAGCCTGCACCGCTCTAATCAGTGAGACTTTCATCATTGATCAAGTTCCCAAATTTTTTTTGAAATCTTTTTTTCTAAGTTCAACTTGTCAGTTTAACTGATCATGAAACGTGTTCCCATTGCTTAAAAAAAAATAAAAAATAGGAACTGTCAGGAAAACTTAAGGTGTAAGTACAGTAGTATAATTCCTTCTGAAATTCCATATACTAGGAAAATACCATTCTTCCTGGAATTCCATGGGCACTCTAAAATATTGTGCAATGATCTCGAGTCAGTGATTTTAATTTGTATGAACCTAGTCTTATCTCAGGAATTATTTGTTCTTTTCTGAAGCACAAAAAAAAAAAATGGTATCAAAGCACTATTTTCCGTTTTTCTTGTTGTCTTTGAGTTTGCTTCATGGAAAGTTCTGCTTTGGAAAATCTTAGCTGATGTAGCCCTGAACTCTTTAGTACTTTTAATCTAAGCCAGACTTAGTATATTTTGAATGTGGACACTTTTTTAAACTTGTATTTTATCAAGCTGCAGATTAAAACAGATCTGTAAACTTCTTTCCTACTAATGTACAGTGCTGATTCTAGCCTCTATAGTAAAACTCTTCAGCTACCCTCAGGATGGTTTATGTCAGCTAAAGGGACTGAAGTCATATCAACCAATGAGACTGTTTCTGACTGAACAAGAATTTTCCTGGACAGTCACCACTGAAGACGTTTGCAGAGACTATGGAGGTTTTATGGTGGAAGGAGAGGGGATGGGACAGGACAGGACAGTCAGTTTGTTTTCTCAGGCTGAAGTATTTTTGCATTTTGTTTCACTCCTCTGTTTAACTAATTGAATTTTAAAATTCCATTGGTAGAACTACGCACATCTCTTGAAGAACATCAGTCTGCTTTGGAACTCATAATGAGCAAATACAGAGAACAGATGTTTAGGTTGCTTATGGCAAGCAAAAAGGACGATCCAAGTATAATAATGAAGTTAAAAGAGCAACATTCCAAGGTAATAACTTCACTGGGCTTTTTTTTTTTTTTTTTTTTTTTTTTTTTTCTTTTGGTAATGGATCAATTCAAAGGTTACGTTGCCTCAGTTTTTATATCATTGTACGAACAAGTTCTAACTTTTACAGGCCAGGCAATACAAACTGGAAACTTGATCAGTCTAGTAGGTCAGCCTCACCAGCTGCTGATTTAGTTAAGCTTTTATCAGGTAGCACTTCATTAGTGTATGTACTTATGTTTTGCTTAGGTCTTTAAGTCAACTGCTCTGTTAGAGTTCCAGATACCTATAGATCTCAGTAATATTGAGATTTTTAGACTATATTTAACTTAGGCTTGTGATTCCAATAAATAATTATTAAGCTGTGCTTACTGGAAAGAATGGGGGGAAAGTTTTTAAAACTCAATTTTCACATTTTTTTCTGCTAAATATCTAACAAATTAAAAATCCAAGACTCAAAAGAGCTTTTTTTTTTTTTTTTTTTAATAATTATATTTTTAAAATTAATATATAGTTTAGGCTTTCTATATATTTTGTCAGGAAAAATTGTGATTCTAGATCACTAACAGATCTAAACTGAAGCTTTTTAGCAAAGGTTTACATTTTAAATATAATCATCAGCACTATAACTGTGTAAACAAATCATAGTTCTAAATGTTTGATTATCTGTAACTTCAACAAAGTCTGAAAGGCAGAGTTAGCATCAGCGTAATGTGAGAACAGTTTAGGATTTTGATCTTTTCCTCATCTCTTTACAGAAGCATGTCCATATAGTTAGCTCCACCAAAATCAGTAGGACTACTTAAATTATTGTGAAAGAATTTACTGGATGAGAACTTTATCTTTAAGATAAGCCCCTAAAAAAAATATGTATCCTTTACAGAAGAAGTTACCTTGATATATATAGATATAATTTATAGCCTCAGGAGTAATGGACTTAGAAATTCATTTAGAAACATTTTTTTAATGGATTATAAGCTTGGGGGTAAAAAATGTGTATAAATAAATAAATATATATTTAAGCAGGAGATTTATGCTTCAACATTTTGGTTAAATCTGACCCCACAACAATGCCTGATACAGAGGATTTATTACTCTTTCCTAACAGTTAGGATTTCTGGAATTTCATTATTTATGCTTCTAATCTCATTCAGTAAGATTGAACAATCTCAGAGCAGTCTTTAAATGCTGCTTCTCCTGTTAACTAAAATATCCATACCTAAGGAATGAATTTCAGTGTTACCAGTAAACAGTTCTCTCAAGTGTCAGCTATTAACTTCAGTACCTACTTGCAAAATATTATTTAACTCACTAATTTCTGCAGATCAACAAGCACCTCCTTTAAATAGAAAAATAATTTTTAGTAGTCTTATGTGCATGAGAAAAGTTTGTGTCACTAGTAAAGACCTGCACTAACTGTGCTGTTTGAATTCACTCAACTGAAATGAGGACTGGAATTGTGTGTTTTTCTCTGAAGAGAAAGACTAACATATGCCAAATAAAAAAAGGAGATAAAAATGCTCATAGATGTTTGAAGCTATGTTCATAAAGAAACCACTTCATTGCATTGTTTGCTCTTACAGCATCTAACTTGTACACACTTGGCTTCCAGAGGAGAGCTTTACATTTTTGTGTTAGCGTCTGGTCTCCTGTTAGTGACCTTGAAACAGGCTCTAGCTCATTGATTGAGAGGCCATACCAGCTAGCCAAAGGGGAAGCAGGGAGGACAGCAGTGTATGTAAAAGCCACTAACTCCTTCCTAATCCTTCTCCAGGATATGTCCTTGCCAGCTCATTGTTTTAACACTGACTGCAGCTTCCTTTCAAGCCAAACTTATTCTTAAAAAAAATATATTGAAAAGCATCTTTTGTTGAAAAAACGTTCTATACATTCACCCTCACTGGAAATTGAGAAGAAAGTAAAGATGTACAGCAAGTTCCTTCTCTCTTCCCCACCCCCTTCTCCTCACACCCATGCTGCAAGTGAACGCTAAATAAACAGCTAAACCACAGCTTTGGCAGCTGGAACAGCAGAGAAGGATGGAAGGGGCCGATGTTCATTTTTAATGAAGTATGCTTGCTTTGGTCAGACAGTTTACAATTCTAAGAGTTTGGTTTTTTTATAGTTTAGTTGTTTCTGATAGCTCAAGGGCAAGCTGATCATCTGCTAGCTGTATGGACCTCCAGTCAAATTTATAATTTAAAGGTGGGATTTAACTTTAATCCATCCTGTTTTTAAGTATACACAGCAGTTTTCAGTCCTACTTTACTGATACTAGTTAGTAACTGTTGTGAATTTTGTCCAAAGGTCAGCCCAGACATGAAAAGGCTGGTCTGTTAGTAGATTTGGAATAAGAAATAAGTAGAGGAAAGGATGAAAATTAGATTTCTGGAGACAGAATTACAATATTTAGCTTAACTGAACAGCAGTGAGTGCCAAAAGCATAGGCTCTTTATCTAGATGCACAGGAGAAATAAGTAGGAACCCTTTAAGCATTTCCTGTTGGTATGCTGGACAGTGAGAAAATAAAACATCACCCAAGTCAACAAAGTCAGTAGGTAAGATATCAATTCTCTGCAAACAGGGAAGATTATCTAAAATTTAAGTTACTTACAAAGGTTGTTATGCCTGTCTTAATGGCTCCTATCATCATCAACATCCATCAGCAGCGGAACAAGATGAGCAAACAGAACTATTGTACTTTTTTCCTCTACTTCATGACTCTGAGTAAGATGCAGTCATTTTTTACAATGGGAAAGTGCCCTGCCAGTGTTAATTCACAGACACAAAGAGGTCAGTCAGGATAACACTTCTTACAGTTCAGCAAGGACATGGACCTCTGGAGTCCAGATCAGCTGAAACTGGATTTGAGCAGAAGTACCTTAGATAAGAGACAGATCTGAGATGTAGTAATAAGGATACTTTGCCTGCTCTTTTTTAAGAGAGAAATGCCTACCCACAGGCTGGTGGTACCGGTTGAAACGGGCTTGGGATCGACTTTCATATAGGTGGACGGAATGTTGCATATGCTGCTGTTACTAGGTGAAGTTGGTCTTTCTGCATAGCCACGATACACATTTCCTGCAACACCGGAGGTTCTTGCCAGAGCAAGCACATGGGTAACTCGTAGCCATCTTGAAGGCATGGAAGCTGCCAAGGGTATAGTCACTTAAGCATATTTTCTTTTATAAAATTATTCTTAAGAGGGAACTAGGTGTCAGACCAGATTTATTTAAATTAACAGGACTGCAGTGGCAGTTTGTGCTGCAAAGTTAGAACTTCTTTCACAAATCTAGGTCTGTGTTCACATTTTTATTAAGTGTCAGAGCAGTTAAAATGCACATTCAATGCTTTGCTTATTTTTAATGCAGTAAATAGATTACTAAAACTGTCATATTATTTATATGGCTTAGGACCTACAAGTGCATGTGGACCAAATTACAGAAATGGCAGCAGTAATGAGAAAAGCCATTGAAATTGATGAAAAGCATGGCTGTAAAGAGCAGGAACGTATCATTCAGCTTGAAGTAAGTACGAAATCAAAACAGCAATGGCACAATAATGATTTCTCCTCCCCTCCCCCCCCCATTAAATACTTAGAGGTGACTGTCACACCTCAAAGAATTCAGGGTACAGCCCTTGATACAGGGAAACCGTTGCTTATTTTGAGAGTTGAGGGAGCAGGCTACTGCTACCTCATATGTTCACACAATCTTTAATATGTATTCCAGATCTCTAAGTCATGCATCTTGTTCTGACCCTACAGTTCTATCTGTACACAAGTCTTGGACACAGTCTTTAAGTATTTTGAGGCTTGAGTATAGTCTCTCATATACTTGCTGCCAATACTAGAGGCTAGAAAAAAGACAGTTTTATACAAATAACTTCACTGATTCAGATAACTAGGATAGGCATAAGAATTTGTTCAATACATGTATCAAAACCTTGGGGGAGCCATACCTAACATTAGGCTATGCTTCACTATGGTGCCATCTTTCCAAAACTCCTAAGCAAATAACTTTCTGTATTCTTCTGGTAGCTCCATTAAAGTTACCTGTCCAAATCAGTAACTTTTGGGATTTGTTTTTTTGCTCTGGTCATCTGATCAATACTCAGGAAGATTAGAAAATTGTATCATTTCCTCCTTGGCTTTTCTTGGCTGCTTTCTATAGACATTGTAGAACCAAGTTATACATTATTAATAAGCAGGGAACTGGGTGCAGTATTTAATTATTTGCAGTATTGCTACCAATTATAAAAGTCACTTTTAAAGTCTAGACTGTTCAGTAAATAGCTCCTTTCTGTTTGTAGCTCTATAGTAATCTTGCATGTGAAATAGATGTTGCTTTGTACGCTGAATTTTCAGTATAGTGTGTTTTTTGTAAAATAAGTTTGGTCCTATTGTTTTGAGAATAACTGAAACTCATCTGTTAGAGGAAGGGAGTAGACATTATCACCATTATTTTGAGTTACTGTATCACTCAGTCACACTGCTATTTTGTTGCACTACCCTTGTTAGGTGGACTGTAAGTACCATTCCATCACTGAAGATAGTGATTTATAGACTTTTACATACTGACTTAGTTTTTTAAAAGACTGAGTATAAATACAACTGAGTGAAATACAACTTCAGCCTAATAAGAAACTAGGCTGCAAGTAGATATGCACACACCCATGATGAAGATTTTATTTTTAATTTGTTTTATATAATATATAAAACCTCATGCTAAAATCTCATGCTTTTGGAATAGTTCAGGGTTTCTTATCATTGCAGCGTCAGTGCTATTGCATTTTGACTATGTGCTAATAAGAGTTTATTAGGAACAGAATTCATGGAGAGTAGTTTTAGGAAATGCAACATTTGCATTTAATTACCCTTTTCTTACACTGTGTGGTTTGAGCTTTTAATTTGACATTTTATGCCCATTGAAGAGAGCATAAGGGTCAGAGACCTACTGTTCTTAATTTTAGAAGGTAACATGACACTACCTACAGGTTGATATTTTAATCCTTATTACATGTTTGGACCGCGGGAAAGGGAAATTAATGTATTTATCCTGACTTCCTTCTTTCTGGAGTTCTAGTGTCTTTTTTCCTCTGGTTATAGCAAGAAAACAAAGGCTTGAGAGAAATTCTTCAGATAACTAGAGAATCATTCCTGAACCTCAAGAAAGAAGATGCATCAGAGAGTACATCTCTTTCAGGATTACTAACAAGCAGTGATTTGAGCCTGAGGAAAAGCTAAAGACTATGGAAGTCAACAAGCTTTAATTGCACACTTTATAAATGGAATATCAGGGGTCACTTGTCAAGCACTTGTTACTGAATAGGGCACCAGCAAGCTAATGCATCTTGAACTTCAGTTTAGTGTTTTGTTTTGTTTTGTTTTTAACCATGTGAAATACATGCAAAGGGGAGTTCTATAAAAACCTTAATGACAGATTAATTGCCATAGATCTAACTTCGGTAGGAAATGGATTAATGCACTTACCAAATTAGGAATTATTTTTATATGAAGTTATTTTGCAAATGAAAGATTGATTTTACATAATTTATATAAATTACTGCTCATATAAAACTTCAATGCACCTACTATACAATAAAGACTAAATTTAAAGTCTCATCACAGCATAACTGCGTATGCTTTGTGCACAATTCGTATCACATTTTTCCTTTTAAGTTTTCTGAAATTTGGAATTTTGCAATAAGCCTGTTTAATGGAAAGGGTGAATAGGCACCATAAAACTTAAACTTTGCTATTTAGCCACAGGGTATCCCATTCAAGTATAAGGCCAGTTGTTTAAACATAAGCAATGCTTTTGCCTTTGTTCAGTATTTTTTTCTTAAATGGAAAAAAAAATTAAGATATGCATACTTAATTCTATTTTCAAAATATGAAAAGAACTGTTCTTACTTTTTTTGCTTTCTGGAACACAAGGAGTATAATTCTGGCTTAACAATTTACTTTATGAGAGAGGAAACCAAGCTCAGTTCCCTATATGTAGGAAGAGAAGTCTGATCTACTAGATCAGTCCCACGGTAGTCCTATCTACTTCTTGGATTGCCATTTCCCAGTTTGGGCAGGCAATCTGAAAGCACCCAAGCCATAGCAGAACAAGGATAGCTGGGGGAAGGCAGAAGGACTATGGCAGACTTGGCAGTCTGCAATCAATAATTACTGCTCCCACCCCCCATTTTTTCCTAAGGGCTAAGTATTCAAGATCTGTTTTCACTGGGAACTTTCAATGTATTACACGTTCACAAATATGATTAAAAGTAAGAAGTCTAAAAAGTCATTAGAGGTAAAAATGAACTGGCACTTCTAGATCAAGGCACAGCTTATGTTGGATTCTTGTTTGAAGCACCAAGAACATTTCTAATATTGCTGTGTATCATGACTCTTTGTCCAACATGCTAATGTATTATTTACTTGGAACACAGACTCGAAGCATAGTGAAAGCTATCAACTACAGAAATTGAAGAGCTATAAACAGCAACCATGGTTGAGTATTTTGTCTGTTTAATAACTCACCTAGCAAAAGGAGTTGAATTCTTATTTAATCAAATTTCATTTTTAGTTGCAACAATGCAGAAAGAATTAAGCACTTTCAAATGTGTCAGTTTTAAATATAACTTGTCTCAAGATAAACGTACCAAAAGCTCTAAGAATGAGCTTCCAGTTCCCAGTGAACTAATTTATAGGAGCCTAATATTTTTCTTCTGGTATTGTCAAATGCCTTCCCATAGTGCTTAAGAGAAACAAGTGGAGTGGTGGGAAAAAGCATCAGGCAGAGAATAAATGCCAATTTTCAATTAGCTAGTACATATGCTAGTAAATGCAGTTACAATAAGAGCTCAGAACAGACAGATAAATCAAGCTCTCCAACATTGTACAGCATTTATTGTAACTGGAGAAGCTGCTACTTCTCCTTCCAGAGCATCTTAGCTTGTTTCTAGGTTTAAAAATAAATGCAGGATATTCATGTGCATGAAGAAAAGTTTTAGCTCTTTCCAAACTTGCTATACATCCTGGGTGAGGTGGGGTGTTTTCAGAACATTTTATCTCAAGCTCAAGATATACTTGTCAGCTGTTATCTATAAAACTTTGCCAATGCTTATATAATTTAGATTCTGCATTTCTGCTGTAGCTTGCAAGCTGGTGACTTAGCAGAAGCAAGATCTGTTTCAATGGAGTGTGTTTTGTTGTTGCAAATGTGGAAGGTTTGGTTTCAGTTAAGTTTTTTTTTTTTCTATACAAGTCTTTTCAAGCTATTGACTTGTATCAAGGGCACTTACATCCGTTTTACACTGAATGCAGCTTCATGGCTGACCTTCTGGCTTGTCTTTCAAATGCAATCTCCAGAGTATATAACAGAGAAGGGTTGTTAGTCTGTGGCAGTTCTTTAAGGTTGCTCTATTATGAAATAATGCTTGATTAGTGTTTATTTTTGTAATTTAAGAAATGTGACTTAATTTATCTACTCCTAGTCTTCACATTTGATACGTCTCCCCTTCCATTCCCCTGACCTGATCACTTTAGGATTTTAAAGAGCCTTCACATGGTGTGGAGTGACTATTTTTCATTGCAAACCTGTTATTTTTGTAATGCTGATAGCTTGAAAAGAATTTATGGCTAGAATTGTGTACTGTACAGTAAACTTATTTTATCAATAAAGTAAATACAATATGGATGTTTTCATGATTATTTTCATGATTAAAGCAAGATACTGGATCCAAAAAATGAGCCTTGTTAGTAACATCTAAGAAAAATACACCATTTTGCTTTTATCTCATCTATTCATGCTTTAAGGCAGGCAGGCCCATTTTTAGTGATTTTATTCATGTTCCCAAATAGCAGGAAAAAGTTCAATTTTCCAAGAGAAAATGGATGGTTAACAATCAATCACTTCCATGTAGGTAGTTACTCATTTTTCAAGTGAAATGCTGGAACTAATACAGAGAAGCAGTAAGAATAAACAAAAAGCAGTCCACAGGGTTTTGATTTTTGTATCCAAACATTTTGGTACAGGTGGGATGAGGTAGTTTTTTTTCCCCCTTCAAGATTAAAAAAGTCATTTTGATTTTACTCAAGCTCTGGTTTTCTTTCTCTGATGTGTAAATGAGAGTGTCAGTGGATTACTCCACTTCCTTGTGATTTTTCAGAAGAGAAACTTCCTTTCAGTATCATAAATTGCTTGTTTAAAGACAGGTAATAAATGTCAAGCTAAGTCATAAATAAGCATAGCAGCTCTTCAGCTGAAGTAACTTCAGCTTCAGACTAAGTTGGGCTGTTCTGTACAATGAATAAAGCTTTAAATAACTAGCTTTTTAAACAAATTCATGGAATTAAAAGATTGTTTAACTACAGAGCTAACATCACTGTTATGACGCAGAATTATGTTTACTAGGATCCCACTGTAGACATCCAAAATAAGATTTAAAGTGGTTTGGAAGTTTTCAATTTTGATTAGTAAGCATATTACGCTTTAAAAGTGATTTCCCTAAATTTAAAAAAAAATCTAGACTGGAAATTGGCTCGTCTGCAGCTTTCCAAAAGATGTCATTGCCTGTATGTCAGGGAAGGTGCCTTCTCAGAGGGCTTCCTTTTAACTTCATGTGTAAACAATCATCTAATTTTCCTAGAAAATCTAGGCACTCTCCTATGCATGACCCCCAAACCAGCACCAATAAATGCCTGTTACCATTTCTTAATAAACAAAAAAGTAGATGCTGTGTGATATGCTTTGTACATCTTGCTAAGCTTACTCTTCCAGAACATTAAATTGTGCTGGGAGACCCACATGCAGAATGTTGCTGTATTATAACATACATACCTGGCAGAGGTGTGCAGGTCACATTCAATCTCACCTTTTGCCCATCACACTTCTTTCTTCTCCAGTGCAACTGAATTTCACACAACAGGAGCATAGACTAATTTAAACAGCATTGGTTAGTTTCCACATATGAAAAAGTGCTGCAAAATACAAAATAAAGCATCCTGTTTCACTGATGGTGTGAGAAATGGTACTGCTGTTCACGCTGCCTGCAATGACCTCCCTTTGGCAGACAGATGCAGCAGCATGCCTGTCAGGAGGCTGCATGGTCACACCTTTGTAGGAGGGAACATCATTAATTCAGGGTAAACTCAACTGACATTTAGAAGAAAACTTTAAACAACTGCTCAGCATGACAGAAAGAAATACTTCATAATTCCAAGTCTTGAGAAATACACACTAACAATACTCCTCAGACTTCAGCTAGGGAACATTGCCGCAAAGGGAAGGAGCAGGACTATAATTGTGGTATGTTCCCACTGCCTTAAGGATTAGTTTTATCTTTTTTTTTAAAAAAAAAAAAAAAAAAAAATGGCAAAATGAGCAACTTCTCTACAATGCGCCCACCACCAAAAATGCCCTAATAAATGTTTGAGGATGGCTATTTTACCAAGAAAAAAACCCCCACTATTTCTGAAAATTCAGCTGGAGGTTTGAACTTCTAGCACCAATGAACACAGGGTGATCAGTGACTCTCTGGTTTTCCAGTAACATGCTGTGGAACACAGACAATTTTTAAAATAATTATATGCAACTGCTCAAATTATCCAAACTACCAGCTAGGCAAACAGCAGCTGCCTTCTGTGATATGCACTATCTGTGCTTTGTTGCTTCTTGTACATGACTTTTTGTTGTTATTCCAGAGCATTCAGGATAAATTAATCCAGCTCTGAGCACATTAGAAAAACAGTCATTACCGTAGAAGACTCTAAGAGTAAGCTTGAAAAACTGGAGAGGGTATGGTGCCCCCTTTTTTTTTTTTTTTGACATTACAGACTTGGGAGCTCTGAGCTCTGTGAAGTAGGCAGGTAAGTCATATACAACTCCCCCCCCACCCCAACTGAACTGATTTAATGTTCCATTTTGAAGTTGTCTTCTCCCAGTATGCACAGAAGTACAATGCCTTGCATACTTGAGCAGGAGGCACCTCTAATTTGCCCATAGCTACATGCTTGTAGACAAGGTCTGAGATCAGTTAAATTTTATCATCAGCAACAAGCATCTGCTTGAACAAAAACGTTACTTTGAGCTGTTGTTTCCAACACAAACTGAAACATCAAAGCCTACTTATCAAAGGTGTGGAAGGGGACAAAAAGGCTTAGCCTGAGAGCGGCAGCACAGATCTCACATTATACACGGGAGAGGCTACAACGGAGATTGTGGGTCCCATTCTTCCCTCAGCAATGCACAGCACTCCTACATACTCCTAAACAGGCAAACCACAAAGCACTGCTCCTCTCCTACCCCCCAAGCCCAATGCCAATAGTTCGGATCTCAAATGGTTTTAAAGTTTCAAGCTACGAATTGCTTTGTCCTTTGTTTTGGTCTCCAGTGGTTTGGGACAGTTTCAGCCAGTTTTGGCAAAGCCCAAGTGCCTCAGAGATCAGGAAAACAAACATCCTGAGAACAAGTCACTGGACAAGCAAGGACATATTGAACTTTCCCAGCAGTACCAGGACAATGCAAGCAAGGTGGTGTGATTCACAGAAGACCAAGATTTTGTTCTAGACCTGAAGTACACAGAGTTTACATTCTAGTCATGTTTCTCACTCCAGAAGGCAAAACATTAATCAAGGCCAAAGTTTCCTCACAAGTCTCTGTCTCAGGATTTTATGCATTACCCATGAGCTGGGCCACCAAAACAGCTTCAAGTGCTATCACTTTGTTGAAAGGATCTAACAGTAACCAGCAAATTTTCTTCTTAATAAGCACTAGCAGCATGCACTAATTACATTGGAAGATTTCAGCACAGTTCTTCCTGATGAGGAAAGCCACTTACGTAGGCTATAACTGCAGAGATGAAGGAATGATTATTTTCCAGGCCCCTTCCAATAGTCTCCTATAACCTGGCCCCAAATCAAAGCACAGAGCTTAGGGAAACAGGAAAGTTTGTCTTCCCCCCCATCCAAAGTACACCTATGGAAAGCATAGCTTACTCCTATTTTGAGTCATGCTTTCTGAAGATTTAGGGAAGCAGATAAGCAAGCTGCCTTATCTGTATTGTGCTCCATAGAAGAGTGGAGCCAGGCTAGGTTTTTTTTTTTTTTTTTTTTTTTTTTTCTTTTTAAACAGGAAAGAAGCTATAATACAAAAGGAAAATGTTTCTTGCAAAAGATCAGTGCCCTTCAAGTCTAGTTCTGCCACTGCTTGCTTGAGAACTGCAGGGAGAAAACTCCAAAAAAAATGCACCCAAGCAGTGATGACAGGTGAGTAGGAACAGCAGGAGACAGATCACCATGATCCAGAAGGCTTCAGCTTACATCAAAGCACCTGACTTTATAGGTGACTCACTACCTAAAGCTTAGATTCCCAGGAAGCATCAGATAGCATCAGTTTAAGCTAGCACAACTGCAAGGTAACAAAGCTAACACAACATAGCACAGCGGTAAATGCTTCCAGTGAGAGATCTGCAGTGAGCAGTTTTCTGTAATGCATAGCAGGCTAGAATCCAGTTTTTCTCCTAAAACCACAAGTGGGACACAAGAGCCTTAAAGAGCCCCCCCAACAAATCACTAGCTTACAGAAGAGGGAAATAATCCCTAACCCATCTCTATCAAAAGACCATCTCCAAGTCAGGATCTCAGAGGAGTTCAAAGTCTAGTTCTGCCCTAACCTTCCTATGGCATTTTGCAGACTAGTTTACAGTCAAAAAAAGTGACAGCTATTTTTTTCCTAAAGCTTTGTCTAGTGAAGCAATAAAACATACCTCTTCAGGTCATGCATTCATAACTAGTCCCAGCCTGGACCTTCTGGGTGTCACCATGAGTGTACCAAGTCCCTATAACATAACATGTCAGCTAGGCTTCCCCTGCCTCATTCTTTGAGGGTCTAACACTTCAGTACTACTGCTTTAAGTTAGCTTCAGCATTTGGGATTGCAGATGTGACACTGAATTCAGCATGAAGAGACCCTTTTAGTTACAACATTATTTCAAAAGACATCTTTATTATAAAAAGATATAGAAAATTAGAGTTAAACTTGTTTCTTCCAGAACATTAATCACAGCAGTTATTAAAACCAAGGTAAACATGTTTAAGAGCACTTGTATATCAAATAAGTGTTTGCTACTTAGATACAACAGACATGCTCAGTATCAGCACAGTAAGGGCAGTCCGTAAGCATCAATCCACCAGAGGCCAAAGGAGCTCCTCATTTACCCCTATCTGCCACACAACAGCAGAGTGAAGCAAGACCCTAACTGCAGGATTTCAGCCTTGCTCAGCTGTTTGAGATAAGCATTCCAGCTCTAAGCAGTCATGGGATTTGTCTCTCCAAACATCAGATCAACTTAGTCACCTCAGATGCTATGCCATGCTACAAAGTTTCACTCCTTAAAGAAAGGCCTACTAAGTTGAGTCACTTTAAAGTCAGTTCCTTTCTAATGCTAGAATGTTTTAGCTTTCAAGTAAGTCCTCAGATAAAGTTTTTTGCTACTTTTCTGACAAAAAGTTGTTTCCGATATCCTTGCTGCCAGGAATTTAAAGTGGTGGCTGAGAACTGAAGTTTTACCAAAGTTATTCACTAGCATGCAAGTAGCAGAACAGCCATTCACCTCCAGATGGGAAGGACCACCCACTTTGCTACCCACACTAAAAGCATAAAGATAGTGAGGGGAAAAAGAGGAAAAAAAAACAAAGAGCCACCATAACCTGTATCAAGATATGGAATACAATACTTCCATTACTGTATAATGCATGACAGAACACCATGTAAACATTAAAAGGTGAAGCCCAGGGGTGGGCAGGGAAAAATCCAACAGCCTCAGAACTGTTTGTGTGTTTATGTGAGCCAATCCCACAACGCTCCAGTCTGTATTTTGAAAATGGCTTTGTTTTATTTAAGGAAGTCAATAAAGCCACCAAACAAGATGCAATTCTCCACTGAACAGAAGAGTGGTCCCTTATCTGTTTTTACACTGCATTCTGGTTTGGGCAGGGGTAAAACTGGTAAGGAACACATTCAGTCAGCAAGAATCCTGGTCAGTATTTTGCCTGCAGCATGCTGTTTTCACCCCCTTAAAGGCAAAAATTAGAAGATATATTGATTAAAAAAAGAACTGTAGTGTTTCAACCAATCCCAGGAAAGATTGACATTGGCTACAAAGTACTTATTCCAGTTGTTCTCTTATGACAGCACCCTATCAATAAAAGATGATACCATAGCTGAAGCAAGTCACACGCTTGTCAGAAAGCAAACAAGGAGGCAAGCCACTTGTGTTCTCTTATCAGTCATCTCTGTACAGAGACCAGATGACCAGTTTGCTACAGAACCCACTGAAAGAGAAGGTCTTATCTCAGATCAGCTCCACTTCCTGAGCCCCAGTATGCTCACTTAAAGTTAATTCAGTGCAGTTTAAATTCAAGTCACTTAATATAGCTTGCAAGGTTCAGTAATACTTGGAAAAAACTGTCTGCAGCCACACATTCTGTACCTATTAGAAGATGATACTTTAGTTCCTGCTAGAAGAACCCCTTCTGTGTGTCTTTCTTCCCTTGCAAGATGGCAGACTGCTCACCTTTGGGAGCAAGTCAGGCAATATTTTGGCAGACATCTTCATGCTGCAAGGGAAGAACCAATGCCATATAGGCTACTTTTGAAGGGTTGTTTGATATTTCATGTGCTTAAACATTGTACTAGCTCACCACAAGATAAATACCTGTACATGACCTTTAGTACAAGATCTCTGCAGCTAGACATATACGCTTGTTACAGCAGTCTAGGTGGGCCATTGAGGAAAGTCACAAAACAGCATGTAGTGTACAGGACAGATAACTTTCCTTCCAAGTTGAAGAAGCATCATCCTCCCCTTAAGCAGGACAAGCTGGCAGTGCTAAAAGCCTGCAGTGCTAGCTGGTTTGCTGGTGATCAGTCATCTTGCCCAATTTCTTCCTGTGTTCCCACCAGTTATTTAGCAGGTTACAGAAGCAATGGAGTTCTTTCCCCAGCTGGCTGCTCTTTCTGAAAAAGCTCTTTAATCTGCAGCAGCTTGCTATGTATCCTCTCTCTTAAGGGACGGATATGATGGCTAGGGTCTAAGATATTTGTGCTTCTGCGCTCCCTTTCCCGTTTCCAGATGAGATAAGGGTGTGCTGGGAAGGGCACTTCACTTCTCTCTCGACGAAGCTGCACAGTCACTCCACTGAGGGCCAGCATTATCCACATTGCCAGGATAATAAAGTCTAAACAAAAGAAAAAAAACACTGATTCTGGTAAAGCAGGAATATTACTTCCTGTCAAGTAAGTGTTCAAGGCAAGACTGAATGGAGCTTTGGGCAACTTGATCTAGTGGAAGGTGTCCCTGCTCATATTAGCAGCTACATGGACTTTAAGGTCCCTCCCACCCCAACACATTCTATGATTCCCAACCCATTCTATGATTTGTGCTTGGGCACAAACACTGTTAAGTTTAAATACAAAAGGGAAAGTATCATCCCTGCATCATCACATGCAGGGAGCATCCATGAAAAGGGAAGAACAAAACAGTTGAAGCAAGGCTATTCAGTCGTTGTGTCAGTCTCTTTGACCGCCACTTGAAGATACATCAGTCTGAGCCTGAAAAGCATCTTTTGTAAGTGCCTTGTCATGTAACACCTGCTGGGAGCTTCATGTCTGAGTCACAGATTACAGAGTCACAGATAAATTTGTGTTGGAAAGGACCTTAAAGATCATCTAGTTCCAACACATCCAACCCCCCCCCCACGAGGAGGGACACCTTCCATTAGACCATGTTGCTTAAAGTAACATAAAACCTGGCCGTTAACACTTCCAGGGATGGAGCATCCAGAGCTTCTCTGGGCAAGCCTGTTCCAGTGCCTCGCCACACTAAGTAAAGATCTTATTCATAAAGACTAATCTAAATTTCCCCTCCTTTAGTTTAAAACCATTACCCCTCATCCTATCACTACATTCATTGATGAATAGTCCCTCCCTGGCTTTCCTGTTATGCCCTCTTTAGGTATTGAGAAGTGACCATAACGTCTCCCTGGAGCCTTCTCTTCTCCAGGCTGAAGAACCTCAACTCCCTCAGCATGTCTTCATAGGAGAAGTGCTCTCACTCCTTGAACATCCTTATGGTCCTCCTTAGGACTCATTCTAATAGGTCCATGCCCTCCTTATTACTGGGGGCCCCTGAGCTGAACTCCATACTCAAGCTGTAGCCTCACCAGGGCCGCATACACAGTCAACTCAGTATTTCTTTTGGAGGACTGAAATTCATTAAATTGTGTATCAAATCTCATACCATACTTATGTTCTTTTCATCCCCTTCCTACCCTCACCACACTGTTAAAAAAAAGGAACCAAAAGTGCAGTTCTCAAACAAGCATTTTTTAATACTAGTTCTAAAAGTTTAAGAAGAGCACTCACCATTTGTTTGAAAAGGCACATTTGTGTAGGCTCTGCTGAAGTAATCATTGAGTATCCTTCTGAGTAGGTCTAAGGTGATGTAAGTAAGACTTGTGTAGACATAACAGGCAATAGCTAGGACCACTGAATAAGAGCCTACTATTCCACAGGCCAGTAAGTTCAGCTAGAGGGGGGGAAAAAAAAAAAGCAGCTTTAGGAAACTGATAAACACCACCTTAATGCAATACTTTATATCAGTTCTTCCACACACAGCTGGCTGCCCACACCTCATTATCCAGACATCCTGTTAAGACAGGAGAGGTAGAGCAATAAAACTGTCAGCAGATATTAGGTGCAACACTAAAGAAAAGAAATCCTTTGCTTATGGACCAGTTAGCACAAGTAACACTGAACAGGAGCTCCCCAGAACTTGTCCCCTGCTGTGTTAAATCTTTTACACACATCCCACAGGACTGCATTTTGCATAGTAGTCTGACACCCCTTCCCTCCTCCCAACGTAACTGGACAGATGACTTACAATTCTTGGACAGCCAACAAAAAGCACTGGAATCATCAAGGCTACAGAAGAAAAGGTCACCCAGAACACAACATCATCCCGGAAGACCCTGTAGTCTCCTGCAAAGACACCATATTCTACAAGTAGTTTACTAGTGTTAGTAAAGTGTAATCACTTTTTGTAAGAGGTTGGGGGGGAGGGGGGGTGGTACTCTCTTCCCCAAAGTTTATGTATTTAGAAATATCTAGAGAACAGTGTGGAAGAGAACCTTTTGAGCTCAAATGTCACTTAAGATGCATTGTGGCACTCATCCAAAACATGAGCAGAAACAGAGTTCCACTACAGGTCCTGTACTATAAACTGGAACAGATCTTGTCCAGACAAGACTTACAAAGTATATGCTACTCATCTGATGCGAGTGAGCAGTACTTCTGTCTAGTGAGAAGCCACCATTTTATTGGCCACATCCGTTTATAAATATGCATAATCTATAAATGTGTAGGTTTATCGAGGGTCATGGCAAGTGCAACCACCACACCACTCAACAACAAACTTCTGGCTTTTGAAAGAGTAATTAAGTCACTTGATTAAACACTACTTTTTTTCCCCCTGTTTTCAAAAGGCCTGCCAGTTAAAGGGACCAGCTGATCCCCAGTCGATATACTGTTTCAGTTAATGAAGACAACCAGGGACTACACAGATTACCACAGAACCATAAACCAACTCAAACAGACAAATGTAGAAAGGAAAAACTGCCCCACCAGCAGATCTTAAGTAGGAAAGCTGGAAAGGAATGCAGTTCTGAGACTTAAAGTCACAGCAAAGAAAGCAGTACAGCTGGTCCCCTCACATCCCTGAGGGAGTTCATCTCAGCAGCCTTGCTTGCTTTCATGTAAATTGTCTGCTGTTCCTCTTAATAAAGACATTCTAAAAAGCCTGATGATGACAATTCAGCTGTAAATACAAGTTGGACTCCTGCAGTATAGTGCTGCCAGAGCCTTGCACTGTGGTGTGGTGAAAAGTAACAGGCAAGAGCTCCTCTTGATCTAGGATGCCTTCATGCCTGAAGCCTCAGAGTTAGACTGTAGATCTTCTGTGACATGCTTTGAATCAGAGAACAAGACAGACAGAAAATGCTTGCCTGGAGCAGAGCTGGTGTCAGGCTACTGAAATTCAAGCTGCTTGGTGGCAAGAATAAGCAGTTTCCTTTTCCCACAAGTACAGATTACCTTAAGTAGTTTCAATTGCAGCACACCTGAAACAGAGCTTCAGAGACATCTCTGTTCCTCCCAACATTGGGAAGGCAAAAAATTAAAAAGCACACACTAAGATAAAACAGAGAACAGCATTTGTTTTGAAGCCTTGCAGTGTCCCTGTAATACAGGGGTGAAGTATCACTCACTTCGCAGCAGAATATTTCAGTACATACCTAGTGGAGTAAAGAAGACCATTGATGAGAAGAGAAATCCCAGCACCAGCCCGATAAGCAACATACAGAGTAGGACAGAGCCAAATCTCCACCAGCTTGCAACCAGCAAAAGCCCTCCAATAATCCCAGCTACTGCTGTCAAAATAAGACGCACTGGAAAAAGAAGAGGGGAAATTCTAAATTAAGAACTGTAGCAACACCCTGAAAACTTCAGTTACTGCAACAGCCTATTCAAACAGATTCACTTCCATACTTGATTTTTGTTACCTAATGAAAGCTTTCTGAAACTAGCTCACATTTGTGCTTCATGCATCTCACTTAGGCTCCAGTCAGCAGCTGAGGGTATGCTACTGAGAGAGTGCCACAGGACTATATTGAAGGTGTTGCTGCTATGTACCTTAAGTTCCCAGAGTAGTTATGATTGCAATAGGTAGTGCACCAGAAAAGCAGTTGAGGTAGGATGTAATAGAGACAGAAGAACCGATTCTTGCTAGTCCAATAGAGAGGATGCAGACCACTTGATCTATTTTACACATGCAATCTGCATTTGATCTGAAACTGAGGTCTACCCATTCTGAAAGAAACAAATGTTCTGGGAATTTGCAATATACTTCCTTCCTGAAAACCTGCATCTCCACTGAATAGACAAGCAAGTATTTCTGTCAGAGTTGCAGCTATGAGCTCCATTTCATTGTCTGAGGTTAAAGGTTACTCTGTTGTACACTCAGTGTTAAGGTATTTAAGCTCAGTTCAAGTACCCACATACCATGCTTTCCTATCCTTCCCACAGCTAGCCAGCTGCAAGCACAACTAAAGTTTTACTTAAGGGATCCACAGCAATAACATTTAAGGAAGAGGATGGGCGGTATCCTGATATCTACTCACCATCATAACCAAGGCCAGTTACCCTAGTGATGAATACAAAGAAGAAAAATCCTGTGATTATGAAGCCCATGAAGAATAAGTCTAGGAAAAAAAAGGAAAGAAATTCAGTATGCTGCCATATCACCCCATAGCAAGCCTATTTCAGTACATCTTCGGACACCTTTGTTTTACAACAGGGAAGGGAAATCTCAGCTCACTATCTGTTAAGCACAGGAGGAGGGACAGACAACACTTGGTTCTGGAAAGGGCTCTCCTCAAGCGCAAATAGATATAAACATAATTTTTGCATATGTTCTCCATCATGCACACTAGTTCTAGGTTCCTGTTCTTCAAATACCAGAAGCTTCTTGTTCTGCACTTACAACCTCTGATCCTGTTAAAGCACAGCAGTGGACCTAATTGACATGTAATCACTACCAGGTGATTCTTCAGCAATAGCGCTACAGTTCTAAGGTACATCTACAAAATTCCAACCAGATTTATGACAAGAAAGAAAAAACTCAGTACCTGTTTTCCAGAATCTGTGTCCAAAAAAGCAAGTGAAAAGGCCAAGAACAGCAAGAACAGTGAAGAATATTTTGGTAGAGAGTTTGCCTACAAGAAGAAAGGGTTATCAGAGCATTCCTATCTAGTAGTCCCAACAGTGAGACTAATAAAGTCAAGTTACCATCACCAAGTCTACCAACAATAGTAACTGCTACTCCTTCAGACTCATGATGTGAACAGATCTACAGCATCTGACCTAAAAGATACCTTGATAAAGTCTCCAAGAGAGTATTTAACTAGCTCCAGTCTGAGTACTAAGTCAAAAGCTTCCTCCTTATTCAAGGGACTGAAGTTTCTGTAACTATTAGTTAAGCAGCTCTAATTTGCTATTTGTAATACCCCTATTACAGATTTATTTGAAAGAGCTCTATTCAGCTTTAAAATAAGGACATCCAATCATCTATGACAGTCAACACTACAGGGCTGGTGACCCGGGCAGCAGCTATGGTCTTTACCTTTTTGGCCTTCACATTTACCTCCCTTTAATATAGTTCTCAGTGCAACAGAAAGGACTGTTAGTACCCCAGTATGGCATACCTCTGTCTCCTAGGTAAACTTCTTACTGTCATTTACACTATTTAAAACAAGTATACTACATTTCTCTAATTCAGAAAGCTAGGGAAGAGGTTTTTAGCCCTGATAATCTCTTATAGCATCATATGACACTAAACTCGATGAGCTACTTGTGTAGTAAGAAAATTAGGAGGACAAGTCTTGCTTTATAAGTATATTCTATTCATTATTCTTGTCTTTCCCATGATCATAACATGAGCAGAAGCTTTGCTCAAATTCTATTGTTATATGACTTTCTAAAAAGTAGCATGACTTTGTATTCAGATTTCTACTGCTGTCATTACTTTCAGGTGATTATCTCCTTTTGAACTATTTGTATGTTACCAATTCCTGTTAGCACTAGTGCAGTTCAAAAGATAAAGCTGGGCCCTAATCCAGCTTGTGTTTTACCAGCTTAGTTTCCACATGCAGCACCTAAAGCGCTAAAGTGATTTAAAATTATGTATCTAGATCAAACAGAAAAAGGCATCAAGTTATAAGCCAAATACTAAACCTCCATTAAGTTAGTCTTCCACTTGCTAATCCCTTTCCTTAGATTTATTTTATCATTCATTTTATCATTCTAGAATCTCTCCTCAATCAAGAAGCAGACTCAGTCATAAAGTAACAAAAACATATCCAGGCTATATACCACATAAAAAGCTCTAAAGAGCACCACTCAGTGTTCTGGAGCACAACAAGCTTGAGATCAGTTGGCATGGACCTACAAGTCCCAACTTACTGAGAGAAGAGCAGTTATCTACTAGGTCAACAAAGCTGCAGGCATATGTGTGCACAGGTATGTACGCAGCAGAAGTATTCCAAAGAGGATCCCATACTATGACATTGTAGATCACACCTTGCCCAGGGAGTGAGGAAAAGTAGACATTGGTCTTATCATCAGTTGTCAACGTAAGCATCTGGAACAAAGAGTATTTTTAGTCACAAATACCTGCCTGTCACTGTGTCTGATGGCACACTGATGTGTCCATACAGCTGGACAATACTTAGCAGCTCAAGAAAGATGACCAGCAAGAAGCCAAAAGCTCTCCTATTCTGAACAACCATCTTAGTATTATTAATTGAGGCATTAAAGGCTCACAGGATGGACTCCACTTCCTCCAAAATACAGCAACAATTTCTGACAGCACGTAAGATTCTCCCACCAATGTTTTGTTTCTCCTCATTTGAGGAGAGTCCAATTTTCTCTATCAGTCTTCTTAACCTAGGTCTGTCCTCAGAAGCAGGTAAGGCTGCCATCCCACTCCCTAGCAAGACCAGACAGGTCATGGTCACTGACATTCTCCCCCTCCATCCATTCTAATCTCTGCTTGGAGTAGGTAGACATGATGCAAGTGTTTGCTGTCATGTTAGCTCTTTATATCACTCCAAACCGGGGTCGGCACCTAGTCCAGTTCCACTGTACTGTTTCTTGCATTCCCTGCTCAGTCCTCAGCATCTGCCAGGCATTGCAGGAGACTACACTGATCCCTCAGAAGCAGCTCTACCTCTGGATTAAGAGGTACTCAGTGGCAATATTGCTATAGGTAAACTAGCCTCAATATCACTAAACGATTACTGTGACTAAAGCAGTATTCAGCAAGTAAGAAGACAGTGCAGTAACAGCTTACTTGATTGAGAACAGGATACGTGACAAACACTTAACACACCAATCATTAATCTCTACCTAATATCAAAAGCCATTACAAGAGGTCTCAGTCCCATGACATTGCAAGCTGTACTCACTAGCCTCCTCTCCCAGAAGAACCAGTGGCTGCCATTTTGTGTGCAGGCACCATATACTTCCTAGCCAGAAATCCCAGATACAAGCAGGAAGCCTCAAGCATCAGCAGCTTGCCTACATCACCACTCAAAGATGAGAAGCACAGGGGAGGAAAAAGTTTAAGACAACGCTACTGCCAAGTACCTGGTACACTGATACTTCATACTTACTTTAACACCATTAGCTTTGATACTTTGCACCTCAGACATCTTCCGTATGTGGCTCATGAGTACCATCTCAGAAAGATTGTTCTCTGGTAAGAAGTACTGGTAGACATCATAGTGCAGCCGCCATCTGGAGTTCTGACCAGTCCCTGAATCACAGGCTGGTGGATTTGCTCCTCTACAATTAAAAAGAAGTAAACTACAAGCCTGGCACAAGCCTCCAGATGCATAACCTCTCCTACAAGATGCAACTTTGTTTGTGTTACCTCCTCCCCCCATCCTCCTTTTCTTCATTTACTTTTTAGACTGCTGGTTGCAGCAAACAAGATTTCTACCAGTAGTTGGATGCTCAACCTTTCCAGTAGAATCTTGTACTATGACCCTAGTCAAATACAGGATAAGGGAGGTCTGCTGAGTACACTGTACTCCATACCTTTTTTATTTACTGAAAAACACACATACCTAGCATATCCCAAGTTTGCAGGAGCAAACTTGATGTGTATATCAATCAATGTTGAGTCTAGGTAAATGTTGGGATCCACTTCCAAGTCAAATTCTAGATTGCAGCCCCCAGGTATAGGATCTAGAAAATAAGAAAAATACTTTGCTGTAGTAGTATTTACTTCCTCCATACACAGCTTGAAAAAAAAAAAGTGTTAAGACCCCAGCAACACATGCATGTGCAGGCAGGCATAGTCTGCTTGCTGAGGACACAAAACTGTCAGATTCTACTCTTGCAGATGACAGAAGTGGTTTCACTGCAATCATTAACGTAAGCCCTGATATACAAGCACAGTGTTTTTCTACTCTAAGGTTGAAGTCAACAAGAACAAACAGTACATCCTACACACAAGTCTCTAATGATCCCAAGCTTTGGCAGCCCATTTCAAAAAAGAGTTTGCACTATCTCCACCATACACTTGCACCATGTATGAATACTACCTCTGAAAAGCCAACACTAACACTTAATTAACTTGTAGTAGGCAGAGCTAGTATTCCTTCACAAGAAATAAGACCATACCTTTCTCCATATATGGAATGGAGATAGCTGTGCTTAGCACCTGGTTAGCATCCAGTGACCGAAGGTACCACGTACACACACTCTGTTGAGGCCGAAGGATAGAAATCAGTCCTTTGTCTACTCCAGTTCCTGAGTTGTTTGCAGATGGATTCTGGACAGAAATAGATTATATAAACAAGGAGTTCTTCAGGATTACATGTCACTATAACTAAACATATTGCACAGTAGTCACATCCCTGCCACAAACCTTTAGGGCACACATCTCAGTGCTAGCTGCTACAGATGAGGCACTCAGCCCACAGCTAGCTAGAAGGTTAGAGCTGAAAAAAAAAAAAAAGAGAGCAGCCTCTGACACCACGTATTGCCCAACTGAGCCTCAGAAGTCCAACCAATACAGTTTGAGATGATCGAAGAGTTAATATTACAAGCAAATTGCAGAGATTTCTAGCTAGTTAAGCCTAATGCTATACAAACATGCATTGACTAGTAAAGATATAGAGGGATTAGAATATCCCTCACAAAAAGCTGTGAGGGCATGAAAGAGCATCCTGGGAGCTGAAGTGCAGAAACACCTTGCTATCTCCACCAGGAGGGAGATGACTGTGTAACAGCTGGCTTTTAACACTAGCCATGCCAGACAGCCCCCCCAACAGCACCCCTTTCAGAACCAAGAGCATCAAGGAAAGATTTGTCAGCAATGGCAGCACCACTCTGACTGCAGGCCAGCTGGTTGTTCCAGCCATGAATCTCTTTCAGCATGGAAAGTGTGCTTTTGTCCAAGACCACCACAATTATCAGAGGCAACACTGCAGGGAAGCACTCTGGACCTGGCAGGCATTAAGGTCTGGCTCAGTTTCATATCTCCAAAAGCAAGCCAGCCCTAAAAGCAGTACAGCCATATTTATGTAATACTGCCCTTGGCCTGGTAAGCCCCATGCATGTAAGCAGGGATTGAAATGGCAGCAGAAAACTCTGACTGGTAATCAAAGACTGAGCAGGTGTAGCAATAGTGCCTTTGCCCTGGAATCCTGGGTATTTCAACAGTATAAAGGAGACTGAGCTGGGCAACTTGTGTACCAGGTTATTCATCTTCTAAGTTTCCCAGCATAGTTCTTGGCACCCAGCATATTTTCATTCAGAATACAGTGATGGGAAACAGGATGGCAGCTGTCAGATTGATACCTAGTACCTTCAACATTAAGCAGAATGTAGTCAAAACACAACTTACCCGCTTACAGCATCATAGAAGTCAGTATTTTAGATTGTACCCCAGTAATGATAGGATAAATAGCAGCTAGTGTATAGCAGTAGGAATGCTTGTGTAGCTGGCTACAAGTGGCAGCCTTCACTGGAGTACCATAGAAGAATTTCTCCATATGCCACCAAACACAAATTAAATTCAGGAGCAGAAGCTAGGATAACAACACACTGTAATTGCAGTAGCTATCTAGAAGCCACATGAACAGACAGATGAACATCCCAAAGTGATAGAGTTTAGCATAACAAAGTTTCTGGGAAATGCTTATCAATCCATTTTTAATCAAACACCAATGGACATAGTCAGCAGTCATGTCAGAAGCACCATTCCCACCAAGAATGAAGCCTTGAAGCTCTGAAATTTTTGCTGTCCAGGCTTCTAAAATAGCAGTCATGACACATGAGCATGAGAAAGTAATATTTAAGTTTCACAAATCCTAAGAGCATGTTACTTGCATGGCTCCTATGTAGTACTTATATAGCTTGAATTCTGTATTCCTATGTGTAGGAGAGCTCTTAGTTTTCATTCAGGGAAAGAGCACAGTATTTAAGAACAGAAGTGACACTCTTACCACACCTTGTCAAAGGATATCACCACGCTGTTTTGCTGTGCATGTACTTGAAAAATAACAACTGTCACATTGCTTGCAATGTTCCTGATTACAGCTTCTACTGGACTGGTCTGATTAAGTAGCACACTTCTGAATTTTCCCAGGGAGAGCTCAAGAAGACCTGCATTCCAAAAATAAAAATAAAAAATCTAGCTTCCAGTAACCCAATAACATATCAGCTGGGAACAAAGATAGATGTTTATACCGCTTGCACTCAGTGAGTTATGGCTGTAGAAGCTCCTGCACACAGAGGTATGCCTACAGGGACAGGTGCAGGCAGAAGTCTTCAGGCAGCCTGGCATTCACCTAAGCACATGGGACTTAACTTCCTGCCACAAGCTCTGTCCAGCTCCAACTAGACACTGCACTGGCTGGTCACCTGCAGCTAATCAGGGGCAAGCAATAATCACTAAAGTAAATAAGACACTGAGCTCTACTTGCTCTTTTGCAAATCCAGGACAATATGCTTGTATTAGCCAGCCAACTTGCCCAGTTGGACTTCCTGGGCAAATTCCCCAATGACAGGAATTGGGTCAAATCCCACAGTAGAATCAAGCCTGCAGTTTAAATAGTATACTCACCCACTTTCAGTTATTTCACATGTTAGCTCCCACACTAATTATTAGGGCTGTTGTACCCTTATTTCTGTATCTGAAGTCTAATGACTTTCTAAGATTAAACCAAGGCCATTTCTTCTTAAGATGCACATAGCTCTGTCACCTGCTGTCTTTTTAATTTACAAAGAGCCACATGACCCAGGATATAAGATTCTTTGAGAATCAGCTTTGGCTTGTTGTTCAAGTCCCACAAGAAAGCCTGGTTTGTCCCTGTGCTGCGCTCCTGGGGGACTGAGGATTTAGAAGGGAAGAGAAGCAGCGGTACAGAAGCCACAAGATTTCATTTTGATGAAGACTGAACAGACTAGATGCATTTGGCATGCACAATGCCCTTCAGCTTTGCATTCTGATGCTTCTGAATAAGAATTCCCCTTCAGGCATGCAGACACACAGGAACCCAGCTGACCTAAAGCTTATCAAACAAACGCTTATTACTTCCACAGCAGAGTTGCCTCTTACAGGACATGGGTTGATACTGTTGTCAAGTTACTCTGTCCTTCTTCTATTCCAATACAAACAGCACTATCTCATGCTCGCTGTCATGGATGTCTCAGGCAGTCTCCCTTTCAAAAAAAGCAAAGTTTTCTCATTCAAAAACTCTATACCCAATACTCTGTATCCCTTTCCTGTTACTAGTCCTTCTCCCCTGCCAAGAACTGCATCTCTGGCCAGCTTCTTTGCCTTTGGATCACATGTAAACAGAGGTGAGCTCCTACATTTATCTATCTTCTACTTTTCTCACAGCAGAGGAACAGAAAGAAAATACTGATTTCATCTTGCTAATTTCAGTGCTTACTTTGCTCCTATGCTCACCCCAAAACTTTGATGATTACCAATACTGCATCACCAATAAAACAAGATCTTTAGTCTGATTCATATTTCAGCAAAGTTTTTTTTTCCTATCCTAGCACCTGCAGTTTATGGTGGGTTTAGGGTAGAGAAGTTTCTACTGCAAGTTCTCAATCATTAAATATTAATGTAAAATTAGAACTACCAAAAGAAAACTTTGAGTATTTTTCAGTTTCTCATGAAGTCCTTTGAGCAGTATTCAGATATCCCCCTCTCCACAAGACCTCTTTCCCCCTAAGCTCTTAAGTTTTACCAGAAATGCAACTAACTGCAAAAGCTAGAGAAGGGCATTTAAAAAGCACCAACTTTCTATGCACTCAAATTTGATGTGAAATTTATAATATGGGAAAACAGTTCTGAACTTTAAGGGTAGTTTCCTGAACTGCAAGAAATTCACCAAAATGGTCTTCTAAGGAAAAACTGAAACCATATACATCCTCTCTATGCTCTACAGCAAGGGGGAAAAACAGCTCTGGTCTGCTTTGTTTCTCACCTCCCCTCCGTACTTACACCCAGAGGCTTCCGCATATATAAGAGTGGATTTTTCAGCAAGACATGCAGACACTACTTCAACGTGATCATGGGACTCTGAACATTAGAGGCACTCTCTGAAGTTTAATTAGCATGGCAAATTAAGGCATGGTGTTCTACATTGCTTTAGTGCTTGCATAACTGCTCCTAGAACAGCACATGACATTTTAAACCAGAGTCTGGACAGAAGAGTATAGATTCAGGATAAAGAACAAGAATGACTACAGCCAGTCAAGGTAGTATTTTTCAGCTTGCTTTCTACAGGCTCTTTGAACCACACTTCCACCTAGGCTTGAAAGATTACTAAGGAGAGTTCATAAACACTGTGAAACAGCAGAACTGACTTTTAAGTCATTTGCTGGAAGAACAGTTGTTACATGGCCACAGGCAATACCACCTAAAAACCTTCCTGCCTTCTCCATTTCTGTCTTGTGAAGAAGTCATCAGTGCTGTTCCTATGCAGACTCCACGGGAGTTAGAACAGCCTACTCAAAATTCCGCAAGGCCATCACTGGGCTGCCTGAGCCACATGGGGCTCAGTGGTGGCAAAACAGCTTTGAAGGGCAGAAAACAGAAGCCTCCATGAACACAGTGTTGGCCACAGCATGCAAGCTTCAGCTCCCTGAATATAGCGTGCCAGACAGGGATACTAAGGTAACCATCACAGAAGTGAGCCAGAATAGAGCAACAGAGCTAGAAACAAGATCCAGGCATCCCAACTTTATTTTTCTGTTTTTCATTTTTGCTCCTCTTCTTTCAAAAGAGTGGAGATCTGGAAACAGCTGGTAAAATGCCAGGCTGAACTCCTCCTCTCTACAAGAGAAGGAAGTCTGAAGGTCACTGCATGTCAGAGTGGCTTTAGATAAAAGACAAGAGAGGAATCCTCAATATTACAAAAACTATCAACTGAAAACAGATACTTCAAGTCAGTATTATTGAAACTGAGCAAAAACAAAGTTGGAGTACTTAGCATGTGTTATTCATTGCACCAGTACCACCAATACAGACAGGAGCACAGACAGAACTGAGAAGCAAAGGTGGACAACAATCTGCTCTGTCACCCCACATTGCATCATTTCTCCAACTAACTAAACGAGCAAAGCTAGTAAAGACAGCAAAGGAATTTAACCTCTCAGAGCTCTGTAGAGATCACAAGTCATTACTCAAAAAAAAAAAAAAAAGCAGCCAGTTCTACAGAGGCTTAGCATTTATTATTTTTTCTCTATGCTTGTTGGAGGAACTGCAGATCAACAGCCAGCTCAAAACAATTCCATTCTGTTGAACAATTTCCATGCTGCTGATTCAGTGCCAAGCTCTCAGCTCCTTTGGTAATTTAACTGAACCACCCGCCCTTCCAGCTCCAATAGGGAAGTATCATTCCCCATTGCCAATAAAGAGCTAACCACATGAGGTTCTTGGTGACACCCTATGGTTCAATTCAGTTTCCATTAAGAAACACCTTTGCTGTCCATGCAGAAACAGCCCTTTACCTGCAGAGCCATGCTCTGCCAGTACACCTGTCTCAGACAAAAGCTCCTTGGTCAGAGACAATGCCACATATTCCACAATGTGACCAGCTGCCACGTTCAAACTGCAGGATAGCTTTATGGGAAACTCTTGTTTTAAAAGGCTGTCTCTGCATAGACTAAACAGCTAGCACAAACTAAGTAGATCCAGATAAGCCAAGGGTGAGGGAGCAGAAAGAAAGCAGTCATTCAATTGCTTATTTTTGCATGACTGTTAGTAGAACTGTATCTTAAGTGAAGGATGGTCTTGGTCCAGCTAAAACCATCACATGGGCACTGCTAAATCCTAATTACACTTGAGCTTTTGCATCACTAAACATACTGGTTTGGATGTAGCAAAGGAGGCCAGTTGCACTCCTATTTCATAAAGGTGGGGCTCCCCAGGAGGCAACAAGCACTCTGTTTAATGTATTTACACATAAATACTCAGTTTAAAGAGTTGCAGCCCATCAGAACCCCAGAAAAGTAATACAGGCCATCAAATGCATATTTTACTTATCAGCACTTTAAAAGTTAAGTGGGATCTTCTAATATTAGGAGACAGCAGAAGCTATCTCCACAAACCTGGATATCCCAGGCTGAACAGCCACAATTGCAAATCAGTGAACCATTAAGTAAGTGTCCTTGTTTAAAGGGCCTAATAGTCAGTTTGGGTTTGGTACACAAATTACACAGCTTATCAACTTTTCATGAAGGAGAGACTCTTCTTCCCTTTTACCCTCAATTCTGCAAGGCGTATCAACAAGTTACTTCAAGGCAAAGCAGCTGCTATCTCACTTTCATTCTGCCTTGTAAATACCGTTAAGAAAATAAGCTAAACTTATGATCCATCTTCAATCAAGTCTGTGTGACAAATTGCTTAATCAGCATCTTTTAATAAAGAGATTGAGACCTAAGAATACTGAACCTTTATTCTCAAACCTACCCACCACCATCAAGTACCAAGCTGAAGTTCTCAGAACCTGCAAGAACATCAAGACAAGAGCAGGAAGATTACTTGCACACTTGGGACTGATTCCAAATGCTGTCTTGCAGCCTTACAGAGTATCCCAAGAGTAGATTTCTCCTTCTGGAGTATTAAACTTTGTTCCATGCTAGCTTAGAAGAAAAGAAAAACTAAGAGGAGGCTTATATCAGCCCTAACATAAAGGACTGCTTGCTTATCTATGAGGAAACTGCTTATTTTTTCCTTTATTTGAACAGGGAAAAAACAGATAGGAGATTAATGATACAGAAGTAAGCATCTGTTAAAACTTCACGAGATACAATCATTACAGTACACTTACCTCTGGAGACCTATTATAGCCTCATGCATGCACACAGGGGAGTTACAAAAAGAGACAATGCTTAATAAACTGAGATTACAGCTACAGGCCAACAAGTCATTTTAGGAACAGAGTTCCAAATATTTGGTGGTTTTGCTCATTTCCTTGATTTTAAAAAGCTAGCGGTTTTCAGCCTCCAATTGGCAAGGTGCTGGGAACCCACAACCTCTTGAGAGCTGTCACAAAAAGAAACAGTTAACCCTCTTCCCTTTCTGATATAAACTCCTAGCCTAGTGAATGCCACCCTGTTTCCTCAGAAAGAGCTCTATACCATAGAACTCCACACCCCTCAGCCTACACTATACCCCTGTAGCAGCAGGACTGTAGCCAGCAGATCCATCGGATTGTTCAAACGATGGCGTCTGTAGCTAATAAGGTGCAGGGCTGTTATTGCAATAAGGCGCGTAACTGATAAGGTACAAGACTATTAAACAATAATTTAAATTTAAAATAAAAAAGTGGGGGGTGTAAAGCGCCCTTTTCCCACATCGAGCCGCACTCCCGCTCGCCACGTAATGGCGGCCGCGACGCTCAGCCTCCCTCCCCAGCCCCGTCTCCAGGCTCACCTGAGGCGCCGGCCCCTCGTACCGCCTCGGCGAGCCCCAGGAGCAGCAGGACGCAGGGATGGAGCCCCATGGCGCTGAGGAGGGAAGGGGAGAGGAGGCTGAGAGAGAAGCCAGGGCACTAAGGCGACAGCTGCGCCGGGCAGAACCTACGAGAGAGCGCTGCGCCGCCTCGGAAGCTCCGCCCGGCCCAGGCGGTTCTCGCCTCCCCTCACCCACCTGCCTGCCTGAGGTAACAGGGCATAGATGCCCCCAAAACGGCTTTTATCCGCCCCAGCCACCTCCACCGGCTGTGTGGTGATTTCCACGGCTAAGATTGGTAGTGGTGGTGGTGAGCTTGGGAAGATATCCACACTGGGATGTTATGTGCAGGGGGAGTCAAATTATCATTATTATTATTATTACCATAATAATTATTATTGTTGTTGTTGTTGTTTGTTTGTTTATTTATTTAATGCACTGCTGTTTTGTTTTTACACGGTCTGATAAAGCACAGTGCAGCCCCTGAGGTTGCTGGTGTGCTCAAGGCCTCTGGCCATGCAGGTGATTCATGGGCTTGTGACGAGATGACAGAAGGCAAATTGAAAGTCTCATCTTTTTCCACTTTCCATGAGTTTTAAGATGATCCTGTTACTGTTTCTGCCTTGTTTATGAACTTATATTCTAACCTAGGCTCTAAAAAGCTTTGCACACTCCTCCTTGTTTTGTTGCGTGTGCTGTGCCCAGTTTGCTTTGATCCAGTTTCCGGTTCAGATACAAAAGGAAGCTGCAAGCCTGGCATACGAATGCAGTGATGAGCACTGGCCTGCATTTAAGACTGCAATCATTTCAGACAAGTGGCTGTTCTTTCTTCTCTACATCTTTGCCTGCTGTGATTGGGAAAGGAGCCTTTCTCTGCCAGGATATCACTGAATCATAGAATCGTTAAGGTTGGAAAACACCTCCAGTATCATCTGGTCCAACCATCACCCTACTACCAATGTCACCCACTAAACCATGTCCCTAAGCACCAGGTCCAACCTTTCCTTAAACACTCCCAGGGATGGTGACTCCACCACCTCTCTGGGCAACCCGTTCCAATGCCTGACTACTCTTTCTGAGAAGTGTCTCCTAATTTCCAACCTGAACCTTTCCTGGTGCAACTTGAGGCCATTCCCTCTAGTCCTATCACTAGCTATCTGTGAGAAGAGGCTGACCCCCAGCTCCCCACACCTTCCTTTCAGGTAGCTGTAGAGAGCAATAAGGTCTCACCAGAGCCTCCTGTTATCCAGACAACCCCAACCACCCCAGTTCCCTCAGCTGCTCCTCACAGGACTTGTGTTCCAGGCCCTTCACCAGCTTCATAGCCCTTCTCTGGATATGCTTCAGGACTTCAATGTCCTTCTTGTACTGAGGGGCCCAAAGCTGAATACAGTACTGGAGATGCAGCCTCACCAGAGCAGAATATAAGGGGATGATCACCTCCCTGGTCCTGCTGGTTACATATCTAGTTTGCTGACCCTGTTCAGGCAAACAGGGTTCCCACAGTTCAAAGTCTGTGTGTTACTAGAAGACCATCAGAATTAGCTTTTTGCTTGGAGCCGCTGTCCTAGCTGACATCTGGAAATGAGACTTCTGTCACTGTCCTCAGCATTCAGAGGACACACCGTAGCTCCCAGTGCCTGTGAGAGGCTCCATAAACCCCACTTACTCCAGGCTCCGCACCTCACCCAGCTAGCTTGCAGAAGCCCCAGAACAAATCTGCCGGCTTCACTAATACCTTAAAAACGAGCGGTTAAAAGCTTTACGCTTACACTGTGCCAACAGCTTTGTGGTTCGGCTTTGGTACTCAGTGTCGTGGCTCGACTTTTTAACCAAGGCCCGAGTTACCCGGGACTGCGGCTCCTCCCGGCCTGCAGGGGGCGGACCCGGCCCGGCTCGGCCTAGTATCGGGGCGGGGAGGGACAGCAGCGGTATGGCGGACAGGCTAACACAGCTGCAAGACGCCGTGAACTCGGTGAGGCGGTGCTGCTTTCCCATCCTGTCCTTTCTGATCTTTTCTTTCTGCAGGGCAGAGGAGCCCAGCGTTGGGCTCGCTGCGCTGGCAGCCCTAGGGGCATCGCCGCTGCGGGCACTGCTCCCGTCCGAGCCGCGGGGCCCGGGGAGAGAAATGGGATGGAAATGGCTGCGGTGCTGAGGTAAACTAACGGTCTCGTTACTGCCCGCAGCTCGCAGACCAATTCTGCAATGCCATCGGAGTGCTGCAGCAGTGCGGTCCGCCGGCCTCCTTCAGCAACATCCAGACGGCAATCAACAAGGACCAGCCGGCTAATCCAACGGAAGGCAAGTCCTCCTGCTTCTGCTAGCGCACCGCGAGCGATGAGGTGTGCTCAGGGGCTCTCGCTTTGCACCATTTCGTGCTCAGCAGACAGCTCATCAGTAACTCGAGGGGTGACTGAAAAGACACAAAACAACATCAACTCCACTTGCTGTATATGATCGTGGTAGAAGAAAGATCATTTTAAGTTTTAACTAAGCAGAATGAGGGTTAGTTTTATGAAGTTGAGCATGAGTTTAAAATTCTCCATTTCATAGACTTGTAGTTATTTATATTTCTGTATGTGTTGTTTGCTTATGAAGTTAAGGAACGATGATACGTTGACTCTCCCAGCTGACAACTGTGGTTTTTTTTGGTTGCTGTTGGTAGGTTATTTGGGTATTGTTTTGTTTTCCCTGAGAGAAATAAAACTAATGTAAGATACTAAAAGTTCTATGTAATCTAAGAATTTCAAGTTAGTATTTAAATAATTATGTAATCCTCATCCTAAATCAACACCCCCCTATTGTTTTTCCCTGAGAAAAATTTGCAGGTTTCATACATTAGTTAAAGTTTTATTAGTAGGATACCAGGGTATCCAGTGATGCTCTTTCTAGGACAGTTGTTTGTCTAGCCCTTCACTGGTCTATGGTGGCTTGCTCTCTGACAGGAATTAGTTGGAAAAAAAGCAAGTAAAAGTTTTGTTTGCTTCCTTATGGTACTTGAGGCTCTCCCAACTACTGACATCTATGTGATGACTTAAGAGTTGGAGGCTCTGTTAAGGTCCTAAAAGGGTCAGTCCTCTGCTTTATCTGTGTTATTCATTTCTCTGAATGTAGTGAGTTCAGTAAAATCATATTACTGAGTTAATGATGCTGGTGAAATAAAACTACCAGTTACATGTCTTTGGATATTTAAACTCTTAACAAACAGGCCTTAAAGCTCAGTGTGGAGCGCACTGATGTACAGGTAAGAGTATAAGTGTGATAACACAGAAGAGAAGTTTTTTTTTTTGTTAGGGTGCTTTTGGCTGCCAGGGTTGTTGGTTTTATTCAAGTCAAGCGTGCCTTTGAGAATGTCAATCTTTTCTAGTTTTTTTCTCTATTGGAGAGTATTTTCTCTGTTCATGAAAGATTTATGGAAGCAATCAACAGGAAAAAATGTGTAAGATCTTAAATTATAAATTGAAGGCTGTTTCAGTATTCTAGCTGCAGTAACAAATTGATTCAAATTGAATGGATACAATTCCATACAGGAAAGCTTTGTTTCTGACTTAAAGAGCCTCTTACTAAAAATCCATGGAGGTCTTTCAAAGATCTGGTAGCTAAATTAAGATCTATTATAAACTTATGTTCTTCTGTTTCTCAGTGGTAATTTAACCTTTGGCTGAATAGTTAACTTTTTTAAGACTAACAAACCTTGCATTCTTTCACGATTCTTAACATAGTCTGTGTATTTGAACTTTACAGTTTCTAGTATTCTCTTTAAGTCTAGTGACAGACTTCAAGGCAAGGGTTGAAAGGTTAAATGAGTTCTTAGCTACTTTCAGTGCTTAATGTAGCGACTACTTAGTACTGTTCTTAGAAATTTCTTAACTGGCTAACCATGATGGAGTTCTAGCTATTTTCTCATATATATAAAGTCCAACCCTTTGTATAACCAGCTACCTTATTCTATCTGGGACTGTAGTCAAACTACCATCATCTTTGTAGAACGGCTCGTATGGGAAGGGAACTCAAAAGATCATCCAGTTCCACCTCCCCTGCCATGGGCTGGGATGCAACCCACCAGACCAGGTTGCTCAGGGCCTCATCCAGTCTGGCCTTGATCACCTCTGGAGATGGGACCTCCACGGTTTCTCTGGGCAACCTGTGCCAGTGCCTCACCACCCTCTTAATTAAGAATTTCCTCCTAACCTCTAATCTAAATCTTCCCCTCCTTTTGCTCAGTCAGATAATGGCAAGACAAGGGGGAATGGTTTGAAACTAAAAGTTGTTCTCTATCTTTCTTTTAAGCCCCCTTTAAGTAATGAAAAGCTGCAGTGAGGTCACCTTGGAGTCTTCTCTTCAGGCTGAACAGCTCCATCTCTCTTAGCCTGTCCTGTGATGAGGTGCTCCAGCCCTCTGCGCATCCTTGTGGCCCTCCTCTGGACCTGCTCTAAGAGGTCTACATGCTTCTGGTGCTGGGGGCCCCAAAGCTGGCTGCAGCACTCCAAGTGGGGCCTCACAAGAGGGAGCAGAGGGGGACAATCCCCTCGCTTGACCTGCTGTTGACCGTGCCTGTGTTGATGCAGCTCAGGATGCAGTTGGCCTTCTGGGCTGTGAAGCACGCACTGCTTGCTCATGCCGAGCTTTTGGTCCACCAGAGCCCCCAAGTCCTCTCTGCAGGGCTGCTCTCAATGAGTTCTGCTCCCAGTCTGTCCTCATGTCTGGGATTGCCCCAACCCAGATGCAGCACCTTGTACTTGGCCTTGCTGAACCTCCTGAGGTTCACGTGGGCCCACTTCTCCAGCCTGTCCAGGTCCCTTTGGATGGATTCCCTTCCTTCTCTTGTATCGACTGCACCGCTCAGCTTGGTGTCGCCTGCAAACTTGTTGAGGGTGCGCCCGATCCCACTGTCTGTGTCATTGATAAAGATATTCAACAGTACCAGTCCTGAGACAGACCCTGAGGGACACCACTCATCACCAGCCTCCACATGGACATAGAGCCATTGACAGCCTCTCTCTGGCTGCAGCCTTCAAGCCAATTCCTTATCCACTGAATGGTCCTCCCTTCACATCCATCTCTATGCAATCTGGAGATCAGGATGTCATGTGGGACTGCGTCAAAGGCCTAACAGAAGTCCAGGTAGATGACATCAGTCGGTTTTCCCTTGTCAGCTGATGCAGTCGTTAATATGGTTTTGTTCTTATCACTTATGATACTGTTACAACCTTCCTCTAGGGGAAATTTTAACATCTGTATACTTCAACTCTTTAGAATTTTCTGTTGTAAAAGCTGAGTTGTGCTTATTTCAGTAATGTGTTGAGTAGGCTGACTTTTTTTTATTCTTTTACAGAATATGCCCAGCTGTTTGCAGCATTGATTGCACGAACTGCGAAAGATATTGATGTTCTAATAGATTCCCTGCCTAGTGAAGAATCAACAGCAGCTTTACAGGTAAGAGTACTTGTAATTAAAAATATCAACTCTTACTGATGGCAACCTTCCTTCTTTTTTAAACACTTTTTTTACGTTCAGACATGCAATTATAAAAAGTGACTCTAGTGTAGGCCTGAATTTTTCATGAAGGTAGCCTGTCAGTATTTTATGGGCTCACTGGAAAAACTGCTCTTTACATTTGGTTCTTAGTACGGCTATACACAGAATATTTTAAACTTTTTGGCTAGAAAGTTTTCCAAAATAAACTTATCATAACATCACAGTCCTAAAGTATAGTACAGCTACCTGTGTCCTTTAGATATTCTAATATTAATGCAACAGATGTGACAGTACTGATGTGCATTCACATTGTTGGCTGCTTTTTTTCCTTGGATCTTCCATAGTCTTTTGCTCATTAGGGCTGTTTCATTTTGTAGCTGCATTTTTGTAGCCTTTTGTTCTCCCACAATGTTAATGGTTGTTAAAGGATTGGCAGGGTATGTTTTAAGTTCTCTGTCTCTGTTACAAAGCAGTTCCTTCACTTTTCAGTAATAGGATGTTCTCTTTTGGACCAGCCAGACAATCTTAATGCTTTTATTTCTTGTTCTTCCTTTCTTAAGACCACAGAAGCTCTAGGAAGAGCTTGGGAACAGAAAGCAGCTACTAACCAAAGCAGCTATTAGCAGGTATAGCCAGTATCATAACCTCCATTCCCTGCCTTACAGGAATGGAACTGCTGCAAAAGCTTCTGAGCCCTTTTGCAACATTCAGCTGTTTCTTACTTCCAAAAACTGTCTCAGACCCACAATTCAAAGAATGCTGCTTTTTTTTTTTTTTTTTTTTTTTTTTTTTTTATGTTCTGTGTACAGACCTTGCATATTAAATGTCATTTTTGGACTCTAGCTTCTAAATTTACATCAAGTATTTTCTTTTTAGAATGCAACAAGGATACAGAAAATTCTATTTCTTTGAGAAATCTAGTTGCTTTAAGATCTCCTGAAGGTTTTACAACAGGGTTGATAATCTGTGACTATCCAAAAGCAATTTGGAAACCTTGCTAATAACAATTGAACATACTAATTGGGAATGTAAACACCAGCCTCATTTCATGTAACTGTATCTTAATAGTTGAAGACTTCTTTCTGCTGTAGCTAGATTAGACTTCTTTCATGACTGAGTTAGGTCTGATTGTAGCGACAGCTAATGCAAACCAGGGTGCTCCAGAAAGGAATTATCCAGTAGGGGCATGCTTTCCTCAGAGTTGATATTCTAACAGTTTCTGGCTTAGTTAATGCAGAACTTGGTTTCAAAAGAACTTCTGATCTTTTTTGCTTGATTTTGAGAAGTTAGCCTGGATTCCATCTTTTACTGATTCTAGTCTTGACTTTTATTTTCTGTTGTTTGAATTAGGGCGCTATTAAAGATAAATATTCTGATGTTTAAAAAGACTATTTTGATGGTGATTGGAATACTCTAAGGTATGCAATGCAGGTTTAGTTGAGAAAGGTAGATAGACACCTGATAATTAACATTAACATTACTTAACATTAGTGATAAAAGGGGCTGCCACCTTAATACCCAACACAATTTGCTGGTCCCTCTTGAGGTCTTTTGTGTCGAGGCTGATGCATATTTTGCTCAAAAATGGCAGTTTACCTGCAGTCAACCTTCTAACAACTGAGACTGAACTAACTGAGCTGGATTCTATATTTTGAGCTTGTACATTTTTCTATTCTTTCTCTGACCCTTCTTCCAGGGTCTGTCAAGTTTTATGTTATATATTAACCTTCACTGTATGTGAGTCTTGCAGAGCAGGAGATTAATATGTTCATAGAACTTGCCAGTTTAAGCATGATTTTAAGAAGACCCGTTAACCAGGTTTTAAGGGTTTGGGTAGTAGTTAAAAAAAAAAAAAAAGTGTCTGAAGCCAATTTTGTTTCATCTGTTCTGTAACTGAGTTGGGACAAGTTTGAGTATATTTAAATTTGGTAAATATTTTACCTGAATGCTGAAGCTTAGGTGTTTTATGTCACTAACTTTGTCTAACTGAAACATTTTTGTTCAGAAATAAAATATGTGATTTTGTTATAATAACAAATAATTCATGTGAATTATTCTATTTAATAGGAAGGTCTAAATAAGGTCCCCATAAGGTGTGAGGATAGTTTTCAGTACCTGTGTGGGGAAGGGGATAAATATTCACTTCTTATCCAGGAGTTGCAATATGAAAGCAGCTAACATCTCTATTTGGTGTTTTTCATTTACTCCATGTAGATATGCAGTGTGTTTCAGGCTGCAATCTCTAATGGGTTACTCTGAATTTAAAAGTATAGAATTTGGGGCTAAAGGGAAAATCTTTGTTTTTTCTAGGGGGCCTTAACTGTTACATACCACCTCCCCTTAGTAAGAAAGTCAGTTTTTGTGTTTGAAGATCCTTACTTGTCTCCCTTCCATTTTAAAGGCTGCTAGTCTGTATCGATTAGAAGAAGAAAATCACGAAGCAGCTGCCCGTCTGGAAGAGGTGGTTTATCGTGGAGATATGCTGCTGGAAAAGATACAGAGTGCTCTAGCAGATATTGCCCAGTCACAGCTGAAGACAAGAAGCGGCACGCATAGCCAGCCTCTTCCAGACTCGTAGCACCAGGGGGCAGTGCACCCCTGCAAAACACAACAGTGAAAGCCAGGTGAAAACACAACTCTGTATCTACAGGGAACTGCAGCACCCAGCCGTGCTCCTGTGGGACTTCCAAGTTTTCTTATCATTGGTAACAATGTCTTTCTTCAGAGGTTAAGTGGCACATGACATGTGAGAAACACATGGTGGTTTTGTTCTGAAATTTTGCATCTTAGTGTGTATTTCTTTGACTTAAAATATTAATATCTTTTTTTCTATTCCTAGATATGTCTGACTTCAATCTGTTACTTTTTATATGGGCCTTAATGTCTAAAAGAAACAAAGTTACTGTAATAGTATTTGTGTAATTTACTCATCTGTCTGCAAACTTCTATGTTCTGTATTTTCTGTAAAGCTCAAATGCTGTTTAATTTGCCAGAGTTCATACAGATAATGCTAGACAATGGCACAAATACAGTGGTGGCCATCTGTTTTAATTAACAAAAATGGTAATTAAACATTTGTATTACTACTTAGCTCTTTTACAGAGTAAATAAAGGGGTGAGTAAACTCTAAAGTTTGCAGAGTAAGTGTTCATGCCATTGGCATCTCATTTAAAAATAAATAAATCTGCAGATACCTGGTACGGCATTTATTATCATTTGCAATTCACAAACAGGTCTTTGACTCCATTGCAGCCACTGACATGCTGTTACTTGCTCATTGCTCTGCTTCTGCTGCTGCTCTGCATTCTCATGGCAACTGGTGAATTCCTCTAAAGCAGACAGCAATGAGGAAGCATTGAATGACTCTGAGAAACTAGCAATGAAAACTGAAAGTAACTTATGTAATATTGCTTTTCAGCATAAGCAGTTGCTGCCATGTGAATGCTAAAATCATAAACAGCAAAACGCCTGTAATCCCCACCATGCTGTAGAGAGGTTTTTCTTTTTATTTCCACATGCTGAAAAAACTTGTGCCCCTCCTCCTAGGACTCTAGAAATGCCAACATCTTTTCTTTCATTTGAAAAAAATAAAATGCAAAATAAAACCAACAAAAACAAACCCACCAGATGATTTGGGCACATGAACTTGGAGTCGAACTGTTGGTTACTTTCTGTGTCTTCGAGTTACCTGTCTTGTATTATTTTGTTTATTTCTATGTCTACTTATTTTCTGATCAAGACTACCTACTTCTTTGTATTGGACATGCGTCAACTTAGGTAATATGTATTGCTAATGTGGATGGACAGATAAGAGGAATTCAAGTAGGTCTTTAGCAATCTGATCTGTGGGGAATTAGATCCTTCTGCTTAGTAGGCTGCACCAATGGAATGAATATTATAATATGGCACAGAATGGTAGGTGTTGTAGCAGCATGTTTTGCAGATTACAAACAGCTACAAAGCTGTTCCAACCTGTAAAATATTAAAATTGACTTATTTAATCAGGCTTGTATTTAATTTAATATTTAGTCAAACTTGCATTTCTGTAGTCATAAATTTAGTCTGCTGTTGTCAGGCTTATACCATACAGGTTCCTCAGAAGAAGAAACAACTGGGGAGGTAAAAAGGCTACAGCACAACTCCAGTTCTATAATGGTATTTTTATGTAAAATAACTGAGGTGTGGCAACTTACTAAGCCTTGTAAATATGCCTGTGGCCAGTGGAGGCTGAGGGGCAAAATTTTCATTTGAAGTAAGCTCATCAGGCCTAATCTTTTCTGGAAAAACTGCATCCCGTGCATCCGAAGATGATGATTTTTTTAAAAAGCTAATAGACTTGGAAAACTTTTAAGTGAAGTGCTTGGGGTTTGCTTATGTATTTTCATAGGTATTGATAGATCTTAATTTCATATTTGTACATTCCTGGAAAAGGGATTCGTTCTTTAAAGCAGATTCCCTAGTACCGTTTAATATGGGCATCACCTCAAATTTGTTCACTTTCAAACTTCCTTTTTCAGAGATGGTGTACGTCTTCACTAACAGTACAGTTTTTGTTTCATAGTTTTATTTTTGTACTTGAAAACTGCTGTATTAATGCAACTTAATATTGCTTAACTGTAGAAGTTTTCCTTTACTTGAATATAGTAGACCACTTTATATTAAAGTGTGTGTTGGTATCTAGGTTAATCACACTTGAAGGAAAATTTTAAGAGGTATAAGCTCCCAGTATGTCTATGTGGTTTCTCATACTCAGCCTGTGTGTAGTTTAGCAAATGCTGCCGATTTAATTTAATACGGATGCAGTCTCATCCAGGTTAAAAAGCAGGAGAGCCAACATCATTCCTTTTTCCTTTGAGAAATAACGTAATGATTGGGTGAGTTAGTAGCAGTGTAAGATGTGACCCTGCTAGTCCTCATATGCTGTGTTGCTGGACTAGCTATTTTAAGTCTTTACCTGCTGTTTCCCAGGCTGCAACTGATTCTGTAAGGCTGCATGGCTTTTGGTGCATTGTGGCATAAGGGGAATAACATCCAGTTGCTACAGCTGTCTAGTGGAGAATGCCTTAGGTCGGGGGCTTGGAGATGGGGATTCCTTTCCCCAAATGGGTTGATTTGTCTGGTCCCTGCTCTTGGGACTTAATTTTTTTCTTTTTTTAAGTGTATGATCTTATTAAGGGGCTGTTTTGAAATGGCTTGACGTGCTATACTCATGCAAGAATTGTGGGGCATGCAGGATTACTATGTCTGTACCTTCTAGCACTCTAACTTTGAGGGGGAAAAATGAAAAGTAGGGAAGCCAATGACCCATAGCAAAAGGCATTGTATCCTCCCTGAGAAGTAATGTCTGCCTCCCAACTGTTTTAATGTTGGGGGGAGGACAAGGGAAAGGCTGCAGAACAGCTGCTAACAAGCATATCAGGTTACCCACCAGAGAGCTGTAAAAGAGAATTTGGGTGGAGATGAGAATAAATGGAGGAAGTGAAGCACCACAGGAAGAAAGCAAAAATATTGAGCAGGTATAAAAGGGTTCTGCATATTATGTTGGACTAGGACTGCTGCCCAGTGAACAAATTGTGCTTTGAAGAAAGATAGCACAGAGCATAATGGAAAACTCCACTGGAAAACAATCTCAACCACTTCAAATTAGCAGGAGTGTTTCATGCTGAGAATCTGTAGAGCCCACTGGCAAAGACGTTGGAATCAATGTGGTAAATGTAAGCAGATGATCAAAGCCTAGTGTTCTTTACCATAAACAACTATGCCTGGAGGAGAGGAGCACCTCGCAGCAGCTGTTCCCCTTTTTATATACAAGAATAAGGAAGAGTTCACACACTTCTTTGTAAAGGGACTGCAAAAAGTGCATTAACTGTATTTTAATCTCATGTCTCCATGAAGTTAATGCTGACATTTTTACAGTTGATGTTTGGAGCTCTGGTAGCTTCTGCATGTGTGGCATGGGGAAGGGAAGGCTGCCCTGACCACTTCGGCAAAGTTGATACCAAGATATTTTGGGAGTCTGCAACAAAAGAGGCCAGAGCCATTTTTGCTTGAAAGGTCTTAGGGGTCCTGGCAGACAGCAAGCTGAGTGTGAGCCAGTGGCTGGTCTTAGCCAGGAGCAAGGGCCAGTGGCATCTTGGGCTGTTAGCGGGAAGCACAGCCAGTACATCAAGGAAAGTGATCGCTTGCCTCTGCTCAGCACTTGTGGGACTGCATCTGGAACGCAGTATGCTTCTGGGCCCCTGACATGAGAAAGGTGTTGATGGACTACCACAAGTTCAGCAGAAGACCACTGGCAGCATGGGCTGCAGCACATCCCTGGTGAGGAGAGGCTGAGGGAGCTGGTCCTGTTTGGCTTGGGGAAGAGATAGCACTGGGGGAACGTAACCACAACCTACTTGGCCGTGCGGTCAGGTTATGGAGGCGATGGGGCTGGGCTTGTCAAAGCGCTGCGTGGCAGGAGGGTGATGGACACAGGGCATAAATTGCAACAGCAGAGGTGAGGTTTAGAGCGGTTACAAACAAAAGCTTTCCCACCATTAGGACAGATACGTTTTGGAAGATGGTCCCCAGAGAAGCTAGAAGTCCTTGGAGATTTTCAAGACCTGACTGGATGAAGCTCTGAGCAACTTGGCCTGGCCTCACAGTGACCAACCCTTGATCAGGAAGTTGGACTAGAGACCTCCTGAGGTCTTATCTGACCCAATGATCCTATGGATGCTAGGCATGTTAATTGTTTCAGAAAGAACCAACAAGCTGTAAGGGAATGTTGTTTTCTCGTCCTCTTTTTAAAAAGGCAGATCTGGAGGACAGAAATCGTGAAGTATCTGGTATCAGCCTCATTCCTATTGATGAGTCTTTGTGATGTAGGTCTCTGCACTGGAAGGCCATCGAGTTGCTCTCAGGTGAGGTGTGAAATTCCATGCTGAAACAGTCCAAGTTTCCAACAGGTGCCCTTGGAGAGCGTGATATGCAAAATCCCAATCCTACGCTTAAAGAAAATTGATCTGTCAGATGATGCTGACTCATTATTAGACAAAGGCAGTCTTCTCTAAAGAAAGAAATTGTATTTGTGTTTTATATAGCTTGTTATGTTGCCTTACATAAGAAATAATGAAAGCCCTATTTTCAGGCAACAGACAAGAACAAAGTTTTATCTAGCTTTTTCTTTCAAATCTATGGAAGAAAGTTTGAATGGATTTTATTTTCTGAGGAGCAAATTCATCCTTTTTACCTCTAACTGTTAGGACTATGATCTAGCAATGAAGGGCATGGAAAAAGTTTGCAAATAAGGTGTGTTTTCATGCTCCAAATATGTCAACCACTGTTGTATGTGCTTGCAATGAGTACACTCCACAGTGGCAATGACCCTCAGGAAGCGTTTGTCAGTTTTAATGTGGATAGTGTAACATGCTATGTAGGAGTTTAGCTTCACAATTGTTATATACTGTTTGTATACACTTACACGCAGGTTTTATGTTGATTTATGTTTCTAGGAAAGCTTTGTAGGAAATCTTACTTGTCCATGGTAGGCTAAGCAAGCAAAACAGGCTTTTTATATTCTTGCCACCCAGCATAGCCCAACAGCTAAGGAATTTCAACTCCTCCTCTGACCACAAAAGAGCTATCTATTTTATAACTGCTTAGACTGTCACCACATTTCTTCTGAATTTCTGTTTGTAGCTAATGTTCATGAAGCATAGTGGAGTAGTACAAACAGACCTTCCACCAACTCTTTTAATTTGGTATTTACTTACCATAAATATTACCAGACTCCTGCAGAAGTCTCCTGGATTTAGCCTTTTTAGCCTTACACACTTCACTGAAGGCCTAAATGAATTAATCCTGTGAAGTGGAAATTTGTGGCTGAGTAGGGACAGTGCAATCTGGCTGCAAAACATCTTTCTTCACCCTGCCCACTTGAAAAGAGAAGATTGAAATAGAAGCCCTCTTTCAGGAAACAATGTACTTCACTCTATGGCTGTGTGGGAGAGCGATTGACTACACATTAACTTTCCACAAGTGCTAAAGAAAAATCATAATTGTTTTCCCAAGCTGTAATCCATGGGAGAGAAGCCATATTCATAAAATGAACACCCTCAAAGCTAAGAGCTCAAAAGAAGAGGGCTCTTGCACCAAGACCCTACCAAGCCTGTGTAAAAGATGCTTCTGCAGGCATCTCTCTGGTGTCTTCTCCAGGTGTCCATGGAACAGGAATAGGAAGAAGTAATAATCTGCTTGTGTGGTGCCTCCAGTCAGGAAAAACAGGAAGGTAAAATTTTATTTCAGTGCTGAACAGGAGGGGTGTTCATAGAAAAATATCAGGACAGCTGTGATACACAATTGTACACAACCTATCAAAGTTGTTGAAGAGGCTGCCCAGGGAAGTGGTTGAGTCACTATCCCTGGAAGTCTTCAAGAAACATGTGGACCTAGTACTTAGAAACATTGTTTAGTGGTGGATTTGAGTACTAGGTTAAAGGTTAGACTAGATGATGTTAGAGGTGTTTTCCAACCTGAATGATTCTATGATTCTATGATAAAGTGCATCTTTCTGAAAGAAAATAAATAAAATACAATTCCCCCTCTGCTTCCTTTTCAGAAGGTATCAGAACTAGGGTGGGTTCTGCTTACAGCCGACCTGCCATTTCATTTTGAATGCTCCTATCAACAAACACTAAAAATAATAATTGTTTTTGGCAACAGGACAGTTTGCAGATTCACCAGTTAGATAAACCCCTCCCCGTGTGACAGGGAGCACTATAAATGTTTGACGAGCCTGAGGATGAAAGTGAAAACATGGCCAAGGAGGTTTTTCGGTGTACCCATTTCACTTGGCATTCCAAAAATTGCAATAATCCTCTGTCAGAAGGGATTCTCTGGTACAGCGATGCAATGAGGGCACAATAATTTGTCCAACCTCCACTGTAAAAAAGTCAGCAGAATCACCCAGCTATTGTCAAAGAGCGTTTGATGGAGAGGAAGCAGATCCTTTATTTCAGTGGCATTGTGTATGTGTGTGTGATGCTAAGGAAGTTACCTTGCTGTCCCAGGCCCCTAAGAGGGGGGCATTCCTCTCTGTACATTTACAAAGAGAAAGGCACAGCCTACAGTGAAGCTTCCATCAAACATGCTTCCTTGAATGATCAAAGCATCATGTGTTGCTTCCATCAAATGCTGCAGAACCATTTTAGACCACTTGGAGGGCAGTGAGGGGCATAGAAATGCCCAGCCAGTGCTGCACTGCCTGGTGAGGTACCTCCCTCTCTTGTGCAGCTCCCACCACGTGGCTCTCTCTATGGCATCACAGTGTTGGGGCTGCAGCCTGGACATGCCTTCAGCATTGGGAAGGAAGAAGTTGGGTCACACCTAAACTGGATCCCTAAAATAATCTCCAAGAGACTGCACAACATCATTCCTCTTCCCCAAAAGTCACTGAGTTTGAAGTAAAATTATACAACTAGTTAAAATAAGCATGGTTTAAATTCGTACTTTGAAAGCCTGCCATGAAAAGGTGCCCGTGTTTGATCTGGGTGAGGTGTTCCAACCTGCTTTAGGCATCCAGGGGCCCAAACCACCCTGCTTTAGAAATCACTGCTGGCAGAGGAGAGTCGAAGCTCCTAGGCACTGAAGTACTGAGATTCTCAGTGGGTTGGATGGGTGTACAACCACAACTTCCCCAGGCCACAGGAGTGCGACGACAATGGGAATCCTTCCTGTGACTCCAGCAAGCTGTGGAAGAGGCCCCTGGTGTGCTCAGACAGAGTGAAATCTCTAATGAGGTAGAATGAGAAGCTCTGACTTGTTCTGTTGTATGCTTAAGTATACAAAGTGTAATTCCACTCAGCACATTCGTGTTTCTCTTCTGAGAACTATTGTGTTTAACTGCTTCCCTCTCTTGCTTCCTTGGCAGGTATTTTGCAGCAGCAGCAGCAGCAGGTGAACGAGTATATGACCTCACAAGTACACACATCAAGTTCCTTTCACCTGACCCTTTACTGACTTGTTACAACTAACAGCAGGTTAATCCCTGGTAGCCACTCTCACAGGAGATGTTCACGTGGTTAGGCATGCTAAAAGGCACTGATTTGACCTTAGCAGGTAGGTACAGCTGAGGAGAAAGGGAACTGTTTTCACAGAAGTTCTGTTTTATGAGTTAAGAAACTGGCTAGGCATTTGTAGATGCCAGCATTCCTTGTGTTACTTGTTATTTTGGGGTAGGTCATATTTAATTGTCTGTTGTGCAACAGCAGATACCAGCCTCTTCTGAGTCCTGACTTTGATGCTCTTCAGAATAGACCATATATCAGTAGGCCAAAATGCAAGAAATGTATTTATTCCAGGGACATTGTAACAGGAAGAATGCTATGGAGCAGCATCAGAAATGAGTCTGATTGTTCAGGGTAGTTAAGTGAAATATTTACCACAATAAGAAAGATTGTACTTATACTCCGCCTAGCTCTTTATGCTTGATTGCTACCAGAATAAAGCTACTATAACATAACTTCTCTTTTTCTTACAGCAAATAATGAAGTTAAACTACAGGTTGTAGTCCTTGCTTTTTAAAGGGAACTTGTGGTTGGTTTCTGTTGATAACATCTCACACTGAGGTGTGGCAAGCAAAACTCATCTGTTAACTGTACATTTTCCAGACTTATCTTCAGCAGCAAATCATGTTATGATTTATGGCTTTTAGAAGAGTGATGGTTTATTCAACCTAGCCGCAAACACAGCCAAGGCTGGGTGGGGTACCTGACAACTGCGGCTTGCTTTGAAAACTCTTCCTGGTGCTGCAGCACTGTGTTGGAACCACAGGGCCCAAGTTAGACTGATCAGAAAATCTGGGTTCAGAAAGACGTCAGCCCCAGCCTTAGTGAGAGGGATTGCTGAAATTACATCTGCCCTCTTTGTGGCATGGAAGTGGACCGTTACTTGGGTTTATCCAGGCATTTAGTCTAACAAGTTTCTTACTAGTGTAAGGGACATAAGGGAATGAGTACCTAGACAGTGCGCTGGATCCCCTGCACTTGCTTCCTGTGGATACTCCAGAATTTGTGGCTCTTGGTACTGCAGCCTTGTGGTGTGACATGCTATCCTGTGGTTTCAGAGTTGGAGTTGTGTGATGGGATGCTTTTGAACCAAATACCATGTGGTGGTGTGCAATTGGTCTTGCTCACCCTGGCATCCCCTTCCATTTTCATCCCATGATTAGACCTTGTTACAGTACTTGTGTTCTAGCCTGTGCCTAAAACCTGACTTCTTTGGTGGTAGGTCTGTTGCAGAGACCTGTCACAGAACCCCACTGAGGTCAAGGGAAGGGTCTTTCCTGGAAATGGGCTTGCAGGCTGCGTGGAGTGCTTGCAAGGAGACACCGCACTGCAGAACTTTTAATTGTCCCTTTGCTTGTGATTCATAGTGCTGATGTACTCAGGGATTCCTGTACCAGACACAATAGAGCCAGCTGTCGCACTTGCAGAAATGCATTTTTCTGGTATTTTAACCCTCCAGAAACATGCACTGAGGAGAGAAACCTGTTGAGATCTGTTGCAAGGGGGCACCCCTCCTGGTTGTCATCACCCTGGCCTGTCCCCTAGAGGCGGATTCCTTTCTTTCCAAACCTTCAGGTCAGTGCTTTGAGAATATATCTTCAGGTCAGCCTCTTAGTCTGGAAGAGCAGCAATTTGAAACACTACAGACTGTGTAGTAGAAGTGTGTTTAAACTGCTTGTGGTCATCTCTGCTGACAATTTTCAGGGGATACCCTAAGCACTGTTCTGTAAGACATCCTTGAGGGTCCTGCCAGGCTTTTTTCTCAAAAATGTTTCACCTTCCATAGAAGCACTCAAATTGTCATTAATCTATAAAGACAAACTGAGACAATCTATAAAGACAAACTGTCTGCATAGCTTCTTGTGACAGGAGAGACATTCATTCTGAACCATAATAAAGGCACATAGAATTATTTTCTGTGACTAGGATGAAACAGCTAAGTATGGCTGTGACTGTCTCTGCTATTTCTCTTGCCATATTTTCACCTGCTTTTTGTCTGAAGAAGAGATTGCCCTGTCAGCTTCATCTCATGATTATCTGGCAAATCCAAATAATTGTAATTAAATATTAAGGAATTGGGCAAGCAGTGATGGAATAAATACCACGGACCCTATACAGATCTTGGGGTGAGATTTGTTTGACTGTGTTTAACATATGCACACTGTTTACCAAATGATAAAGGTATACTTTGGAATAACCTTATTTTGGTAATTTGTTAGTTGATTTTGTTTTTGAAGTGGATGGTGGAAAAGCTGGTCTGAAAACAATCTGCTCTCATCTGCAAAGAGGGGAGAGTATCAGCATTATTCTGGCACTGACACCCCATCTGGAGGGACAGGTGCTCTTCTTTGTCCATTCAAACACAGAGTTTTTCCTGAGAACAGTAAGAAGAGTTTTCCCTTGTGTCCTTCATTACAGGGGCTTTAAGCGGATCTACCCAGTGAACCATGATACTGTTTTGTTTCATGCTTGCCATCACACACACATGAAACAACACCAGCTTTGGGCAAAACTGGCTTTTGTTACTGGGGGCATTAACAAATGTGCACGGCATGGCCAAGGACAGCACAAGCCCATCAAGAGACAAATCAGTCAAGCTCCCCAGTGCAGATAGATGGGGTCTGCATCTCCACCATGCACCAGCTGTCCCAGAAAAAAGAGGACCAGGGATGCACTGGGGCATACTGTAATTAGCTGGGGGTATAATGAAGCAGGTGTGTCCTTTCGCCACCGCTGATGGATACACAAAGGCAACCAAAGCTGCAGTGTGCTTTGGACAGCAGAGCAGGGGGGTGAAATCTGCAGTTTGCAAGACTCCTGTCTGACGCTGGTTTTCCCCCATTCAGTGAGGTGCTGCCAGCTCACAGACAGCACAATCATGCTCCTCAAGCAGTGAAACAATCAGGTTTTTAAAATCTGCAAGCCCTGATATTTCAAATGAATGAGACTCATAATAAATGCACCTTGTGAAATGGGAATAGGTTTTTAAAAAAGAGCCTGAGTGACTGAAGGGTTGAGAGAGCCAGAATATGTCAACAACATTCTTTAATTACTCTGCGTATTAGTTCCTCTGTCACTGCTGGAGCTTTCAGAAAACTAGCTCTGAAACTGTTCTTTATTTAGAGGGGAAAAAAAAAAAAAAAAAAAATAGCAGTCTAGGCTGACTCACAAGTGTCTGAAAAGGCCAGAATACTTGTCTCATTGCATGTTTCATCACAGTATTTTCAAGACATTATTGTAGAATGATGTCACCCAGGGAAAATGTCATCTCACCAGAGCTGTCCAGAAGTTTGCCTTTATTAAGTAGGTTGGAAAACAGTTCAGTCTGTTTTAATGGTTAAGCTGACCAGACGTTTCTCACTAATCACAATGTTTTCCTTAATGTCTTCTTGGAGAGGCGATGGGACAGGGGTTTGGGGGACTTAACGTCATTCCCAAGTCTGCTATGTTTACCTACCACATAGATTCGTAGATAGCCTCTTTGACATATCAGTGCTAAAAATAGCTTCAGGTGCTACACAGAGAGATGGATAATCACAGCTGAAAGATTTCAGGGAGTTCTCAGATTCACTGCACAGACATTTAGATAGATACAATTCTTTTCTTTTCTAAGGTTTGGCTGGCTTGACCTAAATAATTGTGTAACAGAGTTTAACCACAAATCCCTTAGAAACAGTGAGCTAGATTAGGTAGCGAATTAAAATAAGTAAATAAAGGAGAGTTAATGGAAGACAAAAGGCAAACCCTTCCCAGCTCTGTGCAGTCACCATATCATCCCCTAAAATACTTCCCCTGACCTAAGGCTCCTGTGCTGGGTGCAGCCAAGGAATCGAAGGGGGTCATTGGAGGAGGCTCAGGCAACCTCTGCTTCCAGCTGGTGGACTCTGTGCTTCCTCCCGCCTGTCAGGGTCACCCCCTGGTGGGTTAAGGCCATTTGCTGGCTCATTGGAAATGCAGGCTCAAATGTTTCTAAATGGTCTCCAACCAATGGGAAAAAAATAAAAATAAAATAAATAAATAATAATAATTATTATTATTATTATTCTAAACTGTGGTGTGTAATTAGGCTAAAATTATTCTGAGTGTCAGAAGATGGGGGAGGAAAAAAAAGGGAGAAGATGAAGTTGCTGATAGATGATAAATGAAATAAAATACTGCAGATACTACTCAATTGCTTGCTAGCTTACTCTTTCTGCATGTTGTCTCCTCAAACATCATCCCTTCTACCTTTAAACTGAGCAGCTGGATTCACAACCCTGATCCCTAGGCAGAAAGACCAGAAAGTGCAGGAGCAGTACTCCTCTACCCTGTCTTTCCCACATCCACTCTGCAAAGCTTTTTTTGCTTCTTTTTGCCTGGCTTCAGTTGACCTCATGGACCTGGCATGGTCATCTTTCCAAAAGCCATTGTCCTGATTCCACTGCTCAAAACCCCATCATGGTGCTATGTAAGAAGTGGTTTCTCCAGAAACACTGATCTTCTGCCCGAGGGGGGACCATTTGTTATGAGAACCTTCCAGAGGAGATCAAGAACACGTCAGCCATGGGCTTTATCACACCTCTTGTCAGAGCTTGGGGAAGGGGACTTTTTACCAGAGGGACTTCGAGAAGGAAAGAAATCAGTAAGAAAATTGTTTTGAATATTGACCTTCATGTCTTCCCCTACACCCTTCCTCTTGCTTCCCCTTCTTCAGAAAGATTTATTTTTGCTTGTGAAGGCCCAAGCCTCCATGAGCGTATAGCTCCCTCCCCACTGAGACGGGTGCTGTGTGTGCAGTGGGGTATGGGACAGTGGTGATGTAAAACTGCACCAAAATATGCTCTTGAAGCTCTGGCCCCCCATGGCTTCAGGCACAGTGTTTTCCTGATACAAAAATTTGCCAGCCTTGACCTATTTTGAACTCATTTCTTAAGAACACTGTCTCAGTTGATGCTGGTTGTTTCCAAAACCTTTCAGGAAGTGTTTTAGGTGTAGTGCATTAGGCTTCACCTTCCCCATGGCCCTGATGCAGCACTTAATATGGGCATGACTTGATGTGGTAGTGCAAGGCCATTTGCTCTGAGTTACGCCTCTTCATCATGCTCCCTGTCTGCCTCCGGACTTCCCAGAGAAACTAATGAGCTGAGCAAGGGACTAAATCAACTGAACCCAAGCCGTAGACTTCTTCAGGGAATGCTAGTGTCAGCTGGGCTGTTGTAGCCAGGTGCGTTTGTTGGCCCTGGTACTCCATGCAGCAACATGCTTAGGGCCAGAAGTGGTGAGACAAGTGTTACACACAGGTTTTACTGGCTTTGATCCAGAAAGCAACAGGCACATCCGGGTTTAAACTTCAAGTAATGAGTTAACACCTAAGCATGTTTTCCAGCTTTCTCCCTAAATATCCAAATCCCTGCTATAGCTCTGTGCGTAGAGGTATGTATGCAGAGACACACATACCTATGTACAACGTTTGTCTGGGAACAGACATTTGAAGTAGTATTTAACATTTTCATACTATGTTATTTTCAGTAACACTAAGTGTTACTGAAAGATGTTACAGGATGCACAAGGAAATGGTACAGTGAGGGAGCTGATGCTCATCCACTTGGGCTCTCACATTTATTACAAATTTATCTGAGTTGTGCTGGCAAAGGACAGAGCAGGTGAGGATCACTGATCACGGACGGTTCATTCACTGCCTGCTCATCTGCCTCCCACGCCCTTGCCTTTGTTTTCTTGGATCCTTCTCTTCTCGTGTTTTTTTGTTTTGTTTTGGTTTGTTTGTTTGTTTGTTTTTCCCTTCTCACTTGTCTCCTCACAGGATATGAGTAACTGCCACTGAAGTCAAACCGTTACTCACTTCCTCCATAAGGGAACTCAGATCCCTAAAGCATACAGTCTTCAGAATCACATAAATATTTGCATGTCTGCCCTGGAGTGGGAATGAGCTCTGAGAGAACAGCCTTGTGAGATTTCTTGCATTTCATGAGTTGAAACAGGTGGGAAAAAAAATCACCAAAATCCTGCTTCATTAAGTATTTTTGTTTCTGGAAAATGAACATTTATACAGAAGTCTTTAAAAATTGACAATATTAAATGCTTTAAGTGGTTTCATGGAAAAAGGAGTGTGATCTTGTATGTATTTACTTTGAGGTTTCTTATCAGTTCTTGTTATACCTACACTTCCTTGTCCAAGAAATTGTTCGGCTGCTTTCTAAAGATAAAGAATTACACCGAAGTTCAGTGGGCACAAAGTTTTGTATTTACAAAAAAAAAAAAAAAAAAAAAAAAAAAAGTATTACCAGAGTTAGAAACATGGTAAAATCTCACTGTTGGATCTGAATAGTCCCACACATCTGTGGTCTTCAGAGCTTCATAGGAACATCCTCAAGTAGTCATCTAAACTCAAATCTCTGTGGTGTCTGCACAGGACAGACTGTAAAGCCCTGTAGAGTGAACTTTGTACTTCAGCCCAACTGACTCTATCTTTATATATTTACTCACAGCTTCCTCTTGACTTATGAACCTCTCTGAACCTGTGGACTTACAGCCCCCTCTGAGCACACAGAGGAGCTGATATGAAGCCACAGCTACTGCTTGCTTCATATTGTGCTATGTCTCCAGGCAGCAGCCTGAAAATCTGGCTGATGATCACAGTAGGGGCTGCCTGAAGATAATGCTGCCTGATATTGCATGTGCTTGTGGCAGGACTTCAAATAAATCTTTAACTCTAGGCCTTGTGTGAAAACTAGAATTGAGAAAGACAACCTCTCAAGATGGTTCCTTACATGGGAAATTTCCATTTGGCCTGACCCAGCAGGCAATAAAACTCTTCAGCTTGTAGAAGCACTTGTGGTTATGTTTATAAAGCTGAAATAGGCCCTATGAAAAAACACAGGCACCACAATTATTAAAAAAAAAAAAAAAAAATCCTTTCTTAGTGTCACTGGGTCACATGCTGAACTGCAAGGACAGAGCAGGTGATTTTCAGTCCTACAGAAATCCAGGGATTTCTCTGCAGGCTGCAGGCTTCAGTTTTGCACTCCCTCAGCTCAGCTTTCTGCCCCCAGCCCAGCAAGCTTCACTCCAAAATACCTGTCTCCTTTTCCATCTTTTTAATATTTTCTTTTGTTTCTGTGCTTCTGCAGTGTTTGCTGCCCTGAATGCAAGTGACTGTTGAGAGGTCTTTGAACAGAAACACAAATTTTGCCACCACTGTGAGCAAGATTAAGATCTTTGGGGCTCAGACACAAAGAAGGATGCTGCCCCTCTCCGTGTCCCTCTGCAGCACCGTAAGAAAAGCAATACAGTCATCTGCAGGCTCAGGGGGAAAAATAAGCAGTACAAAATTTATGTGTCATTTGCAATTCAGAGCAGGCTTATATCTCACTTGCTGAAGCCAAAGGCAAACCCCAGTAACTAAAAAAAAAAAAAAAAAAAAAAAAGTGAGATAATGAAACAGCTGTGTCAGAAACCACTGGTGTTCATAAGAGTTTTTGTGCTCTTAGAGGTTGCTGTCCTAGAGAAACACCTTGGGATTCCTGCAAATCCAGCTGGGGTGCATTGTACCTCTGGCAGGGAGAGGAGACAAAGATAGAACAAGAAGGCTGTGGCCCTCGTCGCCCACGAGATCTGTCAGAGATGCCAAGCAGTCACCTGGGAGAGTTCAACAAATGAGAAAATGTTGCTGCTGGGCTCATGTCTGGGGATTTTTTCCAAAGGAGGGAAGGCTCCTCATGGCGTTGCCTCCACAGAGTCTCCTTTTGCTGTCATCTGTTTGCTCACTCACTTGTGCAGCCTGGGGTGCTTGGCCTTCCAGATCAGCACCTGGTGTGGTTGACAGTGAAAAGCTTTGTTTTAGTCTCTAGGGAACACTATCAGGCCACCAAAACCTCTGCTGTAAGCACTGCCAGGGGAAGGAAAAGATTGACAGGGGAGGGAGCTGGCTCCAGCCTTTCCTCATCCTGCCCAGTGCTGCCAGGTCAGAGCTGAGAAGTGCTTGCAGCACAGCACAGAGGTTTTCACAGCTCTTCCTTCCCTCCAGGGTTAAACCCCAGCCTCAAGGAAGCCAGTATTACCAGCCCTCCACCACCTTATTGTGCCAGTGCCTACACTGATGGCCACTGTTGGCCTCAAAAAAAAAAAAAGGCTCCTCAAGAAATCTTGCAATCTCCATTTTTAGATTTTAATCAGACTAGTCCTTTTCCTGGTACAAAGATATATTAATAAAAACAAAAGTCTTGGAAAAGTCATCGCAGGATTTTTTTTTTCCTGTGGGAGGAAGGAGAGCCACCCAGTTGGCAAACACTGATTGTTTTTTCCCTCTTAAAAACATTATTTCTTTGCCTTAGTTTTTGCTATGTTTCAAACCCTTGAAATAAAGACCTCTTCAGTATTATTTATCATCAAACACTAAAGATTTTTATCTGCTCCACAATGCTGTTTGTTGGTCGTATCTCTGACGAGTTTAAAGCACAGCAGAGAAGGAGGCTGGAAGGGACAAGGGAAGTGGCAGGAAAGAGAATTAAAAGGATCCAAGGGAGATGGTGCATTTTGAGGATCCAAGAACTCTTGAATTTCAATAATCCTGTCTCTGCCACAAGTTAGCTAGATAGGTTACAGGGGAAGAGAAAGGACCACTGAACTCAGGCTATCTGCAGTTGTTTATATTGAGAAAAGCAATAACTGAGAACAAATAGAAGGCAAAGAGTTGGAGATGCACTGGGGAGTAAAGATGTCTGTACTGAAGATGTGATTCTCTAGCTCCTTTGGGGAGAAACCAGGAGTATGGTATTTCTGACTCTTCACAGAAATGTATCACTAAAGCCAAAATGTTTGATTTTATATTCTTATTATTTCTGCAGAAGAAGACCTGTGGGACAAACCTCTGCTAGGTTGTCTCTGTGAGAAAGAAGAGTGCCTTTATATATGCATGTGTGTGTGCGTGTACATATATATAGCCACAAGCCTAATTTCTTTTTAAGCTCGAAGGTAACCATTAAGCAAAGATCATGGCCACAATATTAAGTTATATTTAGGTTCAAAAACACAACAAAGGAACAGGATAGTCTGTATTTTTTCAGTGTCTGTGACACTTCTATTACCGATTTGTTATTGCTGTCCTATGGGAAAGTCATGGAAGCATACATTATTATTCTCCATACCATCTTCATTCCCCATGCTTCAAAACCAGTTAAATGCAAAATTCCAGATTAGCAGTGGAAATGTCTGCATGTGTCTGAAGTGATTTTCTTTCTAGCCCACCATTTGTCAGTGTCTTGGAGATGAAGTGGGGTCAAGCTTCTACTTGACCTCATGATTTTTCTTCTTGCAATTTTTGTCTCAGACCAGCAACATGGGCAAAACCCTATCCAACTTTTAAACCATCTTTCTGCTTATCAATTTGTTTTCATTCTCCTTTTTCAAAGTCATTATCAAGCTGCCACAATAGTTATTGATATTTGCTGAAGCATCCATAACCCAACTGTCTCCACCCAACTCCTTCCTGTGCTGGTTCAGCCAGTGCTCTGCACATTCCAGCCTTGGACAGTATCAGTTAATGACATGGCTACTACTGAAGAAGCATGCCCAATGAGAAAATTCATTGTCAAGAGTGCACTGCCAGAAAGGCAAATAAATACTGCTTTACTGGTGGTGGAGGACGACAGGTGAGTGCTTGCCAGAAGGCTGTGCCCTGCACAGCCATGCTCGCTTGCTTCTGCAGCTAATGAGCTCTGAAGCTGTCTGGGTCATCACATCCACACAGCTTCTTCCTTGAAGTGAGGAAGAAGATAGTGCATAACTGCTAGTGAAATGGCAGCAACTACAACAGCCAGGTGTTGGCCTGTCTACAACATATGCTGGCTTCCTGCAGTTCAGGTTGTTTCTCTCTAGGATGTACCTTTGTTAATTCTGCTTATCCAAAGATGGACGCAAGCAGCCCTGGTCATCACATCACAGCAGTGTCACAAGGAATCCTTCCCAGTTGCGTGTGGAAGTATACAAAGCCCCAGGGGTCAAGGGAAGCACTCGGCTTGACCTGAGTGGTATTTCATTCGGTTTGCAACTATGGCACTGAGATTCAGATTTCAGATTTACTGAGCAAAGGAGTCCATGTGCATCCCCCCTTTGGAGAGGCTTCCTGACAGCTCCTCCTGCAATTGCAGCTCCGTAGGGTAAGAATACTGATGATGCCAATTCCTCACATGGATTGGAAACCACCAGAAAATGTGGTTATATTCCTGCTAAAGCAGATACTCGAGCAAGTAGCATCTGGACTTTCAGTTTACATTTTTATGTGCCATCTTACCACATGTCAAGGTGCCCTCAAAACCAACCTGTCCTAGTAAACACTGCATCGGTCTTTGCTGTTATGTTTTGCTCTCTTTCTTGTATTTGTATAAATACATCCAAAGTCATTGCTATCCAAAAGCTCTTCTGGATTAGTCAAGAATCTGGGGTAAGGTCCCTTCACTACACCACAGCTGACTTGCCTCGTCTCCTGTTACATTTCCAAACAACCTTTTCACACATGCGTGTGAAAAGGTTGTTTGGAAATGTAACAGGAGACTTTGGATGGGCACTCTCAGAGCTGGGTTTGGGGCTTTCGATCTTGATACTTCAGGATCTGAAATTTTAGGAAGGCTGAGAAGTGACATGGTAGCTTTCTGCAATCTGAATATGGGACTGCAGGTAAGACTACATCTTAAGGCTGCCTTGTATCATTAGGTAAAGGAAGCAGAAATAAAGTGGGCTTGGCTGTGCCATTAGTTGGCCAGATGTTTGTAATTCAGATAAATGTAGTCACCCTTTCTGATCGGAATGGCATCCTTCCCTTCACTCTGCAATTTGTTCCTGTGCTTCTGGGAAACTGTAAAAATATGACAAAGATCATGCATTTCACTCCACTTTTGCTGGGAGATAACACCCTGAGCTGTCTCTCTTACACCTGTGTTATCCCTGCTGCCCTCAGAACTGAGTGCATACCTGTAAGAAGGGCCCATCCCTGATTTTCTGGAAAGTATCAGCCACTTAACGAATTTGTCCCCTCAAGGAGGCTTTTCTAATCCAAAAAAATTCAGTGCAATGCCAAGATGTGCTCCTGTTTCTCTCCTGTTTCCCTGTTTGCACTGCACAAGAGGTGACCTCAGGTTCACCAAGCAAAATGGTGCCTTTAGTCAACTTGCTGATATTTTCTGAGACATTGGCTCAATACCATCTACTAAATGTAGGCTAGCTAGGTCCCTGTATCAGAGTAAAAGCCTCAGCTCTGGTCTTTAACCTGAATTCCCCTTTTTTTAACAAGTAATGTAGAAAATGCTGCTTACACAGGAGGGCGATTCCAATTCTGTATTCATCCGGGCTGGAGTTTCAGCGCATGTAAGTGGTGACCCTGGAAGATGTGCAAGCTGCCATGCATTCCTGAGGGATGATGACCCTTTGCTGGCCTCCACATCCTTGTGTGAGCACAGCCTCTCTTCTTGGCTCTAATGGCACCAACAATTTGGTAGAGCCTTTGGTTATCCTGCCTACCTTGGGCTAAGATCGTACTGGGACATCACTCTGGGGCCAACCTGTTTAGACACTCCATGGATGAGCGGGTTAGGGAGCTCCTAGGAGCTGATGCAGCCCTTGACTTGTACCTAAGCAGTGCACAACATTTACAGAGGCCAAAATATATGCAGATTCTCTCAGCTTCAGAAAGGGGAACTGTATTAAAATGAGGAAGCATTTTAAAAGGAATTAAAAGGGGCAGCTAGGAGAAGTAAGTCCTACAAGCAGCACAAAGGTTGCTGAGGGATGCCATGTTGGTAGCACAGTGCTGATACACGCCACCTTTTCAGAAAGGCTCAAAAATGGGCTAAGGGCAGCCAGCTTTGTTAAGCAGCAGAACAGGGAAAGGCATTAGGAAGAAGTTCAAAAAGCTGAAGGCTTGTCCGAAGGGAAAAAATAGAAACAATCATGAACTCTGTCAGATTAAATGCAAAAATGCAGTAAGAATGGCCAAAGAGAAGGACTTTGAAGAAGAAATTTAAAAACTATATATCCAAAATAATATAAATATATGTATTTACTTATATGCCATATATATTTATTTATATGCCAGGCTTGCACAGTCCAAATGGTTCCTTCAATGTGTTGAAGATAATTTTCTGACACAGGTGGTGGAGGAGCCAACGAGGCAGGGGGTTCTTCTGGACCTTGTTCTTACCAACAGGGATGGGCTTGTTAGGGATGTGAAGGTTGTGGGCACCATGAGATGGTCGAGTTCAGGATGGAACTTGGTGGAAGAAGTAAGGCAAAAGGTAGGATTGCTACCCTAGACTTCTGGAGAGCCAACTTCGACTTCTTCTGGGACCTACTTGGGGATACCTACATGGGCTAGATTGCTAGAGGGCAAGGGTGCTTGTGAGAGCTGGGCAACCTTTAAACTGCACTTCTTCTAAGCTCAGGACCGGTGCAACCCTAAGAGTAGGAAATGGGGGAAGGGGGGCAGGAGACCTGCGTGGATGAGCAAGGAGCTCATCAACAAGATAAAAAGGAAGAGGAAGGTCTATGAAATGTGGAAAAAGGGCCTGTTCCCTTGGGAGGAGTATAGGAGTGTTGTCAGGGCCTGCAGGGACACGATGAGGAAGGCTAAAGCCCACCTGGAGGTGAAGCTTGCAAAAGAGATAAAGGATAAAAAGAAGGGTTTTTTTAAGTATGTAAACAGTAAAAGAAAGACTATAGATAATGTGGGTTCCCTGGTGAACGAAGGGGGTGTCCCGGTAACGGGGGATGCTAAGAAGACAGAGATACTGAATGCCTTCTTTGCTTCAGTCTTTGCTTCAAAGAATCCCTCCCCCTGGGACTCCTGGACCCTGAAGGGAGGAGAAAGAGTCTGGGAAGTGGAGGTCTCCCTCCTGGTTGACGAGGGAGTGGTTGAGGAGCATCTGAGTGGTCTCAACGCACACAAATCTATGGGCCCTGATGGAATGCATCCACGTGTGCTGAGGGAGTTAGCAGAGGTGATCGCCGAAACACTCTCTACCATCTTTGAAAGGTCCTGGAGAACAGGAGAGGTGCCTGAAGACTGGAGGATAGCCAGTATAACTCTGGTCTTCAACAAGGGCAGGAAGGAGGATCCGAGGAACTACAGGCCAGCCAGTCTCACCTCTGTCCCTGGAAAGGTGTTGGAACAGCTTGTGCTGGATGCCATTCCAAGCAACTGGAAGAGAAGAAGGTTATGAGGAGTAGTCAGCCTGGATTCACCAAGGGGAGAAATCATGCTTGACCAACCTTATAGTCTTCTATGATGGCATCACCAGCTGTGTAGACAAGGGGACAGCAGTGGATGTCATCTACCTTGACTTTAGCAAGGCTTTTGATACTGTCTCCCATGACATCCTGCTAGCAAAGCCGAGAAAGTGTGGGACTGAGTGGACAGTAAAGTGGGTTGAGAACTGGCTGACTGGCCAAGCTCAGAGGGTTGTGATTGGCAGAGCAGAGTCTGGCTGGAGACCTGTGACTAGCGTTGTTCCCCAGGGGTCAGTGCTGGGTCTGGTCTTGTTCAACATCTTCATTGATGACCTTGATGAGGGAATAGTGTCCACCCTCAGCAAGTACGCCGATGATACAAAGTTGGGAGGAGTGGCTGACACGCCAGAAGGCTGTGCTGCCATTCAGAAAGACCTGGACCGTCTGGAGAGATGGACAGGAAGTAACCGAATGAAGTTTAACAAGAGCAAGTATAGAGTCCTGCACCTGGGAAGGAACAACCACAGCAGTACAGGCTAGGGGATGACCTGCTGGAGAGGAGCTGTGAGGAGAAAGACCTGGGGGTCCTGGTGGATGACAGGTTGACCATGAGCCAGCAGTGTGCCCTTGTGGCCAAGAAGGCCAATGGGATCCTGGTGTGCATAAAAAGAAGTGTGGCCAGCAGGTCAAGGGAGGTAATCCTCCCCCTCTACTCTGCCCTAGTCAGGCCTCACCTGGAGTACTGTGTCCAGTTCTGGGCTCCCTGGTACAAGAAAGACAGGGATCTCCTGGAAAGAGTGCAGCAGAGGACAACAAAGATGATACGGGGCCTGGAGCATCTCCCCTATGAGGAAAGACTGAGAGACCTGGGTCTGTTCAGCCATGAGAAGAGAAGACTGAGAGGGGATCTTATCAATGTTTACAAATATCTTAAGTGTGGGAGACAGAGGGATTTGGCCAACCTCTTTTCGGTGGTTTGTGGGGATAGGACAAGGGGCAGTGGCCACAAAATGGATCACAGGAAGTTCCGCACCAACATGAGAAATAATTTCTTCACAATGAGGGTGACGGAGCACTAGAACAGGCTGCCCACAGAGGTTGTTGAGTCTCCTTCTCTGGAGATATTCAAGGCCCATCTGGACGCCTACACTAGGGAGTCTGCTCTAGAGAACCTGCTTTGGCAGGGGGGTTGGACCTGATGATCTCTTGAGGTCCCTTCCAACCCCTACAATTCTGTTGTTCTGTGATTTTTGAAAATATCAAGAGCAGAAAACTTGCCAGAGAGTCTGCAGGAGCAGCTGTGGGCCAGGGCAATACGTGGTGCTGGTGCTCTCCTCCACAGATTCTCTCTTCCTGCTGCACAGGGAACCAGGGGCACTGCTCAGCAGCAGCAGGGGCCCCATGCTTGCAGTTATTTGCATGGGAAAGATGGGGTAATGGGAAGGGTATTTGTACAGCCACAAGGACACAAAGCAGTGTAACACCTCAATACATCTCTCAGAGTTTGCTTGCCCCAAAACATTATGAATGGTTTTAAATGCCTTCTCTGATTGCATCAAAGGTGTAGGTAGGAACATGAAATCACCTTTTGAATTGTTTTACAGCTGTATCTGTGACTGTCATCCATCCCCCATAGGTGTTTCAATGCTTACTTCCTCACTGAAATATAAACTTAATATTATGGTACTTTTCTCTTTTTGCAACTGTTAAACTTTTGAAATGCTAGTTACATACATACATACAAAGTAATAAGTATCTATCCTTAAATCCTTCTGTTGGAAAACAATGCATACTTTCAAAAAATGTGATTTTTCTAAAAATACCTTAAAAGGTCCTCTTCGCTTTTGTGCCAATAATAAACAGACAAAAGACCCCTTTAAATGGCACATTATTTGTTTAATGAGTGAGTTCCTTATTTACCTTGGGGAAAGAACAATTTCACCGGGTACTGCAGGAGAAAATGCAGTGCCATATTATGCAAGGGAGTTTCAATTTAAAATAATCGAGTATTCTTCCTCATTCAATAAAACACTCAGCAATTCTAAAGCTGGAAAAGGCCACTAGGATTATCTCATGGACCTCCATAACGCAAGCAACTAAACTTCATCCACTTTCCTTCAATAATGCATTTTTTGGTTAAGGCCTATTTTAAGAAAAGGATCTAGTCTTGATTTAAAAACTTCTAGAGAAGATAATTTGCTGTTTCCCATGTTAGTCTGTTCCAGTGCATGATCACGTCAAAGACATACACATTAATTTTTCTGGCTTTGTGTATCAGCAAATGGGTTTGGTTTATTCCTTACTCCACAACAGCGAAGGAGGAGCTCATCCTTCAGTTACATATAGTAGTGTCTAAAAAGATTTGATTACAGAAGTAGGAAGACACTATACATGTCTGAAAATGACAGAGAAAGTTTGGGAAAAAACAAAGAGGGAAAAAAAAGCCTCTGGTATAGCTATCCATTAGAAGTGTCTTGAGTAAAGGCAGCAAAGATTGCAGAGGGTCAGAGCATGGCATTAGAAGGGCAGAGCTATCACCCTTCACTAAGACAAAATGTCCTTCAAAGTCTGACAGGTATTTCAGATTTGCTGTGGCTGTTCAAGGATTATGATGCAGCTTGCCATATTTATGTACATTTAAAATGTTTCTGTTAAGTGCCATAGAGTTTTAATTTCCCTTCTAATAGTATTTTTTCTTATTTCACTATTCTAACTGCATGAGCTCATGCATTTATACATTTAGAAATCTGTCTAGACAGAGACTTCACAGAATCAAATAAAAGGTTTTATTATTGACTCACCATAGTCCTTCAAGTGTTCTTCTGCTTTAGCCGCTGCTTCTGGTTGAAAAGATTTTTCTGAATTAAAGCCCTAATTCCCTATACATTTGAGTCTGACTGAAAGACAAACATAGCATTGTGGCCCCAGGCTCTCAGAAAATACCATGCACCAAGTAACACTGCAAATACTCCCTACCATGGTTCTTTATGCAGGGCAAGCCCAGGATGGAACGGGGGCCTACTCTTTGATTCCCAAAGGGCAGAAGTTCCCAGACATTTCTCTCTCACCTAACCATGGTGCTGCTGTCCTTCTCCCCTCTGGCTTCAGCTCCGTGTCTTCAGAGGTGAAAAATGAACATGTACAGAAACAGCAGGTGCTGGATGCCTGCTTTGAAATGCGTGGTTGCAAGGCCAATTAATGGAAGAATTTCTAAGTCTAAGATGACCAATTTACCTCAAAAAAGGTGGATATTCTGGCTGAAACATTTGTTAATATGTTTTTCATCTTTTTACCTTTAACTTCACAGTTAACAGCATGCATAATACGTATCCCCAAGTCATTACTTGTCTTCTAACATCAGTGCAAACGCACGGCATTAATTGCTGTTTCCTCAACAAGTTCTCTGATAAGAAAATCAAAGGCGAGGATCACTGTCTCTGCTTGCCAGCAGGTCCAGTCATACAGCATGAAAGCAGTTTTCCTTCAGAAAAATGACCATTGCAGGTATTTTGGTAAGACAGAAGGTCACTAGCACGTTTGTCTCTCAAACTGAACAGTAATACAGCTAACTAGAATTGAAGGCAATTTCTCTGGCTTGTGAACAGCACAGAATATATCTGCTCTAATTGGATTTCTGTGTAGAAATACATGAAACACAGCTTCGTTACTGGATTCACATTCACTGGATGATCTTCCACCTAACAGTCAAACACATACTGGAAAACTTTTTCCAGTATATCAAATGCAAAGGCAATTTCCTTTCAACACTGATCAGAGGGGAAGCAGCAGACACTTTTTCAACAGCCCCAATTAAGCAGATGCTGATGGAAGAAGAGAAGACTTTCAATGTTAAAGCGCGTTCTGGCAGCAGTCCTAGTCCTTACCAGCTGATTTTCCAAATTGGAAATGAATCTGCAGGATGAGAATTTCCAGAAATGTATTTAACTATGTCAAAGGAATCAGTATTCAATAGACTTTTTAGCACACTGACAGACCAAAAGCAATCTTGTGTGATTCATGTTCTGTTTCTGAAAGCATAGCATATTTTTGAACCATGTAGTGCTTCACGAGAGATGCCCTCCAAAATTTTAAAGACTTTTCAAAGCGTAAACAAGAGCTAGACAGAGTCACAGCCACTTATGTGGTGTCCTGGTCCTTGTAAGCCAACAGGAGTCTGCAAGGGTTGCAAGGGCTGCAAAAACAACATGCAAGTAATGGTGTCCATAAATCTACTTGACAGTGGCATGTTGCAACATAGCTGGTTGGTTTTATTTTTGTTTCAGAAAGAGCCTGCTGTCATTATCAAAGTCAGTGATTTTTCCAGATACATTAATTTGGCTCCACTTCCCCATGCACTACCTACACGCCAAAATAAATACTTGCAAAAGATAAATTCACAGATCTGGCAGGCTAGGATGAGGCTCAGGAGATCATCTCATCCAACTCAGGCAGACTAAAAGTGTCTGGACACCATCCCTGACACTTTTATCCTCCTCACTTTAAGAAATCGATACCACTAGCTAGAATGTCCTAACACTTTCAGATGGAAAGACTTTCCTAATATGCTACCTAAATCTTTTAAGCTGCAGGCAGAACTGAGTCTTTCCTGCCCTTCCCTAAACGGACATGCAAATTATTATACCGTTGCTGCCCACCTGCACCAGTCCCCTCCAAGCTGCCACGCTAGTTCTGAGACTTCTCTTTTCAGCCCAGTGCTTTCACCTTCCTTTCCACGGATCACATTTTCCAAGCCTTTTATCATGATGCTTTTTGCTTTCCTGTGCTTTTCCTTCTACTGTGCCTGCTTCCAGCTGAGATGAAAGACTCCAGGTGGGATTTCACCATTGTGTCAGAGTGGGAGAATTGCTACTGCTGCCTAGGTTTGTCCAGAACTTCCTAAGGGATCACATCCCCCAGTGTAAAAACACAGACAGAGCTCTTGTCCACAGAGCTTCCAAAATCTCTATGTCAGAACCCAGATCTCATTTTGTGTGTGAAACATTGCTACTCTTTGAACAGAGCTTCAGCTTCCACCATCAAATCGGTAACCTCGGCAGAGGCTCATGCTTGATACAAGCAACATTTCCAGGGTTTTTCATCATTAAGCACCCAGAGCATTTGCCAGCTGTAATCCTCAAGGGTTTGTGTATGAATGCAATTTATGCTAAAAGGAATTTTACACCAAATGACAAGACCCTGTCACAAATCAGAAAAAAAAAAAAAAAAAAAAAAAAAAAAAAAAAAAAAAAAAAACTGGCAGTGAGGAAAAGGCAGCATCCTGGATAAAGTATGACATCCTGAATGGAGGCTTGTGATGCCAGGGACTGTGCGGTTGTTATTCCATTTATCCTACATGGGAAAACAACATCATGCCTGCACTCTATATTCCATATGAGTGCAATAGAAATATTGAGCTACATTTACATAATTTTCCAGGAAGCAGAAAACATGATTACCCCCTTCTAACCACCAGGAAAACATAAATTGGCCTTGATCAAGGTCAAAGTGAGTCAGCAGACTGCTCAGGCTGAAACCAAGCTAGTCTCATGTTTTATTTAATAACTAAGACAATGCTCCCCTTCTCCTCCCCTCCCCCCCCATTTCACATAGCGTTCACCTGTGTAATCTTATTAAAAAAAATCTTATAAAGATCTTACTAAAAAAGTATCTCTAAAAGTCCCCTATCTCCCCCTGCTTTATTTTTATTTTTTTTAGTTAAAATATAATGAAAGGGAGAAAAATAAGATCTGTAGTGAGGCCGATGGTGACACTGCCTTGTTGAGACTCTTGGAGCATGTCCATCACTCTGGAATCTGAGCTCAGACAAGAATCTGTTGCTCCAAGCAGTCATTAGGCCCTCGGGCAGGCTGGTGTCCTCACTTTAAACCACTACAGCTGGACACTCTGGAAGAAAGTAAGCAAAAAGCTCATGATATACTGGACTGTGGGGACTGGAGGATAACTTAGAGACATGCTCTGAAATGTGTCTGAACAGCAAACAAGTAACTGCCTACAAACCAGTTGTAGTTTGATGAGTGAATGCATCTATTTTCTTACCTCATTCAAAAGAGAGAGGGTATTGTTATAAGTGACTGTGACAAAATTAGAAGAGCCAATCTAGATTCTCGTCCATCAAGACAGAATTTATTCAAGCAAGCGATCAAGCAGGCAAAACAGCGCTGGGCAGCCGGGGAGTCTCTGCTCCACCAACAGCACACCTCTCACCCCCGTCCGAGTCCCCTTTTATAGTCTAGTAGTTCCGGGTTTATGTGGCACCTCCTGGTATGTTCTGCAACTGCGCGTCCTGTTGCTAGGGGGTCGTCACAGGTTCTCTGGGGGTCGCGAGTATGAAGGTCGGAGTCTTCCTCTGCTTGGGGGCGTCCTGACCCTTGCTAGTTAGGGCATGCATGGTATGTGCCTAAGATTGTTTCTCTCCTTATTTGGATGTTTCAGTTACTGCAATTGTTAGCTTAACAGAAAGTTTCCACAGTTGTTGGCTCCACAGGATATTGTGGTTGGAGACATTCCAGTTACAAGGTTACAAAAATCACAACGGCTTGATAGGTCACCCCACCAGTTTGATTAACAAATTTATAATACCATGTTTATTACAGTATTTTTATGGCAAGGATCTGTGCAAGTGCATTCCGATTTTTGGACTCCCTAAGACTGCCAAAGGCTGTTATGTACATAAATATTCATTTGAAAAAATGCACTAAAAGTAATATTATCCCCATAAGCTACTGAGGATGCACAAGATAGAAAAAAATAAGGTATTTATATGGTTACATCTGAAATGTGTTGTAATTGCCACTCTTTCATTCATGGGTTTGCAGGCACAGCAGCAAGCAGATGCTCGAGAAGTCAGGTGCATTGAATAAACCTTATCTGGAGTGCTCTGGCTGGCAGATGAGAAACTCAAGGGAGGGTTACTGCAGGAGCATTAGGCAAAAAAACAACTCACAAGGGTTCTTTACAAGGCTGTGGAACAAATAAGCAACAGCAAACTATCTGAAGTGGCAAAGCTCTTTTTTATTTTAATGATTTCCATAGAATTGTATGTTGTAACATTCTTTCTACCTAAAGGTCGTGCTGTGTTTATAATCACAAAACCAGGCAAAACCTGCTCTTTGCACAGGATATTAACTTCTGCCAGTTGTTGTAGCTACACACTTGAAAAAGTAATGTGATAGCCCATAAAGCTTAGAAAGTTCAGATCCCTTCTCCCAGAATGAAAATGGGAGAAGCAATTTCCTACATCCCCAAAAGTTTGACTTTTCAAGGTTAATTTACTCAGGTGTTTGGGCACAAGTTGTTCTAAGTCCAGAACATTGCTTCATGGTGAGCTGTTGCATTTGGCAAAATATGGTGATCATATTCAGTGTTGTTTCTTTTGATGCAACACTGAAATTTGTAAATTTTGGGGGTAGAGATGGGGCCTATTGTTGATTGATGCTTTCTGGAAGTACTGCAATAAACAATGGCTAGAGACAACAGTAGGACCCAAACCTGTAGAGCCAGGAGGGCATGGGTTGGTAATCTGTCCTGTTGAGATGGAGTCAGGGGTGAGAGAAAGCACCAGCCTAGATGTTGGTTTAATTCCTGGAAGATGCTGGCTAAGCTCATATTCCTCTCACACACTCAGTGTGTGACCTAGTAAAGGTCACATAGGACAAGCTCCACAAACAGATTTTGCATTAAATGCCATTGCTGATCTAGGACCTAAGTCTTTCCATGCCTCAATTAGTCATCTGTACATTCAAGGTAACAGAACTTCCCTATTTTAGTGTGGTACTTGGAAGATAAACACATTAAAGTCTTTCAGATGCTGCAATGAAAAGAATAATGCAAGTAGCAAAGATGGAAAGAACTGAGCCTTGATTCCTAATGCATTCCAGGATGGGTGACTGAAGGTGCAGAGTGAGTGCAGGAGCTGGAATTGAGGGGGAAAGAGGTGGGAGGTAAGAGAGATGCCAGTCCCCACAGTACATGCTCCTGGAGGGCAGTTCTGAAAGACAACAGCAAAGTCAGGGTCTTTTTTATGAAAAAGAAGATGGCTGTCTGCTCTGTGAGCAAGATAAAATTCTGCAAAAAGAAAATCAATTTACTTTTCTCTGCCTTTCTTTCCCTACTCCCACCAGTGGAAGGATGAAGACCCCAGGGAAGGGCTCCTTCAGAGCCTGACATCCCCAGTTGCCTTGTTCCTAACTCCTTGAACAACTGAAAGCAGCTGTTACTGCCTGAAGACTAACAAAGGACTTTCCTAAAATGTTGTTGTGGTTTAACCTGGCCAGCAGCTAAATACCACACAGCTGTTTGCTCACCCTCCCCCCTCCCTCTCTGGGATGGGGGAGACAAATGGGAAAGTGAAGCCTGTGAGCTGAGATAAAGACAGTTTATTAAGATAGGAAATAATAATAACATAACAACAATAACAATAACAATAATAATAATAATAGTGTGCACAAAACAAGTGATGCATAGTGCAATTGCTCACCACCCCCGACCGATGCCCAGTCTATCCCCAAGCAGCTGCCCCCCCCACCCCGGCTAGCCACCCCTATATATTGTTTAGCATGACGTCAGATGGTATGGAATACTCCTTTGGCCAGTTTGGGTCAGCTGTCCTGGGTCTGTCCCCTACAGCTCTTGCTGCACCCCCAGCCTGCCCGCTGGCAGGACAGAGCGAGGAGCTGAAAAGTCCTTGGCTTGGTACAAGCACTGCTCTGCAACAATGAAAACATCAGCATGTTATCAGCACTAATCCTAATCCAAAACACAGCACTCCACCAGCTACTAGGAGGAAAATTAACTCTATCGCAACTGAAACCAGGACATGAGGGGAACAAAGCCTGATGTATCTCCTGTTGGCAAAAAGGACCACAGGTTCCCATGGGCCTAGATCCAAGTGCACTGAGGGTACCACAGCGTCTCCCACACAATTAAGCTAGCTCTGCATCATCCTCACCAAAGATGTCACCAAATGAGCATCAGAATTTAAAGCCTCTGCCAGCCCATCCAGGGAAACTCAAGAGGCAGCTGCTGTCAACTTCTTGACTATGCCAAGCTAATAATGCTATGAAGTAGGTGAGGAAATTATGCTGCAGGTACATGCATCTTTTGAGAGGCATCAGACATCAGGAGGGAAGAGCATCCTGGCACAAGCACATGAGCAGGGATCCAATTAAACAGATTTCACAGCAAAATGGCAAGCTGCACGCTTGACCAAGTCTTGCTTGACAATGTGTCATAGCACGCCACCATCAGAATCCTGGTTTCCAAGGGAATTATTAATGCAACATTGCAGCATGAGTATCCTGCAAAGGAGACTAGTTCTTTATAAGATGACTTTGTATGGAAAATGGAATGGTCCATCTGTAGGTTCATCTACAGACATGGTTCTTCCTAAAAAAAGCCTGGAAGCAGAATGGCCAAGGTCCCTGTGTCTGACCTGAGGAAAACATGGTGCAGGAGGGGATCTGCTGTTTTTAGGGAGACGTGCAAGGAAGACAACTTCATGCTTCTCAAAGTGGCTAATGAGTCAGCAACTGGCTCTCCTCCCTTCCAAACGTGAGCCAAGATAAGCACCCCGGCAGAGTGCCCTGCAGCCCAGCACTGCTTGCAGAAAGGAGTTGGACACTGAAAGGTCCTGACTCACCTGGTGATGGGCACTGGCCGTGGAAGATTCCCCAGTAACTTCAGCTGGGAGAGGAAGGACAAATTCCAGCTGATGGTGGCAGTGCCTGCTCAGAGTCCCCTCTCACCACTCAGCCCGGTTTTGAAAGCAGCCAGCAGCCCCCCCCCACTCTGCATTCACACTTGCCTGGGAAGCACTGGCACAGGGTGCTAATTTCCTGCTATGTCCCACATCAAAGAGAAATGCTTTTCATAAGCTGCCAATTTCTCCTGTGGAGAGGTGTCACATAAGCTACAATAATTGATTGAGAAGAGATTTAAGACCCTCAGGCAGAATATCTATCAGAAGCTCAAAAAACTCCTCTGATTGCTAGTCCTGACATTTTCATCCCAGGTAGTGTAATTCCAAATGCATTTCTTTTGTTTCTGTGCCTGCTGTAGTGAGGGCTAATCCCAAACAATCTTTACGCACAGTAACCCTAGTGCTGATGCGAGTTAGGTCTGGCTAAATGAGCATATTCAGGGGCCTCTCTGGTACACTTCACAGGCCTGTTTACTGCCCTTTCTCTTCCAGTCCCCACACTGGACCCAGCTGGTAAATCTGCTTGGGTGTGGAGCTCTGCTCTCCCCAGAGCTGGCCCGAATGTCCACAGCCAGCAGCGTGAAACACTGCCTTGGCAGTAATCAGTTTTAATGGGTAACGCTATAATTTTTATCCCAGCTGCTATAACTCACAATATGTTTTGTTTTGATCTATAACCCTAATAAAAGCCACTTTCTGTGAAGCTAAACTGTGCAGAAGTGGCTGCTATTACAACAGGAAGTCGAATAAAACCCCCACAGAATTACAAGTCTCTGAGCCATCAGATGTGTTCTCCAGCATTTATTATCTTATTTGATATGTTAATGGCTGGTTATTCTCATTAGCTGTTCCCTGGATTTATACAAGCTGTTTTTCTGCACTTAAGCTGTGCAGCCTACTGTGTGAAGGTAATTAGAATGGGGCTGATGGATTAGGTGGAGAATCAGATGCCAGCTGTGTCTCCATTCTCCATCAGCGGCCTGAAGGAAGAGACGCTGGTGCCATGCAGGAGCCTCTGGATGAGACAGAGGCACGCCATGCAAACTGGAAGGCTGTGCCTGCCCTTGAGAACTTGCTCCAGGGAAATCAGAAAAATGAGGTGGAGGTGAAGCAGAGCCACAGAGATTAAGATATTTGTTAAATGAGAATGTGCCAAGTGGGAGACAGGGCTCTTCAAATGTGCTGCCTTGCAGGAGAGTGCTGGCTTTTAAGCACTTTTACCTGGCTGTCTTTGTCTTCCCACTCGCTGTGATAGATCCCTGCCTTGTTAAATAAAAATTGTCTACTGTGTCAGGGAAATATATGCAAGTGTAATCCATCACTCTACACCAGAACCAATAAAACATCAAAGAAGAGAAATCTGTGGAAAGCTGCACAAGCAATTACAGAGGAGCAACTCTCGTCTCATAAGGCCTGACATTTAAGCGCACAGACGTTCTCTTTATGTGTCTGAGGTAACGCTGTCCTCAAGAGCAAAATCATTTTAAGTGATGTGACTGCAAGAAAGATAGTAGTCCACCTTATTTTTAACCATCTAAGAACAGAAAGCCTTTTGTCTTGATCTTCTGGTTACAGCAAGGGAAGGGTAGGAGCTGGAAACAGGGAGCATGAGCGGCGCACCTGGTTCTGATGCTGAGAATAGGTTGTCTTTACAGCTGGAACAAAGAGCTCAAAGACATCAGCTCTTGAGGCATAAAATCCTTTCCCATGATGCAGAAAGCCTTTCTGTTGCCACACAACATTACAGAAGGTGGGGCCGGATCCTAAAACAAATGTGGAAAGAGACCACATGAGGCACTTATTTCCTGGAATGCTAGGATAGCTTGAGTGCTGCTGGTGGGTGAAGTGAGGGTGGTATTAGCATGTATGTCCCCCCCCCCCCCCCCCCCCCCCCAAAAAAAGGCAAAAAGTAACACGTACAGAAAGCAAAATATGAATTTTCAGATAAGAGGAATTCTTTACCTGAAGGAAAGCATAAACAAAGTGCTGGAAAACCAAACCCAATGGCTCAGCTGATTTTTAAGTTCTGAGGATTTTAAAAAGAGTTCATCTTTCAGATTAGCAGGCCAGGGACTGACCTACAGAAGCATCTATCAGTGCCTTCACACCTTCAATAGGGAATAATCATTATTGTGCCCAGGCTAAGGGATGCTGACGATTTGATCTGCAGTGATGGTTTTGAAAACGTGTGTAAAATATCAGCTGCTGCCAGTGGTTTGGCCATAGCCAGGAGAAAGAAACTGGAAGGATGAATTTGAGTCTTGTCCTGCATCTGCAATACTCTGTAGCATTCTCTGTAGCTGCAGGAAAGACAGAGGGAAAGCAAGTGACACTACACTGGATATGCTGACAGCAAGGAGGAGGGGTAATCCCTCAGCGTTTTGGGACAGAAACAGGATCAGGTATTAAAGCAGAAGGCCACTGTAATGATTAGGAAAAAATGCTAAACAGCCCAGTTGCACGTTGATCCTAAAGCAATACCACCACGCTGGCTGATACTGAGCAAACACTTGCAGAGGGCTGGGGACACCCTGTTACACTCACATTTCCACTAAACCCAGCCAGCAGCCCCAGCCTTTGAAGAATAATCACAGGCAGGATGGGGAAAAAAGCAATCTTCTCGTTCCCACAAAATTGCCCGCAGGCAGACACACAACTCGGCGGTGGGTCCTCAGCAGCTATTTCACATCAGTAACTGGAAGATGTCAGCCGCAAGCAGCTGTGATGGCATGTTAGGCAAACCAAGTGGTAAATTGATGGCATGGAGTGACACGGCTTCAGTTGGCCTCAGAACAGCTTGTCTGTGGGCAAGGGAGCCGGGGGCTGTATGCTGCCATCAGCTGCACTTTCATGCGCAGCAGCTGGGGTTGGGGCTCTGCCAAGCTGCCAGCCACATGGCCAGCAAGGCAGCAGGACATCACTCCAAATCCCCACGTTGAACCTCTGCAGATAGTGCAAGCATGGGGGCAGGAAGCGTGTGGCAGGTTTTGCTTCGCTCCTCTGGATGAAAGGAAAATCCTGCCTGCACGCCTTGTGTATGCTTGCCGTTTGGGGAAACAGGGAAATAGCTCACAGTGCCATTGGCCTGCCTGTTTGCCTGCCTGACAGCGAGGTCCTGCTAGCTACACTTGTCCAAGTGGCCCGGCCTGAGCAGCATGCAGCCTAGAGGTCTTACCTTCCAAAGTATCCCCTCTGAAGCCTTAGGAGGGCTGTCAGCAGTAACAATAGGGCTGAAATCCAAACTGGATTTGGCGCTGAGATTCAATGGGAATTTGAGGCCAAAGCCATTGAAAAGGGAGATCTTTCTTCCCCAGGTGGTAGTCAGTTGGTGCGATTGCCCTCTTTGACTTTGCTTTCTGGAGTTAAACACAAATTTTAAACCTTGGTCTTCTCCAGGGCTAAACTACAGAACCAGCCAAGGATGCAGCACTTCAAATTCCAGACACTGTAATAAAATGTGGAAACTGGAGGCAAATTATTTAGTACATTTATGATACCACATTATTTACTGACACTGCAGTTTGATAATCACAGCAATAATTTTCAAATTACCTTTGTTCAGTATTCACTACCTTTCATGAGTACTGAAACACTTCCTGTTCTTAAGAAGAGAGGATTTCTACCACTTGTCCTACACTCATAAACTGAAGCAATTTACAAATGACTGTGGGGGCTAAATGAACAGAAGGCAGATTTTCAAGGGCACTAATGGCAGTGAGGCATTACTTCTTTACAAATAACAGGACATTCCACTAAGGATTTGTCCAAGACCACACAGGAAGTCTCATGTAAAACTGCATTACATTCATATCTCCTAGTTCCCAGTTAGTGGGGAAAATCAAACAAAAGTCACTAAAACAACTTTCTCCTCCTCATACACAGACATTGTTTTTAACTCTGTATCTTAAAAACTTGCATGTCCCAGAACCCAGTAGAGCTGAGATGATAATCTGCATATGAAAAGCTGCAGCCTGGGACATCAGCTCCATATTAATTTGCTTAGGTCTAATTATTGGCCAGGACACATGGTAAGCCAGGACATCAGATATGGAATGGGAGTAGGTGAAAGTTCAGAAACATGATCCTGGGAGCCAGCATCTTGGCATACTACATATCCAGGCAGGCAGTATTGTAAAGTTGACTATGAGCAGGAAGCTTTCTTCTCCCAGTAAAACAATTATCTATTAACAAATTAGCCCAAGCAATGGGATAAGGTAGGTCTGAGTGCTTCAGAATAGACACAGCTAAGTAAGACATCCTGAGTCTTACAACTTCTAGGAGATGCTCAGAGAGAACAATTTCACTGAAGCTATCCTCCATCAAAATGAGCTGTCTCACTATGAGGGGGGCACTGGAACATAATTATTGCATGATGGTCATCTCCCAGTTGTGCATTTCCGATGTCTGTACTGAAGGATAAAGGAAGACATGGATTACTTAACTAATGATGCACACAGTGTATATTTTTATCACAGAGCCATCTATAAACTAAAGCACATTTCTAAGCTTGTTATGTATAATGCAATAAAAATAAAAATCAAACCCAAAACAATGATTCACTTCCTTCAAAGGGGTTTACTTAATCATGTGCATGGTCATGCCGAGTGTTGCTGTTGTGAGTATGCTGACACATCTTCAGCTTTGTTTACTCACTGATTAAGAGACATGTCTGTGAGATACTTGTTCGCATTAGCAATTTACTGTGTTGTCTCATTCTTGTGTTTTTGCTCATTAAGGATGTTGTGTGTCACGGGGCAAGACAGCAGATAGCAACTAGATATTAGCTGTGCTCCACACTGCACAACATATCCGGCATAGAGGAGCAGACCAGGAAAAACTTGAGTGAAACGCGAACCTGCTCATGTACTTTATGAGGTGTGCTTTGAACATGCTTTGACAAGAAGTCATTGGCCCTTTTACATGTCTTTGGATTGCAAGCCTTGGTTGTTTTCCCACTAGGATGAGATTTATCTCACCTCACTGTGTTGCCTGAAACACGGGTGTCTGGGCCACTTCTGAAGGCTGCTGTTCAGGCTGATGAGGGAAGTGAGGTATCTCCTGACTATATGCCTCCTGTAGGAATGGTCAAAGAGGAGCGAAGAAGAGAGAGCAAATCCTTCCCATGCCTTGGTAGTCATGCAGGCTGTCAAGAACTGCACATGCATCTGAAGGAAGGAGAAACAACACATCTCTGGAGAGACTTTTCACAGGTGCTGGAAAATATTTGGCATTTGCAGACCTGTTTGAAGTCTGAGGGCCAGATGCTCAGCTCACATATACTCGCATCCATTTATAAGGGCCACAGAGCCTTGCAGGTATGGAGTTCTCCTAAGGATTAAGTTGTCAGCAGAGGCAGTGTGTCATCATAAAATCTAGGCTGGCATAGTTTTATTGTACAATCTTTATTCCACTATTACCACCCTTATTCTCACTGCAAAGCCAAATTTACTCCATACTGTATGGTATGAAATCTACTGGTCTGCTGCATCCACTAGTTGCTGCGCTTTCATCCTAAACCTGGCCTGGCGTTTCTTTGGTGATCACACATAACTGTTGAAAATCACCCGTTCTTCCTGTGATGTGAAAGCAATGATGCTTTCTGTAACACCAGCTGGGTGTAGTGAAGTTCAAAATGACTTACGCATTTCCAGTTCCCTATCTGCTCTTTCTGGAGCCTGTGTGTTTCACAGGAGATTTATTACTCAGCCAGACTACTTTTGCAGTGTTACAATGCAGGCTTTTGCTCACAGGGCAGAATAGATGTTTGCATTTCACAATCTGCATTTATTTGATAAACTCACAGTGAGGGATTCTGCTCTACTATAACCACAGATTGTCTTATTTACAGACAGGGTAAAACTAATAATCAGTCCAGTAAGACAATTAGGCAAATGCCATTAATCATCAAGTGTGTAAGCAAAATAGATCTACATCAGCATTCACAAAGCTGAACAGCTGACCTTTCCACCACAGCAAACCCTCACCTTTTCTTGTCTGCTTTTCTTCTGCTGCTCCTTAGATTGTGAGGTCCAAAGGGCCCAGAGGTGCCCTGGCTGCCATCATACTGCTGCTGTAGCAGCCATTCCTGTTTTCAGACAGTGCAAAGGCAGGAAATCCTGCCCGGTGACCCCATGTGCTCTGCAGGAAGGTGCCGGTCTTGGTGAATTCCCAAGGGAACCTAGGCTGCTTTTTGGGGAAAACCTGCTTGCTGGGCCAATTTACCTGCTCCTGTGCCCTCCTGGTGCCTGTGCAGCTGTCACAGTGGGCAGCTGGGGTGAAAGTTTTCCCCAGTTCCCTGCTCCTCAGCACCCTACCTTTGATAACGGAGACCCAAGAACACAGAGGTTGTTCTGCTTTCTACTAAGTGCATGTCAGTAGCTGCTCTCCTTGGCTCTCAGTGGCATTCTCATTGTCTGCCATTCCTTGTATTTCAGGTGACTTTTTTCAAAAGAGGTGACCTCTTTAGGATTAAGAGAGTCAGGAAATATTAGGCATATTGTGTTCTCCAGGAGAGTGGACCCAGCAGAATTCAAGACATCTTCAAGAACCAGCAGAATTCAAGACATCTGCAAGAAACAGCACGGTGTTGTCCTCAGCCGCCTCTTTTCTTTGGTGTCCTCCCTTCCTCTTGAGGCTGAAGATTTCTTACCTGTGTTCAGTTCTTTCCATGGGCTGCACATACCTGAAATGAGCCACACACACAGCCTCATGGACTGGGGCAGAACACCATGCTGGTGAGACAAATCGCAGCAGTAACTGGTGTGGAAGCAGAAGGCTGTGAAGGTCAGGGGAAAAGTGTGAAGGAAACCTAACCATGTAGGGCAGGGGGAGAAATACTGGCATCTTTTAAGCATGTACTGCACGTACTGAGCTTCCATCTTAGGTTGGGTTGCTTCTTCTGGTCCCTGACACACAGGGACTGTCAAGAGCTCAGCTTCTCACGGTGGGACCCACACTTCAGATGTCCATCACCCATCAGTTCTTTTCATCATGCTAACAGCCAGATTTACAGGTGATCAGTGCTTATATTATGAGATTGTCTGGGTACCTGTATCTGCGTAAAGTACTCGGTCACCCTGAAACTTCTGCCAAGAAGAACTGAGTGTGTGGAGGACCTGTGATGGTAATCCATAACACTCCATAAACCAGAGTAAAACAAAGAGAAACCTCTGTGGATAATTCAACCTTGCAGAAAGCATATTGGTTTGCCAGAGCCACTGCAGCTTAGTGAGAATCTATCCTTGCATTAAACTTTGCATCACAAACCATGAGACAGAGATCCTCCAGAAAATATACATTATTATAAAGATCATAAGGGTCCATTGAGATCCACTTAGTCTTATTCTTTTCTTTTTCTTCTTTCCTTCAGTACAAGTATTTTATTAAGCATAGCTTTCAAATAGCAGAAGCACTGTATTTTGGGTGGATGACCAGCTCTTTCAAATTTTGTTACCTACTAAAAAAATGTTGATCCTTCACTTTTCTCTGAAGGGTCTCCTCTGTCTGCTTGAATTTTGCGTTTGATGGAAACTCTCGTCAACCTCCAAGCCCTAAAGCACAGGTTACAAACACACCTGTTTTCCTTCTGGATATATCACACTGTGAAGCCCCAGGGAAAGATTACATGCAATAGGTCTGCCTTGGTGGGCATGGCATTTGCTGATCTGCAGGAATCAGAACAGGCACTAGGGCCCATCCATGAAACACCTCCATTAAGTGCCTTTTGAACTGTGAATGAACCTTGAATAGAGTTACCCAACAAGAGCAAAGATTCCTCAGGACTTCTTACAGGGGATATGGCTACATGCTTCAGCACTGGTAAATTCCTGAGACACCTGCATTTACCTGTTAGATTACAGAAATATAGGAGCAGTCAAGTTGCACATTAGCCCCAAGGCATCTGCAAGACAAAACTGGCTATGGCTTGCTTGGTTCTGATTGTGGAAAAACAATTCAATGAGACTCTGAATCACCCACAAAATGATGAACGATGTGTTCTACCTGCCTTTCATAACTATCTGATCACCAAAAATCTGCCACATGGAAAGGCAGATTGGGCTGCAGACCTCCTTGCTCTGCTGTTTTCCCTGTACCCGACAGCTCCTTGCTCTGCGGCGTTCTCACACAGGGCACAGCCTCAGCCTGGGAAACCAGAGGAGGCTCAGATTAAAACATTTGCAAGCTGGGGGGCACTTTGGGGACTTCCTTAACAGCCCCGCTGCAAACTGGTAAACTTGCATTTTCAAAGTAAGTATCTTACTCAACTGTCTCATTTTTCAGCTGAAATGTGATGCATTTTCCTTTTGTTTCTGGGCTTTTTGCTTTTCCTTAGCAAGATGGTGGCTTGCTTGGATTAGGAACCAGCTCAAAGAGTGAGTGCATGCGGAAAGAGAAGCGCATGGAAAATCACCTGCTTCAAGCTCTCCACAGATTCTGGGGATTAACCATGGGCATCATCCTCAGCATTTCCTTCTGGCTGTTTTAAGGAGTTTTTTGTTCAACTTGCTGCTTGCTCTGAATGTCGTTTTCCAACATCCATACTCTATAAGGACACCTGTACCAAATACCTCAGAGTCTGGGAGTATGCACAGGCAGCATAAATTCTCTCTTCAGCTTGCATACTGCAGTCACCTCTCATACTGCAGATTGCTGCCCGTGTTGTAAATCCTTAGTCACACAGATTCCACCCCTCAGCATTGATATGACAGAAAGCATGGGGAACCAGTAGCTTATTACTGTGGCCTCTACATTGATGCTGATGCTTCATGATGTAATTCCTATAGTTCAGCTGAAGCCATCTCCTTGCTGCAAAATTTCAATGTGTTTCCTCTGAGAAGGAAGAGCTTTGGTAGGTGATAGGTGGCAACTGAAATGAGATCAATAAACACAAGACCACTCTGCTGGTTCCAGTTTTGAGCTCCTACCTAAAGACAGCTTGACAAGGAGAAAGATGCTGGGTGTTTTCTCTCTTGACATAAAAACAGATGTGAAATAGCTTGACTTTATGTTAGAAAGATGAAAGATGAAAGATGAAATTTCCTTATGGGAAATTTATTTTGGAGTGAATTCTGCTGCTTTTTGCAGGGGGGTTTAAGCCTTTTGGGGATGAAGCTAGGGGAAATTTGACTGTGATTGCTAAACACTCAAAGGATAAAGAATGTGAAAAATGTAACCTATGGCAAAGGGAGAGTGCAAAACAAAGATTTCTAGGAAAAAAAAATAAGTAAGGGTAAATGCGGGAAGAAAACAGGATGCTTTTTAAGAAGTATAATGAAAAGCAGAAATATCACTTTAAGGAGAAACAATCAGCACTATTGGCTATCCAGTCTGTAAAAATGTAGACAGCAATAAATCTGTGGACTAAAATCCTCAATCAGTAAGGGAATACTCAAAAGGATTGCCAACAACAACAACAAAAAGTCAAGAGATAGGGTAAAAGTGAGAAATGGAAAGTATGTAGGAGACCATAGATAAATGACTACTACCTCAGCGCGATGATCTCCATTCCAGTGACCTTGGAATTACAGCCCTCTTGTTTTGCAGAATTACACAGTAAACACAAAATATTTACAAAAGGTAGAGAATGAGAAATCACTTTAAATCTCTCCTAGTAAAATACAGTTGATCTGTCTTGAAAAGAGCTCAACACAGTTAAACAACAGCATTTAGCATTTATACAGTTCTTTCCCTTTCCTTTATACAGTTCTTTCCCTTCCTTCACTGGAATAGGCTGCCCAGGGAAGTGGTTGAGTCACCATCCCTGGAGGTCTTTAAAAGACGTTTAGATGTAGAGCTTAGGGATATGGTTTAGGGGATGATTTGTTAGTGTTAGGTCAGAGGTTGGACTCGGTGATCTTGTAGGTCTCTTCCAACCTAGACTTTCTGTGATTCTGTGAAATGCTTTGCAGATATTATCTAACATAGGGAATGTTCCCAGCCCCATTGCTTTTTGTCACGGGCTGGAGGTTCTTGGCCACACAACAATCTGTGCCAGTGCTCCTTGCCAGCTCCCATGCAATGTTAGCAGTGAGCCCAGCCACTCCACTGAAGTGTATGAGGAACGCTCACCTCTCATGGTCTATTCGGGAGATGCTGAAGGGGAAGCAACCTCCTTTAGAGGGGTGGCAGCACCCATCAGGGATGAAATGAAGCAGTATTTCCAAGTGCAGCAGTATCTTCTAGTGCTCTTTTGTAATGCAGATATGTTCCTGGCCTCCTGTTTCTCTGGGTGACAAGGAAATGTTGCTCCTTTTGGAAAGAGCAGTCCTGCCTCAGAACTTCTTTTGGAGTACCATTGTGGCAAGAAACATCACTAGCCCATTCCTTCTCCTATTAAAGCTATTTACAAGGTGAAGTGATGATTTATTGGTGATGTGTTTCTGCAGCACAGATTTTGGCAGTAATAAATCTCTGGACAGACAGATATAACAATCGGAGTTTTCTACAAATAACCTAACGTTCCTTTGTGATTCCTAGAACAGTTTGCATTTTCTAAGTGAATGGGAAAATGCAAGGACTATTTTTAATTCCCATGCACCAGTTTTGGAAAAAGATTAGAAGCTTTTGTAATTGCCTTGTCCTGGCTGGGATGGTAAATGCTTTGCTTACTTGGTCCAGTCGGTCATAAAAAAAAAGAGGTACAATTTCTTAATGTTTTCCATCTGCAAATTTTTACATACTTTTGTGACTCATACAAAACATCCAAGTGGAGAAAAACACAAATCCAAGGGTCAGATCTGAATCCACATGCTCTGCCCTTTTGAAGGAGTTTGAGGCAAATTTCATTCCATTAGTACTGGGAATCTCTGATCAATCCCTGTAATTCATGAAAGTTGTCCAGGGCATACCTGGTTGATATTTGGTTGATACAGAGCTTTAATTTAAATGCAGTAATCCTGAAACATAGGATGTGTTTTAACAAAAGACAGGGTGAAGCATCTTTCCTAAGGCTACCCAGGAATAGAATCCTCAAGTCTTTATGTCTGGTTTTCTGAACTAACTCCTTTGCAGCTCTGTCTTTCCAAAAACTAACTACTTTTCCCTTTATAGATTTCCCTCTTCTTTATTAAGAGTGGACTAATAAACATGTATGATAGCTTCCTTTTTTTTTCAGTGCTTATCACTTTGTCATCTCAGAGAGAAAGAAGCTTGAACAGAAACAATGAAGCCATACTCCTTGAACTGTAGTGACAGAAATATCTGGATGCTGACCCTTTGTTTTGTGACTCGCACCTACCTCTTTGTAGCTTTGAGAAGTAAACCCAGTAGATTACCTCTGTCTCACATTGTCAAGACAATGCCAAGTCAAAACAACAGCTAAGTTATTCTGTCTTCATGTAAATGCCTTGTTAAAGAAAGAAAGCAATACTATGCAGATGATTTGGGAAAAGTACCTGTTTGGCAGGGCAATGCACTTTACCATTATGAAGAAATGGGTGTGGGGAGAAGAATACATACTACATTTAATCACTCTTCCCCTCTTCTCCTGCCTATCTGTAGCTGGTCCAGCTGAGAAAATTACACAGACACATTGCTTATAGTAAGGTATCAATAAAATACTCTGTGATTAATTATTCGAAATTCATAGTTCAATAAGATCCCTAGTTCCCCACGTAAACTCTATCTCCTGGAACCTTGTATTTCTTGCTTGCTGTTTTCTATAATATTATAGGAAGTTATAGTGATGGGATTAGCTAAAAAGCAGTGTCAGCCCTTCACCTCCCCTGTAATAAGTGTAGGACACTTCCCTCCAGGGACTGGATCACCTTTTGCTTGACAGAACAACACTGGCAGTTCCTAAATTATTGGCAAAAAGCCCCCTCAGCAAGATCAAATATTTACATCTCTATGTCCTTTTAAAGAGCATTGAAAATATTACGTGGCCCTTTGAGAATTCTTCCTGCAAAAGAAATCAGAAGGATCTATACACAATTTTTCAAGCAAACTTCTTTCTTCTTTTGGATAAACCAGAGAGCACTTCTGGGAACTTCAACAGAAATGATTTTTTTTTTCCTATGATTAATTCAGTAGGGGTCATGGATATGACAGAGAGCGAGCATCGATGACTGTAGGAAGATGAACGGCCAGGACATTGGAGCTTATACTATTCAAACTGGAAATGCAGTTCTGTACTCCATCCACACCTTCACCCATCTGGGAGTCTCTCACAGTTCCAAGCACAGCTGTGCACTGGCATCCACCAGGAGTCTGATGTTGCCTGAGTAAGCTCAGAAATAGATGATATGCTGCAGCAGGAGAACCCAAATGCTCAGAGGAAAGCAGCTTACTTTATCACTCTGCAACAAGGAGGAAAAAGTTTCCTTCTGGAAAGGGAAAATTTATCTTCAGTATCTGGAAGAAGGCTCTATTCATAGGCAGAGCTATAAATAACAACTAATTCAAGCTAGCGCTTATGCTGTGCTGTCTTTAAGCAGAGGTAGATGAGGGAGAGAATGACTAATGAAAATGTGGTCAGTAATACTTATTATTGAGTTGCCTTCCTCACTCTGTCAGCTACTGCTGCAAGAGGCCCACCACTCCACGCACTGCTTCCTCTACTTTCCTTTGAAAATAAGCTGCACTGAGGCCAATGTTCTCCTGCTTGTTTCCAGTTTGCAGTTAGGGAAGTGTGAAGAAAATCCATTCAGAAGAGAGAGGTACCCTTCCATGGCAGACTTTTCCTTTCAGACCACAGCAACAATGTATAGAGTGTCCAGGTCAACAGTTCCCCTCCTGCCTCACAATAAAAACAGCAATTCTTACATGCAGCCACAGTGTATTATGGTTTGATTTCTACCTACATATTTGATGCTAGCTGTTGGACATCCAGAATGATAGAGCGATCCTCTACGCATTTCTTTCTCAGCTGATGAATGTGGAATCTGTTCCTTTCATGATGTTTGCCGTGTGCTGGTGGCATTTGGCAGCAACCAACAACTTGTTCCCTCTGTAAGCAGCAGGGTTCTGCAGTAAGGTGCTGCTCATCCCCACCAACACATACAGCCTGAAAGCAAGAGGATTAGGGAAGGTGTTCAAAACCAGGCTAATTAGGGAAAATGGAGTGAATAATTTTTCCACCTAATTGGTCCCCTTAACACCTTACATATAGAGACAAGGTTTTTCAGATGATTCAGCGCATGTTTTGCCCAACATTTAGGACACAATACCGAAAAGAAACTCTCTTAACTTTGACTAAATGTTGCCCTACTGACCAGCACAGGCTTGCATAACCAGCTTTGCTTTAAGCTCTCATTACACAACTTTTTTGAAATTAAAAATAACCGACAACTTATTGCATTCTTAATTCCCTTTAATGTTTTAGCTCAACTAGACCTGCAATTTGGCTTGCTCTTTCTATCCCCTTTTTATGGAAGTTCTGCTAGTCACTTTCTTTATAATATAGTCGTTCTCTGTATTTTAAATTAAAATCTCAGAATTAGAATACCCACAGGACAAGAGACATCAAAGGTGTAGAAAGTGTCCTTTCCCCTCTACGTAATAACTTTGAATAATAGATATCACTGTGATATACTACATTAACAAGAAAGAAGAGCCAATGTGTAAGTGATGCAGAGGCTGCCCTCAGCCCCCTTGCTAAAGTCATAAGCTCACGTGCACAGAAGTCACGGGCTCTTCACATCATGTCAGAAGGGAACCAGCATCGACAGGAAGCATCAATAGGAAGGCAGAGGTGATAGCTGGTTGTAAGAGCAGCATTAAAGAGTAACCTTGACAGTGTAGGACTGAACTCCAGCTCTACTCTGGGTAAGAGTTGCCTTGTTCTTTCATTAGCAATGACCTGGATGGCACCTGCTTCTATTAATATATTGGAAACAAACAAACAAACAAACAAACAAAAACTCTTTTTCACAATAATAAGAAGTGTTTCTGAATGATTTTTAAGAAAGCTTAAGAAATTGCACTGAGACTTTGAGCGTCAGTTTTAGATACTACAACAGCCAATCAATTCACATTTCAGGAACTGTTTCTTTAATGACATCCTCTCCTGGCAGACCTGAAAACTAGTTCAGAGTTTTCCCTTTAAGAACGGTGTGATGAAAATTTCACAAACACAGGGGTGTAGTCTTGTGTGACTTATAATATACCTAACTGAGATGCTTTTGTTGCTTTTATTTCTGATTGCCTCACTGCATGCCTAGGAATATTATTACAGGCAAGAGCAGGAGAAATTTGTCAGCTGCTTCATGCCATTGTACCCATGCAGCTACCCAGTTCCTGGGAATCCAACCTGGTCATAGCAGATGGATTCGATGAACAGCATGCTAATCTTGCACATCTCAGATCATTTGGCCTTTCCTATCAGTGCTCATATGTGTCTGCTTCACAAGGTAAATTCATGCCCAGAGTGGATGTGGCAGCTATGGAGCTGCTGTATGATAGGTGACTTACCACCATTCTGTAAGGAACTGACCCATTTGGTTACTTGCTCTGACTTAAGTAAGGCATTGCACAGTGCTCTAGACATGAGGGGAGGAAATTATGGCAATCTGAAACAATGTCAAAAAATTCCACCAGTAGATAGGGCAAAATTGCTAGACCAGATGGGGTAATGTTTGAAGGAAGAAGCAGCTTTACCAATGGCTAAATTCCTGAATTATTCCTTGGTGATGTCTTCATTTTGAGGTTTCTTACATGGTCACTTGCAGTGATGTTCAGTTCAGAATAGTTTTTCCGCTGTGTAATAGCACAATGGCATAAATTCTGCCTTCTTGGATTTAGTTGTGCTGCATCATTATATCGTTCAAAGTCCAGCTAGTGAAATGTGATTTTTACTGGCAACAGCTGTTCATCTTCTTTTCACCTAATCAGGAATAATACAGAAATCCTGCACTAGGCTACAGACAATTACTTGTAAGGTAGCAAGAGTTTGTTCTTTGTCAAGATTAGCTTTGCTCATGTAGGTGGTAGAATATGAATTTCATGCTTAAAATACAGCATGTGACCTTGAAATCAGATGAAGAACGGATATAAAAAAGCAAGTTCAAGAAAGCACAAATGCAGTGATTACTTTGGCTAAAATTAATGGTGTGGCTTAGTCTGACAAGACAGAACAGCAGTAGGATAAAAACCCTGCTTGAAATAGATTTTTTTCTTGAGTGAAAGGGAAGTAAGGGTTACTGCAGTGTTTCATTTTCCCCAATATTTTCTAGAGGACTGTAAGAACTCCTTTTAACGTCTTTCTTTGTAAAATAGGCAGGGCCTCCCACAGAGGGGAGGAACATGCAGAGCATTTTGATTACCATCTCTTGGGATGAAACTCACACTCCCATGAATGTGGGGAGTCACAGCTTTGTATTTAGGGAATACAGAAGCTGGGATCGGTGGATCACAGAGTTCAGGCTAGCAAATTCTGCAGCATCTGGCTGCATTGTGCTCCTGGAACAGGAAGGACTGGGCATCTTGATGCAGACACTTTCACTGCTCCTCATGCAGCTTGGTCCCACTTACTTCCACACTGAGCACAGGCTGGTTCCACTTGGAGATGCTTGCCTGTCTCTAAATTCTGCTCCATATCTCTGGTGGTTTTACCGTGCTGGGCAGCTGAACACCACAACCGCTCTCTCACTCCCCCTCCTCAGATGAGGAGGGGAAGAAGTAAAGGAAAGAACAACTCACGGGTTGAGATAAGGATAATTTAATTAAAGGGAAAAATATATATATATTTAGGAAATATTATTAATTAACAATTCAGCTAAAGGGAAAAAGGGAAAGGGGAAAGGGAGGGGGAAAGGGAACAGCAAAACAAAACAAGTAAAGGCTATGTGGAAGTGCAGAGGAAAGAAATTATTCTCTACTTCCCACAAATGAGCAATGCCTGACCACGTCCTTGAAGCAGGGCCTCAATGCACGTAGCCAGTGTTCACAAGGAGGACAGACATTTTCACAACAAAAGCCCACCCCCTCCCCTCTTCCGCCTTTTTCCACCTTTTAATGCTGAGTGTGACATCATATGGTATGGAATATCTCTTTGGTTGGTTGAAGTCAGCTGCCCTGGTGATGTTTCTTTCTCACTTTTTGCCCACCCCCCAGGAGGGTTAGAGAAAGTCCTGATGCTGTGCCAGCACTTCTCAGCAGCAGACACAACACTGGTGTGATAACACTGCTGTTCTAGCTACAAGTGCAGAGCGTGGCACTGTATGGGCTGCTGCAGGGACAGTTAACATCCCAGCCAGACCCAGTACAGGTATCACCATCATTTCACATCTCTGTTTCCGCATAACTGAAGTGGGTCTCTGAACTACCTTCCAGATCTTATTGCAACAGGCCTTTAGGAACAGTGAGTTTACATGCTCTTCTTCCCTACAGCATATTTGAGTGTTGTTCACATCTGAAATATTTTTTTCCAATATGAAACTTCTTTGGGTTCTCTGAAGAATTTGGTTTGTGTTTGCTTTTCTCACGCCTTTCACTTCTGCATTCACTGAAGAGATATGTTCCTAGCACATAATACCTAGGGTGAGGAACCAAAGGCTTCAGTCCTGATTTTGAGCTTTGAGTTGCTCTGTGGGTCACACCACAGCCTCTACATGTTCTAAATTCTAAATATATATTATATATATATATATATAAATAAATAATTGGGATTCCTACTTTTTTTCAGCTGATAAAAAACCTCCAGCTAGTGAAACATCCCTACTGTACTCAATCTTTATGGAAATAGCACTTGAACTATTGTTTTTACTTAGAAATGCTACCATCCCAGTGAGACAGGATATACTAGTTAAATCACGAGATAGCTAAGAGTTTTTATCCATGCTTACTCTTTCTGTATGCAGTCCCCATCACCAGGTTGCTTGCTTTAATAGACCTTCTCAAATCTAGGCTAGTTATTTGACCTTTTGTTGTCCTCCCAAACCTACTCTCTTTTGTCAGTAATCCTTTGAGTGTACTGCTTTTTTCAAGAGTTTTGAGTGAACTCAGGTGGTCAAGTTGAGGCCATGCATGGCTAATACAGTGGAAGAAGAAAAATAAGTACACTGATTAACATTCTGCTCCCTTTGGAGAGGCAAGGAAATGCCTTAGGCAGCTCCAGATTTACTGACACCCTGCTGGCAGCTTATTGCCTGTGTTTTCTGAATTGCAATCGTTTCTGAAAAATGTGTCTGATCCTTGACTGTTGACTGGGAGGGTGAGAACAGAGCTCTGGGAATTCGATGCTTGATGTTGCTTTAAAAAGCTTTTCTTCATTGGACCCCCTGTGGCCTTTCTCCTTAGCAGGCTTGAGCATTGCAGGCTTAATTCCTTGCTCTGTTGTCATTCCAGCAGCCCCCGTGTAGGACTCCACACTCCTGAGGACCCCAGAATTTCATTGGACGTAATGACAGCCACAGAGATCTGGCACTGCTTGCTCTGGTCCTGCTAAATGTTCTGGGCTGGCAGCTCTACCCCTCCACAATGCTGTAGTCACTCAGAGACAATGTGGTGAAGGCTCTGTAGTAAGTGCAGGGAAATGCAGGGAAACCATGAAATCTTTTGTTGGCTTATAGTAAGAACTTAAGCGTATATTTTTCTTTACTGTTCTGCCTTGTCTTTATCAGACCCAATTGTTTTCTTCACACTGTGGCACTTAATTGGATTGTTTTCACTTAAAAATCCAAGCTCACAAGATAACTGGAATGGAACTGATTTTTTTTTTTTTTTTTTTTCTCTGCCCTCCCTTATTAGCAGCCTAAGCAAGTGTGAGGCTGTGTTAAGTTTGGTACTATTTTGTTTGCTTGTAATCACTTTTTTCTTATTTCCTGCAGATGGAGATTGTCCTTAGATCATTATATCCCAGCCTGGGGTTGTGGTATACAAAAAGTGAAATGGTTAGTTATATAATTTATGTTCCCAATTGCCTTGACAGAGAAAAAGGACAATGAAGGTAAATCTCAGAAAGAAAGCAGCAAAAAAAAAGGAAGGCAATTACAACATGCTTATGTATTTTGTATTACAGAAGCAGCTTAAAAGGCTACCTAATTGAATCTCTGTGCCGAGGCTAAACTGGGAAGATGGTAGCTTCTTTGCAAGCTCTACTTGTGACACAGGTGGGACACCAAAACATCATCTATTATGTATTTCTTCACAGGGTGATTGTATCAATTTCTTATGGGCTTGTATGGGCTAGACCTACAAATGCAATGTTGACCAATTCCTTTCCTTAGCAAACTTTGAAAAATATTGCTGACGTGTTAAAACTATTACTGCAATGCTCACAGTAATTAGCACTTCACTTGGAATTAATTTGACCACTTCAGAGGGTCGCTTTTGAGATGAATGGGAGAAATGTACACTCCTTTTTGTGTTCACATCGCACGCTGCTTGAATGGTCAGGCAGATACCCTACTGTGTAGGGCAACAGCACGTAGTGTTACTTGCCCTTTGACACAAAAACTTCAGATCTTTATCAACAAGAAAACTTAGGATCTTGCTGGCAGAGGCCAGTACACATGGCATCTTCACGGCACAGATTTAACTACATTGACTCTGTACATGTGTGCGCCTGTGACAGACAAATGGACAGTCAGAGACCCCATAAAATTGATGTCAACCAAGAACTGACTCTTGATGGTTTATCAAGACTTCAGCAGCAGCACAATTTGCCGTCCACTAGAAAAGGAGTACATTTTCTGGATATTCATAGGGACTATAGGAGGGACATGGGGAAACTGACTCTCATATCCCTATTTCAAATTAGAGTTACACTACATGTAGTTACACAGATTTGTTAAGAAGCCAGCTCATTTAAGAACTGACCTTTGCCCAGTTGAGAACAATTATTTTTGTATCCCTGTAGATTTTTATTGCATTTAATTGACCTGTATGACAAATATGCAAACCTGAAGAACTGACAGCTGTGCTCCTGCAAAGACTCAGACCTCTCTTTGCTCTGCAAAGCAGAGACAGTTTACTGTTTACCTTTGAAGTGCCCTTGCTGCAACTTTGGCAGCAAACAGTGCCTTCCTCACTAGCAGCCTGTGGCTTTGAGGGAGGAGCAGTGGTGTAGGAGAAGCACAGTTATGATGGAAACAGGAAGGGCTCAAGCACTTAGCTCCAGAGCTGGCTGAGAGGCAACACCTCTCAAGAGAGAACCAGATTACTGTCAAAAACCTGAAGACTTCTCATGTTATCAAACTGGAAGCAATACCAGGGAAATCTAGTAGGAACAGACAGACAGACAGGTACTGCTAAATGGACTTAGGGAACTGGGAGCGCTTCAGGTAATGGGACTGAATGAAAGTGAGGGAATTGATTGGAGATGTAAATCAAGAAGGCAGCAGAGCAGGGACTACATCTTTGTGTGAGTATTTAGGATGGAGTTTTCAGGCTTTTGATTATTCCACTGAAATGTAGGGTAATGGAGGAATAAAGCAGAGGAAGTTAAATAATCTTGGTCAAACCTCAGGGTTTCAACACCATCCTTTCCTTCTATTTCTGACTCATGGTTTTGTGACTGTTTGGGAGGGGAAAGGTGACTTCAGATTTCTGAGCTCTTAAAAGTTTTCAGGCTGCATTTTAGGATAGCTTTGGGGAAGAAGTATCTTCAGTTTCTCCTGGTGGTCTCTTTACATTGACCCATTACTTCATCATGGAAACAAAAGGAGGGTCTGATCTGGAGATTCCTTTATTCCTGAGACTGTAGTTTTCTCAGGCTAGCTGTGTCCCTTGCCTCTTCCCTCCCAAAAGCCTCCATTCAGTGCAGCTCCTCTGAGGTACCTACACAGCTGGAGCACGCACCTTAGCAACAGCATGCCTAAACATGAACACAAGTAAGCTTATATCAGCCTCTTTGGAACAAATTTTTCATGGCCCTAGAAACGCATCCTCACAATTCCAACAATCTCTTATTTCTGCTTCCTTGTAACCCATCCTCTTACTTTCTCTACCAGTTCCATACTAAGCTACAGATTCTAAAACTAACTGCAGGCTTTGACTCCCCCGCCACTGACCATCCGCACATGAGGATGTCAAGAGGGAGAGGGGCCAGAAGACCATGGCCTTCAGGCAGGAAGCTTGTCACCTTGTGCAGGCAAATTTCATCCCCATTCTGCAAGACCAGATACATGAACCTATACTGCAACCTGAAGTGCTGGGTTCAAGTTACAGGAGAAGAAATCCAGCAGGTTCAATTCCACTCAGGTTAGTCTCCATGCTTCCTGTGCCTGCTTTGCGTTTCTTGATTGTCCTATGTATGCTACATGTAGCTACATGATGCTATGGTGCCAGCTGTCCCTTACAAGCACGAATGTCCCTTCTGTAGGCTGCTCCAGAATTCCATGTTCAACAGATTCAATGGGATAGCTCCCGCAAGTCTGGAGACTTCAGCATCAGACCCTAAAATAGATGCACCAGGGTTGAAAAGCAGGGAACAGAATGGAACAGCAAGTTGCATCATTTCATTTACATCTTGTTTCAGTTTCTTTTTGTCTTAATTTATTTTAAGAGCTTTATGTCAGGCACAAAAGCTATATAGCTATATAGCAAAGACAGCTTATAGCTATAAAGCTAGACAGCTATACAGCAAAGACAAGCAGAAGGTAAATATTAAGTAAGAAGATAGACCATGCAGTAAGCTTGCAATATAAAGGTGATCTGCCATGTATCAAGATAATTCGGGAAGAATCTACACAAAACCTTCTCTATGGGGAAAAAGTGTATGCTCATTCCTGAAACAGTGTAAGACTAGATCAAATACATTAACTAAGAATAAAGTATCTGAAGGAGTGCTTTGTTAAATATATTATTTCATGTTCAGGGGTTTCATGGGAAAAGATTGCCAACTTAACCTTTCTCTAATACTTAAATAAAGTTCAAAGCTGACTGTGTTAACTGAGGAAGAACACTGAGCTTCTTTAATATTAAAACTGTTATTAATTAGTGTTTTTGCTAACTTTTTTTTCCCAGACTTTCAGTGTTTCTTTGTTTATGGAATAAGATCATGTATTAAATATATCTGTAGCAAGTACATGAGGATTTTCTCCAGAGATAATCCAGAAATAATATTTTAAGAAATGACATTAAGTGAACTCAGCTATAAATATTTTAATTGCTTACAAAGTCAATCAAATTTGTCACATCTTTAACTTCTTCATGAGGAATTTGGTACCTCTGTGCCAGGAAGTATTGTGCTGTGGGTTCCAAATTGCCTGCAAAAGTTGAAGCCAAGACAGAAGTCTATGCTAAAAAACAGTAATATTTCATAGCAAAGAAATCATTCAGATGGCATTGAAAAGCTGCAAAAGACTGGGTTTGGAATGATAGTTGTAAGTTGCTAAGACACTCAGGATATGAGCTGAGAGCCTGTAATGGGACCATAGTGATTTCCCTGATTTTGTTTAGCTGAATGAATTGCTTTGTTCCTTAGACTACACATACTGAAACACAAACGGTTTCCCAGTTACAGAGATATTATTAATATAAAGAAAAATATCTGGGCTTTCAAGAAAGTATAAACTACAGCTTTCTAAGAAAGGGAATGGAGATAGCAACAGTCTGTAGTTGGTTGTAGTGAACAGAGCTGGATTGTCACAAATGCCTATGAAAGGCACTTCATTAAGAACTTAACATCTTTGTTACTAATTTTAAGAGGCATAGCAAATTATGTATTCTGCTTTCAAACTAAGAAGTGAGGCAAGAAGTTTATGGCCCTGCATAGATCCATGGTTCACCCACTCCATGGATAGTGAAATGCTTGTCTCTTTACTTCCCAAAATAAAATAGAGTTGGAAACGATTCAGAGATGGTCAAAAAGGATGATGAGAACTATGGAACAGTTTCCAGGCAAAGACTCTTTAGTCTGTAATAAAGACCACTGAGGAGGTACAGGATATAAAAAGAAGTGTAGCACTGACAGACGGGATCACCCATCCACTGCCTGTGCTGACACCAAACCTAGTGCTACCAAGATACTCTCAGAAAACAGGCTCAGTATAAGGAAAAGGCAGATATTTTCATACAACAGGCCATGGAACTCCCTGCTGAAATGTGCTGAGAATGAGAGACATTCAGAGGGTTTTAAGAGGAAACCACACAAGCACTTGGACTAGCAACCCCTTTGGGGTTAGGATATAGGCTGATCACATCGGGCTCAGGACAGCTGGAGGGTTTTAAAGGGATCTGTTGGGAATTTGTTCTGTTCTTCCTTTTCCCTAGGTGTCTGCCCACAACCATCAGGAAGACAAAGCCTGGGTCTGAACCGGTACAGACGTTCCTGTGTTGTCACATCATTTTAAATACTGATGACAGTTTCCTGAGTACAGAGCCCGACCTAGCAAACAACAAGGTGAGTAATGTTACTCATATGAATATTCCCACAGAAGTACCAAAACAACTGATTTCAGCATTACCTAATTCTTCAAGAGTTTCCAGACCAAGATCTTCTTAGTTGTTTGATTCAACTGTGGAACATTCCCTATGAATCACAACCACACATGCCTTCTAAGTTTGCATTCTGCCTATTAAGAAATTGCATTTTATTCTATGCCTCAGCATTTTATAAGCACTTGATACATTACTGTGCCCCACAGGAATCAGGCAACCAAACAGTACATTCAGCAGGTGCAAAACCCTGAACTAAATCATACATTTTTGTTATTTAGGCAGATCAGGGAATTACAAGTAAAATTTGGTTTAAAAACTATCAAAACCATCTGAAAAAGTCATAAAGACACTGGAAAATGTGTTTCTGCATAATCTGCACCATTCTCACCTAGTTCTGTCTTATTTCTTGACTAAGCTTAAAAGCTTTAGTATTTTGGGGTTATTTTTATGAAATAGAGCTGGTTGATAGTGTATAGAAAAACAGAGAAAAAGCAAGAAAGGAAAACCAGAATTGATTCCTAAACGTTACATTAGTTAAGTAGTTAGCTGCAAACTAATTGTAATGTTTCCTGTAAATTAAGTATTTATATGTTATTTCTGATGCTGAGAAAGTCTTTTTATGGTTAAAAAAATAGAGGGATAAGGATGTCCAAGGGACATCTCTAGCATGACTTCAATATCATGATCTGTATTTGTTACATCAATTGACCGCAGAAGACAGCAATTCATGTCAAAACCTCACATAAATGTCCTTTCACAGACAAGATATCCCTCTTTTGAATTACAAAAATGGGAGCATTATATCATTTTGGTTTGCTACAATCCTTCCCCTAAGTTTTTTGAAGGCTTCAGAGGTTCAGTGGAATTTGACAGCTGGTATTTAGGCTTTTGTGTTTGCCTTTAATTGCTGCGCACCAGGGTGTACCCTCAGCCCGCAGCCAGAACGGTCTGAGAAGAGGGCACAGAACCTTTCGCTGCTTGTTGCAGCATGCAGGACTGGAACATTATGCCGTGTGCACAAGTACACACATTTAGAGCAAAGATTTTATTTCAAAATGCTTACTATGACCAAAACCTGGCAACTTAAAAAGATATTCTTCTATGTAGTCAATAGGTTCTTAGACCTCTAAACTAAGGGCTAACAGCAAATATACATAAACATAAGTTATTGAGAAAACACTGCTGATTAATAACTGTTAAGTTGCATCACAGTTTTGGTTAAAACCTTGTGTATTCCTGTCAGCTCTCCCCACTTCATTTGCCTGCACAGAAATTATTTGCAGATTGGTTCTGTCATGGTTCACTTCAGGGTGAGCATTTGGTTGTTGCTTTCTTTAAGCGTGCAGACATTGAAAGGTTATGGATGTGACTAACTGTATTCATGTTAGATATCCTGTTGACCTCAACTACAATAGAGGTTATCCCATTGCAAGGCTGAGTAAAGAAAATCCTCCTATGTATATAGCTATGTTAGGAAAAAAAAGAAAACAAAGAAAAAAAAAAGAAAAATTAGAAAATTAAAATAAACCACGTATATTTTGCAATGGAAAATCCACTAAAAAATACTTCCACAGGCAGGTAAAAATAGAAACATGAAATACTCAATTTTTCCATCAGTCTCTTATGTAACAGGCAGTGTTATTGTTACACTGTTGTTTCTCTTGTTAATTGTACTACTATTTTGGTAAACTCACAATGCTGACTTATCAGGAAAGTTATAAGGAATTATGAGGAAAACTCATTATGTAAATAGACATTTATCATTGTCCAAAATAACTGACCAGTTTTTACATGCTGGTAATTTTTGTAGTTTTAGAAATCATTTGTTTTCCTTTCCTCCCCGAAAATAGAAGTTTGCCCTACTTCCCCCGTCACACACACATACACAGGACCAGCAAAACTCAGTAATTTTCCACTGGCACAACGGTCTTTCAGCGTCTGCCATCTGCTGTGCTGGCAGGACCCGCAAGAGGAGTAGCAGCAGCAAGTCAGGAACGAACTGTAACGTCATGTTATGAATATTCATTCAATTTTCATTGTCACAGATGGTCCTCATCGTCTCTGGGACCAACCTTGCTTCCCCCAGCTTCCCTTTGACAGCTTTAGAGGAAGGGGGCAGGCAGAAGCAAGATACTGAAATCAAAGCTCGCAAATGTAAAAAAAAAAAAAAAAAAAGTTGAAATCAGTCCCCATTCCTGTTAGGGATGGTGGTAGTACTGCCACTCCCCTTTATCGCTGGTATCTATAAAGATTTGTAAAGACTTTTGCTCTGGGAAGAGTGCTTTAGTGAAATACTGCTTTTCTAGATCTATAATCAGTTTATTTTGAATTTACTTATTATAATACATAGTGTCTTTTCCGCTTGTGCTAATTCTTTTTCTGGGTTGTATATCTGTGCTTTCAGCACTGCAACAAGGTAAATGGGAGTGCACAACTTCATTACCACAGGCTCCAAATGTGGAAATGGAGTTTGGCTATCACAGAGGGCTGTCCCTCCACAAAGCACTCTCGCATTGCATCTGAGTTAAAATGTGCTATTTTTAGGCGTCTCTTATTTCACACCTACCAAAATAATGCTTCTGAAAACTGATCTCAGCAGGTAGGTCCACAGTGCTCAGGTAGGTCCACAGTGAAATTTCCTGGATCAGCATGAAGGCAAAGGGAACATATAGATCCACTTGCAGGACCAAGGTCCTGAGTTTGTAAGGTGTCTGGGAAATCAATCTGCTTTAGTGCACTCAACTCACATGACCCTGTTGTCACCATATACTCAAGTAAAATAAACTTAATGAGGTAAAATAAACTAAATGTGGTTGCCAAATAAGTCTGGGTCATCAGCAACCATCCTCAAGGCACAACACTAGTATGAACATTCACCAGCTTCCACGTGCTGGGCGCTGTGAGAGAGGCAGAAAACAGTGCTATTGATTGTCATTCTTCCGACCTGAGCTCAGGTTTGCCCTCTACACAGCTGGCTTTACAAGAAATCCTCATCGCGAGGTAAGAGTTTTCCTCACAAGCGCTGCTGCTCCTCGCACAGCCAAAGCAGGGTTTCACTTGCATGCCATGTGAGCCAACACCCTTTCCCTCGTACTTGGGCGCTGGGGCTGTAAATACACCGTGCCGGGGTACCGAGGGGGATGCTACCCGGGTTCCCGCCGCCTGTGAGGGGCCAGGACCGAGGCCGGAGCCGGGAGCGGGCCCGCCCGTGCCGTGAGAGGGCAGCGAGGCCGGGCGGCTCCACGCGGGTACCAGCAGCAACCAATGGCAGCCCCGTTCGGCGGCGCCGGGCTCTCGCGAGAGCCGCCGGTAGCCAGCCCTCCACCGGGGCCCTCCCGCCGCCCTGCTCCTCCTGCCATTAGCGCGGAGGACGGGGCCGTGCTCGTACCGGCTGCGGGCGGCGAGCGAGGAGGAGGAGGAGGGCGGCGGCGGCGAGAGGTAAGTGGCGCGGACAGCCCGCCGCCTCGGGGGGCGCCCCTCACCCCCACGCACAGGGTGGCGGTGGGGAGGTGAGACCCTGTCAACGGCGCCGCAAAATCCCCCTCAGATTCCCCTCCGCGGCTCGCCGCTCCCCCGACGTGAGGCAGCAGGAGCAGCTATCGCCGCCGAGACGGAGGGAGGAAGGGAGGGAGGACAGCCGCTGCCCCTCAGCTCGCGGCACCCTCGGGGGCCGCCGCCGAGTTCCCCCTCCTTCCCCTCCCCTCAGCCGCCACCACCGGGGGCACGCGGGCGGCGGTTGGGTGATGAGGGGCGGGTGATGGGGTGGGGGAGTAGCCTGTGGGCTCTGAGGGGTACACCGGTGGCTGCGAGCGTGAGGGTGCCCTGCCTTCTGTGGAAATAAATAAATACTAACGGATTTAGCTCCGTAATTAGCTCTTAAAAAAATCCTCAATAGTTTCTGCTTGCTCCGCTGGACAAATCCAAAACCTGCTTTTGTACTCAAAGGAGTTTGGGATCAGGCCCGTAATTTGACAGTTTCAGCTAGTGCTCTGTGTTTCCAGGCGGTTTGCAATGGCTTCAGATAAATGCTAAGAAGCACGAGGTGTCTCTCGTTCTTGTCTTTTTCTTTATTAACGTTTTGGGTTAGAAAGAGCTCAGGTGCATGCTGAAAGGGTGCCCCTGCCGATGTCACACACCTGACTCCCTGCTGTAAAATCCAGACCCTTGATGTAGCCCCAGAACGAAAAGCAATGCTGAAGTTTGACTTAAAGTTTCTTCTCAGATAATTGTTGGGTATGTTTGTGTCATTCAGCTTTTACTTGTCCTTTGCTGTAGAGCGGTGAAATGTACTTTGAAGATCACAGATGTTGGGGTTTGTCACATACGCTGATTCAGTGTTTTGATTACAGTTTTCCCAAGTCTCTTGAAGTAGAAGGCTCTTGTTTGTGAGTGGATATAACACTAATAAATGTCTCTAAATCGTTGGGCACATTCCATCAAATATGCCAAAAAAATAAACAATCTTCAAGATCTCTTCATTCCTTATTCTTTAAGAACTCAACGGTGAAACTGTACCAGTTGTAGTGTTACCTGGAGCAGTTAACTGCAATACTTGCAAACAAGCCAAGGTGCTCCTCCAGGTGCTAAGTAGTGGTCAGGCTCATTGTAGCTGAGAAATGTTATTGTATCTGGTAAAACTGATGTGGTTTTATCTTCTGGGCTGTCTGTAGTCGAATTATCCTCTTATAAAAAGATACCTTGAATTCCAGAAAGGCAGCTTTGCATAGTTCTGTGAAATTAGAGCTTAGTTTTTCACCTTGAACGTGGTGTGATGTATGTCCAATTTAAATATTGTTGGTTAACAGAAAAAAATGCCAAATATTTTTATTATTATTATGTTTTTTCCTTAATGTTTCAAGGGAAAAGAAACCACCAAACCACTAGCTAAACAGAATTCAAAATGATCAAATATTTATAGCCTAGTGGACAGGTATCATGCTGCTTTTCTGCCTAATTTGCAGAAAGTTGGTCTTGTAAAGCAAAAAACCCACACCCAGTCATTAAGCTGTGGTAGACTTCGACCAGGACCCCATGCTCTCCGTGCACAATGAGAAAACACTGAGCTTGATTGATCAGTAACTTTATTTTTTATTGTTTGAGCTACACGCTGTCGTTTGGGATCTCTCTTGAATCTTTGAGTGACCGCAAGGAGCTTAATGGCATGGATTTTGTCCACTGCCTGACAGTGGGTTTGTGTTTTTAAAGCTTATCTTCTCCCATAAACTCAATTTTCTCTCAGTTCCCATCTAATAAAAATTCTCGCACCAACAGGTTGGATCAGGGGATTAGTTAAAATGTAAAGCCAATTGATAAGCTTTGATATTTGAATTCTAAGAGTTGCAGGGTAGGCATGTAAATTACAATGACAAGAATTAGTTCTCTGAATACAGTATTCATCAGCACAATGACTAAGCTGATATTATGTGGCAAATGGTCTGCTTTGAGTCCCCTGGAAAGAGGCTTTATGTGTCTTAGGTAATGACAGTGGACATGAATCAAACGTGGTATTGTCCACAAGATCATTTTATCGAGTTCCCAGCTCATTTCAACGTATAGTTGCACTTAGGGCTAACTTGTCAGCAGTAGTAATTACCTTAGCAGAAAAGTGTGGGTTTGGTAAATAACTGAAGTTTAATTCTTTGGGTACATTGATGCAGGCTTTTTCAAAGTCTGGAGCCTTAATAACTACTGAGAACGCTTCATTGTTGTATAAACAGTGAGGGTAACCAAATCTAACGCTAAGGGGTGTGAACTCAGAGGAGTTATCTTGTGCCTTGCCTGAATTCGTATGGCGAGCTGGATGCAGGGTCCTTTTTGGAAGGCCCAGAAGGTGTTCCTTGCCAGATACAAAAGAGTAAACTTGGTCATTGAGTTGGTACAACAAGTGCTGTAGCTCTGTAGTCTAATGCTACAGAGTAACTTCTGTCAGTCCACTTCATCCCATGAGGAAGCAGTAGAACATTTTTTCTTCAACAACAACGAAACCAAAACAGGAGCTAGCAGGATGAAGGAATTGGGAAGAATTTATTTTCCTTGTTGTAAATAATTTGGTCAGCATGGAGAGCATTAAAATGGGCAATTGTTAATACTGCCTTTTATGTTTGAAATCAGGCCATTTTGTGAGGCTTGCATTTATATTTCACCAAGTACTTCATAGAGATTGAACAAAAAAAATAAATTGAGAAATAATCTATGCAATCTATCTAGTCAATCATCTGGCTTTCTGATTTCTCAGTAATTTTGACACTGGATCTTGTGTTCTGGTTTGAACTGTAAATTTAGTACTTAGTTTGTGATGGATATTCTTAGTATACCTACAAATAAACTTGCAATTTGTTAGCTGAAATAAAGTTTTATATGAATTGTAACCGAGTAGAATATGATGAAGAAAGCAGACATGTAGAATTTTAATGTAATAAACATGCTTCAGAAGACTGCTTGTGTGAGATTTTGATTTTCAAGGGGAGAGTTGCTTTCTATATATTTACTAGGAAAAGGAAACAGTGGTGGACTTTAAAAGGTAGGCTGGGTTTACAGGAATTCACAATAGCAAGAATCACATTAAGCCATAAAACCAGATACTGCTATTCACCTTTCAACAAAGAATAGGCACTATCAAGTAATAGTTTGGTACAAAACAGATCGAGTTCATCTGAAAGTATGAGCGAGTGCCCTGAAACTTACTGCAAAGGAAGAAAGGGGACAGACAAAAGAAAGCTGCTGGCCAGGAGCAGCTTGCCTAACTGGGGGAGCTGAGCATGCCCAGGTCTGCCCGGTGGGAAGGGGGTTCATTGCTGTGGTAGGTTTGCTTCTGCCATACATGCAAACCTTGACTGTGCTGGCACCACTAATAATCTGAGTCCAGGCACTGGGGAGGGATTACTGTATAAAAAAGGACCTTTCCCACACATCACTCTTTTCTGCCTTTTTTTTTTTTTTGTCCTCTCCCCAGGAGGAGTAGAGCTGAAGCTACTGTTGAGAAAGGCCTGACACAACTGCTGTGTAACACAAGAACGGCTATAGCTCCTCCTGCTAGAAATCCTTGGTGTTATTATGAGTACACTAGTGAAGAAATGAACTCGCTTCCAGCTGAACAGATACTTAAATTCCAAAAGATACTTTCCTATCTGCAGGAGAGCTGCTTTCTAGCAGCTAGCCATTGTGCAGGTTACCTAGCCACAGAACCACCTTGCTCTTATTTGAGGCTGAATTTATGATTAGCCATTTAGGTTTCCATGTGTCACAACTGAGCACCCAGGAGAGGGTGAGAAGATGCAGATATGGCCACTTTATTTCCCCGTGAAGAACAATCTCTGGTTAACTAGCTACATCTGAACCAGAATGTGGGGAGAGGCAGGAGCAGCTCTCAGGTGTAAATATTCGCCTTCTTCCCATGGGAACAGAAAAAAACTTTCAGGAAAAGAATCCCCATTTTCCAGCTTATCCAGCTGGTAAAAATAGCAGCCCTTAGTCCGGTAGCAACAGGCTCCCTTTTTCTTGCTTCATGTATTGGAAAAGAGTTTTTATCACAGACATTTCTTAAAATTTGTTTTAATTATTTTTTTTACAATGAGTAGTTGCATAAAGTGTTTCCTGCCCTTCCTTCTCACTGGTTCCTTGTAAGGGAGGTTACCAGAATGCCAGCCAAATATCAGCCTGATGATGAAAGTATAGTTCCACTTAAAATGTCACTAATTTTTAGCATGATGAGTCCTGTATGAAGGGGATAGTTTACATTAGTAGCTTCACAGATAAAAGTATTGCACTGTTTTTTACTGAGGCAGCTGTTGTTTCTTGAATTTAAAGATAACCAGATTCTTCTGTTTTGTGGCATTTAGCATTTGGCAGACCAGAAAGGAGAACAAATTCAGTCACAAGCTACACATTTAATAGGAGTACCTGCTTTTACAAACTACAGAAACAGATTACAGAGAACAAAGTCTGTGTTTATTAATAGTTAAAAATATAGTTTTACAAGCACTAACATCTGGAACTATAAGGAAATTTTATTCCACATAAGAGCATCTCTGTGAGATGCTAGGCAGTTGAACAGCAATGAAAGACTTGGCTGTTACCAACATGTAACAGCCAACTGTTGAATCACATTCCTGTTCAGTGGAGTAATGGCGTTTGGTTAGCAGGTACTTGTGTAGCAAATACATTTGGTGAGGCTTATCTACCAACTAAGGCATTCTTATGGTGGAGTTTGTGCCATCTCTTGGAAAGCACTGAGTGCCTCCCAGTGAATTCTGACTTTAAAGATTAGGTGGAAGAAAGGGATTTTATCGCTGCTGGTGGCATTAACATATGTCTTTCTCACTGGATTTTGTTAGATTTGTTTGTGCTCAGTTAGTCTACTGAAGAGGTAAAGAACTCTGGTTAACAGTTGAGTTGATATTCTCCATGGCTGACTTGCCATGTTTTGCTTCTGTAAATTGAAAGCTTTGCTGTGCCTAAAGAAAACTACTAAATCTTGCTGTCTGCTTACAGTTGAAAATAATTTATTTCCTTTATTTATTGAAATTAGTTACAGCATGGATCTTGCCTTTCCTATAGCATTTGCAGAAACCATGAAGTCTGATTTCGAAATACAGGGGAGGAAATATTGATAATTTATGGAAGAAAATAAAACGTGAACATATTGCAAATTGAGCTTCTGGTAAAGTCTTACTGTATAGTTCTGCCTCAATCTTAATAGGCACGGTTAATCATTACATCATAAGATACCAAGGGCAGAGAAGCAAGGTTTATTTAAACAGAAGTTCTTAATGAATTCAGATCTCAAATATCTTGTGAGCAAATAGTGTAGATGATCATTTTCTATTGAAATGTTTTAGACGGGTTCTTATATGCTTGATTTTTGAAGGGGACTCTTTTCTATCTTGTCATTTTTATCTTCTCATTTAACAGAAAAGGAGAGTTTACATAAAATACATATGATGTGAGCATCTTGAATCACTTATGTGCCGGATTTGGTGATTTTGCTGCTCAGTTGCATAAGTAGCAGTTAGAATCACAGAATGGTTGGGTTGGAGAGGACCCTAAGGACCATCTGGTTCCAACCCCCCTGCCATGGGCAGGGACAGCTCACACCAGACCAAATTGCCCAAGGCCCCATCCAGCCTGGCCTTGAACACCTGCAGGGATGTGGCATCCACAGCTTCTCTGGACAGCCTGTGCCAGTGCCTTGCCACCCTCTGAGTGAAGAATTTCTTCCTAATATCTATTCTAAACCTACCATCTTTTAGTTTAAAGCAGTTACTCCTTGTCCTATCACTACACACACTGACAAAGAGTCCTTCTCCATCTTTCCTGTAGGCCCCCGTTAGGTACTGGAAGATCACTATAAGATCTCCCCGGAGCCTTCTCTTCTCCAGACTGAACGCCCCCAACTCCCTCAGCCTTTCTTCACAGGAGAGGTGCTCCAGCCCTTTGATCATCCTTGTGGCCCTCCTCTAGACTCGCTTCAACACGTCCATGTCCTTCTTGTGCTGGGGGCCCCAGAGCTGAACACAGTGCTCCAGGTGGGGTTTCATGAAGAGCAGAGCAGAGGGGGAGAATCACCTCCTTTGCCCTGCTGGCCATGCTGTATTTGTGCTTGGGATTGCCCCCGCCCAGGTGCAGGACCTTGTACTTGGCCTTGTTGAACATCATGAGGTTCACACAGGCCCACCTCTTAGGCCTGTACAGGTCCCTCTCGATAGCATCCCTTCCCTCCAGAGTGTTAACTGCACCTCACACCTTGGTGTCATTGGCAGACTTGCTGAAAGTGCATTCAATTTCACTGACCATGGCACTGACGAAGATGTTAAACAGCACCAGTCCCAGTACTGACCCCTGAGAAATGCCACTTGTCACTGGTCTCCACTTGGACAGTGAGCCGTTGACTACAGTTCTCTGAGTGAAACCATCCAATTCCTTACCCACTGAGTGGTCCATCGATCAAATCCACATCTTTCCAACTTAGAGACAAGGATATCATGGGGGACAGTGCCAAATGCTTTGCATAAGTCCAGGTAGATTATGTCAATTGCTATTCCCTTAAAATTAAAAGCTTTGTAAACCTTTTTTTTTTCTTTGTAAAAGATTCAAATATTAAAAAACAAACAAACAAACAAAAAAACCTGGAATAATCTCCTGTAAATTGTTTATGCTTTGAATTATTCCTAGTAGAAAATGAGTGAGCCAGAAGTCAGAGAAAATGACACTAAGTGGAGTAGAAAATCTATGGAGCAGAGACTGTTTCTTTGAAGTGTTTGAAAAGCACAAAGTGCAGAACGTGGATGTTACATCAAACACATCTAGTGATGAGAGGGTAGGGGAATCTTCATGGGGGGAATAACTACGTATATGTAGTACAAAACATGAGTATATTTGACCTTTAATATCTGCTTATAAGAGACATGTATGAAACAAGTCAAAGAAAGGTCCTCCTGGTATCATTCAGCTGAATCTGACTGCTATCGCTATTGCTGAGGTTGCGTTATGCAAGCCATGGAGAAGTTAGACAGCAACAGAAGCTGAGGCTGTGGTTATCGAGTTCAGCAAACTGCGGTCTCTTGTCAACCCACAACATACTCAGAGACCATCATATGCCTTTGATTTAAAGAACAACCAAAATCCCCAAACTTCCTGTCCCACTGACCATTCACACACTGCTGATGGTGCCTGTGGACCATGGTTTGGAAATCCCTAAGTTATGATGAACAGTGGTGTTAAGTATACTTATTTTCAGAAATAGTTTCAGGTAAGAAAATGAATTACAGGTGATCTACCTTCTCTAAAAGGTCGTGGTAAGCAATCTTGTCTCTGCTGGCAGATTGATTGAGCTTGAGGAGTTCTGCATTCTTTTTTTATCTTTATGCTCCTATCTGTACAGCCAGAGCCTGTGCTTTAATATAAGTACTCAATGGGAAATGGTAGCATTATGGTTAGAAATAGTTGATTTAAGAAAAAAAAATGAAAAGGGTAACTTATTGATCGAAGGGAGAGAAAGATCTGGAAAAACAAAAGCAGTTGTTGTGGGTTGGAAGATGAAGAGGGGGGTGGAGAAGGAGATTCCTTCCTTACGCTATTAAGTCATCTTTTTCCTCTTTCCTTACCTTTTCTTTTTTCATGAGCCAATGATAAAGTTGGAGGAAGAAGAACAAACTGTCGTGCTTTGGATTTTCAAGCCCTGCTGGCAAGCCTTCAAAGACAATGGAAATCTTTTCAGCTTCTTGCCTATGTTATAGCATGCACCACTTAACAACCTCTGTTTCTCAGTCATTAGCACTGTTTACAGGCTGTGTTTGCCCATCCCTTCCACAGGAAGAAACACACTGAAGTCCCCCTGAGCCCCAGGTGCACAAAGAAATGGAAAGCTGGCTCCAAATTTGAGGCCATGTAGTTAAGAGAGTGTTATAGGAGAACAAGTGTGCAGGATTAAAATTTGGCTTTCTAGTTTGCTGGTGTAATAATGTAAAAGGATGGAGCTGTGCAGGTGAGGACTATACTGTGTCTACCATCTAATCAGTTTGAGTATGTAAGTCTGTGTGTTCCCGGAGGGTTGATTATAACACCTGGGATGCAATTTAGATGCAAGTTCACTTGCATCAGTTTCCTGTGACAGGAACAACCATGTGTGCTCTTGTTTTCTAAAGACTTACTGCTCAGAGCTTTGTCATGATGAGGAGTGCAAAATGAGCACTGTACTGATATATTCAATCCCTCTGATGGTGCTGTTAGTCTCAGGGTGGACATTCAATTTGACTTGCTGTGGTGCAGCTCTAACCAGCTCCTTCCCAAACTGATCTGGCGTGGGCTGCCCACAGGCAGCAGCTCATCAAGAACTGCTCCAGATATGGGTCTGTACCACAGGGTCCATCCATCAGGAGCAAACTGCTCCAACCTGGGTCCCCCACGGGCAGCAGCTCCTGCCAGGTCACCTGCTCCTGCATAGTCTCTTCTCTATGGGCTACAGGTCTGGCCTGAAATCTGCTCTGGTGGGGGTCTTCCACAGGCCTTTGTCAGTGCAAGCCCACCTGCTCCATGGTGGTCTCCTCCATGGGCTGCAGTGTGGAGCGCTGCTCCACTGTGGTACTCCATGGGCTGCAGGGGGACATCCTGCTTCACCATGGTCCTCACCACAGGCCGCAGGGGACTTCTGCTCCGGCGCCTGGAGCACCTCTCCCCCTCCTTCTTCACTGACCTTGGTGCCTGTAAGGCTGTTTCTCATTCCTCTCTCCCAGGTGCTATGTAGCAGCAGGTTTTTTTTTTGTTTGTTTGTTTGTTTCGTTTTTTTTTCCCTTTTCACAGAGGTGCAAACAGCATCACTTACTGGCTCGTAAGACTGTAGCTGCATGATGAAATTTTCTTCTGTCTGTGTGGAATCTAAGTGCTTTCACTCCTTCTCCTGACTGTCAAAGCAAGGCTGCGTTTTACTGCAAAGACAGTGGTTAAGTAAGATCCACCCTCCTTAGTTCTCTTTGAACTGTAAAGTAAATCGTCTCCACATATTGCAAACTAATATGCCACAGTAAGAGCAGTGCAGAATAAATCCTGCATTTGTCTTGGATGGAAGGCCAGACTTCTGTCTGGAACGTTTGAATCTGTGCTTAGGGTGCAGCTTCCTTCTATTCAAGGGTGGTGATCATCTTGTCAACAAAGCATCTGATTTACAAGCTGAAGTCACAGGAGTAGGCTCCTATCGTATATATACATCCAGCAAGGGGAATAGGGGATTTCTTGCTTGTGGTATAACAAGCGCTGCACCTGCTTATGCTTGTTCTCCATCTTTTATGTGGCTAGATCAGGAACGTAGTTTGTGTTTGACCAAGAGTGCAGAACTAAGTGAAGTTTAGCTAACCCTACTTTTTACAGTGATGCCGCACTGAATGCATTCTAATGGCTTTCCAGATTAACGGTATCAAAATTAATATTTGCTAATGACAAAGGTATCAAGAAACACAAGTTTCTTTGTAACTCTTGGATTTTTTGCTTTCTTAGTCAATGCTACTTCTAAGCAAGAACCTTCTATAGTTGATGTGAAGCTAAATCCATTTCCCATACTGAATTTGGTGGTATAATTCTCATAAACTTTGAGGGAGAGAGGACTGACAAAGGATAATCCAGCCTCTGTTCTGAATACTAGGGACATTTTGAAGTGACAGGCGGAGGGAGAATACAGGAATGTACCAGGATCTCTTTATAAGTGCTTTTTCAATGCTGAAAGATCCTGTGCTCTTTGATGTACTGACCACATTTGACCCTGCATACTTCACAGGCATAGTTCAATCAGTTCAGCAGATGTTTACAGAGCACCAAAATTCAGAAACCTTTAATCTTCTTTGAATTAAATGCATTCTTTTCTCTCAATTGGCATCTCTAAATTTACAAAGCAGCACAATACCCTAATTTTAGCTGTGTTTGCATTCAATTACCTTATGTCATCTGAATGCAACAGAGTTCCCATTAGTTACTAATCAGTTACTGGTTAATTTTTTTTTTTTTCAAAACTATTGCTCTAAATTCTAGCAAAGTTAATTCACTGGGATTTATACAATGCTTTCCAGGGGCATGGGGTTTTATTACAGGAAATTAAGATAGATGTTCTTGATCAAAGCATTTGATCCTGTACTGTTTGTATCCTCTTAAAATTACTCTTGTAGGAGTTTACGGTACTGTATGTTTTTCTGAGTGTTCTAAGTTTGGATTATTTGTTTCATGCCCCCTTTCTGACAGGAGACTAGGCCAAAATTCATAATGACATGTACCCTTGGAATGGAGCGGTTTACTCAAGGAGAGACTATATTTGTGTGCTAAATTTTCTTAAAGAAAGGTACGTGGGAGCTGTTAAACTTTTGTTGGCTCTGGAAATGAGAAATGCAGTTAGCATGTGGGATGGGAATATTCCTGTCTGGCCTTCCTTTTTCTTGGCTGTAGCATGATGGAAGTCAGCAGGTCTTGGTTTTTCCAACTGAGAAAGTGGGGGTTTATGTACATTTCTTAAAGAAATGATTAGCTGAGTAGATAAAAGACCCTGAGATACTTTCACAAAAGATGCTCAGTAAAAGCAATTCATGTTTTGAAGGAACATACTATTTTGAGGGGGGATAACTCCTCCCCTTCCTACCTTATTCAGTGCTTGGCCTTTAAAATGGTGTCAACAAATGTAGTGTCTCTAACAGATGCTTTTGTGATGTGGTTCCTAATTTATTGAGAGCTGGACGCAAATCCATTGACTCATTTCATGTAAGCCACCAAAGAGCTACTTCCAGTTATTGCCTGGACCAGGTCTTAGAGCTGAAAGACGCCGTCTCTGACTGCCAGCCATGCTTCACAAGAAATATAAACACGCATTACAAATATTTCAACATTATAATTCAGCCTTTGAAGTTTAGGCACTTACTTGGCAAAGGATGTCTCCAAAGAGATATTTTTAGCAAACTCTATACAGACAGCTTCAGATCTTTGTCATTTTTCTTTGTGGATAATATTTTTGCTATCCATGAGGTGCCCAGAATTAAAGGATAATGACAAGATGCTCAAACTACAGTTGGATTCCAGTTCTCTTAGATTTGTTGAGAGCTGAGTGTATCTGCAGTAGAGACAGTTGCTCAGTTTTCCTCTGCTGCTCTGCGGTAGAGGTGGGGATGGGGCAGGGAGGCCATCTAATTTGTTTGCTTAATCTTGGCCCTTATTTTAACTGTAAGTCATGCCCATTTGCTGCTGAATTCCTGTTTGATTGCTGGGTTTCTGAAAGTGTTTGAGAAACCTGTTATGGATGTGACCAACAGTTACAGGCTTTTGAGAGGATCAGGAGAAGTAAATTGCTGAATTTAAAGATTAATTCCAGTACCATTATCACGCAGGGGGCTGGCACTGTATCATGCAGGGGGCTGGCACTGTATCAGCTGCCAAGCAGGATTCATCTGCCCTTAGTTGAGTGTGTGATAAATGATTGAGTCTCAAATAGAACTCCAATTAAAGTTAACAATTTATTAGAAGAATGAAGGCAAGCAAACAGCGCTGGGTGCGCCGGCAGTCTGTGCTCGACCAAGACACACACCTCACAGTCCCCGCTCCGGGCTTCAGCTAGAGACAATTTTTGTTCTTCTCATAGCATTTAAAAATATGTGGTATTTGTATAAATTGATAATGCTGTAGATGAGAAAAGCAGAAGGAATTGCAGGCAGTGATACTGGGTATATCTCTGATATGCGAATGATTGTGATGGGTATTGAGGAGCACTGGACTTAGCTGCTGGGTTTTGGGGTTAGTCTGATTATTTTTGTTGTGCCTCAGTTTCCTCATCTCAACATATCAGAACAATCTGATTTCATAAAACTACAGGTGGAGAGTGCTATGTAAGCCTGTAGGTTATCTTGGAGGTATTACTGTTATTACTGCTGAATAATTGGAGTTAGAATGGGTCTGTTCCCTAATCTGCTGTAGACACTGCTCCAAGACAGGCTTCTCTGGCCAAATTCTTCCCTTGCTCATACATCTTTGAAGCCCTTCCAGGACTGAGCCAATGTTCATGTACTTTTCTTCATAATTAGTGGTGATTCTACTGATAACTTACTTTACAAAATGTTTTGGTGGTGGTGGTGGTAGTTGTTATTTTTCAAAGTGCCTCAAGATTTGGATAGAAAATACTTTAAAGGGGCAAAATATCATTTTCTTGAAAGCTGGAAGGCAGGTACATCATATGGGGAAGTAGAATAAGGCCTGCAGCTCTAATTCATTGGAAGATGTTTTCTGGCATTATTAACAAGAGAAATATCCCAAAGGAGAGGAAAGCATCTTGAGGTTTGGTAACAAGCTGAAGAGACCTTTGCAGCTTTGGGCAATCCAGCACTGCAGCTGACCTGTGCTTTCAGGATTTGCTGAAGTTTCTATAATTTACATTATTAATGATTTATTTCATAATATTTTACTCAAGGGGATGGAAACAAACAAACAAACAACACAATGAAAACCCTAGCTTCTAGATCCTGCTCCTGTTCTAGTGTTACCATCTTAGACCTGGGGAGAGTAGTGATATTTTTATTATGTAACTAGGCTGGGAAAGTAGGGCTCAGTATGAACTGGGGCACGATGCGTGGAATAAAAAGTTCTGCTTTTTGCACAGACCTTTTCTGGCTGCTAGGATTATTTCTAAAGTAAGGGATTGTACTTGGCTTTCTTTTTTGCAGGTGCAGGTAAAATATGTTTCAAGACTCAGTTGAAGCTATTGCTATTTTTATTAATCACCCAAGGGATCACAAATGTAAATATTTCTGTTTCTATATTAATGCTACATTACTAAACTCCTTTTTTTAGTGCCTTTTGTATTTTCAGAAGTGAAGAGAATATTGCAGAGCAGCTGCATCCCAGTGATTTGTGAAGTTAAGAAGTATTGTCTTACCCTGTGTTGTATCAATGTGACAAACTATATTCTTGATATTATGTATATTCCTGGGGCTTTACCGGGAAACTGGTAGAACTTTCCAAATGTCCATTTATCAGTACTTTAAAAGACGGCTGATTAATGTTATTTGCATATGAGCAACAGAATGCGTAAACATTAACTGGGGACTCACTCAAATGAACGCTTTCAGTTGGATTCACAACAGCAACACTTAGCCAAAAGTGAGAGTAGCTCTACTTGGAAATGTCATCAACCAAACCTGGACACTTGCAGTATACTAACATTTGTTTGTTCTATTTCCTTCTCCCCATATATTTCCTCCAATTTCCAAAATCAGAATGAGACTTTGGCCCTGTCCATGGACCACTGAAAAACATCTCCCTTGCATATCTTGCCGCACACCCTTCCTACCCATGATATAAGGATTAGTGCCTCTTCTGCAGTCATTGGTAGTAGTAAACTGTGATCAAATGGAAAGCTCAGAGAAATGCAGTGACAAGGAAGGGTCTGCATGCCTCATAAGTTCTGGGGCCAGCTGAAATAATATATTTTTAGAATGCATAAATAAAAACACTAATACTTCAGCATCTTTTCTCTTAAGTGCCCAGGCTCTTTGTGTGTATGAACTCATTAAGCCTCCTAAAGTGACCTGCTAAAGACAGGAATTATGTGTCTGTTCTCATGTAGGGTAACTGAGGCACACCCTATGTAGGTTTTTTCTTTTTTTCTTTTTTTTTTTTTTTTTCTGTAGGTTTTGTTTCAGTGCATGGGAAATAACAGATGATTTGGATTCTATTTTACTTGATGCAGTTCCCTGTGCTGTAACCACAAGAGCATCCTTCCTCTGTACATACATCATCTACTACTAGAAACAGAAATGTCAAAATATTCACAATTTAAACACTTGCATCATTGCTGAATGCCAGGAATTTAATGTGCATTTATTCTGCTGAAAGATCTGTCTACCTGAAATCACCTTTGGGGATGTGTTAGGGATGCCTTGGTTTATAACTCTTCTAGTAGAGTTGTGGAGTAGAACGAGAGGAAATGCATTAAGGAATGAGTTAGAAATTAGAGAGGGCCTTAAGGTGGATATTCCTGTGTTTTACTGTAAATGAGGTACTGGATTTTGCTCTCAGCATTCTTGGGTGCTCATAAAATAATTCAAATTCAAGCACAAAGTATGTCTCTCTCTTCTGCATACTGTAGGCTTGTGGTCCACGTCAGCATTGCTGCTTGAACATGCTTGTCCACAATGGGCTTTGTTCATCATACCAGAGCCAAGCGGCATTCCAGGAGGAGCACTCAGTGAGGCTGCTAATGCAAGCAGAAGCATCACATACTACAAATCCTTCCTGGTCTTTGTAAATTTAGCCAGGGTTATTCATGAAGAGTGCAGCCTTTGATACACCATATAGAGGATAGGTGTTCAGCTGTTTATTAGCTTCACTGTGATCATTTTCATCAAAATCAAATGAATTGTGTTCTGTATGGATGCAGCTTGAAGTAAGGAGGGTGTGAGAAAGTTGCCACGGCCTCTTTTGAAATCTTTGCAAGCTATCTGCTCCACTAGCCTGTTTCCAAATGGAGCCAGCAAAACCTGGTGCAAGAAGAACATGGGGCATTGGAGAGAGTTAACCTCTGTTTAACAGTTGTTGCAGTTAGGGTATGGCATGAAACCTGTAGCCTGTTGATGTGACTGGCCACAGGGAGAACGGACAGTCCTGTCCTGCTGCCACAGGTATATCCAAACCCTGCTTGGATGTAGTCCAAATTTAGGTGCCTGCAGAATGGACAGAGCCCTTCCTTCCCCTTCTTCCCTGTGCCTAATCCATGTGCTTCTTTACTCCCTTTTCGCTGGATTTGGCTGTTGTGTAGTTGGAGGGTGGGACAAACCAGCTCACGGATGATATGAAAGAAAGATCTCCCTTTCCAGGGGTGTGGAGATGGACAGTACCTTAGAACTGCTGCAGTCTCGGGAATATGGTGGGAGTGTGTGGCCAGGATGGGAAGGATCAATAAAGAATGCTGCAGGGGGGAGAGAAGAGGACCTCCGTCTCTTTCTCTCTCCAAGAACCAATTCAGAGACCTGCATTGACACTCCTAGAAACAGAACTTGGCAGCAACTTCTGTCCTTTCTGTGTAAGTGCCTTGTGCCCGGGGCCCAATTCCCATGAGAAATGTCAACATTAAATAATGTTTCAAAAGTGGAAATGATCTCATTCTTCCTAGAGCTTATTTGGGTTTTCTGTCTTGGTTACTATTTATGGGAAATAGCTGGTTGTATCCAACTTGTCAAGCAGTGCAGATCACTGTCTGGAAGACCTCTTTATTTTCCACTCCATTGGTCTCCATCTTTAGACTTTGTTGACACTGAGTTGGCATTTCCCTCAGGTTGCTGCTAGACACTTCTGAAAGCTTTATTGGTAGGAAAGGCTCTTTCCTAGAGAGGTTGTCATCTTGTTCTCTTATTCTTGTCATAATCAATTTGATTGTGAAAGCATATGAAATTAGGTTATTTCCTTTTTTCTTTTTAAATCTGGAAATTTGCCCATTTTTGCATGTTTAACTGTGGTGTAGTAGATACACTACAGCCTCAATACCTTTTAGAAAACTGAGCAAATAAGCATATCCCCTGTCTTTTTCCCACTCACTTTCTACTGCGGCTGGATATGGCGAGAGTTTTTGCCCACCCACGCCCTGCTCTTGCTTCTCTTGTCCTTTAACTAGGAAACCAGATAATTGAATTGAATCTCCGAGATTAAGTTAATGGAAAACTCCACCCATTTTGAATGAGCTTTCCCAGGCCATGACTGGAGAATGACCTTCCACAGGAAACTAATGCCCGTCACAAACCACATCATCTTTCACCTAGGTGCAAATCTTTTCTTTCCCTTTCTTTACTATATGTACACGTACCCATAACAAAGCACTCCTGGTCACACTTAGCCCTAGAGATGAGTAGTTGTAGTGTTAAGCAGTGGGCTGCACAAAGCCTCAGAAATTTGAAGAAGGAAAAAAATAAAAGAAACACTGAAAAGAGTTGCTTTTATCTTTACCTAAACCTCTACCTCAAACCCCAGCTACCCTCTCGCATTGTATTTTTGTTCTCAAAGTGATACACAGCTGCTGTTGAAATGCAAAAGCACAGTTGTATTGACCCTGCCTCTTCTTCCCTAAACCAGTCTGATAGTAAGACAATAACAGTGCTTTCTCTGTTCAGTTGCCCTTGTTAGCCCTGTAGGGATTATATTGTTGCTGTTAGGGCTCCTTCATGAAGCAGCGTGTCTATCCACCTTGGGTACTGGTGGCCGGAGCTCCTGGTGGTTTAGTGGTAAGGGCAGAGCCCAGCTCCCATCCCTACCTCCCAAATCTGCTTCCCAGCTTCAGGCTCTAGGAAGGTGGTACCACGTATTCCTCTTCTCTAGGTCAAGAGACTGCACACATCTTTTCCTATCTGTATTCTGGGCCTCATCATAGTCATCTGCTTATGTGCCAACAGCTGTCTCCTTCTCCAAAAACCATAGTTAAAGAAATTAACTGTTGTAGTGGGATTTGAATGGGCAAGTATCTGCTCTCTATTTTGATGGTGGCAATCTTTGTTTAGTGATAACATAAGCATTAAGATCTGGCTCCAAGAATTGAAAAATAGTGGCCCAATGCTGGCAGAGATGGCAGTAGCGTGGTTTTTCCTGTTTGCTTGCTGTCCCAAGACTTCAGGACTCTGTAGTGTTTTGTGTGTTTCTGGAGGTTTCTCAAAAGCTTTGGAAGTGGATTCTGAAAGGGTTGTAAGAAAAAAAAGCAGAGAACTTCTCAGGGAGGAGGTTCGGTGTAAACAATGGGATGGTGAAAACAGGCACGACACAATTGCCAAATTTGTGCTACCAGAGCCTGTAGCACAGAAAGTCCTTTTCCTTCAGGGCTGTTAGCAGTGTGACCGCTTTCTCCTTCTGTCCAATCACTGAAGCTACCAGCTGTCCCACGACACTTTTATCCATGCTGCCTGTGTGCATATCAGCTCCCAGTATGCACAGTTGCGTGCTCCATAAGTTGCCCACAGAGCCTGAGCGGCTGCTGCTCCAGCTGCTGCTCCTCCCCTTTCTGGCTGCTGTGTCCCACCACCTCATCCTGCTGAGCTTTTGGCTGCTTGTTGCATTTATTTGTCCCGGCCACTGCCTTTTGGTGTGAATCATGCAGTTATTTGTGTATGGTGGGTTGTTTTTTTCGTATACGTATATATAAATATTCTGTCTCTCTTTAACAGAATCTGAGCAATTTGGAGTCAGCAAGGCTGATGCTCAGACATCCATCCTTGCTGTATCTGTTCTGCCTTCCCAGATAGCACTTTATTTTTTACATATGATTCCAGTCACCAGTGGTTTTAGTGCCCGGTTTTGCTAGCTGCTTTGCCGTGTTGCCTGTACAGAGCCGAGCAGCATTACTCTGAGTGTTCCCTGGCTTCTGACCCAGAAGAGCTCCAGTGCTATGTGTGGTGGTGATAACTGGCATTTCTGAAGGTAACCACTGTATTGAGCTGTGTGCATTTACATTGGAACAGGTCTGACACCAAAACTGTCTCTTGTAGTTTCCAGTTCTTGAAAATGCCATTTGCATGCTTCATGTCAGGAGAAAGTTGAGTAACAAAATGTGTTATGCAGAGAAAGTGAGATCTTTGGAAGGCAGAAATGCATTTCAATATCTTCCTTACCCAGAGGCTTTCACTAAAGAGCCAAATTCTGTGGGAGTGTGAATGGAAACTTTTCAAAACTTTGCCGTTTTAACATTTTTACTGCAGTAGGGAACTGGCTTCCTAACTCCTGGGGTTAGGAGCATGCTTGGGTATATAAATGACAATTGTTATCAGCCTTAGAACGATTCACATGCACTGTGAAGTGGCATGGCTGTTTTGAGAGGAGGGGCTGGCATTCACTATGCCACCGGACATGTACGTAGCTTTATGTTTCAAGTTAGCGTCAGCGTGCAGTAGGCATCATAGTGCTGTCGTAGAGAAACGCATACTTTTGTATCCAAAAGAATTGTGTTGTATGCTCAGTAACTTCAGACTCATTACTAAATGTGTACTTGAGTAAACTTACTGTTGGGCCGATGTACGGTTATGTTGTGTGCATGGTTTCAAGAATAAGAATATTTCCATTGTGGGACTTGGATCCAGATTGATTTGATAGCATGGATCCAGATTAATTTGATAGTGAGACCAAATTATATGATATAAGGTGTAAGTGCAGGAAACCTGCCTGGAAGGAGGCTGGCATCTTCACAGCCAGTCTTATGGAAGCAAAGCCCAGTTGTGACACTGTCCCTGTCCGGTTTGCACAAGTTTGCTTTTCTCCTGGCTGTCTGTGTAAGAGAGCAAGAGCTAATCATATTGGTTGCTGTAGTATCTTGAGAGACGTGAACCCCCTAATAAGGCAAGCAGCATTCTTCATGGAACGATTGGCTTCAGTTCTCACTGCTTGTAGCAAGTGGTCACGTATTCACCTTCTCACTGAAATGGTCACTTAAAAAGGTAAATGTGAAAGGTCAGAAGAATGTCAGAAGGATCTGAAAGGATTGACTTCTCTGTCTTTTCTGGAGGGAGGTAGCTGTCCTTTATTGAGATAGTGATGGTGAACAGTCATGTACAGTTCAAATGTTTGGTGATATAAAGTGTTAGGGTTATGCTTTCTACTCCACATCCCTGTCCTTTTGCTCTGTGGTTGCAGGCTGGAAAGTAAGGCATAGGGTAATAAAGTAAATTTCTTCACACCTTGTAGCACATCTGGGTAAGTAAAAATATGCTCTAAAATGAAGAAGTGTGGAGCTTCATGCTTCCCTGGCAGGTGATAGCTCTGTGCCCTCCCTCATCTCCAAGTGTCCCAAGCAGGAGCTGTGAAAGCGAGAGACCACATGCAAGAGGCTTGGATTTTGTGTCTTCATCCCCTCTTGATTAGAAAAAGATCCCAGTTGAGTGCCAAGTGTTTCCTTTAGGAAAGAATGGATCTCCAGGGGCCTTGACTTCCCCTTCTGAGTTGTTACTAGTACATGGGATTGGATGCTTCTGATGTTTTGCTCTAATTAACCAGAACATTAATCTGAGAGTCTAATATAAAAACACTGCTGACGGACTGTGGGAGCTCCCAAGAAGCCTCCTGGAGAGGATGTGAGTTTTGAGTTACCAGTTGTGCAGCAGAAGCTAGATTTCCAATGGTGAAGACACTGTCAGGAAAATCAGTCTTCTCATAGAGTTGCCATGCTAGATAGGAGCAGAGGCTGAAGCTGTAGTAGCTACTGCTTGGCCTGTCTTTACTTTCCAGTTAGAAAGTGTCTCAGAGTAAAGCGAAGAAATATATATGTCTTGGGCCAGGCAGCATTTTTCACCAGGAAGGAGACAGCAGGTGAGGAGAGAAACTTACTCAGAGGGGACTCTTTATCTACAGTTAGTTAGCATGGGGCCTGCTGTCCCCTTTCTGCTGCTCTTCCTTTGGTGGTGCCCTCCATGTCGCTATCCCACCTGCCTCTTGTGGGGCGACAAGGGGACGCTTTGCCCACCTGGAGCTCCTCACCCCTCTCTCCTCTGTGTCCCTGCCATAGGGGCTAGCTGATGAGCAGACCAGGCACTGGGAGAAAGTCTCGTGCTGGGAATTTGTCCTTTTGTTCAGGTGGCATGAACCTGGTTGAACTTGGTTCCTGGGCCAAGAGCACATACGGCTCCTCCACTCTTGGCAACTCCACGGCCTTGTCCCGCAGGCCACACACAGCTCAGCATCTCCTGTTGATTAGATTGTTTTGATGTCTCTCTCATTCAGAGCCTGTGGCGTATCATTTTTTCCAAAGCAATGGGCCCTTCAGAAAGGCCTTAAGTCTTTGCCAGCCAGAGGAGTTGCAGCCGAGTGCGCCTGGTCAGCTCGTGTGACCTTCTTATGGTCCGGGGAGCCCAGTGCAGTGCTGGTGCTGCAGCAGGAGGAGAATGGTGCTGCTCTGCCAAGTTACGTGGGTTGGGGTGGATTAATCAGTTTCTGAGGGTGTTTCCAAGAGCTGTGGGTGGCACCTCTTCAAAATGTTCCCATTAACGTGGTGAGGTCAGTAAAAGCAGTGTTCAGGCGATGAAGCTTTGAAGCCTCTTCCTTCCACCCCCTCCAGCATCAGCTGTTTACAAAGGTCATACTTAAAGATTTTACTTGATTGCTCCCAACTGCATATTTTGTTTGGGATGCAGATTTGTGCTTTGTTTTGTTGTTGGTTAGTGCAAGCAGAGAGGTGGGAAGAAAAAGGACAAAGAGGTTTTCTCTGTTGTGAATTGAGTAGGGTTTGCTTTTCCACTTCCACGCTGACTGGCAGCCATCTAGGGCCAGGCACCAACCACAAGGAGAGTGAATGTCAGCTGCCTTCATCCCTCCTCGCCTGGCAGAGCTTCAGGGTCACTGGGGCACATGAGGCCACATGGGGTACAGGCAGCCCATGCTCCTGTGGCCGTCTCCCTCATGTCCTAGTGGGCTTGTGCTGTGGTACGGTGGGGAGCTCTACATGACCTGTGGATTGAGAGCTTTCTCTGAGCTCACTAGGTTATTGGTTGGGTTCTCTTCTGTGTTTTCTTACCATAGCACCACAGTGAAGTTCAGCCCTGCTATAAATAGAGGGGTGTGCTGGTGCCAGAGCTGTTATCTCCTTTTTAAAGGCTTAATAAAATTAAGTGACTTAGATTCACTCTTTGGTAGCATCGGCATTTGCAAGTACAGGAGCACAGGGAAAACAAATTAATGGGAAACAAAACTGCAGTGTTGTTCTATCCTACCAGGAATAGGAGGCGTGCAAATGCTAAACAGCCTGTTGCCTGCTGATGCTAGGGCATGCTTTACCTTAAGTAAAGGTTAATCCATTCTGAGCCTGGGCTAGTGCTACGCTCCCCTGACACTGCAAAACCATCAGAAGGCGAGTTTTTACTTTGTTAGATAATTTCTTGAAATAATTTAATCGTGGATGCTGGTGTGTGTTCAGCACTTGTTTAATTTGGGTGTGTCAACAAGCTGCCTGTTTTGCTCTCAGATACCTATTTTATATTTGTCTTTTCCCACCTATCAAAGAAGAAAGAGAGTGTAATGTAGAACAGACTCAACAGGGAGAGTGCAGCAAAGTTCCTAACTTTTGGAAAAGTGTCCAGCATGAGGGATGTTTTAGTATGGAGAAGGTAGCCCCAGAATTTTCAGTGACAGTTACTGGCGGTTGACAGCACTCATCTTTCTCTAGTACAAGATTGAAGGGGACAAAATAATGATTAAAAAAAGAAAGATCTGCATCATCATAAAGCAGCTGTAGTGCTATTAAAACCTCCTTGCACGTGTGTGGTGAGATCCATTTGTATTCTTAGAACTCCAGCATCTTGCACACTCCAAAATACATGGCTAATGTAATAGCCATATAATGTTATAAAAAGCCTTTATTTGTGACACAGCAGCTGCATTTCTGGCAACAAATATCTTATTGTCACCCCAAATTCAATTAAAAATTCACAAGATAAAGTGCTGTCCTCACAGAGAGTAGCCAGCACATCCAAAACAAAGAAAGAAAGAAAAAAAAAAAAAAAAAAGCAAGTCTATTTCTGTATGAAACTTTTAGTTATTTTACCTTAAAAGGTATTAAGGGCTGCCTGAAGATCATAAACTTAATTTAAGGTTTGTCTTCCTCAAAATACCCTGGTGAAATTAGAAGGGTTACATTAAAATAAATAAATAAATAAATAAATAAGTGTATTTACTTCTGGTTAGTTTTTCAAAATAATGATTAAAAAAAAAAAAAACAAAAAAACATTTTGAGCAAACAAATCTTGGGCAGAGGTGCCGTTATTTGTGGCTCCCCTCTGTGGTGGAGCAGCAGCTCTGCTGGTGTGCCTCAGCCCATGTTCAGGTAGGGCTAAGCAGGGTCGGGCCCGGTTAGTACTTGGATGTTAGTACTAGTCCTTTCCACCCCTCGCCTCTGTGAAAAGCATATTTAAGAAAAATCACAATATTCTCTCACTTTACAGTCATCACAATCTTCACAAACCTGCATCAAAAAGAAAAAGAATTCCCCACACCAAAATAAACATAACATCATCACAACACCGACAAGATGTACAATTTACACACACACCACCCCTCGTCCCTTCACCACGCTAACATGAAGTATATTCTTTCACAATATTACATTATAACAATCATCCAGTCCATGTTTTGCCCGTTTCCTTTCTCAACTATCATCCTTATCTCAAATTCCTCAAGCCCCACGTTGGGCGCCAAAAAGGATGGTGATGGTTTTACTCGGGTGGGCAGCCGAATTCCACCACAACCGCTCTCTCACTCCCCCTCCTCAAAGAGGAGTGAGGAGAAAATACGATGAAAGGGGCTCAAGGGTTGAGATAAGGACAAGGAGATCGCGCAATAATTATCGTGACGGGCAAAACAGACTCAGCATAGAGAGAAAGTAAGATTTATTGCTTATACTAACAAGCTAGAGAAGTGAGAAACAAAGAAAAGAAACGAAAAGCACCTTTCCCCCATCCACCCTCTTCCACCTCCTCCCCCCGAGCGGCGCAGGGGAACGGGGGAATGGGGGTCATGGTCAGTCTACAGCACTTCTTCTCTGCCGCTCCTTCTCGATCACTCTTGTCCCCTGTGCTGTGGGGTCCCACCCACGGGATGCAGTCCTTGCCGAACTGATCCAACGTGGGCTGCCCACAGGCAGCAGCTCTTCAAGAACTGCTCCAGATATGGGTCCGTACCACGGGGTCCATCCCTTGGGAGCAAACTGCTCCAACCTGGGTCCCCCACGGGCAGCAGCTCCTGCCGGGTCACCTGCTCCTGCGTGGTCTCCTCTCCACGGGCTGCAGGTCCGGCCCGGAATCTGCTCCGGCAGGGGTCTTCCACAGGCCGCAGTCTCCTTCGGGGCACAGGCTCCACCGTGGTCTCCTCCACGGGCTGCAGCGTGGAACCCTGCTCCACCGTGGTACTCCATGGGCTGCAGGGGGACATCCTGCTTCACCATGGTCCTCACCACAGGCCGCAGGGGACTTCTGCTCCGGCGCCTGGAGCACCTCTCCCCCTCCTTCTTCACTGACCTTGGCGCCTGCAAGGCTGTTTCTCACTCCTCTCACCCTCCCAGCTGCTGAGAGGCGCAGCGGTTTTTTCCCTGTCTTAAATATGCTCTCACAGAGGCGCAAAACAACATTGCTTATTGGCTCAGCTCTGGTCAGCATTGGGGCCCTTACCAAACATGGGGCAGCTTCTAGATCCTTCTCACAGAAGCCACCCCTATAGCCCCCCTGCTACCAAAACCTTGCCACGTAAAACCACTACAAGGGCGTAAGTCCTCCTAGGACATGCTGTGTTTTGTTCCTCTTGTTGACTTTTTCTTTTAATCTCCGTCAGCTGCAAGAGACTTGGGACCATGCTGAGATGCCTTTGCCCTGCATTAAAAGGGTTCTTCTGGCACAGAGAACTCATCTGGTTGTCAGCATGGCACAGGGGTGGCTGTAAATGAATTAAACTGAAATGCTGGTTGCCTTATGCTCTTGTGGTGGGAAAGAACTTTCTATTCTTGTTGGTTGGCTGTTGCTTAAAAAAAAAAGGGGGGGGGGGCGGGAAATACAGAAGTTTTCCATCTAAGATACAGTGATGCCAGTATTTCATTTTGATGTGATACTTTCTAAAATTCCCCAAATGTCTATGTGCAATTTTGTTGAGCTGCTTTTGAATTCTAAGATATCGGATAGGTATTCCTTATCCTTGATGTCACCTCTGGTTAGGGTTAGGATTTTTGTTCATTTATCCTGTCCTTCTGGTAGTACTTAGCATTTCTGGAATCTGAAGATGCCACAAAGCCATCCTGCACATCCAGCTGTGGGAGCTGCCGCGACCTCTTCTTACTTTTACTTCCCATGCTCTGCCATCTCTTCTTTCCCCCAGGCTGGGTTCAAGCCCACCAGAGGCACATTTTCCCAACATGGGGTGGTTGTTTTTTGTTGTTGTTGTTTTAGAGAGTGGGTAGGAGTGGGTAGTAAGTCCTGGTAACTTGGGATAGTTTTATAATACAGTGTTTTGTTTTGTTTTGTTTTTAATGGAGTTTCTTATATATAAAGAACAGTGCTTTTCCTGTGATTTCTATAGCATCTAAGATTTTGGAGTTGGAGAGTAGGAGAGAAGTATACATACCTCCTTTTTTTCCAAGTGAGTAATTATTTGATGTGCTCTGTTTCAGTGCATGTTACCATGGCGATGACTGCAGGGACTACAACATCCTTTCCCATGAGCAACCACACCCGGGAGAGAGTGACAGTGGCCAAGCTTACGCTGGAGAACTTCTACAGCAACCTAATTATCCAGCACGAAGAAAGAGAAACAAGGTACCAGCTCTGCTTTCTCTCACCTTTCTCCAGCTTTTCTTGGTTGGCTTTTGGCAGCATTTGTTCAGGGGGAGTTTCAGCCCCATGCACAGAGTGGGTCTCAGCAGGTTTTCATTACTTGGTAGCATCACCTAAGGGCACAGCTGGTATCTGTGCTGGCAGACCTGTGAACATCCCCTCCTGTACCAAGTAGTCACTGAGTAACTGAGTGCCTCTGCTCTTGAAGTTCTCATACAACTTATCACCTTATCAAATTATTATTACTTTATGGAAACCGCTCTGTGCATGGTCTTACTTTGCTGCACATGTGAGGTTTTTATTTGTGTGTGTGGTTTTGGTGACCTCTGATTCCTTCACATGTGCCACAGGGAATAAACCCTACAGAGGCAAATGCTGCAGAGCTGCTGATGTTTGCTAACTTGTTTTTGTATAAGGCAGTGGCGTGTGGTGTTTATTCATGCTCTGCAGCGCTGAGCTCGTGCCAAGACTTGTAAACTGCAGAAGGGAGCGTGAGAGACATGGGGAACAGGGTTGATGGTATAGAGGTGTTTGACAGGGTGATGCAGTGAGGAAACAAGGCAGCTGTTATAATGGAAATAGATGGCAGGAAAGAGTGTAGGGCTGGTAACAAAGTGTTGGAAGGCTCATGATTGGGAAGGAAGAGTTTTGGGGATGACATTGTACCCACACTCTAAGTTTCTTCTGTGTGATGCTGACTGGTACTATGTGCGAGAGAGTATGTGCTGGTCATCTCTCCTTTAACTCCTCATCAGCTCCACTCCACGGTGCTGAAGTGCTGCTTGAATTAAGTGTCAAAGCACCAAGCACTTGATTGTAATGAATATTGTGTTTAAAATTGTCATCAGTATGTGAAATTATCATTCTCCTGCTAATACATTTTTAATTGAGGGATTTTCAGCCAAGCAGCAGGGTTTCCCTCTTCATCATATTTAGTCATTATCCCATGTATATAGTCATTATCCCGTGTAATTGAGTTGCTTCTAGTTAAGCAAATTGTCTACTGAGGGCCTTTATTTTAGGGGACCCTGCACTCCTCAAGTGCAGGAAGGCAGGAGCATCCTGGCACCCAGCACTCAAACTGAGCTGCTGCCAGCAGGTGACCAGCTTCCTGAGGCTGCACCCTGACAGTCATACAGAAGCACCCTGGGGGTGCACAAAGAGAGCTCCAGTATCCACACTAGCCCCCTTGCTGTGTATGGGCTCCCTGCCATCTGTGGGATACTCTAGGCTTCACTCCCTGCACAGAGCCTCCCAGCCTGGCTGGGCACCAGCAGCAGGAGTCCAGGAGGGGCAACCCCTGGCCCAAGCAGGACCTGGGAGGAGGTGGTGGCAAATCCAGGAGTGTGCAGTGAGTTAGCATGAGGCTAAGGGGTGCAGGACTAGTTGTGTGACTGCGGAACAGAGAGCAAGACTGGGAGCAATGGTGAAAACTGGAGCTGGGTTGAGGAGCTGGAGGTAAAGCTGAGATGGTTTTTCCACCATTTCAATATTTTTATCAATTTGTGTTATGAGTCAAAATAACCAGCCTTACTTGATTATTATATAAAGAAATAAGAGTCCATTAGGCTGACTATATGATTGGGCCTTTAGTGCCTAATTCTGCAATCATAAAAGTACGTGCTTAAATTTGCTTATATGTTTTCAGCAGGTTTGGTTACAAATGAGGAAATGTATGGAGTAGGCAATAAGTTCTCAAATTTCTGTTTGAGTCAAATGCTTTGGTATCTGGACTATGACAGGAAAAGGGGTTGTCTTACTGTAATGTTATGGTGGTTTTTTGTTTTGTTTTTGTTTTATTTAATTAAAAAATAAATCTATTGTTTTACTCCTTTGCAGGCAGAAAAAACTAGAAGTGGCTATGGAAGAAGAAGGACTTGCAGATGAGGAGGTAATACAACATGAATAACCTTTGAAGAGATTGCTTTGTCTTTTGTTAGCACTTCTTAAAGATGGAATTTGAGGAGTTTACAGGCACATTAGCTATCAGGACAGTAAGTTTCAGTTTGTAAGTGAACGTTGCTTTTGTAAATAGTGAGGAAATCTGTGCATATGCTTGAATGTGATGCTTTGAGTAGCTGAGGGCTTTTCACACCCCTTTTTAGTCATTATGAAGCATGTGACCACAGCAAGTATGTAACATGTTTTTCAAAATTTAAAATTGTTTGGCATGTGATTTGGCTACAGGTAAGAAAAGGGTGAGATGTACTTGGGAGAAAGCACTTGGGGAGAAAGGAAAATGCTGAACCATTTTTTTTTTTCTTGATTTAATAAATAAAGCAGGTGTTCCCTTGATCCCTTAGGATACAGATCTGAAGGGAACTCTTTCCAGATGGCACATCTCAGAACTTTTCTGAGGTTTATCACATCATTGCTGCCTGTACTTCTTCCAGAATAGACACTGGAATAAATAGTAGCAGCAGCCTCAGTCATTTCTAGTTATTTCTCAAGTTTTTTGGGTTGATATAACTTCTGGAAAGAGAGAAAGGCTAATGTGGGTGTGTAATGCCATCTTGTGGTTTTAAATGACACAGTTGTTGTTCTCCAAAATCTAGCAGGCCTGATTGATGGGTTTCATTAACAGTAAATGAGATATTCTTGGCATTTTTGGGAGCATAAGCTGGCATTTGTCTTTTTTCAGGATGAATTCCATTAATATTCTTATAGGACAAAATACATGGCAGGACTGGGACAGATCTTTCTTTCAAATACAAGTGTTTTCCTGCCCTAAAACAAATAGATTTTGTTATAGTATAGAGTAAGCTGGATTTCTGCTGCCTGTTGTTGCCCGTCATTTGTGTTTTTGGCAGGGTGCAAGTTTTAGCTTTTAATGATCCTTTATGCTGCTGAAAAGCGGAGTCCTTGTCTTAGCTGGTGACTTTGGCCTTCGGACTGATGCACCTTGTTTGAACCTGTATGTTTTTTTCATTTTTTCTATTACTGCCTCTTTATATGTAAGTAATAAACAAACAAAAAGCTGTGCCTGAGGCCTCTTCATAAAAGACTGTGGATCACACTTCAAGGAATTCAGGAAGATTTCCCCTTTCACATTTTCTCCGTACTCATAGGGAGAATGCTTTACAGGAAAAGAGATTACATATCTTGACTTTCTACTGTCAAATGACTTAAATTCTCATGTGTCTTCCTAGAAAAAACTGCGCAGGTCACAACATGCTCGCAAAGAAACAGAGTTTCTGCGACTGAAGAGGACGAGACTTGGCTTGGATGACTTTGAATCTTTGAAAGTTATAGGGAGAGGAGCATTTGGGGAGGTTTGTGGCTTTCTTGCTTGAATGGGATATTAAAATTGGATTGAACATGAAAAAGAAACACTTCAATTAAAGAATAAAAAGTTTCAGTTGAGCAGCTCTATTTTAGGAGAATAGCTATTTAAGTAATTTTGCACGTGTAATACGACCAGTACGTACATGGATTTATCAAGGCCACTGGAAAAGGTCTGTTTCCCACAGCTTCCATTCCTATTAGCCCCAGCTGATGTTGCCCATGCATCCACCCAGAAATGATGGAGTTGCGGTGGCACAGCTCATCTCCATAAAAGTCCTCCCTGCCCTGTGTCACGTCATGGTTGTGCCTACTCCTGAATTTTAGCATCAGTCTCTCAGTCTCTCAGCGATGTGGAATTTAGTGTGCCTGCTAATTTTTTAAAACAATGACTGCTTCAGCTATTTGTTGATTGCTAGTGTTAGCTTTGTACATGTGCTTTTCAATGTTTAACAAAATAACCTTTCCAGTTTAGAGCCGTCCTTATGTTCCACACTGGGGTTTAGTTTGAGGTAGATGGGATTGATTGGGTTATTTTTCTCATTAAAGGTACGTCTCGTTCAGAAGAAGGATACCGGTCATATTTATGCAATGAAGATACTACGAAAAGCAGATATGCTGGAGAAAGAACAGGTTTGTTTTGTATAGGTCCCCTAGATTTCAAAGTTACTTTGCCTAGAAAAATTCCAAATTTCTCTTTGGCAGGTATTATTTAGTTGTATTTTTCACTTCTATAGCCCCAATAATTGTACTGCTGTCCAAGGCATCTATGGAGTTGCTAGCTCAGTACAACAGAGTAAGTAGAAGTTAGCATTCTTGAAAATGTTTTATTTACAACCAATTTGGAACAGTGATAAGGATGGTGTTTTTTTCTTTTAGCCTCTTCCTTTATCAATGTGCACCTTATAGCACTTCTTTGTAAGACTACATTTCAAAGAAAATTCTTCTTGAAAAGCAATAATACGTCGAAGTAAAAACTGAGAATGCTTGATGTTTTCTTTTCATGGTCAGATACCACCAGGTGTTATCTTGTTTGTTGTTTGGCTTTGGTTTTGGTTTTGCTTGGTTTTGTTTTGTTTTGTTGGATCTTGAGATTAGAGGGGTTTTGTTTGTTTTGCTTTGTATTTTTTTTGCTTTTGCTTTGTAATCCAGAATTCGCTGGATTCTGATAGGTTCCTGATAGGACAAAACAAGTCCTTTAGCAATATGAAGAACAGAAATCAAGTGTGGATGTCTCAAGCAAAAGTGCAGCTAGAAAAAGTTGGGGTTACTTAGCCTGGAGAAGATAAGACTCTGGGGAGACCTTATAGCAGCCTTCCAGTACCTAAAAGGAGCCTAAAGGAAAGATGGGGAGAGATTCATGATCACAGAGTGTAGTGATAGGACAAGGAGTAACTGCTTTAAACTAAAAGACAGTAGGTTTAGAATAGATATTAGGAAGAAATTTTTCACCCAGAGGGTGGTGAGGCCCTGGCACAGGTTGCGCAGAGAAGCTGTGGATGTCCCCTCCCTGGAAGTGTTCAAGGCCAGGCTGGATGGGGTTTTGGGTAGCCTGGTCCAGTGGGAGGGGGCTTGGAACCAGATGGTTCCTTCCGACCCAAACTGTTCTATCTTCCTTACCTGTCCAAACCCATCATTTTTTCTTATATTATCTTTCTCAGCAATGTTACTAGTAGTACTACTACATATTTTAAAGTCATCCCAGGACAGACATTTTGTCTACTCAGCGCTGTGCCTGAATGTAGGGAAGCAGAGGAGCATTATGTTCTGCCCCACAGCCAGGATGTGTGTGGTCTGCTGGCTGAAGCCCTACCCTCATTTCATAACCTGACGTGGCAAGGAAGCTTAGATCACAGTCCATATTTAGTCTGTGTCTGTAACGTTCCCTGGAGAGTATTTATTTGCTCTAACTTTCATTGCCTGGTTTGTTAAATGAGAAAGCTAAAACTTTCAAGCACAGTGGCACTGTGAGGTTTTTCTGGCTGCTTTTTAAGCAAGGTTTTAATGTTATAGTTCATAGCTACATTTAGAAGCAGAGTAGTGGAGGGTGGAAAGAAATCTTTTCTAATGAGAATATATGGAATAGATAGGGCTAGATAAATTAGAGTTGGAGTGTCCACTACAGAGAGGGAAGCCATTGCCCTACAAAAAAGACACACATCAGAAAGATGTTAGAACTGAGATTTTGCTTATTGGAAATATTGCTTGAATCTGGAATAATGGTACATATTTTCTTTCCAGAAGCCACTTCCTGGTATCTGAAATGTGAAAATCTTACAGGTGTCAATAAATGTTTTTCCATGCAGATATTTTTCATTTTCCTCCACCACTAGGGTATATTCTAGTAAAACACACACCCTTCCTCCCATCTCTATTACTCTTTGTTTCCAGTGAATTCATGAGGTAGCAGCTCTCAGTATGTTTTCCAAAGACTCATCTGGGACTGGAATATCTTAAGCATGGTCAGACGTTCCCAAGCTCACTTGCCCAGGACCAATGTCAGCAGCAGTGGTGAATATATCAGTTCTGGGCCAGCTTTGTGCACATCATTTGATGGAATTGCTCCCTCTTCTCTTCCCTTTTCTTTCCCCCTGTTAAAATAGCCCATGGCCATTTTTTGCCCTTCTTGAATACTGGCCATTCAACTCACTGATACTTAAGGTCATCCCTGCAAACTGAGACTCATCCCAGCCCTTTTTCCCTTTGGTCAAGGTGTTTGCCATGCAGTTCACATAAGCTTCACCATGTACACAGATAGGAGCAGTCTCCATGTACCGTTTGAAAGGGCTTCATGCACCATTAGTGTGTACAGTGTGGGTTTAGGAGCTAGATGATTGTTTGCTGTATGTCAGACATTTCACAATGCTGAAGAAATAAGGTTTTGCAGGAAGTAATTTAGGCATTCTATCACTCTTGCAAAAGAGGATTCCACAGGCTTATCTTGCCAAGTTTAAACTGTGAAGTATTACTGTAAGGAAGCAGTTAATAACTCTTTATTTGTATATGTATATGAAAAAAATGATAAATTCTGACATTAAATATTAAACATCTACCATTTTACCTATTAGTTCTTGCATTATTTAAGACAAACTCAGTTTTTTTCCAATAATTATGTCGATATCTGCGTGCTGAATTGCACATTAAATTTTTGTCTGAGTTTGTAGTAAGGATGCTACCGTGCAGAGCTGGCCATCATAACAGAGCTTTTTATTTTATTTTATTTTATTTTTTTAATGCTCTTAGTTCATTTTAGTATACAGTAAAAATGGAACTGCAGTTTTCCACCAACTTCTTCAGTTCTGTCTGACAAACAGAAAGCTCAACAAGCCATGTGTTTTCTTTCTAGATACCACTTTGGTGAAGTTATGTAAATAGTTATTTTCAATATTGAGTTAATTTCTATGGGTTTTTGCTTTGTGTTTTCTGAGGACTTTGTAGGGTCTAGTAAAAACTATATGAAATAGGAGTGAAAAAAGTAAGAACATCTTCTTTGTATAAAGATCATGAAAATATATTGTAGGATTAGGAATATAGCATGGCATTTGGTATTGAAATAATTAAATAATTCTTTAATAACAGAATTAAAAAAAAAATTTTTAGGTGGCCCATATCCGAGCAGAAAGAGATATTTTGGTTGAAGCAGATGGAGCCTGGGTAGTGAAAATGTTTTACAGTTTTCAGGATAAAAGAAATCTTTACCTGATCATGGAGTTCTTACCTGGAGGTAAGCTATATGTTGTGTTGTTGCTAAGTGATATAAGTACTTCTTCCTTAGTTTTGTTGTCAGCTTTCTGCAAGTGTAAAAACAAGCATGCTGTGTAATTTGTGATAGCATAAATTTTAATGATGTTTTAAGTGAAGTCCCAGTAACTTAACCTTTCCTGATTTGTAGGTGAAGGGGAAGGGTTATTGGAAAATGTTAAAATAGACTTGGATTAAATAATAGTTCTAGTCCAATGTTCCACTTTTTACCGACTAAGCTAGAAACAGTTAAAAAAAAGTCACTCTTGATCGATTTTTGTGCAACACATATATTATGCGTTAAAAAATTGCTGCATCATTCAAGGCTATTCAATTAGAATTCCTATTTAGGGTTGCAACAATTTTACACTCAGTCTGCAGAAAAAGTATGTTGGGTTTGTAGGTCCTTGCAGTAATAGTTTTAAAATTAGTAGCTATAATACTAGTTACAAGTTTAAATTTGGAATCTAATGGGGTTTCACCATTAAAATGTTCTGATTTATAATCTGTATTTTCTTTTCTTTGATTAGGTGACATGATGACCTTGCTAATGAAGAAAGACACCTTATCAGAAGAAGAGACACAGTTCTACATTTCTGAAACCGTGTTGGCCATAGATGCTATTCATCAGCTGGGATTCATCCACAGGGATATTAAACCAGATAACCTTCTGCTGGATGCTAAGGCATGTGGTGTGCACATAGGCTATCTATGCTTTAAACATCTCAATCTGCAGATAATGCCATTCACAGTGGTGCTAATCACTGGGAAACTGTAGCACCATACCACTGATTTAAACTAACTGGAATAAAGACAGAAAATGGTCTTTTTCTTGTAGAACTTCACTACACTTAAAGCAAAACTACCCTTGTGGGTTTTTTGTTTTGTTTCTTTTTCTTTTTTTCTTCTTTTTGTAGTTGGAAAGCCTTGTAAATGTGGGAAGACCTACTCAGGGTGTCCAGATGCTTGAATTCATACACATGAAAAACTGGTATAGTTTGTTATTTCAAGAAGAAGGAAAGCATGAAACGTTCAGACAACACTAAATAATCGGTTCACTTCCTGCAGTTCTCATTTGTTTTATTGTCCACTCATGAGTGGGAGCAGTCTGTCCATTTGACTGACTTGTAGTAAGCCATGAAATGGACCCACTAAGTATCATACACAAGCCTGTAGAATATCTTAGCACTGATCTCTAGAAACCCAGTTAAAATTAGGTTAACATCAAAACAGAATAATTTTGTGCTGGAGGCTTTCTCAGTCTCAGTGCAAAACAAAGCCAAGTAAACTAGCTGTACTCAGCTGTTGCAGATGTGGTTATTCCCAGGAATTACACCCCTTTTTGAGAAAGCACACTCTCCCAGTACATCAAGAATCAGGCATTATTTGCCTGCTTTCCCTGGATTAGGTAGTCCTGTGCAAGTCCATCATTCACACATGGCCTAAGAAGGCAAGTGCAGTTATGAAAAACACTTTTTTTTTTTTTTTTTTTTTTTGAGCACTACCTTTCTAAATCATGTTTTATCTTATTTGGTGTTTTTTAGGGTCATGTAAAACTGTCTGATTTTGGGCTATGCACAGGTTTAAAGAAAGCTCACAGAACTGAGTTCTACAGGAACCTTACACACAATCCACCAAGTGACTTCTGTAAGTATAATGTGTCCTAGGTAAACATTTAAATAGTTTTGAGCTTCAGCTACACCACATCATACTTTATTTCTGCTGGGTTAAACACAATTGGTCAGGCTGAGTGCATTTAGTTGGATAACTGGAAATGCATGTTCCCCATGACGTGGAAGCATTTCACAGGAAATAAATTGTTTTGTGCATTGCTGATGTGTTTTTGTACACTTGTATACAGACACAAATACATGTAGCATGACTATATTTTAATGCATTTTTCATAACAATGTTACTGAAGTTACAGAAATGAATGGTCTTCCAGATCAAATATGGATTTCATGTGCTGACTTACTGAGGTCAGTGATAATCACAACAAACCTTAAAAGAGTAGAACTGTTTATCTCTATGACACGGTGACAGTTAGACATTAGGATTTTATTGCATAAACATAAAATTCTTCTGCAGTTCTTCTCAGATTCTTGTTATTTAAAAAACATTGTCATCATCTGTATAATATCTGAATACACACTACCAGCCAAAACAGTAAAGCTTGCTGATCACAGATCAATCTGAAAAAAAAAAAATAATCAGCAAATGCTAATTTAGAATTGCCAATCACATGTACTACTGATGTGATTCACAGCCACAAATTGGACAGCAGTTATTCATTGTCCTTCTTCTGTCTCCAGTGACAATCAAGTATTTATTTCTAGAAAAAAAGCATTCTTAAGATATAAAATCATTATCCTTTGAAGACAAAATGTTATCAGTCTTATACTTCACAAATGCATTCTTTATCTAAAAACTATTCTCTAAATTAGCATTTCAGAATATGAACTCAAAGAGAAAAGCAGAAACATGGAAGAAGAACAGGCGACAGCTGGTAAGTTAATAACATCATGTATTTTTTTTTAACTATTTACATAAAGCATTAAATAAAAACATGGCATTAATGCTACTGGTTTTGTTGTTTTGTTTTTTAAATCTGTAAGGCCCTCATCTGTTATAGTTGTAGCTCTTTTCAAACTCCACAAATCCTAATCAAATCAGATTGTTTCATTTGTTTGTTTTCAGAGCTGTGACTACCAAGGCACTGCTATTCTTTATGACTTTGTTTCTCTCACAAGCATCTCAACTAACTAATCTCAGGTGTCAGCAGCCACCTAGCAAAGCTGTATCTTGAATATGTCTCCTAGACTGAGGCAGTGTGTTTGAACTTGAGTTTAATTCCTGCAGTTCAGTATTGCAAGATGAGTAGCTGCATGATTCTTTTTCAGAGAATTGCAGAGGAAAAACTTGTTTGGTCTCCCGCTGAATGGGAATATTATGGAAAGGCACTGAAGTGGTGCAGCAGAGGTTTATAGTGCAGAGTGGCCAAGTAATAAAAGGCATTCTGGCATTAACTAAAGCAAACTGAAGCATCTGTCAGCCATGGCATCTCAGAGTTTCAGCTCTGCTTGTGATTTTCACTGAACAGTAGTTTGTAAAAAAATAAAAATAAATAAAAAATAAAAAAATCAATTGCAAGTTTTTTTTCCATATTTAGGAGGATGATTTCCATTTACTTTCAAGGTTCTCTCTGCATCTGCGTTTTCTCATGTAAAAGAATAATCTTCTTGGGATTTTAGATATTGCGAATTGTCAAATTCAGCATTCTTGTCCATCCAAAAAATAAGATACTATATATTAATCCCCAGGAAAAAAAAAAAAATGCAAAGTGGAAAAAAGGTAACATTAATTTTTAAAATAACTTATTCATTTTTTCCAGGCTTATTCTACTGTTGGGACCCCAGATTATATTGCACCGGAAGTATTTATGCAGACTGGGTACAATAAACTCTGTGACTGGTGGTCTTTGGGAGTGATCATGTATGAAATGCTAATAGGTATGTTAAAGACTGCAGCCTTAAGAATCATTCAGAGGCTTCAAAGGTGACAGGGTCTGTTAGTTCACCTAGTATGATCTGCATAGTGTAGGTAGTAGGATTTCATTCACTACTTCCTGAAGCGAGCCCCAAACGCAACTTGCAGAAAACTTTAAAGTCCTCCCATCTTTCCAAGAAGACAGCAAGAGGTAATGCCTCAGTTAGCAGTTCCAGTGAATAACTAACTCTTCACTATTAAATGCTTTTGAGGTTTTGTCTTCTTACCTGGTAGTACTAAAATCAACTTTTAATGTAGTACTATAAAAGAGAGAACTTTTGTCTCCCACAGCATTTTAGATCTGGGAGCCACAGTGGCAAAAGCAGAGCCAGAGGAGGGCCAGCAGCTAGCATTTATGGTTACTTCAGGCAGTGCTCCCCCCTTGACGGTTTCCTACTCTGGGAAAAACTTGTTAATTTTTTTTTTTTTTTAATGTTTGTGCAGGGTATCCACCTTTCTGTTCAGAAACACCACAAGAAACTTACAGGAAAGTTATGAATTGGAAAGAAACTTTGATATTTCCTCCAGAGGTGCCCATTTCAGAGAAAGCGAAGGATTTAATTCTAAGGTCAGTAACAAAAGCCCACTCCTGGCTACTCACCCAGACACAGTCATCTTCCATTAGGTTAACTTTCTGTTCTGCAGGAAGGAAGCTCTAGACTGGGGGGGAAATTGGTTTCTTCTGTGTCTCCTTCTGTGATGGATTTTTCAGTCTTTTTCCTTTTGCCATTTGTTTAGCATGAAGGAATAAGCTGTAGTGATCTTGATTTCTACTGCTATGTTAGGAGAAAGAGCACACTGGGGAGAAAAAAAAAAAAAGTGATTGACACTTTTTTTTTCCCCTCAAAGGGACTCAGAAAACAACCACTCACCAACATTTTTAACAGTAAAGGAAATCTTTGGATGTTTAGTGTTTTCCAAAACGCTAGTTTTTAATCCATTCAGCTTGCACTGAAGTTTTGTGAGGGGTTTTGATGTCAAGGTCAGGCAGAAATGCTCTGTTTTCCTGGTAGATTTGGAGGGGCAAATGCTTTATGGCATTGATATGGGTTTTTTTGTTTGTTTGTTTTGTTTTTAAATATGGTATTACAAGCTTACATGATTTTGTTACAGGCAAAAAGGGGACTGTACTTTTATAGGCAGCGCTAAGAGCTATAATTTATTGCAGATAAAGCTAAAGTTTTATTTTTGTGGATACGGATAAAACCCAACTAAAATAAGGTCAAGTTCAGACAAAGACAGACAAAACCTGAGACCTGGTCTGGCTAACTGTTATTACAAAGTTTGAGCTCTATTATTAGTATTTGGCATCCACCACCTGGCTGGACTGTAGTAGAAATATGAGCAGCTATTTCCCAAGTGTCACTACCACAAATAAAAGAACATTACAGTCTATAATTGGAGACAGTTTTATAGCCTAGCTTGCTGCATTACTGAAATCCTTGCAGAAGATTTCATTAAGCAGTGAGAAGATGACCTTTCTTGTATTGAGGTGTACATGATATGAGAAGCGACTTGTGAATCTGGATGATGAGATTGTATGGAGAGATATATATTAACAGGATGACTAAATCACCTATTAGCTCTGCACATTTAAGCAAACAATACTTCATGTAATGAAGGTCAGCTGACTTACAGAGTGCCAAGATGCCCACGTCCACTTCCAGTAGGTTGATGGAGACTCCACACTTGGCAAAATCAAGCTTTGTTTGACATGGACGTGTTTTCTTCTGTTATTGTAAACCTCCCTCTGTGTCACTTCTGACCCCTTTTGCCATCCTCAAAGAGACTCTGCAAGGACAGTGGAAAAATATAAAGCAATTACATCTTTGCAAAATGTAGCTAGGGCTTAATGAACTCCTAGGCTAAGCATTGGCATGCTTACTATCTCCTTGGTGAAATGCTTAAGAGTCTTTTCTAGTCATGTAGGCTGAGGAGAAGAGAGTCAGCCTTTGCTGCTCCCTGGTACAAATCCCTGATGTCACCAAGGTGCTATTTGAGAATCTCCTCCTCCCTCTTTTTTTTCTTCAGGGTTTTATCCTTTTCCTTGGTGTTTGTCCTTCTGCCTGCTTGAGTTGGTAGCTGTCCCCATCTCAAGAGTCTTATCTGTGACTTCATTTTCACCTTTTTTATCATGTCTCTACAGCCTCTCACAGCTTCATTTCTCAGACTGAGAGTTTATTCAGGAGTCTGAGCCAAGACCGTGCAGTTGGACCATATCAGATAGAGGCCTTGGGTCTTCATGCTACCAGCACCTAGACCTCTGGAGGGGAGGGAACTGGGAGTGACAGGGAGAGTAGGGTATGTTTTGGATATGGCATGTTCTGAATTTGTGTTGGCTCACCTTATTTCCAAAATGTCATGTGAGAGTAGTCTTCTATCACATGGTGTCTATGTTCCTATTAGTTTGACTTTAAAACATGGATTTTAAATAGTTGAGAATGTGCAAAGGAGTTTTCAGTAGTAGGGACATAAGAGTTTCTCTTCCAAACTAATCTTGCAAGACTAGAACATGCAGTAACTTTTCACTAAACTTGAAGATGTGTAAAAGAAAAAGTGCAAGTTCCTGTCATCATGACTTTCATTTTTGGGAATGTTAATAATATTCTACTTCTGCTGTTTCCCTTCATCTCCTAGATGCAATGGGCTACTTTTATGTTACTTGGAAAATACAGCAATTTAAAAGAACTTGCTCAAATTCCTGATACAGGATACGATGGCACAGTTTTTTGCTGTTGCTTCTGTCTGCATTTATTGTAATATTTTCTTTATTTTTCCACCTTTTCAGGTTTTGTACCGACTCAGAAAACAGAATTGGTAGTAACGGAGTAGAGGAAATAAAAAGTCATCCATTTTTTGAAGGCATGGACTGGGGACATATCAGGTACTTATGTGTATACATATATATATTTATATATATTTATATATATATAAATATATATATAAATACACACACACATTCTATAGAGATCATGGCAGCCATGAAAGCAAGAGTTTCATGCACTATGATGGCAAGAATAATTCTCTTCAATTTACCTCTTACTTTGAAATGCAGTACTGGCAATAGCGAGTGACAGCCAAGGTTTTCAGGCTGTACTGTAATTCATAGATCTGATCGGAGTTTACTGCCTTGAGATTTCTCAGATTGCCCAGGATGGAAAAAAAAATGTGGTAGAGTGGTCAAGTTATTCCTGATGTATGCTCTGATATTGTCAGAGAGCTCCTCTTCCATCAGTAATGGGAAATGCAGCTGTTGCTATAATTCACTGTTTTTTGTAATAGGGGCAAGAGAAAAGCAAACTCTGCCCCAAAAAGGCAGGGGAAATAGATGAATGAAGATGAAAGGCAGCAAGCAGGAGGAAATTGCAGGGTATGTCATTGCACCTGAGCGAACAGGTGCAATGTCTACAGGTCGCTGTTCAGTGGCACTGACTCACCTCAGAGTGGCAGCCTCAGTGGCCTAAATTCTGCTGGCCAAGACTGGGTAGAGGCCCTGCCGAGGCAGACATACCAGGTCTAGCCTGAGCTTGTACGTGCAGGTGCTGAGCTACATCTGCATGTACATGCAGTGGTAGCACCTTCAAAGCAGACTTTGGGCCTACAGATGGTTTCAGCTGCAGTAACAGCTACTCTTCAGCCCTTCTTAATGCTTGAGGTAGTCTGCTCTTTCAGGAATACTGCACTTTTGCATAAGAAAATCCACACAGTGGATACTTCTCATTTCTTCTGTTGTGGAAAGCTTCGTGTAACTTACCTTTTCAGCGTGGGAAACATTAATGAGCAGCAACAGCAGTGACTTACCTGTTCATGCCACATTTGGCGATGTGGCAAAAGGGTTTCCCCATTCCACCCAGAAGTGGATTTATTTTTAATTGTAATAATCATAGCTGTAATAATTTTACAGCTGTAATAATTTTACAGCTGTAAATTAGTAAATCCCCCACAGTGCCACGTTCCAGTTTGAATGCTTTCGTAGGACAGATCACTGAAGTAACTTCAAAAGCTACCTTAAAACTTTTTAAAGGACTGTCTGATTGTTAAGCTAATAAATCAGTAATGTATGACTCAACTCATTTTGGATGAGAGATACTGACAACTGAGCATCAGAAATGGGAGCTACAGTCAAAAGGTGTTTGGATGAGTTCCAGGCTGATGGGTACTGGAATTGTAAAGCAACATGTCTGATGGATTCAAATGAGAGTAAAATCCTGCTTGGCTGGGTAGGCCGGATTTAAGAAATGAAGGTAACCACTGTGGTTCTTGGTGACATCAAAGATCATAATAGCTATATTGCAGATGAGTGTGGAATGCTGTTTCAGCTAACGGAAAAGCATGTTTTCCCCAAGTTTGCCAAGAAGATGCTAATGCTAGGTAGGAAATTAATGAACCTTGCCATGATGTCAGAAAGTAGGCAGGCCAGATGCATCCCTCATGGAAACTTGTGCTTTAAATTACAGGGATGTTGTAACTGTAAAAAAAAAAATAAGTTAAAAGAAATGGAACTTAATGTATTTTTTTTTCTTACTATTTTTTTATGTCTATCTACAGGGAAAGACCAGCTGCAATCCCTATAGAAATCAAAAGTATTGATGATACCTCCAACTTCGATGAGTTTCCTGAATCTGATATTTTACAGCCAGGTGAGACTGCCACTGTAAATTCCAAATTTCTATCTATAATGTGCCAGAATGCTCCATGGGTTTGTTCATTCTTGTTTTTATTAACCTTTCTGATGTCCTAGTCAAGGTAATATACAGGCTTGATCTAGAGATTCTCTTAAAAAAAAAAAAAAATGTAAACGTATGACTTGTCATAGCTTCTACTTCCTTAAAACTTTAGGAAAAAAAAAAAAAGATTGTAACAGTTAAGTATATTAATGAAAATGGTTTGCATATGTAGTGAGCACCAAAAGCAGTACAGTCTTCTACCATATAGTCTGTCTAAACAAATTCTGATAAAAGCAGTCTGCACTGATTTGCTTTTGATCTTCATTTTTTTTAATATTTTTTTTTTTAGTTTTATGCCAAACAGTGCCTCTCCAGTGCCTGTTAGCTATTCCCGTGTTTAGGTAATGCCAAGTGCATTTGTATTGGTTTTGGCATCTCAGACCCACTGTATTACTGAAAATGTACATCTAGATACCCAAATACAAACTTTGGATATCAGTATTTTTGGCACCTAGAGTTGAAAATGCTGTTGTAGAACTCTAAAAGCAGCAACCTGAGTGCTGAATATAGGAGCCCACTGCAGTGAATGTCAGTGTTCAGCACACTAGCCATGCAGGCTGCTCACAAAACAAAACGTGACTAGATCTCCCGCTGGCTATACAAGCCTCGCAGAAGCTATAACCAGGCAGAAGGCCTAGAAAAGGAACATGTGTTTCATGTATGTAGTTCTCTTGGGAGAACTTGGATAAAACTTTCTCTTCTGTTTGTGGTGAGGATAACGCTATGTGTATTCCTGCATTTGTTGTGTATGGAGCATTATAAATGTTTTGTTTCTTTTAATTATATATGCCATAGTTGTTTAAGAGGTTCCTCTCAATGTATGGGAGCCTGTATATACATATACAGAAGAAAATAACCATTAACAAACAAAACCAAACTTTTTTCACTTAGAGATGCATGCTGAAATGAAGTGACTATTAAGTCACTTATTAGTTACTTTTTAAACTACATTAAATTAATACAAGTAACACTTATATTAATGACAAAAGGCAGCTGACCTGATTAGAAACAGGATTTTTTTCAAGGAATTTCTGATGAGTAGGGAAATACAAGTATCAGGACTGTTGATGTGTGAAAAGTCCTTTCAGAAGCAACACTGTTTTTAATTGGTTTTGTTTGTTTGTTTTATTTTTATTTTTGTATCTGAATTCTAGTGCCAAACACAACGGAGCCTGACTACAAATCCAAAGACTGGGTTTTCCTCAATTATACCTACAAGAGGTTTGAAGGACTCACACAGCGTGGTTCAATCCCTACCTACATGAAAGCTGGGAAGTTGTGAAACAAAACCCAGACCAACAGAAGAAATAAAAACACAAGCCTCAGGTAGCTGCATCACCAGACCCGCTTGGCATTAGTTATCAATACATTGACTCTGGTGCGCATCAATTTCATAAGGAAATTCTACAGGATTAGGATTTCTAAGACTACTACAGGAATTAGTTGGCAGTGCCAGCTGGCTTTTTTCTTTTTTTTTTTTTTTCTTTTTTTAATATTTGAATATTTTTGTTAAGTTAATTATACAAAGGTACTGGAATAAAAGGAACGTACATCCCTTTGTAACTGCACTGCCTATGTGTGTATAATGATTAATTATGCCTCTCTGTCCTGTGGCTTTGTTTGTACTGTAAACTGTGTAATCCACCCAGGAGTAAAACACATCATTTTACGCAGCATTGTTATCATACCGCTTACCTGATGGGTTTTAGATATGCAGTATTAAAACAAACAAACAAACAAAAAAAACATTGCCCACATTTTCAAAATTCTCTGAGCAGTTGCTCAAGAGTGTTCCAGCTGTGGTCTGCAGATATACCCCATGAGTGTGGCAATATTGAATTATGCTAAATAGCAGTGTCCTGTGGGGCCTACTTGTACCCTGCCTAGCCTTGTTGCTCCCCACTGGAGGGTTTTGTGAGCAGATTGTCCCTTTTTGTGGGGGATGTGGGGCAGGAAGATGGCCCCTGTGATCTGTATAGTGGCATTTCTGCTTTAATTGATAATTAATGGGTCCTATCGTGAAGATGATGATACTGTTCATGATGATGATACCTGTTGACACTTCAGAAGAAAAAAAGGAACCTGAGTAACAATGACAAAGACTCTTAACAGATTTGTTTTTTCCAAGTTCTGAAAATATGGCAGTTTTCAGGGTTGCATTTCTGCCTCTGTTAGAAGGCAGATAATCTTGCTATTGAGAATTTAAAAAACCCTTTTATGTCTGAGAAGAACTTATCCTAGAGAAGTGATCAGATGGCTGCTTTTTCTTTTTCATCTCCGTAAGAAGTTCCAAGAAGGGATTGCACCCTTTTCTTTCCAGAATACCTGTAGCAGCCTCTGCTGAACCAGAGGAAATTGAGTGCCCAACTAGACTCACTTTCCTTTAGGCTCCAGCTTTTTGTAGCATCTCTTCCTAATGTGGGCCATGGGATTATAAGGAATCAGCTGAGTCTGAAGCCCAGTTACCAGGAACCACGAACATCAACGACTGCATCAGGCAGAGCACCTACACCTGTTCTCCCCACTCTGCAAGATGGTAACAAACTGACAGTAGAGAGGGGTCTCCTTCCCCTGGGTCAAGGAAACCGAAGCAGAAAACTGTGTACTGGCTATGATTTTGTTCCTCAGCTACATCCCTGCCTGTACTAGCATATTATCTGCAGTACTTTGAATCTATCACAATACAGTGGAGAATTTGGTGTCATTTTCTGATTACAAAAGATACTTACAGCAATGAACAATTCACCAGTAACTTAACGAGCAGAGTCACTGTCGCTGTCTTCCTCCTTTGAACGCAGGTGAAAGGCACTCTAATGCCCCCACAACACCCGTCGGAGTGAAGCACATGATGTTTTGGCATGTGGTAGGGAAGACTCCATTAGACTGACTTTTACAGCAAAATGGAAGTGACTATTTATAAAGCTTTTACAGAAATATTTATTGCTGTTAGACACCATGGTATCAGCTGTTCTGAATTATTTGTATGCTTCAAAAACATACTTTGGAGTGTTCATCTGTTGCATAAAAGTCCATTTACCAGGAAAATTTCTGTGCATCAGCACCTGACTGACAGTGTATGTAGTCTTCCCTGATCCAACAGCTGCTAATTTCTTCAAGGCCTTCAGTGATGCCTTTCCTCCAATACTTTATCTTCCTTCAGGCATCTAACATCTGCTACTTATGCTGCTTTTCTACTAAAAAAAAAATAGCATTCAGTTCATCAAAGAAGCGTGTCCGGTGACTCCCAGTTTATAAAGTCAGATTATGGCTGAGCTAAGCTTTGCCTAAATGTTCATTTTAAGTGGGAACAACTATGTGATCTCCTAGTTTTTCTTCACAAACCTTACACTAATTAACACCTCTTTACTGCTACTGGGACAAGATCCTTCAGAAATTCTCTGGTGTTGTCGTTAGCCATGTCAGTGCAATGTAGTGAAGGTCAGCTGTATCCATCCAGAGACTGTCCAAAGCCAGTAACTTAAATCCACCTTTTAATACTTTTGCATTTCTTTCCACTGGCATAGCAGCTTTTGAGGCTTCTGAGAAAAGGAAATTCCTTTCCTGACCTTTCAGTCCCTTCTACCAAGATGGGGGAGATTGGGCAGAATATATACAAGATATAGACTTGCCCCAAAGGGTACTGCTATTCAAAAAAAAAGATTTTTTCTTAGTTTTAATTTCCAATCTCATTCATAGGGTCACTATATGCACCAGAAGTGGAATTCCTCTGAACAACACATTTCAAAAGACCACAGTTACCCTTTTGTGTAATATAAAAAGAAACCTTTTCTTGAATTTGCTAAGACAAGATCAATTTCATGGAAACTGCAAATGCTCAGTAATACTGGTGATTTTTTTTTCCTGCAGGGTTTGGAGGAGGGGAGATAAATACACTCTTAATTTAAAGCTATCTATTAAACTATGACTATACATACTGGTTTACAAACTTGGGAAACAGCTGAACCCTTATATTCATAACACTAAAGATAATACTCATTTAAAATTGCAGATAATTAGACATATCAGTGCTAACATAGGAGTTGTATCCTTCAGGAAACAGCCTGCAGCCTATTTAGCATAAATTCCTGTATTGTGGTAGTTGAATTTATTTCTTTGAAAACAATTATTTTAATCAATAAGTCAAGCCCAACAAAATATTAACTACTGCTTTTAGGATTATAGATTTTTTTAATTTTTTTTCAAAGGTAAAACTGTGACACTATAATAGATTTAAAAGAACAGAAGGTTCTTTCTACACTGGCTTCCAAAAAATTGAAGTGCAACATATCTTTTAGCTTTATTTTTGTCTTATTGCTTTGGATGGTCATGTCTTTTTTTGTTTATTTTTTTCTCCTTTGGTGTTGTTTGCCACTGTGCCATTTATTTTTCTTATTCTTGGAGTACCAAAGATCCTGAAATGGCTTGATAATTGCAACCATGTGAAAATTTATTTTGTGGAAGTACGATTTCTTAACTTCTATTAAAATGTGGAATTGTGTATGCAAATTCTTATCAGAGGTTTGCTGGGAAGCTAACCTATTCCAGCAGGGAAAACCTGAGTGCATCAATGGAAGTAGTGAGCCTGAATCTGAATTCTGTATCTGAATACGCTGAAACTGGGGAGGAAGTTTGAATTGGAAAATGCATCTGAGCTTTTGCACTTTGTTCCATCACTAATCAGCATGAATGCGTGGCCTTAGGTATAGGACATATACAGAGGTTCATTCATGTGCAAAAGGAGTTAAAATAATAATTTAAAAAAATTGCCAGCATTCACAAATCAAATATTGTTGGTACTGCATTTGCACTGTTAAATTTGCCTTGCTGGAGCGTTATGTGTTATTTTTATAGGTCAGTGAGTGGTTGGATACTGTATGGAATAATAGGATCTGATATGGGTGAATTAACCAAAGTGCAAAGGGGCTTGCTGAAAGCTCTCCACTCTACGAAGAGAAATGGGCATAAGCAGTACAAAGGGTGTTGTGTCGGCTCCTTGTAACGAGATGACTTTCCTCTTCTGCAACAGCAAGTAGGGAATACTGCAGTTTAGCCCAGTTATAATGCTTAGGAAGTGCTCTCACTTCTTCAATAATATGAACAATTACAAGCATTGTAACATACTGTACTTTGTCCTTTTAATGTTGATATATTACAGCAGCTCTTTCTTGAAGTCAAAATGGCAACTGCTATATTTTTCCTAGACTGTTTCATTAGTTGTGTTTGGGAAGGTTACATAGAAGCATTATAAAATTTATATGAGGCTTTTTACAGCATTTGAAAATAAAAGTAGCATTCTTTTTGTAAAGTTGCAGTTTTTTATTTTAGTTTTTTACAGTAATGTGCTGGGTTTGTTTCTTTTCCAGAATGGGAGACATCTAGGGAACTGAAACACTGTTTGGGGGGGGTTCATTGTCAGTGGAATTGAAGATGAGAACGCACGTCACTATTCTCAATCAGATGTACAGAGAGCAAGAATTACCTGACTGGCACCAACTCAAGTCACACGAAGCTGCTTCTAAAAGGGCTACCGCTCATCACAGGAGGCTTCCTCTCCTTCCCTGGAGATCATAATTTATTCAAGAAAGGCTTCCATGGACAATTGTTCTTGAATTCATCACAGAAACATTTTTGTTCTACTGTTCCCAATTCCTTACCATGTTTAGAGCAGTGGCAGCAGATGCAGTTGTTAGGCATTAATGTAAAACATTATATTGAGGTGAGCAGCTGAAAGCAGAGGATCTGGCACCCGCTGAGTAGCCCTCCAGTGAATAACAGCCCTCCTCTGCTCAAGAATCACTGCTCTCAGTAAGCTGATGCAATTTGAACAGGATCTTAAAAATTCTATTTAATGCAATTACAGTCTTCTTGTGGTAACCAGATGTTATCTTGCACTGAGCTACATCTCATAAGGAACTGCAGGCTTGGTTCTTTTTCTCCTTGCATTTCTAAATTCAGTATTTCTCAAAAATACGGCACCTTAAATATAAAGGCTATGCCTTCAGCACATGCAAATAGGTTTTTTCTAAGTCAACTACTCATAAAAATAGTATATAATTTAGTGTTTATAAAACATACTGCAAGTATCTGTTGTGCATTTTTATTATTATTATTATTATTTTGTACAGAGTGTGCCTTGTAACCAAAATGATTATGCCTTGGACAATAAAATGTCTTTCTGACAATCTTCCTATGAAAAGAGAAGGAAGGAATATTCAAAACATTCCATCTTGCTAAGGGGCGAGATGACAGTAGTGGTTCCCAGCTCTGGACTAGACAAGGCTGGATTTGCAGTTCAGGCAGTGCTTAATGTAGTTCTTTAGGTTAATTTTATTTACTGGGTATGTAAACTTTAATTATCACAGAGGTTCTAAAATGCCTTATCCAATAGCTGAATTTCAAAAATGAAAGTTGGTTTGAAATGTGCGTGCTGTACTAGCGTCACCTGTCAGCCATGCTGGGCTCTGATGCACTGGATGAGAGTCTGGGTAAAGGAGCTTGCCGTCTGAGATACCAGCTCCAGCAGCTATTGGGGCAGCTCAACGCTGGAGAAGGGCACGTTCACATATATATAATGGAATGAGCATATTCTTAGTCAGTTATAATGGTCCTGAAGTCTCCTATGAGGATTTTAAGAATTCATTGTATTCTAAACTACCAATTTTTCTCCTGCTATGTGCTTTAAGTCTGGTATCTTCTTTTTCCCATTATTTTTTTTGTATTAATTATGATTATTAACTTTAGTCACCACTGTTTTAGTGATCATGTAAAGTGCAGGACTCCTGCTAAAGGAGGGCACCCAGGACCCCAGGCTGAATCTGAGTACCTCAACCATGAAGCAGAACAGCCCCACTCCTTCCTGCTTGCTGCTGTTCTCAGCAACCAGGATTTGTGTACTTGGCTGCATGGAAACACTGCTGCAATTGCCGTAAGGGCAATTGGATCTTTGCACATGCAGGGAGCTCATCTCGCCGCCACCTCCTACCTTCCCTTTTCTCCAGGTTATTTGATAGCATGGAGGTTGCTGTTCCCTGGCGAAGTGGGGTGTGTAGGTTTGAACCCTCTCACACTCTGGGAAATTAACCCAGGTTTCTCATTTCTCAATCAAGCCAGAGCTCAGCTAGGGACAGCTTGTTTCTGAGTTGAACCAACCCTTGATGCCACGTCCTGTTTCCATACCAGCTGCTTTAATCTGTTTCTAGTGAGCCACCATCTGCTGCAGCTTCTTTCTCCCACAGGAACACGCAGCATTCAACGACTATGCTGGCCCCAGGCAGCCGCCTTCCGCTGGTGGCAGTCTGCATTCATTCCCCTCCAGGTGTCCTTGCTTGCCCTCGCCCTTCCAAATGCCAAATCTTTGGCCTTGCTTCTGCGCCTCCCCTGAAACTAGATGATGTCGAAAGGGGAGCTCAATGGCAGAATGTTGCAAGCTTGGAGCTGTTGTGTAAAAGCAGGGTGTAACCACTGCCCCTGCATCCATGTTTTGGAAAAAAAGACAGCAGCTACAGGCAGCAGGTGTTACACACACACCACGTGCATTGTTTACTTCCAGGGATTTAGGCAGAATCTGCCACACAGTGTGGATGTGTGGGAATATGTCTGATGTGCAGGCAGATGCCAGCTGCTCCCCAAGGGCACATCTGCACCCCTGTGCCCAGCTGCATAATGGGGGGCCAAAGGGGAGCACTGATGTGAGTGTACACCTCTCCAGTGTTAGATCTCACCCGAAGGCTGCAATGGCTCTGCTCGTTGTGGGCGCTTGCTTCCCTACTTCAGGCTTCATTATCTCTGTCTAATAACAACAAATGATCAGATAAGAGCCTTGATGACTTTCGGGTCATGACAGAGTGACTCACTGGTAAACCAGACATGCATCTCAAGATTTTCAGTCCAGCAGGCTGCCTTTGAGGTCTCAACCAGTTCCCACTGATGTCAGCAAAAGATCCCTATCAAAAGCAGAGAAGCCAGTGAATAAGTATGGTTTCAAAAGCAAGCTGCTTAGTGATGCCATGCTTTTATGTTCTTTAGGAATGAGACAAACAGATTTTCTATCTGTAGTGTTAAATTGGTTGAAAAGCAGTACGTCAAGAGGATAACTTTTGGCTTCAAATACAAAGGTGAGAAACTTGCATGGTATTGCTGTTAAAGAATAAAATATTACACCTCATTTTTCTGACAAACAGAATTAAACTGTCTCAAGGAATCTTCACAAAACGTACAATTCCTTTAGGTGCGTTTTTTTGAGATAGCATAGTGGGACATGACCCAGGATGGGTCCAAGTCTGGATTTAGCGTGTCCTGGGAAGCAAGCAGTGCGGCGTGGCTTTGTGAAGTTCAGACAGTGACCAACACATACCTAGCACTCAGCCAGTGGCACTCTGCTGAGTAATGTCAGACATGACCCACTGCGTGCACCAAGCAGGGGACTTCTGTCCTCAGTTAATTCGCTCTTGACTTAGTTGCACAGATTTAAGGTGGTTTACATTTTTGTGTCTTTGCATTGTTCGAGTACCAGCTATTTAATCTGAGGCTGGTAACATCTGGAGAGACCAGGAATCTGTGCAATGGATGACAAATGTGCTTTAACCAAGGAGATGACTCTCAGGAAGCGACATGATACATTGTTTGGACCTTATTTGCAGGCAAAGATGTATGAGATGATTGCAGCTCAGCAGTTGAAAGACTGGTTGTGTGCAAGCCCACAAAATGTGTTTTGTCCTTGTAGATGCACTGCTCTCAAAGCTGGCTTTGGTCTCTTCTAGGTACAGCAGAAAGAGCACTGGGTTGCATCTCAGAGATTCTAGAGAGCTAGGACTCAGCTTGTGGGCTGCCACATGTACACCACGGGCACATCTCAGTTGCATTTCATTTTCAATGGACCCCCTATGTAGCTTTATTTATCCTTTTGCAGAGTAACTGCAATGGTGTTTTTCAGAGCCATTAGACACTAGGCTATTGACAGACATTTCAAAAATACCAGTTTCTGCTAGGAATTAAAAGACCAAGATGTGAAGTTTATTTTGTCTTTGAACTGAAAGTGGCACCTTCAAATTGAGAGACTTTTAGGTAAGAGACATACAAATAAGTGGATTATATTGTGGGCACAAACCATTGCCAGGCAGGACTCCTAAATAACAAAAATACTTCTAAAAATGCCCATCTTTTTGGCTTCTTTTAAATTTGTTAGAAAACCTCAAAGTAAATCGATCATCCTACTTTTTCCAATGCTCAGACTACAGAGAAAGCAAGTAGGAGTTGAAGCTCTTCCCAAGTGAAACTTGTTTCATCCTGTAAGGAATTTGGCAGTAATTCACTAATCTTTAAAGCCTGAATATTTCACTATCACAACCCAATCTGACATACTACATACCATAACCCATATAACCTCACTCATTGTATTGTGCTGGGTTTTTGCTTCTTTGAAGGGCTTCTGTACCAGTTACTGAGTGGACATAATTTTAAATGGCTTTTGTTTGTTTGTTTGTTTGTTTTTATAGGCTGATTACAGTGCATTTGGGCCATTTACATAATTTCTGAAGCAAAAGTCTCTCCTGATTTGGGGAATAACTTTTGCTTGAAAATGATGGTACATTTTACTAATGCACAGAATTTATAGCAAAGTCAACAAATTGCTTGAAGTGTGGTTTGTGCTGATTAACTTCAATTTACTGTTATTAAGTTCCAGAAGAAAAGCATTAGCTAGGTAGCCCCAGGTAGCCACCTTTTTGTGTGAAGCAATAAAAGTCACCCCAATACTACATGGTTGACCTCTCTATGGTCCATCAGAGGAGAACGCTTTTTTCCAGTCTGTTCCCACTTCTGAAATAGGTCTCTTAAGGGTAGTGTGCATGGAGCTACATCAGCCCCAGCAAACACACCAGAAATTAGCATTCCCTTCAGGAGTGTATCTCAGAGAAATGCTGTTTGAGTGCTCTCTGTGTCCTGTGTAGCAGCTAAGACAAACTATGCTTCAGATGTTATTAACCATTCACAGAAAAGAAGGAGTAATAATACACACACCTTTCTTTAACTGCTCTGTCACAGGCTATTATTTAACTGCTCTGAGGTTTGATTGCTGTTTTTACTCCCTTTAGCAAGTTGTTGTATAAGCTGTTTGGAAAAAAAAAAAAAAAAAAAAAAAAAAAAAGAGGTTATCTGTTGCTTACATAAAGCATTCTGTTCTCTATTTTATAGCTAAAAGCTAGTCAAGAGAAAGTGCTTTCCTAAAGAGGACAAATATATCAACTGTGGCCTATTCAAAATCAGTGCCTTACATAAATTGGGATCCTACTCTGACAACACTCAAGGCTAACTATCTACTGTAAACACCAGTTACTGTCATATATGAAACATATGGAATGTTCAATAATGAGACCAATAACCACCTTTGAATAAGAAACAAATATAATAAATGATGTTTAAAATCTGTGTTAATGAATTGGTGGTGCACTACGTTTATAAGAACTTTGTAAGTGCCAGGAAATGTGACATTGAGCAAGAAAGAAAAATACACAGGTTATGAAGGTACTAAGAAAGTATGACATGCAGAAATATCACTAAGAGATTGATCTATTTTCTAGCCTAGACATATCATTAAATTAAAAAAAAAAAAAAATTGCATTCATTGAATTACAAGTACTGCTATTGTAACACTAAAAATATGAAATAAAATGCAAATAAAACATAATAAAACATTAGCTCTGTTTCTAGTGAGTCACTTCAAAAAAAAAAAAAAAAAAAAGAAAGAAAGAAATAGTTTATTGCATATTGAATATTCCCATATGGAGAGTGTTTGTATTTAATAGCTTAAAGGACACTTTCCTTGGAACTATTTAAATCTTCAACTCATTTTGCCTTACAACAATGGCCATTTTCCAGTTTCTGTGGTTATCGATACTCCGAAACATTTTCAGACAATTTTATTGACTGAAATTTTAACATTTGGTTGTTCACCGATGATTCAAACCTGAAAGAGGAAGCTCCTAGCTTCAAAATTGCAGCAAAAGTATTTTGGCAGAGCCCCACAAGAAATTTAAGCTTACTGTGAACTAATTCTTGGAGTTGTTTGTGTTTTTTTTTTTTTTTTTTCACTATTAGTTGTAGGATACAAATAAATGTATATCAATGATACTGATTTTCTCGAAGATGGCAACACAATATAACTCCCATCTTTTACCTCTTCCTACTGCCTTTTCTTTCATTTAAAGCAAGAGTGGTTTGTAATTGCTTTTCTCCAATACAAATTCTGTAAGACCAACAGAACCAGCATGACAGAATACATACAGCACTACAGGTAGTGACTGTGGGATTATTTATTACCTCAAATTCTGAGGTGACAAGTGGATTTGCAAGGGGGAAAAAAGTGTGAAAAACTGTATGCTGAGAATGTCCTAGTAGTGCAATTGCATTTGCTCATTGACATCCCCAGCTGGCAGGCACCGCTCCCTGGCCAGGTGAGCATGTTTTGTTAGAGCCACTCACCCACTCTGCCTTTTTCACACATCTAGTCTAGCAAGCACAGTTTGCAGGCCTCCACAATATTAAAGCCAAATGACAGCAAATCTAGAAAAGAAGATAAAAGATGGCACAAATGGAGTTCAGGACTGCAACCAAGTAGTTGTTCTCAAGATCGCAGTTAGCAATTTAGGCAACTAAATTCTGCGTAAATCTCAGAAAGCTATGAAGGAAAGATATCTTTGTTTTCTGATTTTCAGCAGCTCTATCACTGACTAGGAAAGTTAGTAATCTTCCATCACATTGTGTTAAATTCATAGGTGGTCAGATGTATTTTTCCCATGTAATTTTGTGAGGATTTACTTTCTCAGGTTTTTAAAAGTATTTTGGCAAACTTACATGTTTATATTCAATGAAAAGAAGTATGATGCTGAGCTGCTGTCTTAGATGAGATGATGGAAACAGAGAAGGAAAGATTTTATGAGACTTCTGTTTCAAGATACTGGCTTTCCCAAGACAAAATATTTACCTGCCTTCACAGAGAAAACAGACATAGGAACATCTGTTTTACACACTTTTTTTTTTTTTTTTTTTTGGTCCAGACAGCTATCACAGAATCATTTAGGTGGGAAGAGACCTCCAAGATCACCTAGGCCAACCTCTGACCTAACACTAACAAGTCCTCCACTAAACCATATCCCTAAGCTCTACATCTAAATGTCTTTTAAAGACCTCCAGGGATGGTAACTCAACCACTTCCCTGGGCAGCCCATTCCAATGCCTAACAACCCTTTCAGTAAAGAAGTTCTTCCTAATATCCAACCTAAACCTCCCTTGGTGCAACTTTAGCCCATTCCCTCTCTTCCTGTCACCAGGCACGTGGGAGAATAGACCAACACCCATCTTGCTACAGCCTCCTTTAAGGTACCTGTAGAGCGCGATAAGGTCGCCCCTGAGCCTCCTCTTCTCCAGGCTGAACAACCAGCTCCCTCAGCCGCTCCTCATAAAACTTGTTCTCCAGACCCCTCACCAGCCTCGTTGCCCTTGTCTGGACTTGCTCAAGCACCTTGATGTCTTTCCTGTAGTGAGAGTGAGGGGCCCAAAAAAGGGCAAAAAGGGCCCAAGTATACCAAAATGTATACCAAGATTTAGTAAGAATATTTAGTAGGACTTTTGCATTTCCTTGTTTTGGGGATTATTTTTTTTTTTAAGCAAGGCAGCAGTAAACAGTCCTGTAATTTTCTAAAAAGCCCTAACTAGCTGTAGTCTTACCACCAGCAGCAAGGTGTTTATTACTACAAGAGACCACTCTGGATTGTTACTACAGACAGTTACTACAGACCTATTGGTCTGCTGCATGTGATTACCCTTTGGAAGAAAAGAGCCTTTCAGAAAACTATCTTTCAAGCAACTTATTTCTGCAAGAGCAATTTTACTAGTCATGGATTTGTCTTAATGCTTTGCGTGCTTGCAATGTCTTTGGACCTGGAGAGATAACAAGCATTCACGCATATTTCTTTCCTCTTAGCACAATGTAATTAATTATGAAAATATCTAGGTAAATAATATTCTTGCTTTTATTAAAACCAACATGTTTTTTGTGTATTTAATTTTCTTTTTCACTTTTAGCAAAGGATGCTTTTCTTTTTATCTTAGGAGAATAATTTTGTTATGCCCCCAGACCAACAAGCAATCACTTTTGTGATTGTTGTCTGTTGCACAAAGATAGAAATTTTAACAACTTAAACATTAACTTCTAGAACAAGATGCTGACAATGTGCACTTTGAGAATAGTGCACCTACTTTTGCTGGTTCCAAAGGAGCCCCATTACTAGTAACTGCCAGCAGCTCTGGAAGTCAATGGAACAGTACACCTGCAGAGGTAGCTTCCTTCACACCGGTCTCAGATCACCTGGATCCAGCTGCCCTGTACACACTTGGCCCCTTGAACATGAGTTCAACAGGTAGGTGCAGGGTCACGTGCAGCCTATAAAGATGGCTCAGGTAAGGATGAGAGAGGGAGTTAGGAGAATTTTAGCAAATAGAGATAAAGTGCTGACAGTATTAAAATAGTGGATGCTACTTAATGCCTTTGCTAACTATTGTGCAAATTAACTAAAGCAAGAAGCTTTGGGCCCCTTACCAACCTTAAGTCTCATGATAAGAGTGTGAGCCTATCTTACGAAACTGGCAGAAACTGGTCCTGCGGATGGACAAGAGCCAAGGAGCAACTGAGTCTGTGCAAGGACAAGAGGTCAACTAGCGGTGACAAGGAAGAGACACCAACCTTCATCCACATGACCCCTGGTGACCACCACCAGGAGAACTAATGGAACTAATTTTAATATGAAGCACGGACAAGTCATGAATATGTATATGCACAATACTTTGGTGGGACTACCCCCCCATGCTGCCCAGTGCTGAATAAACATACCTACTTTACAATCTTACTGATTGTGGAGTCCGTTTTCCACAAGTCAAGGATGCGAGAGACTTAGGTAACGGCCTGTTCTGCCACACTTAACAGCCCAAACTGAGCAAGCAGAGGCTACATGAGTGAGCTGGAGCAACACAGTAAAAGTGGTTGTGTTCAGAGGAACAGGTATTGCTGAGGTCCTGCTGTCTACACTGCACGTTGGAGAGATTATTTCAGGTTAGCTCTGGTGGAGTCATGTGGAGTAGATGCCCATTACCAGGTGCAGAAAATCAAGCAATTTCACATGCAACTTGAGGTTTCCACACAAAAGGAATACAGTTCTCACACAGCCAGATGTGAGAACTGTATCACTCCAGGATGTGAACCAAGATGCAGTGAGGATACTGGGTATCTTGACTTTGAAAGCGCACACGTGGCATTAGTCAAAACCAAGGTTACACCCTCAGTCCCTAGCAATTCTGCTAGGTCTGCTGACACAATTCACCATATTGGTAGGAGTTCACTATTTTTGTGCTACTTTTTACTTGCATGTGTGACTGTTCATCTCCCTGCCCACATGGCAGAGCAGACGACCCCCAAAAAGGTGTCACCCAACCAAAATCATGCCAAGATACCCGCTGAGCGCTTTCTGCCACACCTGCCCTACCTTCACCCAGCACCCCTTCGCCCCTGACCGCTCCCGGCCCGCCCCGCCGCCATCTCGCGAGAACTGCCCCGCTGGACGGGGGGGGCGTGAGATGGCGGCGGGGCGGGGAAGGGGGGTAAAATGGCGGCGGGGCTATCGCTGCTGAGGCGGTGCAGGGAGGGAGGGGGAGGAGCGAGCGAGCGAGCGAGCCCGCCCTCGGGCCGTTCCGTTTTGTTACGCCTCACCTTAGCTCACCTCACGCATGCCGCCGGGGCTGGGGGCGCTGTGGAGCGGGCACGGGGCCGCCCGCCATGGCCGAGGCAGGAGCGGGGATCGCTGAGGGGGCCGAGGAGGAGCGGCGGGCTGGCGAAGGTAAGGGGGGGCGGCCGCTGTGGGCGCGGGCAGGTGTGGGGTGGGGTGGGGGTGGGTGCTGCCCGCGGTGCGCGACCTTGCGTATCTGCCTGCCTGTCGGTGGGACCTCGTGAGTGGGGCTGGGGTGCTACCAGCCCGGGGCGGAGAGGGGGCTTTGCCCTGCGTGCGCTGACCCCGAGTGCGCTCCGGGCTGTGCTGTCTCACTTCTCGTGTCTTCAGTTCTTGCTTGGAGTTGGATTTGGGTGGTCTTTAAGGTCCCTTCCAGCCCGAGCCGTTTTCTGGTTGGAGTGTAGCTGAGGTGTGCAGGGATGGATGCAACGGCGGCGGACTGTGCGCGTCCAGAGGATCCCCGAGCACAATGTCCACACTGCATTTCACTTTGTTCAAGCTACAGATGTGGCGTCATACTGATGTGATGTGGGCTGCAAAGGTTTCTCTATGTTTGACTTAATACGCTGTTTCTGATATGCAGTTAGCTATGCACCTCGTATACTAGGATGATTTTTTGGCAGGCAAATGTAATTTAGTATTCTAAGTGTAGTGATTTTTGGTTCCTGCATGCATGTGCCTATGCCTGTATAGTGAGCAAGGTTTGATGTTCCTATTAATAATCTTAAGTTTCTGGTACTAAAGGCAAGCTGTGAACCAGCTGCAGCTGCTTGTGTTCCTTATGCCTTGAAAACGGGTTTGTCACTTCCTCTTCTGGAGTTTTGAAAAACAGAAGTGAAGAAATCTCTCCTAAATCATTGTTGCAGTTCTGTTTAGTTAGCACTGATTCTTCTAGGTTTTAGTTGTTGTTTTAACACGTATTGGGTTGTGTGTGGTTTAAGATAGATGGGCATCCTCGTTGTCTAGAAGAAACAGGCATTTTTCTGTCTCTGTGTTTGGCTGTTCAAATACAGGTATGATTTTGTAGAAAGTAATTAGCCTTTGAAAACAAAGTGTTTCTTATTTCACAGAGTTTTTGCAGTGTGTAAAGTTGTGTTTAAAACAAACTTTTATTGTTTCTATGTGATGCGTGGGAAGGAAATTGTAAAAATAAATAAAGCCCATTGTGGTCATTTCCGTTTACAAACGGGGAAGTAATGAACCATAGGCTTTTATGTTTTACTGTGGAAGAAACCCTCCTCCCTGGTTTTGTTGTTACTTAATGTTTATACTTCTTCTTTTAACAGATTTTGAAGAAACGGAGTCTTTTTCTATGAACTTTTTTAAAGATAAAAGTATCTTCATTTGTGGGGAATAGATCCATGCTGGTCAGCTTCTTAGTATTTTTTTTTTCACTCGAATGTACACATTATTATTAGTATACTTGCACATTATTTAAGACAAACTCTAACCTGGGCAGTTAACATCAGTTCAGAATCATCTTCACTGTAAGAATAAAACCACTTTGTGGGTGACTGGAAAGTGAATCAATATGCATGCTCTGTTTGAAAATTCCCTGTTTGGGCTCCAGGACCTGCTGAAAATGTGGAAGTTCTTCAGGCTTAATGGAGTCAGCCTTTTCTTGCAAGTTTTTGATTCAGGTAAAACCAGGTATACTCAATTCCTTTAGCAGTATATGATTGGAGAGGTTTTTTGGTTTTTTTCCCCGCTTTGTAATGAACTGAGATATATGAGACTCTCAGTTTCTATCAGTAACCTGATTTGAGCCTGGAAGTGACAAGGAAAGAAGGGTAATCTTTCAAGGGCTTTTCTGGTATCTTTTCATTAGTTAGTTACTGTCATACTTTTAAATAAACTAATAGAGTCGGGCAAGTCATTGGTGTTTGAGATCTATTAAGTGTATATATTATTTAATTAGTTGTGATTCTTGAGTACTTTTTTCTGAATGGTGAAAATCAATGAGCATAGATGTAGAAAACAATCAGCAGCCTATATTAATATTTGGTTCAAATTTCTATAATTTGGGATATTAAAATTTTTCAGCATTTTGTGATAATTAAAAAAAAAAAGTGTTCTTAAGCCATCCTGTAAGAGTTTCTCTATTTACTGAAGTATGCATCTTTTTCCTGTTTATGCATGCTTATGAAGTGTGACACACGCACAAAAAAAAACAACCACACACACCTGTTTTAGATGGGTTTTTTGTTTTATTTTATTTATTTATTTATTTTTAGAAAATTAGATTAGAGAATACCTTTCTGGTATTTTCATAACTTACCCCTGATGAAAACAGTTGCTCCAGCTTTAAAGGAACGTATACTGTGGGCTGTGATCTGGATGGTAAACTTGCTGTAAGTAGTTTTGAACATGGTTTTTACGGCCTGTTTTAAAGCTGTAAACCCCAAAATATTTAATACAATTCTCACCCCTATTTAGAAAATACAGTTGCCTGCTTTATGTGTGTTCAGACCTGCAGGACCTATAAAGTGATGCATATCATGGTGCCTGTAACTTTCTTCCTCATACAGCATGAAGTACTGTAGGTATGTAGAATACATGCACAGTTTTTCTCATTCTGTAATAAAAACCTGCACTAAGAATTCATTAGAATGGTTTCAGAAAAACAGTTTTGTAGAAAAAATAAAGCAATTTACGTGATGTAAAGCTATTTAGAATTAATTGAATCAATAGCTATCTTGTGTGAGTATGCGTCAGGGCATGTACAGTTAGTTACATCTGTAATTGCTTCGGAAACCAGAGAGTTGTTAGATCTTCAAACAAAAATTTTGAGCATGTCTTAGGCGTTGCAAAACTTAAGAATCTAACTGGCATGTTGAGTAGTACCTCAGTTTAGAAAATCCAGGTTGCTTAGGTACCTGTGTGTGTTCATACCTCTGCTTCTCTTTATGACTGTGCTCATAAGGGCTTCAGGCTGAGACCCTTATATCAAGTATGTACTTGAAGACTATGTGTGTGTTGGCATTTACGTTCAGAGCAACAGCGTTATTTTGAAGTCAATTCTCAGTCATCCTCACTGCTCTATAGCTTTGAAATAAATGAAGTAGACTCCTTTCAGAAGAAACCAAGCTAGCATGGTATTGTAGGAAGGTTAATGCTGCTCCAGGCACATACCAAATGTACTCCAACTACAGATGTAAAGGACTGAACCAAGGATTGGTTCTCAGACGGCTTTAAAACACATGCATTGTAAGGATTCGTGGTCCGGTGAACTCAATTGAATGGGATTTAACATAAGCTCCCTGGCCTACTGAAAAATTAGAAATGGGGACTTCTGTAACCACCTGCTTCGCTCTGCTGGCCTGTTGCTGCTCTGCTGTAGTATTTACTAATAGACATAGCCTAGTAGCTCATGTGAGTAGATTTCAATTTCACTAAGTAATCTAGCAAGTTAGAGTAAGGACCACTTATGTGCCACCTTAACTACATTCACTTCTAACACAATTTTGAGTTCCTGAAACTTGTCAAAGCTTGGATTTCCTTAAGCAGCTGCAGAGCTGTGACATGGGGAATAGTTCTGTGTTCTACCTTCTGAGGACAAATGCACACAGAATGCCACCCAAAAGCTTTGGTTTTGCTTTTTTTTTTTTTTTTTTTTTTTTTTTTTGGAAGGTACTTGCTCATTGATATCTTACTTCAAATATGTTTTACTGCAATATCCCAGTAGATGGATTTAGATGTTTTTTAGTTGCTTTAAAAAAAACACCTCTAAATGAGGGCAGATTGAGTTTTTTTATTAATTTATTAATATCTACGTTACTTGTATTTTTCCGCTTCTGTTTGGAGTGCTTATGTGTATCTTGTACAATTTCATTTTGTTGATTCTAAGAAGTTACAAATACATTTTAATATTAAATGAATATTTCAGGAGAGCCTATGGGGAGTGAATCTATCTCTAGCCAAAAGCTGAACTTTGACAGGGAGGTGAGTGGATCATGAAGTGGCAGTAAGGCATAATTAGGGCCGTAATTCTGAAGGACTGTTGAGGACTTGTTGCTTGTGACTCTACCAGGTGCTGTCTGTGGCTGTTGTATTGCAGCATCTGTGTGAGAGACCTGTAGCCACCTTGGGTGGGATTCACCTTGCTTATCCTCAGATGTCAGTGGAGTAGATAACAGCATCAGAGCTAGCTACTTTCTTCTTTGTGTAATTACCAAAGGGAAGGAGGTAGGCGCTCATGGGCTGCACTTCATCCAACTGACTATGGGAATCTATTTTAGATTGAGATGAATCACCCTAGAAATGTTAAATTTCATCTAATCAACTCTATGCGTCTATTTTAGGTTGATATGAATCACCCTAGAAATGTCTGCTGCTCTCCAAGAGGCCCTAGAATGGCTAGTTCAGATGTGGACATATTTGTTTGCTTGGAGGCATTGCGCCTTCTATGGCTGGTGGAATTTGGCCATAAGACTTTCCTAATAGCCTGTGTTTGTTTAGGAACTGAAAACCTTAAAACTGCTAGTGGTATAGACTGCTCAGAAATGTGGTATGTGTTTAGAAAATATTATTGTCAGTAATTAGAAACATGTAGAAGGTCTCCAAAGTCTTGTTTTTTAATACATTGCATGGGATTCGCAAAGAACAATTACTGAACATATTTTTCTACAACTGTATAAATTTATAGCCCTTCCTTAAGTGTTAGGTTTTGCCTGATCAATTCTAATATGTTTAGTGAGAATGTACATTTTTTCATGTGATGTGTGTATGGGCTTTTCTTTTTCATAGAGACAATGCTTACAACACTGTTTTTTGTTTCTAATATTACATTTGACTGTCCTGATATACATACCTAATATGCTTCTTATTTTTAAGATAGATAAGTGCTTAATACTGAGATCCAAGCAGATCATAAATAGTTCCTTGAAAACATACGTCTATTTGCTCAGTCAACAGTATGCTAGGGCCTTAGCAAAAGTGTGAAATTATTAATAGCATTAGTTTTTTTTAAAAAAAACGTCAATTTGAATTTTGTTAGCCTTGCAATCCAAACTAGTGTAAGTAATAGCCTTTGGAGTAGCAAAACAAAATGTATCTAGTTGAACTAAACTGTTTCTGTCACTCTTTTCAAAAGTAATTAATGATTTTAATCATCCAAGAAAATAAATTTGTAATAAAGATGGTCTTTCTGGGTGTTATTGTTCATGAAGCAAGAGTGGGAGACATTTAGTTTTGCTTCATATGTTCCTAGAAATGGTTAGTTTTAATGGTATGAAACTTCACAGAAAGGGAGAATATAAGGAGGTCCCTGAGCTGCACGGATGAAAGATAGGAATCCAGCTAGGAAGCTCCTATCATAGAAACACACCTTAATTATGGGATTCTTTATCCATCTCTCCCAGTGTGGTACAGGCAGAGTGAAGAAGTCTCTCATCACAGAGTGCAGGAGGTAAGACATTCTTCAGGGGGAGAGTGAGCACCTTGGAATCACCTAGTCTCATATTAAGAGCTATTACAGAAAACCCGAAGGAATTATTTTAAAGTGCTCTTACTGACTTCTCTAAGCTGACCTAGCTTTATGAACTGTTTCTATCTGCTTCTTGTTCAGTGAGTAGTGGGTATTAAAAATACTTGTTCTTGTCTGTGAAATTCTAAATATATAATTTTCTACTGCACTTGGTAGTTCTGAAGTTTTATTTCCTTATTTGTTTTCTTTTTTTTTGGATAATTTTAAATATGTAAGAGTATGTGTCGCATGCTGTACAAGCGGGAATTAATACAAATTCTTAATATTATCTGTCTTCCTGAAAATATATCTAGATGGCATTTAATATGACATTTCACTTAAGATGTCACTGTGATAGTAAGGATTCAGCCTATCACCTTAATGTTCTGATGTAGAAGTTCTAATAAACTGTTGCTGATAAACTAAACATTCTTAGTTTTTTCTTAGTTAAGAAAAAGATGCTAGGAAATGTAGAGGGGATGGGTTCAGTGTTCAGAACTTAGTGCCAGAGTGTCAGGAAAAAGTGTAGTTATTTTGATAATACGAAGGATAAATTGGAAAAGCTGTAAATGACACATTGATTCCTTTTCGTTTCTTTAAAAGGAAGTGGTTTAGGAAGCAGGCTGGCCATCTGTGTGCAAAGGAATATTTAGGTCAGTGGGTCTGTTCTGTCCTGCCTTGTTAGAGAATGAAAGGATTTGTTGTGCTGAAAGCATTCTTGTACTTGGTACATTTAGGTTTCTGTTTCATAAATACTCTTATGAATATGCATGAAGAATGATCATTACTTCAAAAACCTCATGTAGTGATTGTAGACTGCTGTTAAAGAAGTGAATTAAAACTGCTCCCTACAAATAAGAAGTTCCTTTGGAATTGTTTTTGTTTGGTTTTATAATTGCAATAATTTGTAGCAGAAATATCAAGTGAAACTACTATAATGTGATGCTTAATCGAAAAAATCTTAGATATCTACCATTTGTGCCCTTGTATTTATAACTTATTTTAAAATAATTTTAATATCCCTAGTTTGAATGTATTGTATGCTTGAAGTAACTACTATTTCCTTCTGTGGTAGATGCCCAAAGGCTGTTATTTATTTGAGAAGTGTTTATTGATTCTCTGTGTTTCCACCACTTACTTTTCTTTGGAACTTCCTACGTGGCTTAATGAGTTAAAGAGATTTCTAAAATAAAATGCGCTGACTTTGTGTAGTCTCTCTTGGTAGAGAGAGGATTAGTGGAAGACCAGGCAATGTTCTTCAAGTATTAGCCTATTTTCATTTAAATCTCTAGAGTAATATTCCAACAGAAAACGAGAACCTAGGAGGTAATCTTTCCGGTGTAAGATGCGTTTATACCCCAAAGGGGGGGGAAAAGCATACACTGTGCTTCATTCGTTTTACAGACAGCACAAATGCTTTAAAAAAAAAAAAAAATCAAAGTATCCAGTTTTTCTTTGCGGTGGATTTTGAAAGAAACTATTTGGTTTTTGCCTCCTGCAAAAGTAGGAGATACTTGCTTTGGGGAATTAATCCTTTATTGTTTCTAGTTGTATGATGCTGGATACTTTCCTCACTAGCTTGGAAGCCTGAAGGATTGCCTGTGTTGCTGAAACAAAGTTCTATTTCTTTAAGCATCAGCTGGGTAGTTCTTTGTAATAACTTAGCACTGAGATAGGGAATAAAAAGTGCAATAGTGCTTAGATTCCTTGTGAGTATGTTCCTTTACCAGTAGGTTGCTAGGATTATTTTGGCTTGTGCTTTTTTTTTTTTTTCTGGCTGAGAAAGAAAGCTGTTTTTCTTTATAGGAGAATTTTCAAGGGAACTCTGAGGTAGAACATGATAAGCTTTCGAGACTCTCTTGGCCTATGTGATTGATGTGAGTAACTGTAGATTTTATGTCAGAAACATAGCAAACTTTTTTTTTTTTTTGAGGATGTTCAACTTGTTTAAAAACATAGTTCACTTTTATTTAAATTGAATGTAGAGTTAATATCTGGATCTGCTAGCTAATGCTGCATCTTGTGACTTTGGAACAGGATGCTTGAGGTGCTGGGAGATTTAACTAGTGTGTGGAAACTGAGGAAAAAGATATATTTTATGTTGCATTAGTCTGAATAAGTTGTGGAGGTCTTTATAGGACTGTGGGAAAATGATGTGCTGTTTTCTGTACGTAGGTTGTAGCAGTGTAACTTGTTTTTTTGTCAGAGGTGTAAGTCACCTACACATGTGGGTTTTGTTTTTTCTTTTCTACAAATGAAAATCAGAATGAATGCATGATAATGTAGCTTGCATTGAATGCTGAGCGTTTTTTCTTCATTTATAGATAATTTCTCAATAGATGAAAGGCCATGCGTTGCTTCTGGATTCTCCAGCCTTATGAATCCAATAGCTAACACTGCTACCACTTCTTTCAACGCTTCTGTGGCTGAGATTCCAAGGAAGCGCAAAGGAAGTGATTCTGATAACCAGTAAGTAAATTGATTGATTGTATCTCCACATAAATAAAGGAAAGAGGATTAGAAAGTTACTGTCATAGAAATAACAAATGAACATCTCAAATTTATTACAACTATTTATTTCAGTTTCTTCTAAATGTGTTGACAGTTGTGATCACTTAAAACACAAAAAAGAATCCTTGAATCCAGGTGATATATGTAGGTTTCAGTAATGTCTTCCTGTCTTGAAGTGTCTGGTAACATGTCTTTTAATAATGAAATTTCAATTCTAGTGCTTTTTTTCTTGTTCTGCTTGCAGCAAATTATTAAATAGCTTGAATTCTGAGAAGTGTACCTTTGAATATCATTTTCAATCTCTTTGATGTAAAATTGCAGAATCAGAACTGCTTCTTGAGTGAACAGGGCAGCCATTTATGTAAATGTCCAAAGAGATCTGTGACATAAAAATGAGTACCTTCCTGAAGTAGTACTCAGTCTCTTTAAATGCACTGATATTCTTAGCTGTTTTCTCCACTTTTATAACTGCCAAACAGATGCCAGTTAACCAAAGAAATGTTTATACAAACAAAAAAATATAATTTCAAGTCCTTTGTTCATAGTTACGTTTATCAGCTAGAAGCCAGCATGCAGATCTACTGCATTACAAGCTTCTCTCCATTACCAGTGTGGAAAATCCACTTTATGTGTATTTAAGTATTAAAGCAATTCTCTTTAAACCATGCTTTTTCCATATATAGGCCAGTGATCTACAGAGTGTAGCCATACTGTGGATGTTGATTGTAATTATCAATTTGCAGCTTCATATCTATCGAGAAGATCTCTGAAAACTCCAGAAAAACAATAGTTTCTGGAAGAAGTCTCCGTAGGTTTTTTTGTTTGTTTTTTCTGTAGTACTAGTTGATTTTATGTGTTTAATGAAAATGCTTGTTACTCAATAGTGTTTCCCTGAAGTTTGGATCTGTTTCTGATTTCATAAGACTTCTGTCAGAAAAAAAAAAAAATCACGTGGAAGTTGAAAAAATAGTTTTATAAGTACTAATAATTTGTCAAAACCAATATTATTGCTGAGAATGAGTGAATAATCAAGTGGGATTTCCACACTTTCTTTTTTCTGCACCATTAAGTTTAGCAAGTCATCTTAAATTTCGAAGTACATTCAGCGTACTTCATTACCTGTTTTGCAGGGATATGGTTGAAGTTGATGGTGATCCTCAGAAAAGGTACTCTTTATAAATGAACCCTTTTCTGTTTTCAGTGTTCTGTTCTATTTTCCCATTTGTCCAGCTAAGCTGTGTGGTTTGCCTTAAGGAATGCTTGTCCAAGGACATATATTTGTGAAGCGAAAGGGGTACCAAATTAGTGGGGTGGATAGATCCATTCAGTGTTAGTTTTCTACTGTTTCTTTCAAAAATGACACTAAAGAGCTCATATGTTTACCAGACTTATGTTGAAATTAAGATACAAATAGGAAAGAAAAGAGTAACTGTTAAATAAGGCTGAGGAGGTGAAGGGAGTATCTCATGCTCTTCTAGGAGTGGCACATCTAAAGATGTTTTTCAATTTTTTTTCAACCTTCACAGTGTGCTTTTTAAAATAGAACTACCACATATATGTTAAAATAATGTTATTCCAAGTTGACAAGCTGAAATTAATATTGGCTGTGCAGTATAAATAAAGCCTATGTGTGTATTATGGAATAGTTATTAGTTACATGATTACTTTGTGATTTCTTTTTCTGCACCTCAATACCTTACTTAGAATATATATGTTTATATGTAGCTGTCCAGTATTCTATTTTATCCTTGTAGTCAATATTTGGTGCATGATTTATTTGGAAGTATTAAAACCTTCTAAGCATAAATTGTTAATTTGTGGATTTTTCCATTGTGCTCATGGTGGAAATCTTTGAATAAAGATAATCCTCTTTTGTTTTTAAGACCCTCACTTCAGTTTTAGATAAAATAAGGACTTATGATTAATAAATAATAAAATAGATGAAAAGGTGGTGGTATTTAATTTCTTTTGAATAATAACAATCCTGTTCTTGCTAGGACAAATTAAGGATACTTACATTAGAGCCGTGAGGTAGACTTTCATTCTGTGTTCAAATTAGCTTTAACCTAGCTATTTATATCAATAACAGCACATCTGTTAGGACAGAGGCTATATAAGTCCATCGAAGGCTGTGACTGGTTGCTTGAACAGCAAACTTGTTCTAGTTTCTTCCCTAAGTGAAGCTTCCGAGGGAAGAGACACAGTCAAGAGGCTGCATTGCAGGTGACCTGGCTCTGCTTTATCTCTTCACCTCTTATGGTCAGATAAGGCAACTTTTACAGTATCAAGGAATCATCTAGGTTGTAAAAGACCTTCAAGATCACCAAGTCCCACCATCAAACTGACCTGTTAAGTACTATCCCTGACCTGTGTCCCTTAGTGCCACGTCTGTATGTCTCTTCAGGGATGGGGACTCCACCACTTCCCTGGCAGCCCATTCCAATGCTTCACCACCCTTTCTCTGAAGAAATTCCTCCTAATATACAATCTAAATCTCCCCTGCTGCAACTTGAGACTATTTCCTTGTGTCCTATTACTTCTCATCTGAGAGGAGAGGCTGCCAGCCTCCTTTCAGATTGTTGTAGAAAACAATGAGGTCTCCCCTCAGCCTCCTTTTCTCCAGACTAAACAACTTGTTCCCTCAGCGCTTCAGCATGAGTTCTGCGTTCTGGTCCCTGCACCAGCTTCTTTTCTATTCTCTGCACAACGCTCAAGCACCTCAATAACCTTCATGTAATGAAGGGCCCAAAACTGAACACAGTATTTGAGGTTTGGTCTCACCAGTTCCAAGCACAGGGGGATGATCCCTTTTGTAAGCCTCTTAACCCCACTGTTTCAGATACAAACCAGGATACCATTAGCCCTCTTGACCACTGGAGTACACTGCTGGCTTGTGTTCAGATGGCTGTCAAACTAACACCCCCAAGGGCCTTTTCTGCTGGGCAGCTTTCTAGCCATTTTTCCCCTAGACTATATTGCTGCATGGGATTTTTATGGCCCAAATGCAGAACCTGGCGCTTAGCATTGTTGAATGTTGTGTGATTGGACTCAGCCCATTGATCCAGTCTATCCAGATCCCTTTGTAAAGCTTTTTTAACCTCAAACAGATTGGCAGGCCTGCCTAACTTGGTATCATCTGCAAGGTTACGTTATATACTTATGTTACGTTTTAGGCCCAGCCTAGGATAGGGTTGTTTTTTTAATCTTCTGGCAGTCAGATTTTGGAAATTAGAACATGAATAGAGGGCGCTTGGAAAATTTAAAAAACAAAAGTACACTAACACAAGACTGGACTTAACCTGTCTGAATGTTACATTAATTTCGTTTTCTGTAGGTTAGAAATAGCTCTATAATTAAATATCCCTGTAATATGTTCACATAACTGTGAATGTTGGAAATTATGCTTTTGTCTATTTGTGTTATGCATCACTTTCTAGTGGTTTTGGTTTTGTTGGAGTGACAGTAAATTTATAGCATTTTCTGTATCTTCTTGAATTCATGGAAGAAGTGCCTAGTACTAAATACACAATGTAAGACTCTATATCTTGTTTTCTCTAGGAGTGAAGATGAAGAACATCTTAAGATAAAAGATTTCAGGTACTAACTTTATAGCATTAAATGCTATACACTCAAGTTGTGTATAAAGGAAGCTAGCTGATCCTCAGTGCATGAATTTAGGAATGGTTTCTTCTAGATTTGTTTACACATGGAGATATTTAAGAATTATCCCACACAAAAATGGATTCACTGAAAGCATGACAAAGAATTCTGGTTCTGGAACAAGTGCTCCTATATGGAATTACTTAATGATTGCCACTGCACTGTGAAATCACATCTTACCTTAATGCAAATTAAAATTCACAGAAAGTACTTGTCAAAAGCATTATTTATGCAATATGCTAACTAGTAATTATCATAGAAACAACAAGGTTCAAAAAGACCTCCAAGATCATCTGGTCTACGTTAAATTAAGTGGAAGAAATGAAATAGTGTTCCAAAACAAATTTACAGTTTTTTAAACTCCAAAATTTGTTTTTCTTTAATGAGTATCCCAGATCACTATATAAGACTGTGTTTTGTACACTGCTTTGATGCTCATATTGTGCTGTTAATTTTTTTCCTTAGGTGTTGGATTTTTAGTTTATAAAAAAAGTATATATTGGATATTGGAAGACATTTTTTTAAGGTTTGATCAACAGTTAGTCTCTGACCAGTGTTTCTTTTCACAAGCTTATTAGGAAACTTGCTCTTCTCCCTTCCTGCTTGTAACTGGGGAATGTAACAGCAGGCTTTCTGAATCAAGTTTCACTAAGATTTCTGCATCCGTAAATTATTCTCAAATATTAGAGGTGTGGAAGATTGTTCTGTTTCCCCATATGTTTGTAACCATTTTCCTGAGGTTCAAAGTACAAAGAGCATACATTATATATAAATTTGACTGTTCTAACCCTGATACAAAGGAAAAGTGGGGAGAGCCAAGAATAACTGATGAAAGTAAACTAAAAAAGGCATCCGGGGAGTAAGGGAAAGCAGATTACTTGAGTGATCCAAAGTCTGTGGAGGGGGAATTTTTTTTGTGCTTCCAAAGAAAAATAATTAAAAACAAAAGACTAAATCTTTAAAAATGTACTTCACTCTTTCTAACAGGCCAGAGTTATTGAACTTTATTATCATTAATGCTTTGTTACAATACTTCTAAAAGGAAAAATTTGGGGATCAGTTAAGCAAAACGTGTTGCTTGATTTGGTTAACTGCCATTGTGTCTGGTCTCAATCAGAAAGGAATAAATCCTCATTTTAAATGAGTGGCTAGCTTGTCTTCTGAGTGAGAAGGGAATAGAATTAATTCAACTTTTCTTGACCAGCTAAATGGTAGAGGGAAGATGATCAGCTAGAAAGTCAACATACTTGACTAGAAAGAATTTGAGAAAAGGTGACCTGAGATAAAAATGTATTTGTGATGTGCAATGTTGTGTGCCCTAGAGAGGATTTCATGATGAAAACTGTGTAAGAGAAGCTCTTTTCAGGTGGTTGAATTCTTGGATGGAGGCTTACTGAGATGAAATCTGAGACACAGGGAAATCTGAGACATAGGGTGTGCACAGTGGCCTTACTAGGTGAATGAAAGGGGAAAGTTTTCTGAAATACCTCTAGTGAAAAATAGATGAAGCATAGCTTTTTCTTTCAGTTTCCACAGCATCTCTTATAACTACATGTAGCTCTGTCATTTGTGCTGTGAATAAATGCTTGTATTTGTGTCTTTTTTCAATATGAGTTATTTTCAAGATAATTAAATAACAAGATGTTGCTCGTACTGGATTACTGTGAGTTTGCATAGACAGGGCTCAGAGATACTTCAGTGAGTGCTTAGAGCATTATTTGTTTAAAAAGAAATAGTAGTAGAATGAATTTCCCATCTTACACAGGCTAGGGAGCAGCAATGTCTTCATATGTTTACTAATGACATCAAATGTCTGGTATACAGTAAGATGTCAAGGTATTCACTTGGGCCTCAAGGGTCACAAGAATTTCAGTTTTGTAAGTCTTCATCAGCTCTTGTTTCTGCCATATACGATCAAGTTGCTGCAATATTTCACTTCATTATTTGTGACCCTTGCTACTTTGTTCACATGAATCCAATTGTCAAATACATGTGTATTAAAAAAAAAAAAAACACATTTCAGTGCAGTGATACTTCTCATGACACAATCCATTCCCAAAATTAAATTGATGAATATTATGAGGAAAACTGTGTGTTCCACACCTTAAAATATTTTTTTTCTTATTAGAGAGGCTCACAGTCAAACAGAGAAACGAAGAAGAGACAAAATGAATAACTTGATAGAGGAATTGTCTGCTATGATACCCCAGTGCAACCCTATGGCACGAAAACTAGATAAACTTACAGTTTTACGGATGGCTGTGCAACACTTAAAATCTTTAAAAGGTAGGTTTTAGAAAACTAACCCTGACAGTCCTTGTTCTATCAGGAGTTATACTACATGTTTTCTTTGATGTTAAATACATCTAAGGTCTTCTGTTTTGTTTCCTTGCTGAATTCATTTCTGAGTCTGTTCTTCGTTTAATTTTACATTTGTAGTTTCCAGAATTTCATTTATTTATATTTTTCTTCTATAATAAGCAATACTTCAGTGTCTGATACCTTGTCAGCTAAGGCTATACCTTTTCAAAATTATAGAAAAATCAAGCAATTCCATCTTCTGTTATTTTCCAACTGTCAAATTAAATGTTCTGCTGTCTCTCAACTTTCCATCATACTTTCTTTAACGGTAATACCTGTGGTGCTGTATTAACATCAGTAGCTGTACTGCTAGTGAGAAGAAAATGGTCTTCAAACTAATGTTTGTCACTGCAGAGTTTGCGATTGCATCAGCCCTTTGTATTGGAATATCCTGTATCCATGAATAAGGAATATCCTTATTCATGCTAAAAGGCAATTGATAATATAGGAATTACTTAGATACAGTAGATATTAAGGTTTCTGAAATAGGTCTACAAAATATTTCTGGGTGATGCAGAGCTCATAGTACTTTTTCTGTAGCAGTATACTAAAGATATCTGATCAGAAGCTTTCTTATTTTCTGCTTAAAAAAAAAAAAGGCAAGGAAGTAACTGGTGATATGTCCATATTCAGTATCAGTGTATATTTAAGAGGTTTGTTTGGTTCTTTTTTAAAAAAAATCTTTTCTAAATTTTTACTCAGCTGTCACAATTGAAAACAGAATTTAGAAATTAAAAATTAAGTATAACTATGTTAAAAATGAATTTTAAATATATCTTTGATATTCTATGCATGTTTACAAATAAGTTATTTTCCAGGTTCCACTAGCTCTTATACCAAAGTTCGATACAAACCTTCATTTTTAAAGGATGATGAGCTCAGACAGTTAATCCTTAGGGTAAGTAGAAGGCAACTTTCAGTTAAATGTTGTCCTTATTAAAGCTTGCCATTAACTTAAATTTATATTTTGAGAGCTGCCCTCCCTGTCTTTTTCTTCCTGCAAGTTCCTTGATGTAGTTGATGAGTTTTGGTTTGTAACCTCTAAACAGGACCACTAAACAGGACTTTTCACTAAGATATACTCAACATGTTTCATATATAAAATGTTTTTAATGCTAACATTGAAACTTGCATGCAGATATATGCAATGCTTTTAATTATCCATAAATATACTTGCAGTTACTTGCTTAGCTTCAAGATGCAGAAATAATGCCTGAAAGAAAATCTTTCTGTTCTTGCATGTAGTCATACACCCACACTGTCTTAGCCTTTCTCATTTGCAGCTGTTTTCTCTTTTCCTTTGTTGCAGTAACACAGTTTGGCGAGATCTGTAAGATGACTCCAAGTTAAGCTGTTTTGCAGCTGGCATTCTCTTTCCCAAAGCTGTGTTTAGGAAACTCTAGCTGTCTGTAGTGGAAGGTCTGATTTGGTACTTGCAATCTTTTTAATTGCTTTTCAGTATGATTTTTATTTAATAAACACACTCATGTTTAAAAGTACCTCCTTATAGTCATCAATATTCATTGTATATTTTAATTGTATGTTTTTTCAGACAGTATCTTTGTATTTTCAGGCAGCAGATGGATTCCTGTTTGTGGTTGGATGTAACAGAGGAAAAATACAGTTTGTCTCAGAATCAGTTTGCAAAATACTTAATTATGACCAGGTGGTTACATTTGAGTTTCTTGGTTTGTTTTTACCTTGCATTTTCTTTTACTTAGAAATATTTAGGCTTTTACATTTTACTGTGTTTTATTTTTAAAAGAGTCCTTTTGTATAATTTCTTGGAATGTTGTTGGTAACAACAAAGTAAAACTGAATTTCCTGGAATAAGTATTTTTAAGTGTGGTCAGTGTTTGTGACTTGAGTAATAGCACTGGATTTCAATTGATCATACTTAAGAGAACTGCTAGACTAAGGGAAAAGGATATTTTGAAGATGTCCTAATTTTATCCCCATTTTTTTTGTTGAATGATTAAGTGATTTTTAGTTGTTCTAGCCTCAGGAAAATTGGTTGTTCAGCAGCATGAGTTAATTAAAGCTGTCCTTGGTGTACTGCCTTTAGGCTCAGATGTACCATATATCACCTCACCCACAGTAACCGTCCATGTTATATAATCTTAACTTGTAGGAAACAGTGTGAGTTAGCTTAACCTGTAGAATAGTCTACATATAATTACTTTGTATGAGGTGACATTTAACATAAGGAATTACTGCAGATAATAAAAGCATGATAACTTGTTCATGTTTCTGACTCCCATTCCAAAAACAGGCTAAAACAATTAGTGCTTCTATCTGTCTACTTCTATAATTTAGAAACTATTTGTGCTACACTTGCTTTGATTAAGGTCAACCCATCTGAATTCTGTTTTATAGATTTTCTTAACGCAACTGTCTTATTTAAATTAAATGAATCATTTTCTTTTGTAACAAGAATAAAGCAGTTTTTTTTTTTTTGAAAACCTCTATACTGAAAGTACAATTTGGAGTCTCCCACGTTAATCATACCTGCTTCCAAACCTGTAAGATCTTCACTGTTCCAGTTTGGTTTAGAGAACTTAACTGTCTTAAGCCCTGGATTTGTTTGCTTATCTAGGAACCGCTCTGGGTTCTGAATCCCATCCTGCTCGAGGGTGGGAAGGCTCTGCAAGATGATCTGGATAGGCTGGACCAATGGGCCGAGGCCAACGGTATGAAGTTCAACAAGGCCAAGTGCCGGGTCCTGCACCTGGGGCACAACAACCCCAAACAGAGCTACAGGCTAGGGGATGTGTGGATAGAAAGCTGCCTGGCGGAGAAGGACCTGGGAGTTTTGGTTGACAGTTGGCTGAATATGAGCCAGCAGTGTGCTCAGGTGGCCAAGAAGGCCAACAGCATCCTGGCTTGCATAAGAAACAGCAGGTCCAGGGATGTGATTGTCCCCTTGTACTCGGCTCTGGTGAGGCCACACCTCGAGTACTGTGTTCAGTTTTGGGCCCCTCACTACCAGAAGGATATGGAGGTGCTTGAGCGAGTCCAGAGAAGGGCTACAAAGCTGGTGAAGGGTCTGGAGAACAAGTCTTATGAGGAGCGGCTGAGGGAGCTGGGACTATTTAACCTGGAGAAGAGGAGGCTCAGGGGCGACCTTATTGCACTCTACAGGTACCTTAAAGGAGGCTGTAGTGAGGCAGCGGTTGGTCTGTTCTCCCACTTGCCTGGTGACAGTACGAGGGGGAATGGGCTAAAGTTGTGCCAGGGGAGGTTTAGGTTGGATATTAGGAAGAACTTCTTTACTGAAAGGGTTGTTAGGCATTGGAATGGGCTGCCCAGGGAAGTGGTGGAGTTACCATCCCTGAAGGTCTTTAAAAGACGTTTAGATGTAGAGCTTAGGGATATGGTTTAGGGGATGATTTGTTAGTGTTAGGTCAGAGGTTGGACTCGGTGATCTTGTAGGTCTCTTCCAACCTAGACTTTCTGTGATTGTGATAGTCTTTGTTAAACCTATGTATTTTGACAGGGTTGCTATTAGCCTTTCTCAGGGGCACTCATCACCTTCCCTGTTCATTAGGGTTAGATGGGGACTGGCTAAATGAAAGAGGCTGAATATTTATCCTACTTTCTTTGAAGATTTTCATTAAACATATTTCTGGTTGTGGCTTATTAGAGAGGAGCTCCCATTTTATGCAGTGATCATGTAGCAAGTGGCCAGGGTCCAAAATGAGTTGCAGTTTGAGTCTGGAACATGATTATCAATGCAGCTTATTTCTACCCTTTGATTTGAACTGCTGTGGTGAAGGTATGCCATCAAAAGCCAAAGCTTGCCCACTTCTGTGAGAATTCCTTCCTGTTTCAAGAGAAAGTAGCAGTGCCTACACTAGTGCAGCAGACAAGCTTTGGATGAGCAGATTGAGTGGGCTGAAAGGATTTCAGCTAGAGAGATCACTGTAAATATCCCCTAGCAAGGAGTGTGGAAGTGAGTTGAGCCATTCACAGCTTCCAGACAGCTCCTGGCTTAGCAATGCTGTTCTGGCCATCTAAATGAGAGCTCAGTCGTTAGGTATCATGATTTTTTCTTTTTCCTTCCATAACCAAAATAATCTGTGAAGCGAGTTGTTTTGCACACAATCTTCTTTGGCTTCAGGGTCAGGAGTCGTGTTAAGTAAATAAAACGTGTGTGTGTGTTTTTATATATATATAATATATATATTTTTTTATAGCACTTACTCTTTATTAATATGCAACTATTTTTCAAAGGGAAGTTACAATTTTTTTTTTTTGCTACCCCATTTATATAAAAAATAATATTAAACAATGGAAATATAATGCAGATTGAAATACAGAACTTTAGAAAAACTGTGATATTTTAAAATGTGTTTTTTTTAAGTAGCATAACGTTGTTTTTCTGAGGTGTTAAATCTGTTCAGTGCCCTAAAACAGTGTTTTTTCTTGTTTGTTTGTTTTTTTTTGAATAGGCCAGTTTAATTGGACAAAGTTTGTTTGATTACTTGCATCCGAAAGATGTTGCCAAAGTGAAGGAGCAACTTTCGTCTTCAGATGTCTCTCCCAGAGAAAAGCTTTTGGATGGCAAAAGTAAGTCGTATGTAAATGTACTCAGATTTCTTTTTTTAAGAGATGTTAATAACATTCAGTTCTTATGGAGGACATATTCATATGTTCATATGTGTAATACGTCCTGCATAAGAACAGAACTTTCACATGGTTGTATGTACATGGATGTACAAACCTGAAATATGGTTTCTGTGAACCAGACATTTGAATGCTTATCTGCTGCTTAGAATGTGCTTAGAGTTTAAAAACTAGCCCAGAAAAGAACTTATTTTAGATAATAAGAGTGATTTAAATTTGCATTGTTAAACATTTACCAATTGTCGTCTGACATTCTTCCTACTAGCCATACTACTTTTTTTTTCTTGTATTTGATAGGTCTTGTCAATACAAAAGACCTGATGTAGTTGAACATGGGATAAAATACTTCAATATCAAGAATCCCTGTCTTCTCTGAAAGTGCTAAGTGTCGATCCTAATTTAACCAAATCTTATTTTGTTTACAGTTATTTCTAATATGGCAAGCATTATGTACTCTGCCACTAATAACTATTTTATAGCTGACTTTTATAAGCATTTTCGCACTTCTACGTACCAAATAGAAGTTGAAACTTAATAAAGCATATTTATTAAAATATAACTCAAAATATCATGTATGACTTTAGTTTAATTTGGTAGTTCTTTTTAATTTTGGAATATGTATGACAGCCACGTTTTCTCTGCCCTGTTTAAGTTATTAGACCTCTTTCTTTTTTAATTGTCAGGACAAAAATTAGGCAACTGAACAATAAGGAGAATGTACTAGAAACAGAAATGGAGATTAGGCCTTGGACTCAACAGTTTTATTGATGGATTTTTTTAACTACTTTACTAAATCTTTATAAGCTGTCTTGCAAGTACACACAGATTTTCAAGCTGGACCAGCTCGACTGAATTCTGGTGCTCGACGTTCCTTCTTCTGTCGGATAAAATGTAGTAGGACCACAGTAAAAGAAGAGGAGGAGTGCTTGCCCAACCCAAAGAAGAAAGGTATTCAAACAGTGCAGCTAAAGTGGTGGCTTTCTGTCTTGAAATTTGGTATATTTAAGTTCCAAGTCAGTAGAATGATCCTTGTAGTTATCACTGACTTCACAAAGTAGCTATAGTGAAGTGTAAATATGTACTGAAAACACATCTTGGAAAACAGTCGAATTGTACCCTTTTTCCTCCCTGTTCACTCCTGAAAAGAGGGAGGGAGGAAGGAACATGAGTTTCAGTGCCTTTTTAGGAGCACACAGTCTGTTCCAGTCAAATTTTAAAGTCTCAGGGAAACTTTTGAAAGCACTGGAGCAGATCAGAAGAATGAAACTAAGTAACTTGTGTTGAAGATAACTGTATGAATCAGGCCTGCAAAATCTACTGTTTTGGAGGGAAAAAAAGCAAGTAAAAACTTTTATTTGTTTACATTTTATGTTGTATGTACTTACAGAGTATGAGTTTTCCATTTTTGTTTTTTAATGGTGAAGTTAATTTATCAATGTAAATCCATTTATTTTTTCCAATAATGGTAATGTAGTTTGTAGTTTCAATTTAGTTTTGGTATGCCTGTGCAGCAAGTATATTCTTGTCAAGTTTTCAGAGAATGAATCTTTTTAAAAAAAATGTAATTTCCATCTTTTGTTTCATACCTTGGCACTGATTTTTGCAAAACTGTGCAGAAATTATTTGATCCTGAATACATCTTCCTCCTTTATTTCAATAACCTGTTACTGTTGAGATAGAATATACAAGAATAAATTTTAAACATAGGTCTGTCGTAAGTAAATGGAATTCCATCTCCCTTGGTGTGCCAACTAATTTAATAAGACTACTTAACATATAAATGCTTCCTCAGGAAAGCACTATTCAGGGAGATCACACTGTAAATCTGGTACAATCACAACAGAATAAATACCTCAGTTTTTCATTTTACAGTGATAATTGATGTTTTCCATAGTTGATAGTTAATGCAGTCAAATATATGTAAATCATAATTTGGTAAGAACACAGTAATTAAGAATATTTTGGCAATTTGTTTTAAAGATAGTTACTGCGGCACATGGTATATCTATGCAATTATGCAAATTAGGCTACTTACATATTATATAAGCAGTGTATGCTGTAACTTAAGTCTATTGATATTTGTGTTCCCAGAAGAATTGAGAAGTTCAGAAGGCTTATATAAATAGAAAGTAAGCTGGGTTGTTTTGGGTTGCAATCTTGATTGATTCTTTTAGTAGCTGCAGTAAAATTATGTTAAGATCATAGTGTTCATATAAGATAAATAGATTTGGAAGCTACAGAATGCTGCCATGGGTTATTTTAATTTACAATATACAAGAAACAATATAAAGAAAAAGTGATCTGTGAGTTACTGGACTGTTTTTTTTTTTTTTTTACCTGTGAGACTGTTTGCACTGTAAACACCTATAATTTGTCTTACTAAATCTTATATAGGGCTAGAAGCGCTCAATCCAGGTAAGCCAAAAGTAGTATAAAATTAATTTAGAAGTACTCTGTAAAATTATGTATAGCCTTCTACAGTTGTTGTAGGTAAGCCTAAAATATGACTGCTGGTATTACAGTGAAAGGAATAAACGACAACAACAAAAAAAATTTTGAACCATAACTGCTGATTTTATTTCTTTTTATTAGATCACAGGAAATACTGTACCATTCACTGTACTGGGTACATGAAGAACTGGCCTCCTAGCGAGGTGGGAGTAGAAGAGGAAAATGATGTAGAAAAGCACAGTAGTAACTTTAACTGTCTTGTTGCAATTGGGAGGTTACACCCTTACATTGTTCCACAAAAGAGTGGAGAGATAAAAGTCAAAGCAACAGAATTTGTTACACGATTTGCCATGGATGGAAAATTTGTTTACGTAGATCAGCGGTAAGCATTTTCTTCTGTAGTGAAGAGAAAAAAAAATGACAAAACTAGATAGGTTTTCTAATCTTTTCTCTGAGAAGGAAACATGATGTTTCAAGCAGGATAGAATTTCTAGATTGTGTACACAGGAAGAGCTTTCTCCTGAATCAATGACTTTCTTTTTGGACTTTCTTTTTGTTAAACATAATATAGCAAAAAAGTGTACCACTCTGTAGGAAAAGGTAGGCTAGAAAGATGAAAATACATAATAAAATACACTCGTGTATTTATTTGTAAAGAAAAATCTCAAGTTAAAGCTTCATATCTCTATATATGACTTTTATTTGTTTATAAGTTGCACTGACAGAGAAAAAAGTAATAAGCTCTTCACCAAAATTGCTGCATGTTCAAATTTTAATATTTGGAATAAAATACATTACATTTAAATGAGTTACCAAATTATTTCATTCGAAGTGAAAGACAAGTTCCTATTTTCTGAACTTCTTTAAAAAGGACTTTTGTCAGTAATACAGACTGAATTTCATTAATGCCACTGGAAGATTTTTATTGCTTTCAGTCATCTTTCATCTAAAAGTAACAGTTCAAACCTTTTCCTTAATATGGCGGAGCAAAATTTATCTATTTAACGACTCATTATGTGGGTTCAGTACTCTGGCTAATTAGAAGAGCTAATAATGATTTGTACTTTGTGTACGTTTAAATTGTGCATACACATGGTTTGCATGTTTAAACACTGTTATTTTGTCTTTCTATTGCCATTCATTGCAAAATCTTGGTATCCTGTATTATTCATTGCAAAGAGATCCAAGGTAAACTGCAGTTAATATTTCCTGTTGGTTTAGAGCTATACCAGTGATGTATCTTTTCCCAAACATGAACACAAGCATCTATGTCTTTAAATATTAATTTTCTGCTTTATCTAATACTGAAGAAACCAAGCTTTGCAATTGTTTGAATCCACTGCAGTTCATGTTTTTATTTCTAACAGTGCAACAGCAATTTTAGGGTATCTGCCACAAGAGCTTCTAGGAACTTCTTGTTACGAGTACTACCATCAAGATGATCACAATCATCTAGCTGAAAAACATAAAGAAGGTACAAAATGATTGGTCCTCCCAGGCTGTATACAACTACATGTAATTGCTATGTGAAAACAGTACAAATCAAAAAATCAGAAGCTGGGAATTAATAAAGTTAAACAATCTTAGCATTCTCCATTTCTACATCTACATGATGACATGCCCACATAAAGTGTATAAGAAAAACCGGGAGAAACTTCTGTTGTCTTGAATCTTGGTGCAGTGCTTTAATTGCAAGGGAATAATAACATTAATACTTCTTTCAACCTCTTGCTTCAATTCTTCTTTGTTAGAAAGAGGAATAAGTTCTGGAGAGCAAATGTGACTGATCACTTAAATAAAGACACCAGTTTATTAAAGTTCACTAAGTATCCCTGCTAGTGGTTTGCAGAAACTTAGTACATGGACTCATGTTTAAGATACATAGCATTGTTAAAAATGTAGTTTGATTTCAGTAGGGTTTCTGTCCTGTCAATTTCATGGCATTTGATTTGTATTTCTGATTGTCAAAAACATTTTGGCTTTATGATATCACAAACCATTTTTTTAGCTTAACTCTGTCCTCCAGAGTATGTGATCATAATTCTCCTTTCTTATTTAGTGTTGCAGAATAAAGAAAAAGTATTTACAAATTCCTACAAATTTAGAGCAAAAGATGGGACATTTGTTACTTTAAAGAGTCAGTGGTTTAGTTTCATGAATCCATGGACCAAAGAACTGGAGTACATTGTATCAAACAACACTGTAGTATTGTAAGTAATTTGTTATATGAATTCCTATGTTAATTTTTGTCTTATTTACAGCTAGCATTGATAGAAAGCAACCTGTTTAAGAAGCAGAACAAGACTAGAAAATATCAGCAGTGCACAAAGAGGTTGAGTAGCCTGGAAAAACGTTTTGCATTTACCAGTTGATTTTGATTTCAGGCTTAGGTCATTAATTTAACATGAAAAATGTGTGATTTACTAGTAGAAAAATAAGAGAGTTTATTAAAGGAAGAGAGGAAAGATCCTTAAAGATAATAGATATGAAAAAATGGAAATGTGAAGTTACTTCTACTTCTTTTCCTGAGCTTTGACTGCATGTGTTGGTGGGCTTAATTTTAAGTGCTACCCTACCTGCCATGTGTCAGAATATGGAGAAGCGTAATTGATAGATAGTAGAAATGCAAGGCAGGACAAGAAGATACTCTCCAAATTGATTGCAAGGGAAGAGCCTTTGAGACAGCAAATGAACTGTTGGAGTGTATGATTAGTTCTTCTTTTGTTACTTTTTTGTTCACTGAGCCTTACAATGGAGTTGTATTTGGATTGCTCAATAGATACTGAGGTTCTTTGGGAGCCTTCTACCCATTTTGTAATTAGTTCATGTCTTAAGTCAGCATTGTCAGCCTATATTGCCTGTGTCTTTTTTCCTCAAAAAGACAGTGAAGAGAAGTTAAAGTAGCATGTGTTGCCCAACAGCCAAAGGCCACTTCTGCCTGCCTTGGAGATCCAGGCCTCTGCAGCTGTCTGGAGGAGGAGAAAGTACGCAGCAGCTGCAGGCAGACAGTAGCCACTGGCCTGTTGTAGTAGCAGTTGTTTCTTCCTAACTGCTCTCTGACCTAGGAGTAAAAAGGTCAGCCTTGTTCTCTTGGCACGGAACACAGACAAATAAATTGACTGTTCTTTTTAGTTTGGGGAATAGGTGGAAATGAGTATTTCTCTCAGTGCCTCATAACTCAGTATAAAGGTTGAACATTGAAATGTGTAAGGAATATTTCATTTTATCGCTAGGTTGAGGATATTAGTTTTCCTATGTAAAGTATTGATTGAAATCAAACACAAATACACTGGATTTTGCCATTTAAAATGTTGCTGATTTTTGTGTTTTCTTTTTTTATTTACCTCTCAGAGGTCACGATGAGTCTGCTGAAGAACAGGTACCCTCTGCTTCCCAGTCTGCAGAAGGCAAGTGCCTCTTCTTACAGTTATCATAGGTGCATCTTCTGATGGATCGTTAATGTTTTAGGCTTATTGAATCCAGGATTTCTTTTAAGGCTAAGCTGTTTTGCAAGGGAGATTTTTTTTTTTAAGTATTTCTAGTGACAGTTTCTAGCTACTTGCAGCATCCTTAGTGATGTAATTCAGATGAATGTGATGAGAAGGGCTTGCAGCATCTCTTTTTCCCTCTAGAAATTTCTATTATAGCTAGGTTTTTGTTGATAGAATGTAACATTTCTGTCATGGTCTCTTCTTGTTTTTTGTTTTTTTTCCTTTCTCCAGTTTTCTGCAGAAATACAGTTGGCAATGACTTTACTTACGTAATAAAGGGTGATGAATATTTTGTTAACAGTTCTGTGCTATGCACGTATTCTGATCTGACGTTTCTTTTACCTTACTGGAAAGCTTTCTTTAACAGCGTGTTTGTGAAAATCCAGCTTTTTTTCCTTACGCTTTTTGCATTGATTGAGACTAGAAATGGTAATAATTAAAGCTAGTAACTTCATTACTAAAGTTCAGCAGTGTTGACATTTATATTATTCAGTTATCTTTATATTTCAAATAAGACTTAGAACATCCCCCAGGAGGTTAGTATTTTAAGGAATTTCATTTCTGAAAAAAGGGAACAGAAACTGCTTTAAAGTGAATCCTTGAGTTAATTTTCCATGCTATGTAATAAAATGTCTATGAACTTTAGATTTTATTCTAATTTGTTTCATTTTTTTAACTGTAGATGCTGTTAAACAGTCTTCAGTGAGTGTACCTGGAATGTCCTCTGGAACGGTTCTTGGTGCTGGCAGTATAGGAACCGAAATTGCAAATGAAATATTAGAATTGCAAAGGTAATAAGCACTTAACATCATACGTTAGGATTTTAATTAAAGATGGAGGAGAGGCATATGTGATTATTTGGAGACTGCTCAAGTTTCATTTTTAATATATGTATTAAATTTTTTTTTTGTTCCTCAGTGGTATTATGATGTACCAGTTATAACCTAATGCAGGACTCATGGCAGTACGCATCACTGGCCTTGATAAATAGCTTTGTTCTGGGCATGCAATTTCCTTTGTTAATGGAAGAATTATATGTCTATGACTTCAAAAGTATTACTGTGACGCTTTTTCACTTGAGATTGAAATGGGTAGATACTCCATTAAGGAATGGATAATTAGATGCCTGTGAGTAGTGTTCATATTTTTCTAATAGCGTAACTCTGCCAGCAGAGACTTCTTCAACACAGTAACCAGTGGAGTGCTTTCATATCCTGTCTTGTCCCTTTCCCAATTGTCCTGAAGGCAGGCTAAAATGATAGCTCAGTAGCTCCCCAGTACCCAGCTGTAGATTTAAAAAAACATGACTGCATCATTCCAAATGGGAATCCATGCAAGATTTATGCTGTTAAAGACTGACCCTTTTAAAATTAACTATTTATTTATTTTTTTTTTAGATTTGTAGCATAGCCAGTGAATTACAAAGGAAGAAACATAATTTTAATGTGAAGATGTCCTTCTGTGTTTTTTGTATTGGGCATCCACAGTGGTGCCTGACTTGCTGTTGTGGTTTAACCTGGCCGGCAGCTGAACATCACACAGCTGTTTGCTCACCCTCCCCCCTCCCTCTCTGGGATGGGGGAGAGAAACAGGAAAGTGAAGCCTGTGAGTTGTGATAAAGACAGTTTATTAAGACTGGAAAATACTAACAGTAATAATAGTACTACTACTCATAATCTGTTTGAAACATGCCTCCCCCCCCCCCCCCCGCTAGCCACCCCTATATATTGTTCGGCATGACATCAGATGGTATGGAATACCCCTTTGGGCAGTTTGGGTCAGCTGTCCTGGGTCTGTCCCCTCCCAGCTCTTGCTGCACCCCCAGCCTGCCCGCTGGCACGACAGAGCGAGGAGCTGAAAAGTCCTTGGCTTGGTGTAAGCTCTGCTCTGCAGCAATGAAAACATCAGCATGTTATCAGCACTCTTCTCATCCTAATCCAAAACATAGCACCCTACCTAGGAGGAGAATTAACTCTGTCCTAACTGAAACCAGGACACTTGCATATAGAGAGGCTATTACTCTATTTCAGTTTACACCATATCGGCATTTGCTGTTTAAGAACATTTTTTTAATGTCTCTGAGGCTAATTCCAGGATTTGGGGATTCATAAGCATAGAAGTCCGGTTCTGATTACAGCTCTTTTGGGAGTCTTCCTTGGGAGGCTTTGTCAGAAGCTCCAATGACTTTTGTTAAGATCAAACATAGCATAGGGTACTATCATCTCATCAGGACAGGACAAGTCGTCTGTTAGCTTTGGCTAATGAAGGGATCTCTTAGACTTTAAATCTTTAACTTCCAGTTTCAAGTAAAGAAATGCAAACAGATTGTTTATGGAGCAGTGTGTTCCAAGGGTTCTTGTAATTCTTTCCAGTGACAATTTTGCAACAGTACCTGAAGGACCATAATATTAAATCATCCAGTAAGAGATACACCAATTTTGGAAACAATGGTAGATGTGTAAGGAATAGTTTAATATGCCATAGCATAGTCAGCTTCTGTTATTTCATTAGCAGATGTCTGACTCCTCAGCTCATCTGTGAGGATATTGAGAGGCAATGTCAAAAAATTTACCAATATCAAAGTAGCATGCACTACTAAATGCCTTGGTTCACCAAGCTAGTCACCTTATTCAAAAAGGTTATCAGATTGGTTAAGCACGATTTCCTCTTCATAAATCCATACTGAATTCCAGGCTTACAGATTATCTCCTTGTAACATGGTCGTCTTCTCAGCCAGCTCTTCATCAGAACACAGTAAAAACCATGGCCGGGGCCCAAGAATGATGAGTCATGGTGGTAGATGTTTCTTACTCTGTTTCCCTTATTTTGGAGTCACTTTCCAACAATGAAGTCATATCCCTTTATTAGAATAGTCAAATTGGGACTCATTCCTTTTGAATGAAAGGAAGAAACAAATAAATTATTCTGTAGTGATAGGAGGAAAGGACTGTTATTTTAAAAATAAAATAAAAAATCCAGCTCCAGCATGGTGACAGGTTGCTGGGATTATCAGTAAAGGAAGAGGAAAAGCACTGGTAACAAAAGCAACAAAGCTGGGATGTTACACTTTGGTAATACCATTTTTAATGTTCTCTCATCAATACCACCTCTAAAGGGAAAGTGTTATTTTTATCAACTTTTCTGAAGACCAAAGTAAGCTGGTGGAAGTTCTCATCTCTGATGATCAACACCCAGGCATGAGACAAGAGCTTAACTTGATACCCCTCTAGGAGCTTCAGTCAGGTCAATGTTATGTTCTTGATTAAGATCACTTGACCTTTGCTGAAAGGTATGTGATGATACATGTCATCAGCTTAAGAAAACCAGTTTATTAAGTGGATGAAAAATAGATTGCTGGATGAGGAAAGAATGAATGCATTCCTGTGAGTTTTCTTTGGAGCTACCCCTTGAAAGTTTTGGTATCTGTATTTTTTAAGAACCACAAGCAATACTCTTCATAATGCTACAGAAACACAATTTCAGGTGCAGTATCTTCCTAAGCAGCAGAGGAAAATTTTGAGATTTTTACGAAGATCAAGCCAACTCATCACTCTTCTGTGACAGTTCTTAGAGTAAGCAGGCCATAAGAGAACAAAATTTTCATCTTAGAAAATAAAAAAATCCATCATAACAGAAAGAATTGTGGAATTTGGAGAAGAGTGTGATGTTAAATTTATCTCCCCAGTTTGGAAGAGGTTATTTTTGTAAGAGGTTTCTGAGGTTTCTCTTTTTTTTTTTTTTATGGATATTTAAATGGAATTTTATTGTGGAGTTGAGGCACATACGAATAAGGCCTCTTTAGGGATGTTTCAGGGGAATATTTATTACTTCACATCCTTCCTCATCTGAAAAGAAGAACAAATGTTCCTAGTCCCCTACAGAACTTACAGAAATTGGGTTTTATTTATCAAAAAGTTAAATATTAACACTGCCATAATTTTGTCATTTTGTCTGCCTATCATAAGCTTGAAGGTTTTGATGATGCACATCTCCCTATCTATCAAGGATTCATTTTGTAGATGTCTAGTTTCATCATGTAAGTGAAGTATGGCTTGTCTCTTTAATGGAACAGCAGTTTAATGCAACAGGACATTTACCCCTCTTTGTCTAATTTATCAAAACATCTTTTCATCAAGATCTAGTCACAGTGATAGGCCAGACTTGCTTCTTATTTGAAAAGTGCAACTGCTACAAGAAATTAAAACAAACTGTGCGAGTTCTAGATTGAAATATCAACTTTTCAGGAAAATATTTTTGAAGGTACTGGCAGCAATGACTACATGCCTTATGAAGCTGTATCAGTCTTATTCTTTAAGTCATTGATTGACCTTTTGTTTTTCTCATTTACATGTGCATCTTGAACGCTGGTTAGAACAGGAAATAGTGTTATATTGTTTTCCTTGGGAACAATCATACTAGTTCTCAACTAATAATCTCATTATCAACAATCTAATTAACCTCTAATCTAGTTAACCTCTAATCAATAATCTAACTAATCTAATTTATAGTTAATAAACTAATAATCAAACTAATAATCTAACTGGGATCAGTGTTGACAAGCAGACTCATTAACATGTGGCTTCAAGACTGGTGCAATTGGCAGAACTTTGTGTTTGAAGGTCTATGTGACACCAGGGCTGCTAGCACCAGATGGGATGGGCCTCTCAGAGGGGGGAAAGGATTTTTGTTCAGGAGTTAGTGAAGCTGATAGATAGGGCTTTAAACTTGAGTCAAAGAGGGAAAGGGATAAAACCAGTTCTGCCAGTGATAAGCTAAAGGATGGCGCACTAGAATCAGAGGGACTGTGTGCTAGTGAGGTCCTTTGGTCTGCTCCACAAGATGCTGTGTGCAATGAGGAGTATTTGAAGTGCTTCTACACAAACGCATGCAATATGAGGAATAAAATGGAGGAGCTAGAAGTCTTGGCGTGTTCCCACAGCTACAACGACATCATCAACATAAGCGAAACCTCGTGGAATGAGTCCTGTGACTGGTGTGTCGCAATAGATGGTTACAGGCTCCTCAGGAGGGACAGGCAGGGCAGACAAGGTGGGGGGTGGTGGCAGTGTATTGTGAAGGAGGGGCTGGACTGTGTAGAATTTGAAGTTGGCAATGTCAAAGTTGAGAGCCTCTGGGTAAGGGTTAAGGGATGAACAAATAAAGGGGATGTCATTGTGGGAGACTATTACAGACCACCTGGCCAGGATGATGCTGCCGATGAGTTATTCTTTGAGGAGCTAAGAGAAACCTCAAGATCAACTGCCCTTTTCCTTATGGGGGACTTCAACTTGCCAGACATCAAGTGGGATTACCACATGGCCAAAAGAAACAGGTCCAGGAGGTTCCTAAAGCACCTCAATGATAACTTCTTGGTGCAGGTGCTAAGGGAGCCAACTAGGAAAGGTGTCCTCCTAGATCTGTTGCTGGAGAACAGAGAGGGTCTTGTGGGGGACATGGTAATTGGTGGCCATCTTGGTCATAGTGACCATGAAGCAGTTAAGTTAAAAATTTCTGGTGACAGAAGGAAAACTACCACGAAAACTCCAGCCCTGGATATGAGGAGAGCAGACTTCAGGCTACTTGGGGAACTAGTTAGCAAGGTCCCCTGGGAAACTGCTTTGGAAGGTGTTGACATCCATCACTACTGGTCAATCTTTGAACACTGCCTCCTAAAAGTACAGGATCAGGTAATTCCAAGGTACGGAAGTCAAGCAGGTGGGACGGGAGGCCAGCCTGGCTGACCAGGTCTCTTCTACTGGAGTTTAGGTAAAAAAAGAAAGTGTACGACTGCTGGAAGGAAGATCGAGCGATGAGGAAGGAATCCAGGGATGCTGTTTGTGTTTGTAGGGAGAAAATTTGTGTGGCCAAAGCCCAACTAGAGTTGAAGCAGGCCGTGTCTGTGGGAGACAATTAAAAGGTGGTTTTTACGTATGTGAACAGAAAAAGGAGAACCAAAGAAAACGTAGGTCTGTTACTTGATGGGGAAGGTCTCCCTACAGACAGTGACGTAGGCGAAGCAGAGACGTTTAATGCCTTTTTCGCTTCTGTCTTCAACACTGATGATGGGTTTTGGGACCCCAGGTGCCCTGAGCTGGAGGACTGTGATGGTGGGAACGATAAACGCCCAACCAACCCTGAACGTGTGTGGGATTTACTGCTCCACCTGGATCCATGCAAGTCCATGGGTCCGGATGGGATTCATCCCAGTGTGCTTAGAGAGCTGGCTGATGTCATTGTGGGACCTCTCTCAATTGTTTTTCAGCAGTCTTGGGAATCTGGAGAGGTCACAGCAGACTGGAAGCTGGCAAATGTTGTGCCAATTTCCAAGAAGGGCAAGAAAGAAGACCCTGGCAATTACAGGCCTCTCAGTCTCACATCAGTGCCTGGTAAAATTATGGAGAAGATGAATCTTGAAGTTACTGAAGTGCACCTGGGGGACAATGCAGTCATTGGTCCCAGCCAGCATGGGTTCATGAGGGGTAGGTCCTGTTTGACTAACTTGATTTCCTTTTACGATAGGATCACCCATCTAGTGGATGAAAGGAAACCAGCTGATGTGATCATTTTGGACTTCAGCAAGGCTTTTGACACGGTTTCCCATAGGATCCTACTGGACAAAATGTCCAGCATACAGCTTAACAAAAACATGATACAATGGGTGAGCAATTGACTGATGGGCAGGGCTCAAAGGGTTGTGGTTAGTGGGGCCACATCAGGCTGGCATAAGGTCACTAGTGGGGTGCCCCATTTTAGAGCCAGTCCTCTTCGCCGTTTTTATAAACGATTTGCATGTAGGACTAGAAGGTGTTTTGAGCAAATTTGCTGATGACACTAAACTTGGAGGAGTTGTAGACTCGGATGAGGGTGAAAACACCTTGCAGAGAGATCTGGACACATTAGAGAGCTGGGCGATCACCAACCGCATGAAGTTTAACAAAAGCAAGTGCCGGGTCCTGCACCTGGGGCACAGCAACCCTGGCTGTACATACAGACTGGGCGCCGAGACTCTGGAGAGCAGCCCCGCAGAGAGGGATCTGGGGGTCGCGGTCGACAGCAAGTTGAGTATCAAGTTGAATGCCATGGTGCTCTGACAGCCAGGAGGGCCAACTGTATCCCGGGGTGCATCAAGCATGGCATCAGTAGTAGGGCGAGGGAAGTGATCCTCCCGCTCTACTCTGCACTGGTGCAGCCTCACCTGAGTACTGTGTGCAGTTCTGGGCACCACAGTACAAAAAGGATGTAAAACTGTTGGAGAGTGTCCAGAGGAGGGCGACCGAAGATGGTGAAGGGCCTAGAGGGGAAGACGTATGAGGACCGGCTGAGGTCACCGGGCATGTTCAGCCTGGCGGAGGCCGAGGGGAGGTTCAGGCTGGATATCATGGAGAAGTTCTTCACTGAGAGGGTTATCATGCACTGGAACAGGCTCCCCAGGGAAGTAGTCACTGCACCAAGCCTGTCGGAGTTTAAGAAACATTTGGACTCCGCACTTAGTCACATGATCTGAACTTTTGTTTAGACCTGTGTGGTGCTAGGAGTTTGACTTGATGATCCTTGTGAGTCCCTTCCAACTCAGGAGATTCTATGATTCTATTATTAGACCATCATACCAATTGGAAGACAAAGTTGTGAGAAAAATAATTTCAATCATCCACCAATACACAAACATGGTAAGAGTATGAGGAAAGAGAAACAAAATCTTTGCTACTTTGTATTATTCATAAAGTATTATTAGAGAGGCAATGCGTGCAACCTAAGAAAAGTAATGCTATAACTGTAATAAAGCGTTTTGGTCTAATCACAAATTATTTGCTAACTAGAGAATTTTGGATAGATTGTCTTAGTTCCAGAATACAGATAGCATTGTCTATTAGTGTAAAATGTTAAATGCTGTAGAATCTTTTATAATATCTATGTTTTGGAGAGATTAGGTAATTTCATATTTCTTGAGTCTGTGACTTTTTAAAATACTTGTGTAATATAGTGCTATCTGTAAATAAATGCTATTTAGAATGTTCTTCTGAGGAACACCTTTTCCAAGACCTGTATACCAGTTACAGCAGATTACTCAAAAACATGGCGTTAAATAGGTTGCTTTAAAACAACATAGCATTAATATATAAAGCGGATCTTTTTCTTTCTGATATTAAAGGTATAGATAAATGTGTGTGGCAGTTATATATCATAAAAGCATCGGTTTTTTTAATTCAGGTAATGAAAGGATAGCCTTTGAAGATGTTTGATATATGTGCATCTTTGTTTAATGCAAACATTAAAACTTGACCACAGGTACCGCCATAAGCACTGTTACATTTGTTTGAACTGTAAAGATGAGCAATTGGCAGCCCGTTTCAGATTTTACAAAGGCTGAAGTGTGAACAAAAGATAACTTCTCTAAGTAGCCGCCAGATGTCATGCTTCTACTGTTGAATGACTACCCTTTCATGAATGAATACAAAATTTTGTCATACATTGACTTGCTATGCTTTGAGAGAGCAGCTTATATTATAGATATGGATTGTTTCAGAAATGATGAACTTTTGGTGACATCTTGTACAAGTTTTCTAGAATGGCTTGTTGGATTTATTTTTTATTTTTTTTGTCTGTAGATATTTTGCACTGAACTTGTGTGTCATTTCCTGCATTCACAGTTTTTTTAAGACATGGGGCCAAAATTACATGTTATTTAGCTTTATTGGAATAAACAGTTCTGTTTCTTCCCAGAAGATGAATTTGGGACTATATCATAAAGCAAAGTGATAAGAATAAACAAGCGTTTTCTAAAAATCGATCAAATTGTACAACTGTAAAATAAGAATTGCAGTTTTTGCCATTGTGAAATATATTTTCCCTTTTCTGTGTTTTTGACCATTAAGGTAAAAATCAATTAAAAAATCAATTAAAATAAGTACTGTGGCTAGTACAGAGTAAATACAGTAAATACATTACTTAATATTGCACAGACTCATTACAACATGGTTTGTTTTTTTATTCTGGATTAGTTTGAAAATGGTGTAGATGTTGTTATTGAAGGAGCGTAATAATTATTTAACGAGATCAATATAACCTTCCAGAGTTAAACCAACCACTGTTTTGGATGCTTACTGCATTTTCCTAAAAATATTATTATTAATAATAATAGTAATAATAATAGAATGTAACAGTCATTTGTAGTCAGTGATCAATATTGTATGTCTCAATTAATTTTTAGATTTTCCCTTCAATGTTTGCAAAATTTTCTGGTTTAAAGTAGTCCTAGAACAAAAAGTGTCATTTGTAAATATTTATGATGAATAAAGAGGTGAAATTTTTATATACTTCTGAATACAGTTGAGGTAGTTACGTGCTTATTTCTGTTTGTACAACAATACAATTTGAATAAGATAAGGACAGATTTTTTTTACTTGGTACAGGTTATTGGAGGATGTGATGAAATCAGGTTAATGTTATTTTTATGCACAGCTGTTAGTCTGCACACAATTCTATGTGCTTTTGAATTTAAACATAAAGTACTTGTGCTTTCAGATCCCAAGCTCGTTCTCTAAATACTTAAATGGGGAGTTTGAACTAATGTGGATTCTGGTAGCTCAAGTCCCTAGCGATGGTCACTTTTTTCATTTACTTGCAAGCACAATAGGCTGAAGTTGGTCATTTCACTGGTTGCTGACTGTAGTGTGTTCCTATCTGTGATCCAAGCTGAAATGAAGAATATACTCATGTGGAAGTGATGCTTCTTTTCCTCAAAGCCTGATTTCTGGCCTCTTTCACTTAGTCTTTTGCTTCTTTTTTGTAGGCTGACATAAAACATGTAAGTTCACAAAATGTCGTGGAATTGCAGGAAGTAATCATCAGCTGGGAAGTGTGCCACTTGGGATTTCTCTGAAGATAATAATTTTATTTCCCATCCAATATGAGAATATTTGTATTCTGCACAAATATGGAGGTCACAGAGGTAGTTGGGGTATAGGTTCTTGCAGGTTAGAAGCTGTAAAGCCATGTTTCAGAACAGAACAATTAGAGGATCCAGAAAAAGGTAAGCAGAGTGGTGAATGAGCTGCTGAAAGACACCTTGTGTAACATGTTCTGTGTGTACCTTATTTCTAAAATATTGGTCTGAATAGCTCCCTATACTATGGCAGATGGCTGTCATCATGGAATTTTCTGGGTTCTTCATAGGCTAATTGCTTTCAGAAAGTTCATATCTTCCTTGTGAGGAACAGAGGCCTGTCAAAAATGTTCATGTCTCTTGGAAGTAGCAAAGAGCAGTTTCACTGATGCTGTTCCTGTCTCTCCAGCTCTTCTTACATGAGGTCCTGGGGAGCTGCTGCCAAACTGCCAGCCTACTACACATTTTTGTTTTTATTTTTAATTTAAGGGCCCTGTGAGTTGTGTGTGTTACGTGTCAGCTTCTGTGAAGTGTTTTTACTTGGTTAAATTGGACAGAAAAGGGAGTGAAAGGGGAATGAATCAGAATGTCTTATTAATTGAAGGATAAATTCATATGTATGGGCAGTTACTACACACAACTTCTTAGCCTTTGGTTGTTTTCCTGTCAAAATCTCTAGAAATACACAAACTTTGGAAATAATAAGTTTGTGGGAAAAATCTTCCTGGTTGTTTGTTGCTGTCATAGTGCTGGCCCTATCTGGGAGGTAAATGTTTACTTCCACAACATTTGCCAGATCTCAAGCGTATGTGACCTGACATCGGCAATCTGTCCTCCAAAATTTAGGGATCTTTGGCATGAATGAGAGAAAATTACGTAATTAATGGACTCTTTTGTAACAGTGAAATATAGCAATGTGTTTCTAGGAAGGACTATAAAAAGATCAGCAGAACTTTGAATAATACAATACTTGAGTTAATTTGCAATAGTTTTAAATCTCACTTTGAAGACTGCTTCTTGCATAAATCTTAGAGATGAGGCTAAAACATATAGAATACTATTCTACTGGGCTTTAGTATTTAGGGAAAAATAATTTGAGTTGATTAAAATTCTTCAACAGGAGTGGTTCCATCCTTAGACATTTTGTCTAAATAGATTAATAAGCAAACTGATTTCTTAATTCCTCATCTTTGTGCACTTTTGACTTGCAAGGCCTTCAAGAATACCTCTTCTTCAGGACAAATACAGTTGCAGTATCAGATAACGATTTACTATCATTTAAGAGATAGTAAATCTTTTATTTTTAAAAAACAATAACAAACCAGGCAGGTGAATTCAGCCTTGCTTCTGCACGGTACGATTGCCTGCTAAACACTTGTTCTGCAGAAGCGAGCTCAGAAGGGCACCAGGCTGGTTGTGCTTCGTTCTGCGTGGAAGGTAGGAGCAGCTAGAGCATGTGAGACTGCCCCGCTCTTCTGTGGGCAGCAATGGGCATGAATCAACTCCTAAAGAAAAGAACAGGGTAAATGCAGCAACAGCTTTAACTGCATTCAGCTCAGGGGAGTTGCTCAGCTTCATTTGGTGTGTCGGTTTGGTAAAGCCTGAGGGATGTCTATTCTAGGTGTGTGTTTGAACTCCCTGTGTTGACCCCATGGAAACTACCTTCCTATTGCAGGAAGACCTCTTACCTGTTTTGGCTCCTGCCACCTTCATTTACGGGTTGCTAGTTCATTTGTGGATCACTGCTGCTTGTACTGGAAGAGACAGCAAACAGTTGTTTCTCATCTTCTGTTTCTGTGTTTTGTCTCTCTTGTGATGACGTAGTTTTTTATGACAGTCCTCCTTTATGAAACCGCAGCTATAAAACTTCTTAAATCATAGTTCTTCAGAGCTGTCCTGCTTGTGGTTTATTACAGTAATTTACAGCATGCTCCCAGATTATCTTGGGGGGGGGGGGGACAGTGAAACCATGTTTAGTTTGTTTTAACTTTTGTGGCATTTTGTATCCAAATTCTAGAAGGAATGTCAAGTTTCCAGTATAAAAACGTGTTGTGTATCTCAGAAATTGAAGGTCATTATTTCAGAGTTATTACAGTTACTTTGGTGGAAAGCCATGGGAAAGAATCCAATGTTGTGGGAGTTTGCAGATAAACAAAAAGATCAAATGAAGTGAAACTCCAGATAGAGTTGCAGGAAAAATAATTTTATTTAAAAAAAAAAAAAAAAAGGACCACAGGACCACTACTTGTATAAATAACCTGAAATGCGATTCACTGCCATACTGCCATGCTGCAGACGAAGTGCTTGTATGACTGGGGCTGTGGAAAGGGGTCTCTCAATTGCTCTGTGATAAAGCAAAGGGGGTCGGATTGTTGGTACTTCTGTTGCCATCTTTGTTATATTTAACTTTGTGAGCATTTATTCATTCTGGTAAGCTTTCTTATCACAAGTGCTTTAATGGTATTTCAGTTTTGGTAATAAGCATTAGAGGTATTAACTTTTAAAAATGGTGAAGAGGGTTATTGATAGTCTGAGAGGAAAACATTTTGAAGTACTTAGGCTGGATCATTTCTCACTTAGGCTGGTATGCAACCGCTGCTTTTTCATGCAGTTTCAACCCCCTTGTGCTAATCCACCCACAGCTGCATTTTTGTAATTACTGATGTTGGGTTTCTGTGGATTATCTAATAACAGAAATTGAAACAACACCTTATCAATCTGAAAGAAGTTGGACACTGTGCAGTGTAACTTGTATTACTGGAATAGTTTATGTTAGTAAGCATGGCCCCTTTTAGAAGGACTGGAAAGTTACTCCTCTGGTTGCTGCCTTCAGCCTCATTTCGGCTCATAATCAAGCTATGGCCTTTAAGACTGGGTAATAGGGAATAAGGCTTCCAGGATTTGGTGAGACATTTGCTAACCCTGATGACTGTCCTACTCAAAAGCAGAGTCAAATTTGTTCAGGTATTTTTGGATCAAGGAATTTGGAAGATGAATCTTCCAGCCACTTGGAAGACCTTGTGACTGACATTTTTGTGGCAGGAAGTTTTTCATCAGACAGAACTAATAACCTGTTCCAGGGGTTTTAAACCCCTGTTGGTTCGTATGTCAAGAACTGCAGTCCCTGATGTGGGAATTAGTCATCTCATGTATCAGATTCCTGGATTATATTTTCCTCCTACGTGATCAGACTTTAATAGGTATTTTTAATTTGGTCACTGATGTGCAAGGAAATTTGTGGGTACTTCTGTTTGTAATTCACTGAAATGCCCAGTGTAATTTTCTGTATGCCATTGGATGGTTAAGCCATTCCTTGCTATGAAACAACTTAAGAAACTTCTCCCAACCCTTAAAATAGTTGTAATGGGGAATGAACTATGAGTTCTTTACAATTTTGTTTCCTCTGAAAGTTGAGTTTCACAGGGAATGGATAACACAACTTGTTATATAACACGACTTGTAGGATTTTTAGTATGACCCTATTGGAGTTTAACATTTTAACTGATTTATACTAAACATGACTCCACAACAATCAATAAGATTCTTTGCTTCTGGCTTCAGTGTACAAGATCACTATTAAGAACAATTGCAATGTGACCATTAAAATGGAAGTTCAAAGTAGAATTGGCTGGGTTTAAATCCTCTCTACTGCCATGTTACATTTTTGTGTGTGTTCTTTCTCTGCAATTAACATTGGATAGATATAAGGACTTTATTTATATAAATAGATATGTTTAATTCATGTAGGCTGTACATGAGATCATCATATCAGATCTGCTTAATCACTTGTACATATAGTAGTTATCTTTTAATGAGACCAAACTTTCTAAATGTTTTTGCTTTTCAGGACTTGTTAAATTGAAGTCTTAGTACATAGCTAAGAAGGAGAAAAAGCAGCAATGCTCATGTCTTGCTCTCAAGGTTATTCCCACTGATAATCAGATGGAGAACAAGTCATATTTAAAGGCAGTGTTTTGGCAAAATATTTGTGTCAAAACAATTAAATAAGCTCACATTTCACATCACTTATTTAATAGTTTATAGCAAAAAGGTCCTTCAGTGTTTCTGCTAAGGATGCAGTGTGTTTCTGCCATCTCAGGGGTGTATGTCTTTTTTTTGACTGAATAGTTTTTAAATTACATTTCATCATCTTGATGGAAATTCAAGTAATAATGTAGCTAAAATATGCATATGTCCACTGTACATTTTCAAATTGTATAAAAGGTTTTAGAAATCTCAAGCATAAATTGTTGTAGAGTTTTAATCATTTTTATTGTTGTTATTCCCTGACATTGGTTTAACTTACCCATCAGTTAAAAAACTGCAATTCTTGGTAGCTGCTTGGGAGCTGTAAATAACAAGTTCATTTTACGAGCTTTAAGTTTGAAATAGTGGCCTAGAATTGATTATATGTGTTTTCATTTTCAGCTTGAAAACACTGATTTTGCACAAGTTCTTTGAAAATATCTGCAGCATAAAAATATGTTGAGGATTTTCTGAAAGGAGGAGGCCGTGATTTGCTTCAGCTGAGCAAACCAAGCTGCCAGGAAGACTATGAGGAATTGCCATGACGATGAGCTATCCTCCTACAGTTGCACCTGGGAAACTAAGACAATGTTGCAAGTTTGAGGGTCACTGCGACCCGGATGTGTTGCACAGGACTGATAACCACAAGGGATGGTTTTCTGTAATTGTTTGCTTTTCTGCCAATTATCTCGTGCTGGGGCGCTACACTCCCCCGTTAGATTGCTATAAGAATCAGGCAATTCGGGTAATAAACTGAGCATGATTTAACCATATTGGTGTATGTCCTGACTCCGGGTGTCTAGCCGATGGCATATATATATATATATATATATATATATATATTTGTCGTTGTTTTAAAAAAAGATACAGCAATTTCCTGCAGAAGGATCCCCGCTTTACCAGTACTGCTAATTATGTGATATCTTTTTGCAGTGCTGTCTTGAGAGATTCCTGGTCTAGCTCTGAACGGACTGCTTTGTATGTGGCACCATGCAAAGTGAATCCTAGAAAGAAATCACCTAATTATGACAGCAAAGGTTGTAGGCCTAACCTAATTGGCTTGTCTTCCACCATCTAGTTCCAGGTCCAGCTTGGACATCTCTACACACCACTGCTCAGTATGGTGTAAACGTTGTCGAAAAGCTTAATCTCAGGCATTTTAATATAAGTAGCTTTATTCATAAGACTAGCTCTGTTCCGAACTAGATACATGTTTAAGTAAGTATTTGTGCTTGGAGTGTGTAAGGTAGAATTAAACTCCATAGATTACATTGCTTCTTTGGTTGGTGGTTAAGCAAAAGTTTTAGCAGTTTGTGCCAGCGCAATAATTCTGCACTAGGAAAAAGAAAGAAAAAAAAAAAAAAAGAAAGAAAAAAAAAAAGGTAGAGCCACAGGCAAAAAAAAAAAGTTTTTAGCAGATGTTGATAGCATCAAAATAGCATTGAGATATTTGTAAAGTTGTAGTCAAAAATGATAGAAGCAATCTGCATCTCAATTTTAAGAATCATTAGATTTTTTAGTGCAATAATTTTAGTTATATATTTCTTGAAGAAAAGCATAAGATCATTAGCATTAGAAAAGGTATTAATAGCATTTACTTGTGAATATACTTCAGTAAACACTAATGAATCACCAAGATTTTTCTGCATCAGAGAAAAAATGAGTTCAAAAGGCATTTGCTGAAACTTCATAATAAATGCAAACATTAATGACAGGCTGAGCAGAGGTTCTAGTATGGTAATAGGAAACTTGGCTGAAGAGCAAAGCCAGGATAAACATGGGAATTCAGACATCATTTAGCTTAAGCAAAGCTGTACATAAGCAGATCTGACTTCCCTTTTGTAAACTCAGTATCAATCCCACTTCCCGGTTTTTAACTTTGTCTATCAGTTCTTGATGTTCTAGTTGTTATTGTGGTGTATTTTTAGCAATTAACTTACTTTCCGAAAGCCTATATACTGAAACAAAACCACTTTCCAGTCCTGCCTGTTGCATCTTGTGCCAGTAGAAGAAGAAAAGGAAAAGCCCGTGAGGACAGAAGGAGAACAAAGAAAGGAGCACAGTTCTCTACCTCACTGGAACAAATGTGAGTTTCCTACAATGACCACATGATTTGTAATCTAGCTCAAGGTGAAAATCGATGGTTTAATACTGAAATTGCTTTGTTTTTTCAAGTAGGTGAGATCTATACATACACCTAAATCATAATGAAAATGAAGAATAATAGGTTGGATTAGAGTCACCCAGCTGGCTTCACTATGTGTACTTCTCTCCTTAAGCCTTTCTGTGGAAGTGGAGCAAGTTTAGAGCCCTCAGTTGTATTGTATTTTGAAACTGTGGTACTGGAGTGAGGTGCGATCCTCTGGAAGCCTTAGCATGAGAAGTGAAGGTGTAACCTTCTCATGCTTCTTCAAAAATAGACACTCTTCAGTCCCTTGCACATACTCATGTTTTCCTCTATATAACAAGTCTTGATGTAAAGAGAAGTGCAAATTAAAACAGACATACAACAAAACTGACACTTTATGTTTGAGTTTTATACATTACCCCCAATCTCATGTTACATCATAGGAGAGGTAATTCAGAGCTGTAGCTCACCTCATCTTCCTTCTGAATAAGGAGGGTTCAAGTAGGTTTTTACCCAGTCTTCATAATGAGAAACCTGGAGTGGGACTGACTTAAGCAATAAAATCTCATTATCTGGGTATTTATTTGGTTCATCAGTACTCTGGCAGAATTGCATCATTTCCATGAGTTTAATTCTGAGAAGCTTAATTAAATAATCAAATTGGGAACCCTGTTAGGATAATATAGATGTTACTGATGGTTGGAGCTTACTATTGCTGTGTGGTTTTTACTTGTAGTTTTGGAAGCTGGGTGGTGTCTTTTTCATTAATCCTCTATTTATGCTAAAATAATCTGGATTATGTTAACATAATAATGTTAGCAATCAAATTGCACTGCTTTGAGGTACAACATAGGATAAAAATAATACCAGAGGCATTTGCATGTATAGGTTTGTGTGCCTTTGGACAATGCATCTTAAAAAATTACCTTTTAAAATTGCTTTTTTTACAGAAGTAGGAACTTGATTATGGACATCAAATGACATTGTCCCGAGGCTGTGCTAAAAGCTTTTAGTCCATAGATTGTTTCCAGTTGTGCTATGTCTCCACCCACCTCAACCTGGAGGCAGAGAGATTTCCTCTGCTGGAGAAGATGCATTAAATTCACCTTTGGTTTCCTTGACTGCTATGCCAAGCTTGCAGACCCAGGTTATAATGTAGCACCAGTTGTGATCATACTTGTTTTGCAGTACTCGAATTCTTATGCCTCAGAAACTGGGGTGGCCCTACTCACTGGTTTTGATCCTCACAAATTTAGATGGCTTGCAGTTTGTCGTAAAAGGGCGGTGTGCAAATAAGAGTGGATGTTTTCACTGCCCATTTCCAAGAGACTCCAGGTTAAGGGGGATCTGCCCAATTGGGGTTGATAATGGCAAGCAGGAAACAAAATGCTGAGTTGAGACAACACACTAGGAAAACTGTTGGGACCACGTTTCTTCTTATCCTTATTTTAGAGCCAAACAGGGTCTAGGGCTGAAGTCCAAAAACTCTATACATTTTCAATATATATTGAAAATATATATTTTCAAACTCTATACATTTTCAATTCTCATAAGGCTGAGACCATCAGAAGAAGATTCTATAATACTCATGAAATCCTGTGCTTTTGGGTAAAGGGCGTGAGTGGGGTGCATGCTGCTTGCAGTAGCGTTGCTTCTTGGCAATGGCTGGGCAGGTGGATGGACTACAGAACTTTACCAACAGTGTCTGGAATTTCATTTGCCCTTGCTACTTTTTCCTCAGCCTCACAAGGAGCTAGAGCAGGCCTCTAGATACACTAAAGATTGCTTTCAAAAATGTATATTGATGTAGAAATTTCTGAAAACCCTCAGAAGCAACGGAAAATAACGGAGCACTTCCTTATCACTATTCTTATCCTACCTTACATCATACATGGAAGGATACTGAGTTCAACAATCATCCATTTTAAACAACTACCTTGCCGCTTGGGATAGCTGTGTAGAGTGTTGCTACTTCACCACAGACAGCCTGTGTGACCTTTGGAATTCACATGATACCATTGTCTCCTCTCCCACCTGTGAAAACAAAGCTCAAAGTACGCCACAATTCGAAGGCTTTTTTTTTTTTTTTTTTTTTGAGCATAATTGCTTGACTGCTACAGTAAGAAGGACCATAAAGTGTACAAGGCAAAGGGACACTACGTGTTAGTGATATCCTGCTAGTTTTCCTGGGAAAGCTGCACGTATGGAGAGTTAATAATTGCCAAATGTAATTATTGTCAGGCTAGAGGCTACATTAACGAACAGTGTATAGAGTGGTTAACTACTGCCATACCAATGTAAGAAAATCGATGTCATAGCCAGGGATGGGATGGAAAGTTCTTGCCAATTTACTAATGAATTGGTACACCATTGGGTTAAAATCAAGAGGAAGAAGATCAGATAACACTAGAGTGGCTGGACTTCAACAAGTTGAAGCTGCTGGCTCTTGCTGTCTGGTGAGGTACATTACAACCTTAAAGTGAAGATTTTCCTGGTAACTCTTCCAGAAAAGTAGAATAAGCATGATGAACCAAACCTGAACTGTATATGAAAAACTGCACTTGCAAGCGGAAATGACAGCTTGATTAATTAAAGTGTAATCAATAGCTGGGACACAGCTGTTGACTAGGAAGCCAGCATATGGAGTTGATCTGTCTGAGGAAAAGAAGAACTTGTACACACATTAGCCATACAGTTCTGTCATAGCAATTGCAGTTTATATTTAAATCTTGCCAGATTGACAGTAAATCTAACTGGGACTTTGATGTTTTTAAGGTTTTGGAGAAAACGATATGTAAATATGAGCTAAAGTGCTAAAAGTGAGTTCAGTGCTGTGCTGCTATCTATAGTATTTCCTGTCTCACAATAGTCCACCCAGCTGTCTGTATAGCTGAGTGCTCAATCCCAAGTAATGATGCACAGAAGACAATTCTGCAATGCAGCACAGTGCCAATGGCAGCTGTTGATTCACTATCCCCACACATTAATGAAGACTACAGAGGTTCCTCTCAGATCTATCAGAGATGCCCGTGAGCCTATTACCGAGCCAAACAGTGCTGTCACTGAAAGTTACCCAGAGTATTCAGAAAACAAAGAGCATTCATCAGGTCAGGGGAAAAAAAAAAAAAAAAAAAAAAAAAAAAAAAAAAAAAAAAAAAAAAAAGGCACTTAGATTTCTCTGAAATTCTGCAAAATGTTGAATTACCAGAAAGCACATGGGAACAGCTAAAGTAAAATCAACTGATTTGATTCACTGGCTTGTGTGAGTAGCTCAGACAGGGAATGCACAAAGAGCCCAGCCCTGCTGCTTCAAGGACAGCTCCAGCCTCAGAAGAGGAGGTGCAGCAGGAGGGAACCTGAAACCAAGCATGTGGTTCTTCTCACAGCTTCTTTCCCTTTTTAAGTTAGTTTGTTCTTTCTGCCTTTCACAAAGTTTGGTCATGGCACAGAGCAATGCTTAATACAGTCCTCTCTTTTGGTCAAAAATCAATGTGCTATGAAGTGGAGGACTTCCACTGCCCACCTTGTCAGAGGATCTCCCTCCTGTGTAGCAGCATCTCACAGTAAGAGGTGAGTGTCCCAGAATAAATATCTCTTGAGAATCAGGTTATTCTATTTACTACTTCAATTGATAGTTTTCAAACTTCAGCTTGGCCTTAGAAAAAATATTTTATCTTCTATATCAAAAAAAAACACATCAGGAAGCTTCTGCCTGATTGCCCCTGTCTAATGACCAAGGGAAGTCCTGCCACTACACATGGGCATTGCCAGCGTGGTTTGCTCACTGGGGTGGTGCCTCGCAGTAGTGTTCAGTGGGGACTGTGGCACAGCAGACAGCAAAGTAAAGGTATGCTGGACATGCAATGTGCTGGCATTGTGTATTGCTGTAGGTAAGAAAATACACTGTAGTTTGCAGTCGGACACAATCCAGATGATTTACACCATAAGCGTGTATGTGGGCGCTTGCTTACCACAGGCTTCATTCTGTTGTTACACCTAGTTTCCTTTGTTCTATAGTGTTCTTTCTGACATGAGTTTGAAACAAAAGAAAATTGCCTCTTTTGGAGTCATCCCAGAAATTATGTGTCATAAGTGAATGCTGAATTTCCTGCCTCCTGGAATCCTTGTCTGTTTTTCTGAGCTTAGAAGTTGTACCTTTCCTTTGAATTATTACTGTGATGATCTAAGGAAAGCAAATAGTTTCCTCCATCACATGAACTTTATTTGAGCATGAATTCAATGAATCTGGGTTGGGAAAAAACAAACAAACAACACAAAAAGCATTGTATTTGTTACTTGTTGTGGTTTTCTTGCTGCATGACACTCTCTGGGATCTAAAAGCCATCCATATGCCAAGCCTGACTCTCAGCATGTATACGCTGGCATAGCCACATAAAATCACTGCAATGACACTGCCTTCCTCAGCATCTGGCCTAATATGTCAGCATGTGGATATGTGATCTAACAGACAAATAAAGATACAGAGCCAGCTAAGTGCCAAGTGAATGCACTGGTGCACAAGCAGCAGAACAAGTGATTTTACATGAGGTTTTTGCTAGCTTAGGCTCAAAAATGTTCCCTCCAGATATACCTTCTTTGGCTGTGATGCTTGTTTTAAATACCATTCTGTGCTGTTTTGGCATTTCCCCCACCCCTTCATTGACAGAGCTTGTCTATGGAGCTGAATTTTTGGGAAGTGGGAGCATTTAAGCAGATAGAGAAGCTGCGAGGCACCAACAAATAAATGATACCAGCCCTCATTAAACATAATGCAGATGCAAGTTTCAGCAGTCAAAGAGATTTACTTGCTCCTGCTGCTCCATCAGGGGATATACCTCCACAAGACCATGACATAGATCTGTCGTGTCCTGTTCTTGCCTCCAAAAGATGCTTACATAGTTTCAAACAGAAAGCAAGTATCTGCAACAGTTAAAGCAAGAGATGGAAGAGAAAGACAAGGGTAAAATAACTGGAGAATACCATGCTTAACTTGGCATTTTCCAAATAGGTCAGAGTGGTGGAGGCAGAGGGTTTACAGTGTGTTTGTAGCTTACATCTGCTGTTTCTTTCTTACAAAATAATTGAGTGCCCAGCTGGGCTTCTCCCCACAGACCTTGCAGCTGTGGCAGACTATCAGGCAGTGGTAGGTATGTCATTCTTGGAGAATCGGCTGTGTAATCTGGTCATCTGGGAATCCAAAACCCACAGTCCCTTGACATACTCCTTTTACAGGTCAGTGATTTAGACAGCTGAAAGGTTTGGTGGTCTCCATGTCAGCAGTGAAACTTTGTTTTCCTCACTTAACGCCCCACCTCATTCCCCGGAGGTCTCCATCAGATTTGCTGGTGAGAAATTGGCAGGTTTCTGCCATGTGTCTTGATCTACTGGAAGAGATTACTGCTCCAGGTGCTGCTAGCTAAGTATCCTGCCTCTGCCATTTCATGTCCCAAAACATCTCTTCCTGCTGAGGATTTGTTTCTTGGTTGTGTTAACAATGACACTATCCTCACCTCCTGGATGCCTCTCTTCATGCTGCTTATTGGAAGAGCTGCTGGCCTGCCTGGGCTGTGTGAGAGACAATGGAGCACATAGGAAAACATTTCCCATAGCATCTGTTGGAGTCACTAGAAATGGCATGTGTCCATCTGAGATGCATGTGAGCATAATGTCTCGTGTTTTGGAAGTGTCCTAAGTCTTGTTCTCCCCATTCATTTCCTGCTGGGCTATCATCTCTTCTCAGTCTCATGCTCCCATGTAGCAATAGGTGATAGAGTCACATTTAATTATTTTCATAATAATATTTTATTGATGTTGGAAGCTCAAGTCATTGTTAACAGTGATTATTTCCACCTGTGAGATTCCAAAAGGCATTGGCAGGTATGCCCAACTCTCAGGCTAGCTGCTTCCCCACTGAAAGCAAATTCCAGGTTAAACAAATCCTGAAACTTGAGTCATGGGAGGGGATGTGAGCTCAGATCAGGAGACCTCGCTCCCACCCACCCTGTTTTGGAAATGCCATTTATGTGCTCTCAGTTGGATAAGACAAAATTTTTTGCAACTGCCTGAAACTCATCTTGGTTGAAGTCACTGGGGGCCTGTGTCAGTCTCCCAGTATGCCTTTGATATGTGATTCCCAGTTAATGTGGGAGCAATTGTCTGCATAATTTTTATGAAAGGCAGGAGCATAGCTTGCCTTAATGTTCTTCTATATATAAGATAAGACACGTTTAATTTAAAAATACCATCACATACATAATGCAGCTTTGGTGGCTGACAGCCCAAACTGATTACCGTAGGCAATAGAGATCCTGTGGGCTGAATGTGGATGGAGGACATGAAAGGCCTATGACTTCTAAGGCTTTTTTTTTTTTTTTTTTTTTTTTCCCATCATACTTTATCGTTAGAAATGCATCACAGATTTTGTTCTACTTTACCAAAATGTTCTGGTTATCTCCTGTGGTCAGGGTGGGGACAGGGGCTCCTTGCACTGTTTGCCAAAATTGTCACTAACTTTCTTGTATGTTAAAGGCAGTTCATTATTAAATGCTAAATGATGTCCTCACAGCACATGTTGGGGAGGATACATAGTGCTGGACTGGAGAACTATAAGTAGAGCTGCTGGCTTCTCCTGGTAATTTCCAGCCTTGGCAAAAACCTTGCTGAAGTTGCTTAAGTTGCTTGCTTTTGCTTGGCTTCACAGTTGATGTGGCAGGAAGGTTGGCCAGGGGAAAGCCTCGGTGGCCCTGATGATGCTTTCCCCTAGGGAAGTGCTTGCAGCACACCTTGGGTAGAAAACAGACACCAAAACAGCTACTGACTGGAAAACCTGATCAGCCCCATTCAGAGTTTTGGGTCAGTCTGCTGGTGCCACCTCACCAGCAATGTGCGGCATGTCCCCACCTGGCAAGAGATCCCTGCTGGCAGGGACAGTGGAAGCACTGGTTGGTGAATGAAGAACAAAGGCGAGATGACAGCCACCATGGCAGGAACAGGGCCTGGGGCTTTGCAGGGGAGGTGGCACTCCTGAAACCTTCTCTAGTGTCCTCCCAGGTACCTACAGTGGCAATCACAAGCACCAGATAGCATCAAGGGCTTTGCCCCATGCTAGCCATTGCTGCCCTGGGGCCACCTTTTCAGCAGTGTTGGTGCAACACCTATGGTGGCCTCCAGGCAAGGCTTTGGCAACAAGCTGTGACTCTTAGCAGGCTGGCAAGCCTTAGCCCAGCCATAATTGGCTTAGCCTCCTGCCTGGGGGCACCAGCAGGTCTCACTTCCTGGGCCCCAGACCCTGGGTTGCCATTTTAGCGCTGTCCTCAGGCCCTGGCCTCGTGGTGCCATGGGGCGGTTGTGTCCCTGCCCAGCCTTGTCCCAGTTCATACTCCACACCAGGGCTGGGGGGGGAGGGGGGTGTCTCAGGAGCTTTAAGCTGCTCCTTAAATTAATTTTCAGACTCACTTGAGTGGAAAGTTTTGTTTCATTTTTTTTTGTTTGTTTGTTTGGTGGGGCCTGCTGGTCAGCAAGTGCTCTGAGGAAGCTGTGTGGGTGGTACACAGGCCCTGGGTGCTCCTGGGCCCTCAGGCGCTGCCATACATGCTGACATTGTACCTTGTTAATTTACTTATACTACACCTGCTCCAGGGCATGTGGAGCACTGTGCCATGCCTCCTCTGCCCTGTCTGTCTGAGGGGTATGGGCTGCTGCAGAAAGCTCATTGCTGTGAATTCAGCACATTATGCAGAAACTTTGTTTAAGAGCTTATGTATGTGTGTATTTATTTAATGTATAGCATTCTCTCCTAACAAAGGTACTATTATTTACACGTGTTATGTGTCCTTAGACTAAAAATAAGCATGGGCTGCAGGAGGTAAGGGAAGAGAACTGGCCTGAAGCCAGCCTGCTGAGACCAGTGCAAGGTAAATCAAGCTCAGCCTTGTGTCAAAAGAGGCCCACTTTGGCAAAGAAAAACATTTACCCATCTCATGCAAGAATGAGAATACTGAGAATTTACTTGGTGGGTCATTGTCTCACATCTGCAGCATTTACATGCAGCGATGGAAAAGAAGTGCTGCCAAGCAGCCTGCTGGGTGCCTGCATGCTGCTGCTGCAGCTCACAATTTGGTTCTCAATGCACACCTGTGTTCCAAACTGCTTTCTCCTTCAGTATTTACAATTAACTACTCAGTTACAAATGTGACGTCCACAGGAGAAACAATGGGAAGCTCATCATAGTGTATTATTCATAAAACCTGACTCATTCAGATGGATCATTTGCATTAGTGAACTTAAAGTGATTACTTCTTACCATATTGTCTGTCAAAACATGGGGACTGAGAGAGGTGATGCTTTCATTCCTCATCTTCATTCACAACTTTTTGGGTTTTAGTTCCCTGTTAATTTCTTGACTTTGAACATTTTGCTATTTTTATTTCAGATTATTCAACTTGTTCAGCTCCAATATTATTCCTGCACATACAGAAAAATCACTGTTATCAAATGCTGGTTCAGTTCAGCCAATTCTTGTTCCAGATGTTCAGATGCTAATTCCATCACTTCAGAGATGTTATGTTCTTTTAAAACTTTAACAGCAAATGCTTATGGTTTTCTCCTTACATCTTATTTAATTCATATTTATTCTTAAAATAAGAATAAATCTTTAAAATCTTTTAAATCTTTATTATTATTTAAAAATATATTATGTTTCAATAGCCAGTGTAAGAATTTTACATTTGATTTTAAATAGGTTTATGTCTACAGTAGGATATTGAATTACTGATGAGTCCAGTTTAAGTGTTTACATAAGCATATGTAAAGCATATGCATGTACTTTAAAAGAAAACAAGATTTTTCGTTATCATTTAGCCTGAAGTCCTGGTTTCCAGATATTAAGGGGGACATTTATGTTTGCAATACACCTGCCAAAAGATAATGGATACTTCTGACTCGTGCTTTATCTTAAATGTGAAAACATAATTCCTCAGATGCCTGAGATGGATTGAAACTTCTTTTGAACGTTCCTTGTATGTGTTTTGTATATAAGTTAAAGACCTCAAATTTGAACTTTTTGACATTTTTGATTGAATTTTAAGGTGGTGTATGTATAAATATAGCACTGCTGTACACTGTTTTCCAAGAAGCCATCTCAGGAGGGGGAACTGGAGAATAAGTTATTTGGAAATACTTAAGTGGTTCTCTGCTGAACCCAGGATTAGCAGAAATCATCTGCAGATGTTAAAAAAAAATAAAAAAATAATAAAAAAAATAAAAAAAATAGCTTTGATCACTTAAATTTGAAACTTTATTTGAGAATGGTTTAACGGTTTTAAGATAAAGTAGTTATTTTAGGAACCAGAGACATTGTTATAGAAAATTGACCTAGGTATTCTCATTGAAACAGATTTTTATTTTTTTTTATTATTATTTTTTTTTTTTGCATTCAGTTACCTGAATTAAAAGAGAACTGTCTCTTTAAAGATGTTCGTAGAAGTTTAGAAGTTTTTGGCACAGAGACAAGAGCCCCACATCAGGGCTGCTGAATCCGAGCCCTGACGCCTGTGCATTAGCAAATTCTACATTAATGAGCTGATGGAGTAGTAAGGTCATTTTGTAGGATGGCGTTTAACCAACAAGAAGTGACAGCCACTGGTATTTTCGTGAAGCCAAGCTGCCAGAGGAGGTATGCCTTCCACCTTCAGCAAGATTAGACTGAGAGTATATTAATCTTGTCTGAGACACACATTGGTTTATCCAGCCTTATTTTGTTTTGCTGTGGTCGCACATTTTCTTTTCCTTACACTTTATTTTCCACATATTTAGCCTTTCATCATTCACCAACCATCTCACTTCTGCAGCTCCCATTCTCTGTCCATCTGTTGCGGTTAAGGAGCTGCAATGGCAGCAGCAGACCGAAAAAGCATGATGAAGATCCAGCTCAAGAAGGAGTGACCCCATGTCCTGGCAGTGCTTCTGAGCTGTTTTGCTCACCAATATGCCCTCATCCTAGCACAGCCTTTTCTTCCCCTGTCATTCAGCATTGCTTTCACCACACTGAAAGTTGAACAAACATTTCCGTATTCCCATGAAATAACCCCATGTTTATATTCTAATCTTAATATTAATTTGTTTGGCTCCTGTTCTTGGAATATTTAATTTCATGAAAATCCTCAATATACATCTCATTATCCCAACTGTGTTGCTCTCTTTCTCTAAATGTCAAAACCAATGCTTTGTCTGGGATGGAAGCTAAAACATTTAACCAACTTTAATGGAGACATTGTTGAATAAATGCAGTCTGAAAAAGCATTTTGACATCTGGATTTAAATTGTCTGTATAGCAACTTCAGTAAGATATCCAGATACCTTTGTAATAAGAAAAAGCAACTACTTTTCTTGTTAACCAGCAGATAATTGAAATTGTGTTCATCTTGCACACCCTTTGACGAGAAGGAAGATGTCTGATTTTAATTCCCCCCATTGTCTTGTAAATGGTCCTCAAATGGTTTATTTTAGGTAAATAATGTAATGGGCTATGTGAAGTCCTAGCTATAAGCTCTTCATATCAACCATACTAACTCAGATATGACTTACACTTAAACAAAATCCCTTTGTTTCTTCTTTTCCCTACCCTTAATACAAAAAGACAGGACTCACAAGTGATGTGGAGAATAAAGATCATTTTGATTTTTTTTTTTTCCTAAGCTAAAAAAATAGGAATCCTTCACAAACGAAAGCTTTATTCTCCACCTTCCTAAGGTGCAAATACTCTGGAAAGAGAGAGAGAGACTAAAAAAGAGAGTAGCTAAACTGATAATCTCTGTCTTCTTGTGCTCCTCCTGAGCTGTGTTTTCCATGTTTCTCTCTTTATTTCAGAATAAAATAATCCCTGTTATGGTTGTCTGTCACTTTGCTGAGAGCAAGGCAAGCGTCACTTTGACTGATGTATTAAGACATCTTGGTCACAATCCTAGTCAGCCCGTAAGACTTTCCTTACCAGCTCCCATTTCTCTAGACCAGAAGGTTTTAGTAACTCTGTGTGATTAACTTGTGTGGTGCTTGATATCTGCAAGCATCGCTTCCCACCCTGCATGTTGAGGGTGAATCAGCCTCGCAGCCTGTTGCGGTTTCCCACACCTGTGAGTCACCAACAAAATACGTTTGGCTGGAGAAGTCAGTCCAGGTTCGTGTACCTCAGACTCTTAGAAATGGGAAGCAAACGCAGTTCCTGTTCTCATCGAGGCAGGATACAGTCGCCTTCCCCTGAGGCCCTTGTGGCCCTAGTATGTAAGGAATGTCTGAACCTGCCTTGTTTTCTGCTTTTGAAGGCCAGCTCTGTGGTTAAAGCAGGAGCCTTAGAGGCCAGCTGATCAGGCTGGCTTTGACACTGACTCACAGTGAGATCTTGAGCAAGTCACTACAGTTATGTCTACAGTGTGCCAGGCAGAGGTATCTGTGACTATGGAGCCAGGTCAGGCCCTGCACACTGGCTGCCTTTGCCAGCTGTGAGCAGGGTGAGTGAGCCCAGGGACCAGACAGTTGTGAGCACAACTCAGCTCCTCCGTGTTGTGCCTACACACCATCGTGCTCAGAGGTCTCTGTATGGTGTTACACTGCAAACTTGGATATATCCTGCACTCCTTTATCCCTCGTTTTCTTCCTTGGTGGTGCAGAGAGAATAACTTTTGTGTGGTAGGATGTAGTATTTTCACATTCTCTTAAAAAAGGCTTTTTTTTTTTTTTTTTTTTTTTTTTTTTTTGGTGTACTAGTGCTTTATTTGCTGAAGAGCCCAGCTAAAAGTATTTGGGGTATAGCTATAAGTCTGATTTTAGCAGAACTATAAAAAGACTACATGTAGGAGCACCAGCGGCGCAGTACAGAAGTTGATGCTGAGAACAAATTGGACCAAAGGATGTGCTTGCTGAGTACCTGGGAAACTTAGAAAAAAAAAATAAGGTGGCAGTCTTCATGCATTTCCCTGGGGAATGGGAATGAGGAGGTCATTATGAAAGGAACTAATGGGTGATAATATCTGTATGCAAACAGTGCAAGGCAAAATGGAGCATCATGAATTCAGAATTAGTAGGAAATGAATAGTGAAAGTCATCCTAATGGTCAGGGCACAGAAGCTTAACTGTAGGATTTCACCACCAGCCAGGCATAGCTGAAGGGCAGTGGTGCGGTCAGATCTGAACAACACTGTACAAGGAATGGACTTGCCTGTGCCTAGAAGAAAAGCCTTCTTCAGATTATGCAGATGTTACAAGTTGAATTTCCTGAAGGGCTTTCAGTAGGCACTGGGAGAAAAGAGTGCTGTTCATTGTGTCCTGCTGTGTTCACCATGCCTGCTTTTCTCTGATAACATTGTGCAGTACTTAGGGACTCAGGTGTTTGCCTTGCTGGTATTATTGCATCGTGCAAGCTCTGTGTGTGTGTGTGTGTGTGTGTGTGTGTGTGTGTGGAGTATTAAAGCATTTAAGTGGAGGGGTGTTTGTTTGGCACATTCCACCAATAGGTCTATCAGTAAAAGTTAGCACTGCTACCTCTATGTTTTTCTTGACTACTGTCACACCACTTTGTTATGGAATGTTTTTTTCTGTGTCTGAAGATAAACACTTCAAATACCCAAAGGGCTTCTGACTTTTCTTGGTCGAAACATTATGTTTACTGTATATATCGGAAATCAGCTACTGAATGTAAGTAATTATCTTCTGATACAGAAAGAGAGAATGCTACAAGAATTGCATGGGCATGAACCTGAAGAGTACTTGAGCCCAATGAAACTACACCTATAGCTACATGAGCCAACAGGAGACCTCCATGGAAAGGAGGCCTGCAGAAATTTAAGAACATAAAACATACTTTAGAACTGCGGTTTTTCATTTTCTGTTTTTAATGATTGCTATCATCCAAAATAACAAAAAGACAAAGCCCATCTGAACCACCATCTGAGGTTGTCTCTTGCTCACTTTCTACATAGAACGACCATCTTCTCCCTGTTATTATTTTTTGTTATTCTCAGACATGACCTGACACTTCTCTTACATTCTCCTTAGTGTTCAGGATGAAGAAGTTTTCCTGCAGCCAATTGCTTTTGCACCCACATGGATGTGTAAAGTTTTATGGAAAGCTTTCATGCCCAGTTGAAAAAAAAACTTGACTTTGTTTTTTCCTGCTAATACTTCAGGGGCTAACTGTACAAGCTTCCCAGGTAAAATATACAAAGCTAGTTATCTCAATAGTCTGGTGATGACCACAGTTCCATGACTGAAACAATCCCATGCACAGGAGCAGATTGGTCATTTAATAAGTGGTCTTCTTCCTTCTGGGAGATTTAAACTACAAAAACGTCTTATTTGTGTCTTCATATCTTTCTGTCCAGCCCAGCAGAGCCAAGGCTGCATCCCTTCTGTGAGTTCAGCAGTCTGTTCAATGTGCAAGGCTTTTCTTACAGCATTTTCAAAAGCCTAGCTGTAGGCAGAGGCAGCAATGGGACAGCCAAGTTTAGAAGTCTGAGAGTTGGGGGGTACAGTTTTGGGGGCATTTTGTACCGGAGCTGCTGTGGAGTAAGTCAATGCTATTGCCACCAAACCTCTTCTCCTTTTTAGGAAGGGTTTATACAGGAATTTAAACATAAGGAGGAAAGTTAAATTATTGATTTGACAGCTAGAAACTGTTTGTGCACTGCTTTGTCCCAGGACTGAACATAACGTCATACATAAGCTTGAGGTTTTGGCTCAGACAATTAGCTCTGTGATAGTTAAGTGTTTAATAGCCAGGATACTAAAGGTAGCTGAAAGCCAGGACAGCTCTGACAGCAGAGGTATGATAGCTGGTCAGAAAACAGTCATTCCCAACACAGATGCAGCTTCTAACATTAAAACAATTTTTTGCTGAGTGGGAAAATTCCAGCTTCCTTGAGTGAAATAAGCTACCCTGACAGAGGCACGGTTCTCTCTGCTTATCCTCATGACTGCACAAAGTGCTGTTGCTGGCACTGCTCTGCCACTGATGGGCCTGATCCCATCACAGCTCTGGCTGACATCACCGTGCCAAAGGATGTAGAAGCAGAGACCTGACCTGAGCCCACCCTGGCTCAGCTTCAGGGTTAACACCCATCTGTGAACACAGGGAGCTATTCACCGAATCTGCTTTTTAAGCTCTCCTGAAATGAAAGCACATGCACAGCCTAGGTGTGAAATCATCACCCATGTGGAAGAAGATCCTTCAGCTCTTCTAGCTGTTGTGTTTTAGGAAGTGGTTTAAGTCTAAACATAAGACTTTTGGGCCCCAGCAAGCTGCTGAAATTTTAAATAAAATGTAATAGAATTGGCTGCAGTGTACACAGACTGTTGTCTTTAGGAGCCCTACCCATGAGGAAGCACTGATATGGAGGTATGGGGCTAATGACTATTGTGCTGCTAAAAAGCAGATGACTTCCAGGTGAGAGCAAAATTGAAATAGGGATCACTAGAAGTCATCAACACTCCCAATTAACCAGCATGAGTCACTTAAACTGTAAAATGAGATGGTGATGCCTGTGAGTGTTGCAAGGAAAACCACATTAAAAACTGTTTAAAAAACAACAAAAAATGTTTATCATTCATGAGGAAGGTTGAAGCAAACACAGAGTAGATACACCACAGATTTAATAATAGTGCTATTAATGGCTGTTTTGCAATGGGTTTAATCTGCTCTTGCAGTTGCTGCCAGTGGATGGCACAGTCCTGCTTGTGCCCCTGCCCCTACGCTCCAAATGCCTGCTTTGCAGCAGGGATCTTGGGGGCCTGATCCAACTGAAATAGTCATTTTTTCACTCATTCAGAACAATCCAACTCAACAAGGAGGTTCCTGTGAGGCTGACAACCTGAAGAGGGGACAGAGTGATGCCCAGTTGGGTGGTCAAGCAGTGCTAGAGCAGCTTACATGTGAACCCACGTCCCTTGCCGTACAATGCTGTCAATGCATAAGACTCCTAGCACCATATTCATAAGACAGTGTAAGTCAGTATCTGTTGTACCTTCAAAATGCCTCTGCAGCTATTGAAACACTGGGCTTAACACTATTAATTGATTTGCAACTACAGTAAGTGAGGGAAAAGATCTTTCCCTTCACCTGCTCAAGCAATGAAAAATGTTAGAAAACACTCCGATTTGTCATAATCTCCCACAGTCTTCACAGGAGGGACTTCTGAGATTCTTGCATTCAGATACCACATTTTCACAAAGGTAGAGAAAATCAACCTTTCCTTGCAAACCATCCTTGAGCAAAAAAGGCTAAACTATTTTGGGAGATGAGAGATAAGCATGCCAGAAAGCCTTATCAGAGATGTGTCTTAACTTGCAAAGATACTTTCTTTGATGCAAACAGTTGTTTGAAGTGTTCTGTCAGCTCAGATTTGCTTTCAGATGAACTTGTATGCTGTCCTAATGAAGCTCTTCTGAATTACTTTAGTAAGAACCCTCACTTTCTGAATTAAAGTATTAAAAAATAAGAGGAGTCACCAGAAATAAATAGTTGACTCAGACTGACTGACAAGCATGGAGATCAATAGTTGTTCCAACAGCTTGCTACGGTGCAAGTGAACACTAGTCATCTCCAGAGGGACAAAGGATGGAGAGCTGGACCCAGGAACCCAGCACTAGTGTGTAGCCAACAGCAATGAAGGTTTGAGAAAATGGGCAAAAAGACCAACTGTAGAATGTGATACAGCAATGTCAAAAACCGTAGTTACCAAAGTTTTGAGACGGAAGAACTAGAAGATACGAAGGAAGACCAGTAACCATGTGGCTGCCTTTCCTTGTTTTCTTGCAGCCTAAGACTCGACTCCTCTTGAATCTGTGATGTACTCCAGCTTTGTGGCCAACCCCGCAGGCTGGTAACCTACCAGAAAAAAAGGTGTTTTGCATCAGCTTTTCCCCTCTGTAAACTGTGCCTGAACAGTGAATGGCACGCTCCAAATCGGGTCAAGAACTCAAAATGCTTACTTTCCATGTAGTTCTGAATAGAAAATTTCACATTTTTTTAGAAGTTACAGTCAGAAATGATGCACAACCAAACCACTTTTCCACATCCAAAACGATTAAATTAAGCGCTTTGTCTAACCCGTCCTGTGGAGGAGGGGACGGGAGGAAGAGCTCCGGGAATAAAGAAATTTGGCGTCAAGTGAATTCCGAACCCGGGCTCTCCGGGTTGACCTGGCCGCCAGGCGCGCAAGGTCGGTGTCCTCCCTCTGGCCAACGGAGCTGGGTGCTATGATCGACCCATGGGGCTCCCCAGGAGTCGTCCGAGGGATGCGGGATAGTATCTCAGCCCGGCAGCAGAGAGCAAGAACCGGCAGCCGAAGCGCGAAGGCTGCGGGAGAAAGCCGCGGAGAGCCACCTGGCACCTGGGGGCTGGGGGGCGGCGGGGGGGGGCGGCCGGTGCCCCCTCCTTCCCTGCCTGCCTCCGCCGGCCGAATGACTGCGGTGGGGCCCAATCAGGGCCCCAGCCCGGCTCGGCGCTGCCGCCCACCCCGTCGGGGAGGCCCGGCCCCGGGGCGGGGAGCGAGGAGAGCTCTCGGCGCGGCGTGGCCCCGCTGGGTCCTGGACGCTGTGTGCCAGGCAGGGCCGCCCGGAGCAGGCGGTAAGCAGAGGCGCGGCCGACCTGGTAGTGCCCGGCGCGGCTTCAGGCGCAGGTAAGGGGGAGTCGGGCTCCTGCGGGGGGCTCCCAAGGCTCGGCACGAAGCCGGCGTAGCCCATCTCTCCCCCCCTCCCCCCGCCCCGCCCCGTCCCGTCCCGCCGCCGTGCGGGCGCCGAGCCTGAGACCGCCGCCTGGCCGGGTGTCCCCGGAGCTGGACGGCTCCCGTCCCCGTAGGGGGTCCCCGCCACCTGCTCCCGTCCCCGTAGGGGGTCTCTGCCGCCTAACCCCGGCCCCACGGGGTCCCCTGGAGCCACTGGCCCGTGGCCCTGGCCTGGCTTGGGTGGAGGAGCCCGGCTGCCCTCCTCTGGGCTGCCGCCTCCGGGCCGGGCGAGGGAGCGTGACCCCGCCGCAGCCCGGCTGGAGGCGAACTGGAGTCGGCCCTGGTGAGCGCACTGGAGCTGGCTTTCGTGCCCGGACTAGCGTTTAGGGAGATTATCGGGAGCGAGAGCCTCTGCTTTCATCGGTGCAGGCTGGGGTGGGACGCTGTAGTTTGGAGTGCTGTGAAGTTTCGGCAGGGAGTCGTATCCTGCACGAGCAAGTGTGTTTTGATTTAAGGCCTGGGGTTCTTACATCCTGTGATTATTTTCTCTAGGTCAGTTTCTTTTAGTTCTTGGACTTGGGTGAGCTGAAATAGCTGTGCTAGCTCACACCCTGGCTGAGGCACAGCTGTAGCAATGAAAAGGTGCTTTGTACCTATGTAGCTGTTTCCACGGGAAGAAATAAGCTATGCTGTTAAGTGCTTTGCTGTGATACAACATCATGCTTGTGCTCTCCTGTGGAATTGCAGTGCAGATGATTTGTGGCAAACACAGATGAAGTGTTTGGGACGTGCACTCAGTTGTGTCTGGAGCCTTCAGATTCTGCTGGTTCTGTTTATTTCAGCCCAAGCTCAGTACTACCAGCAGCAAAACGTGTGAGCTCTGGCATGTATTGAAATGGCAGCACGATTGAGCAATGAGAGTGTCTGCATTCCAAAAACTAAGTAGCAAAAGGGGTCACTTGGAGTGAGAATATTTTTTGTGCTTACATGATCGAGTGTCTGACAGCAAGATGTTTCGGTGTGTCAAATCCAGATTTATCGCTTCTATTAAAGGTAGCAGCCATTGCTTGAGAATTTATATTTGTCAAGGACAAAAGTGGCTTGCAGTTACAATAAAAATGTGAATACAGATTTCAGTCAAACTGGTGAGTTCCATGAGGCAGCACTGCAGACAGGTTGCAGGGGCATCCCAGAAACCAGGAAAACTGAGATCTGTTTTAAGTTTTGGTTCTAAACCTGGCAAGCGTTTTGGTCTAGAGGGACTTTTTTTGCCTCAGTAGGAAGCAAGGAGCTGAGGTGCTCCACAGTTTGAGTGAAGCCATCCTGGGAGAGTTTTGACAATAGGATTTAGTGTAATTTCTTGAAAACCTGTGTGGTGTAGGTCAGCTCCTAGAAGCAAAGGGAATTGTTTGGTGTGCCAGTGAGAGACTGACTCTGTGTGCTGCGTGGCTCTTAAAGATCAATGTTGCTGCGCCTGGAGTACGAAGCCGCTCTTTCTCTCCTCCCTGAAGGCAGCATCAGCTGCACGTGTTTGCCTGGCTGCAGAGCTGGGCCTGTGAGAGCCGTCTTAGAATAGCAGTGTTGCTCCTATTCTGAGGCACCACTGCTTTTGAGCAAGGTGCAGTTAGGTATTCAACAGCTGCTGTAACTCTGTCAAGAGCCCAAGTCAAAATATGTTGTGCCAGATTCAGGCACCTCCTTAGTGGTGTTTTTGTCCTGGGTTTTCATCCTGTGTGCTGGCTCAGTTCCAGGTTTAGCAGATCAGCTGAAGAACGTTTGAGCTGCTCTGTTCTCTGCACGTGTCCACAGCAGATTAGTGCTGCGGAAAAATCTGTGAGTAACATTTCTTCTTCCATGCAGGGTGGAGTGCTTTGTGGTCAGGGATGTCACATGGGGCAGAAGGCTCTGCTGAATGTCATCTTCTGTTCCTACACAGATGCGAGTCATGTTTCTGCTTTGGGCTGTGCTGTCTGTTGCAGCATTAAACATGTTGCAGGAAGTAATGGGGTTCTGATTACAGGATCTCTGGAGGTGTACTGGGAGACTGCTTGCGAGCTGGGTCTGTGAGGATAACTGTTGGCATTCCTGAAATGACAGCCATTCCCAGGATGCTGAGATTAGTTCTCAACCTGGTGCTGCCAGCCTGGTCCCATTGCTTGCTGGTGATGAGGAGGACAACATCTGCTCTCTGTTCACCAGTAGGGTCAGGATGGTCTGAGGAGAGAAAACGCTGTGTGCTGGTGTGCATGATCCCTCCATGCTGCAGGAGGTTTTGTCCTAAATCTGCCAGAGTAGGGTGTCTGTGGTGTTTGTCTGCATCAAGGAGTCAAGATAGTTTCAATGAGGAGAAACTTATTCCTCTGAAGTAAGAGGTCTGGAACAAAGGAGGCCTGCTTCCTTTCTTAACAGTGATCTGATGGCATCAAAATGTACCTCTGGCTTACTGAGGACAAGATAGTGCTGCTGCAGACCCGTTAGAGTTACGAATTTCCTTCGTGGTGCTTCAAATTGTGTGTTGTCTGTGATGGCGAGGGAGCACAGAGAGGCGCCTGTGTCACAGGTCTGATATGACAGTCCAAAATGTGTCCTTGGCCCCTGGGATGGGGTAAGAGGAGTGTAAGAAAGTAAATGTTCATTCCTGGGGAGTCTGTTGGTTTGGAGTAGTTTTTGGTAGAGAAAGAAATAGCCCAAATATCTGTCAGGATTCAGGGAGACAGTGGAGCATCCTGGAAATTTCTCTGGTGGTAGAGTTTGGTGAAGCCCCTGTCCTGCTGCTGACAATCTCCATGCCTTTTTTTAAGGTGCTGGTGACTTGTGCCTCAACTCCTAAATGGCAATGTGCAGGTTAGGTTGCTATACCTGAGGTGGCAGCTTCTCATCCATCTGTACCTTTGTTATTTTCTGGCTTCAAAGCAAAGCTCAAGTTTTGTTGCTTCTTTAAAGAGCTGCAATTATGCTCTGGCCCATTTCTCTATGGCCTCGCTTTGGCAGGCAGGCATTGTTGTTGTGTTTGCTCTTGTGTGCAGCTTCTGTGTACAGCTGTGTATTAAGAATAAATAAAAACACTTAATACCTTAATAAATAAAACCACTTAGTACCTTTATACTTAGGCTGAGTGGTGTTCCCCCCCATTTGTCATTGTGAAATCCCATTAGTCATCTCATTAGCAACTCTGCTCTTGGATGCTGTCCAAGAGAGGTAAACTACCTTGCCTTCCCTTGTGTTTACTGCTGGTGTCTATACCCAGGCACTCAGTTAACATTTATTCATTGTCTACTATGAATTTACGCCCTGCTGTATATCTGTTTGTGCGCCCAGAGCCCAGGTTACGTGTTGTGGTGTCTCCTTAACAGAAATACCATGTCTTGTTCTCCTCCTGTGCCAGTCTTTGCATGAGTGCTGACTGTTCTGGCTGCAGCGGGATGAGGGCATCAGCCTGCCCTGTGCCTTGGTATGACAGTGAGCAATACTGCTGGAAGGATCACTGCTGAACAGGTGATCTGTGAGTGGAGGGAGGATCTCAGAAATCAATGATGTTCACTGTTCAGATAGTGCTTTGAAGACAGTGGTTTTATGAACACTAATCTTTATAGCCTGTCATAGGAAAGGCAGCACGTTACTTCTGAGAGATTGTATCTCCTGGTTCTTGTGAAGTCAGCACCCAGTTAAAGTTTGGTCCTTGATTAAAGCTTGGTCCTTTTGGAGGACGGTTTTTCTCTTGCCACAGGGTTATCAGCAGCTGTTGCATCTCTAACTTCAGTCGAATGAGAGCTCAGCAGATGGATATGCTGAGCTGTAACACCTGTCTTAGTGCCTTACTGGTAGGGTGTTTGCCTCGGCTCTGTCCTTGCTCTGAGTGCCCTAGCAAGGGTGTTCAGCCATGAACACACAGCAAGATGCAGGTTGTGATGCATCAGTTTCCCCCCCCTCTCTTTTTCCACCCCTCTCTCCCCAGTTGTTTTGTGTTTTACTCCAGCTGAGGGAGAGAAGACTGGATGTCTGTTATTTTTCTAGCAGTGTTTGTTGCCAAGATTGTAACTTTAATTCTGTGTAAAAAATTGAATTTTCCATCAGTAATTAAGTCATCACACTGGATTTTCAGTTGCTTGTCAATTGTATGCATTGCTCTTGCTATGGGCATATATGATTTCCTGATACCTTTAACTTCCAGAGCATTTTGTCCCTTTGTGACTTATGTTGTACACGAGGAAAATGTGGTGGTTTAAAGCTTTATGCTTTTCCTAACTGCTCTGCTTCTGTTTCTGTCAGAAGGCCAAGATAAACCAATTATGTAAAGAACTGATTTCTCCTCAGTGGAAATATATTTAGATACAGGTCTTGAAACCAGCCATAGCTGTATTCTTTCTCCCTGTGCCTTCCTTAGCCACCTTCATCTGTAACAGAAAAGGCAGGAGGAGAATGTGGAAGGGCTTGGGCTGTGCAGTCAAGCCTGGCAAACCCAACTGATTCCCAGCAGTTTTTCCCCTGGGTGGGAGTCCTGCGCTGTCTTGATTTCAACTGCTTTGTCCCTCCAGGCCGCAAGAGCTAAAGTTTCACCAGCACTGTCTCCATGAGAGGTGCTCTGTGGGGGGAGCGCCGCTAAATCTTGCCCCTGTTGCTTGCATGCTGAATCTTTTCCTGCATGTTGTCTCAGGGCCACGGGGAACAGCCCCTGGTGTAGACTAGAGATGTTCTTCTCTTTCATCAAAAGCATGGTACAAGTGTGAATCGTGCTAAAACTGCTGGGAGATGCAAAAGCCAAAACATGTGAGATTATTTAGGCAAGGGAGATTGGATAACCTGTCCAGCACCAGGCTGGTGTCTCACTCTCTGTTAAGGTAAGGCTGCTTGCTGTTGCTCTGCCTCATTAAGCCATACTGGTTGTGCCAAAGAACCAGGGCCATTTAAGAAATCTCTGGTTCACAGTGCCAGAAGTAAGACAGAAATAACAAAAAGTCTGACTTTAAGCAGCCATGTGCATGCACCTTGATGGCAGTCACACTTCTGGTAGGCTCAGGGCTACAGCTCTTGAATGAATAAAATCCCGTTGAATGCCATCTGTGAGCAAAGGGCTCCAAGATTGAGTGCACTGGTCCAAAATTTGGTTTGTACTTGCATCTTTCTTTGAAGGCTTTTTTTCCTAAATGTTAGTGGAGAACTTAAGGCAGAGACTTGAGCCAGCTGTTACAGCATCTGAACTCTGAACTGGGGAATCTTTGTGCTATTAAAGGCAGCCCTATAATTATGTCTCTGATTTAAAGTGTGCTGATTTATGCTAGTGGTTATCTGTTTTTAAAAGTTTTCTCGTAACTCCAAATGTGGCAGACATGGGAGAACAACTCTTTTCTTGCTGTATTACAGATGTGGCAAAATAAGTGGTAATTATGATGATAATATGGTTTTACATGCCTGTTCTCAAGCTGATCAATTCTGAAACAAAAATCTAGGGGAAAAGTGTAGTGTATATTTAAAATATGAAAGTAGGAGATGACCCCAAATAATTCATAAGACTGCAGTGGTTCTGAAGGGAGATACAACATTGCCAAACTTTAGCTGGTAACAGAACATGGCTTTCATGTGGTAAAAACAAGCAAGCTGCTGAACAGCCCAGCCTCCATCTCCTCATTTTCAAATATTCTCCCTGTAGTGAGCTTTTTTGAATGACAGAATCAGGAACACACACACACTTACCAAATTAGCATCAGGATCCTCTTCTGGGGAAGGCTGGTGACTGTGATCCCATGACAGCTTTACACATGGCAGTCCCTGTGCTGTGTGGTGGGCATGGCCTGGTGAACCTGATTCACTTGTAGTTATGTGGCTGTACATCCATGGGCTGAATGACTGGCTTTGTGTGAGGAATAGTACATCTCACGGCAAGTTCTGAAATTCGAACAGAAGGTCCTTAAAAATGTATTTTCTTTTGTCCAAGGAGAGGAATTCAGGGAGTGAAGCAGAAGCTGTTCTATTGGCATTTGCCTCTCGAAGCAGAACTTAGCAGAACTTTGGAACTCACTTTTCTCTCTGCAGCAGTGAGGTATGGTTAAGGTTTGATCATGTTCATGCTTGAAGGGAATGACCAAGCCATGGCTTGGGCAGGCTGCAGTCAGGTCATTGTGATAGTTTCTGTGGCTTGTGGTTTATTGCTGGCTACTGCTTTCCTGGCAACCCCTAAGGGAAAGGGCAGGGGCAGCATGCTTGCTGCACACCTAGCAGTTGATCTGAGTGAGGTTCATGCAGTCAGTCACTGACATTGAGGATGTGCTGGATTTACTTGGTGTGCTATGTGACACTGAAAGGCTTTTGGCAAGGCAGCTGTTGAACTGAGCAGAACCTCCAATGTTAAATGAACTTCAGTGCCATTCAAAGGATCTAGAGTTGTCCAGAAAGTCTAGGTAGGTGTTTTCCTGAAGCCTTGAATTGATATTTTCTCTCTAAAGTATACGTATACATTAGCTGTAGCTATAGGTTCAGGGAGAAATCCAGCCTCGAAGGTATAAGCATTGTTGAAGCAGGTGAGTTATTTAAGTGGCCTGAATCACAAGGAGTCTAAGTATGGGGAGAAGAATGTGCAGGCCCTTGGAGGCTGGTCTCTGTGTTTTCAGAAGTAATGAGATTGGCATGTGAAGGTATGTGTAGGATCAAATTAAGGTTGTGCAGAGCATTATGCTAATAATTAATGTCTGTCTCAACCAGCAGGTGACAAAAAGTATCTTCATTGTACAAAAGTGTTGAGCTCTTGCTGTGTTTTTCAACATAGTTATTATCCTGCATGGCTGTAGCACCTGCCATGGGTTCTGTACAGCTCAACGAGGGCACAGACAGTGTGGGTTTGTAAAAATCACCCTTGCTGTATGGATACTGCTAGAATTTGTTTTCCCTTAGCCTTGGGTCAGGTACTCAAGTCATGAAAAAGTCCTGCAGAGGTGAAACGTTGGCAAGGAGAGGGAGCATGTAGCTAATTGGGATCTCTGCAGTTAGAGTGTAGAGGATATTAATAGATACCAGCCATGTGACTGCTGTTGTACCTTGTTGTGTAAGGCTTTCTGGTAGATTCAAAGTGTCTTCTCTACCACCTAGCTTAAATGTATCACTGGTTTATTTATGTCCATCCCAGAGAAGTGTGCAGAGTGTTTCTGTGAGTGCCTCTGAGAGCTGCATAGAATAGGGTACAGATGAAGGCAAGGGTATGGATGGGGCCATGCTGGGGAAGTGGTGGCTATGTGGGGACCAGGAGCAATCCTGGTGCTGGGACCCAGTGGGTGCATTGGATCCTCCATCCAAATGTCCATGCTGGATGTCAGGCTGCTGTGGTGGGAGGTGGTGGCATAACAAATGGTTCTGCTCCCTTTCCTGCTCAGCTGGAGCCTTCTTGTTCTCCCTCCTCTATGGAAAGCACCTCTGATAGGCTTTTGCTCAATGGGTGGAAGGGGTAGTACATTGAGTTCCTTTTATAAGAATGAGACAAAAACTTAATCCTCCCAAGATGCTGATGTGCTGAAAATGCAAGGTCCTCTGTAGTGTAGCTGACAAGCGCTTTGAGTAGCATACCTCCTGGGGACCTCTCCGTGCTGCAAGGGGGCCCTTCACATTTTCTCCAGTTTCTGTCCACTGCTGTGCACACAGTGGGGCAAGGTCTGCCTCAGGAAGAGTGGGCATGTTGACCAGCTAATCTCTGAGACAGGCACATGGGAGCTAGGTACCTCCCGATGGTTTGGGTTCTAGCTTTGTAGAGCCTTCTATCCTGCTTCCAAAACAGCATTAAGCAAAGGAGGCATTTTTTTACTCTTAATTTAAATCTGTGGGAAGTTGGTTTTGGTTTATAGCAGGGATCTGGAAAGGCTTGTCAGATGGATCTTAGAACCATTCAGCTTTTTTTTTTTTTTTTTTTTTTTCTCCCATATAACCAAAGTTCATTTAACATGTGACAGCACTTTTTAAATTTAAGTTATTAAAGGAAACATCAGGGAAAGTTTAGAAATGCATATTTATGTATCTTGGCTAAGCTTGGGTCTAAGAACTTGTTTATTTTAATGAGAGAATTTCTTGTCTTAGGCTGGGATTCTTTTATGTTTTTGTGTTTTTTGTCTTTTCCAAAAAGAGCATATAGAGGCTTACATTGGTCTACCCCTTCCTTTGGGTATGAAACCTGTTATTAACAAGTTCCAACAAAAAGTGTCCTCTCAGAGGTTTCCTGACATGTCCTGTTGGTGTTCCACCTCCTGTGCAGTGCTGGGCAGGACCACTGCAACCTCTGACAGTGCTGGTATAGAAACTTGTTTTCAGGGGTGTCCGCAGGACCCACAGCACAGTCAGAAATTTGGACACCATGTGAGTGCATCTTTTCTCCCTGCCCTTGCTGGGTGCACAGATGTGCCCCCCCCTTACACTCCCTAGCCTCGCAGGTGTACGCAGCATAGCTGTGGCTGGGGTGTTTTTAGCGTGGGCCAGTCCAACCGCTGCCGAGAGCGGTGAAAGTGCCGTGATGCTCTCTAGATGCTGTGCTTCCACTCATGGCAGTGACACCCATACACCCTGAAGACTCTGATGTTTCTCAACAAGCTTCCCGTGGATGATGAATCCTTTCCCCCTTCCAAGCCTTCACAGGAATTAACGAAGCATTATCAATGATGCTATTGCATAGATAGGTGAGCATTACTTGACAGGAATAGTAACAGGTCTCTCATCCGTGGACATGCTTCTGCAGCAGTCTGGCTGGCTGTCCCTGTGTTTGCAGCACTGCTAGAGAGCATCCTTTCTGTGAACAGCCATGAGGCTTAAAATGCAACGTGGAGATAAGAGCATTGTGATTGGTTTTTAGGGTGGTGCTGGTAAACTTCCTGCAGCTTGGTGGGGAAGATAATCTTGCAGGTTTGGGCTCCATTGTTGTGACTGTGTCTAAGGTGAATCTAAGAAAAATATTTTGGTTGAATAGGCTTTCCTCTCTGTTTTATCCAAAGGGAAAAATCTGTTATGAGCCTGATATGTTGTTCTCATTACTGAGACTTTCTGAATGGGACCCAAATGTGTAATTACTTGCATGTCCTTATCTGTGTGATGCAGTCTTTTCCAGGTTGGTTGTTTGGCTTTCAGAATCACTTGTCGCGACATGTGCTCTTAAATCCGTATATGCAGAAGTGCTTGATCGTAAAGATGTCAAATATGGCAAATGGCACTTCTTTTGGAATTGTTTTGGGCATCAAGGTGGAAATGGCTGCTGATGACCATCATTTGTTATGCTTACAGAAGCTCTGGAGCTGCTGATGGAAAGGAGGGTAATGTGCAGAGAAGTTGGACAAGGTATTTGTCAATAGGCTTTCCCATAGAAGGGAGGGACCAATCACCTGCAATGCCTGCCAGGGGTGAGGCATCCTCATATGCTGCTTGGGAGGAGAGGGGATGTCTTCTAGCCCTGTGTGGTGATTGCTCTGTGTTGATTCAGTGACTTAAAACTTTTCATAGTAAAAGCAGTTCTGCACAATCCCAAACTTAACATCCCCTTCCTTCTTCATTGCATTTGGTGAGTGTTATCAGGCATTATGAAGAGCATTGAAAATGAGGTTGGAAGCTGGAACGGTGTTTGCCCTGCTGGTGGTGGCAACACTGCAAGGATGGAGTCCTACCACATTTCCAGAGAGCTTTTGTCAGAGCAAAACCAAGGCAGGCCCTTGGAGATCGCCTCCGTTTGTACAGGTGGTGGCAGGTAGAGCTAGAGACGTTATTCCTTCTGGACCAGGCTGGGAGTCTGTCCTTCTGTTGCTTGCATGTTATGTAGTGGTGGATGCTTTTTCCTTCTAACTTTGCAGAAGTGCTAAAGCACTACCTGGAGTTCAGGCCTACCTTCTGCAGGAAGCCTCTATGCTGCTGTCTCTGTCTAAAATCCTTTTGAGTCTTCACCTTGCGCTCAGACCTTGTGGTGCATAAAACTCCCTCTTTCTCTGTTCTCTTTCAGGAAATTTTTACAAATCAATCAATAGCTGTCTAGTTATGACAGTGAGGGGGAAAAAAAAAAAGGCTGTAATGTCTCCATGGCTACCTAAAAAGTACTTGCAAAATGCTAATGGAAGAGAGTGCCCTACAATTATCCCATACAATCCTTGCACGCAGAATGAAAATCGTTTGCATTAGTTAAGTAATAATTGCATGCTTGTCCGGTGTTTGGTTACTGAAATAAATTTTTATTCCTTTAACCTTGTGAGGCTGAAAAAATGAGTTGTTTTAAATAGAAAACTACCTGGCCTGGGCTCTTGGTAGATGAACTGATTGTAAGCGCACCAGCTAAATCCAGCTTTTTTTTTTTTTTTTCCCCTCATGTTTCATGTAGCATCTGAAAAGAGACAGCTTGTGGCAAATTAGCTAGGGTAAGACTACAAAAAGATTGAATTATTCCTGTTTGAACAGCTCAGAGCGTGCGAGCACTTGCTGGCTGGTTTGCCCATAATCTGTATTTTGGATGAGTTTGCCAGAGCTTCTGCGATTGAGAGGAAAGTAAATAATTTCCAACTGGAAACCTTGCCTTTGATGTAAGTGATAATTTATTCATTCATCAGTAAAAACACCACAGAGACATGATGAGCAAAAATTGTGGTGAGTCTGTGTTTGAGTGTCTCACAATAAATGCCTGGGCCTGTTTTTTCTGTGAAGATATTTGATGTGCTTTCTTGCACTGTCCTGAAAAGTCACTTTTGCTCCTAGTGAAATACAGCACTGGTATGAAAATGCAGTTGTCAAAGCATATGTGAGGTCGTCCTGTGCATGTAGTTGTGCCTTATGCTGCTCCGCTCACTTCAGGGCATGTCACAAAAATAACAGGGTGCAGAGTGAGGTCTGCTGCAGTTAGGGAAGGCTTAATCTTACTGTCAGGCATCTGTAAATGCAGAAGTAGTTGGGACAAGATAATGTTTCTGTAGGGACTTGCCTTGATACACTCACTGATTTATTGCAGCACCTCTTCTGGAAGGGAGAGACTGAATGGGTAGGGAAGTTACAAATGTGTGGCAATAGTTTAGGTGTCCCGGTCATTTAGGACAGCGCATCCAGCTGGACTGGTGATGCTAAGTTGGAATTTGGCTGTGATACTGCAGTTAATTCCTCGTCTTACAAAATGTGCTATACCGTATTTTTATGGCTGTGGGGATTCAGGCCTGGCTTTGTCACACGTGATGAAGAATCCTGTTGTGCCTTACCGAAAAAATGGGGTGATGTCCTATCCCCTGATAACACTTGCTATTGTAAGGAGACCGAGGCATTTGGCTGGATTAATGATGGACTTAAAAACAACAGAAGAGGTCTGTCCAGGCTCTGGGATTTTGCACCAGGTGTGCTCATCTCGCTGGCTGCCCCTCGCCATCCCAGGTGTGGCAGCTCTCCATCTTGTAAGCTCTTAGTGTCATGTGATCTGGCCAGACCCAGTGCCTCCTGTCCTGTTTGCCACTCCTGGCAGCGATGAGAGGAAGGGGATCCTTGGCAGCCGACGTGTATGTGACCCCTAGTCATGTCCCTACTGGAGGACGGGCTCCCTACCTGCAGCTGTGCCCTGCTGTGTGACCTGCCACTCACTGTGGAATCCTCTGGTAAGTGCAGAGTCCTGTTTTTAATCCTGCTTGTCTGGCTTGCACTACAAAGCCTTGAGGTGGGAATTTTGTCTCCCAACTCCACAGCTTCCTGCCTGGATCTCATCAATGTTTACACAGACATGCAAGGGCTGCCAGAGGTTCTCCCAATCCTGATAGAAGCCATACGTGAGATTAATCCAAATTAAACAGTGTTACGCCTTCCACGATAAACAGGAGATTGTAGCACAGATTCAGCATGTTGCATAGCTTTAAAACTATGAAGAACGAAAAGTGAATCCTCCTACAGAAGTTGGCTGTGTCTATATTAGGCTTGAAGAAGTTTTGAGACAAACCAGTGCTCCAAGCTCACTGTGTGGGCGTTCGCAAAAAGTGAGCCTCCTTGGACAGATTCATGGGAGAGAACTGTGGGCACAGCAGTGCCGAAGATCAAGTAAGGGAGCTGAACAAAGCATGGGCCTGCTTAGCATGAATTTGTGGTTGTGGGCTCGTGTGCTCCTCCCTGCAAGAAAGGAAGAGGGCAGGTTGTGTGCCGTGGGCTGGCCTGGAGCTGGTTAGCCTACCTGATGGGATCTTGCCTATCATCCAGGTACGTTTGCTCACTCCGTGTGCTTGACAGCGATAAGAGTGTGTTGCAGGGATATGGAGACTAGAGGGAGACGATCCAGTCGGGTCAGTCTTCGAGTGGGCAGGAGGAGGCTGCCTCGTTGCTGCAGAGCCTCTTGCAGTGCTTGGGGCATGCTGAGGGTTGGTTGGTGGCCAAGCTGACTACAGGGAGCCTGGCACTGGCCACAGAACCAGGAAAGCTTGCTGCTGGGGGAGCTTGCTCTGGCCCTGACCCCTTTTCCCAACATTGGCATGAAGGTGTGGTGGACTTCCCAGCAGGGAGGACAGCCTCGGAGGCCAGGATTATTTTTACTGGATGGAGTCCAGGTCACCCATAGGGACATGAAGCTTTGCCAGCTTGCATCTTTGGGTTAGGCACATTTCTTCCAGTGAGCAGAAAGCATTTTCCTTGCAGAAAGTGACAAGCCTACAAAAATGCGTACACTCTGGGCCTGGTGCTGGTGTCAAACACCGATGGAGGCAAGCGATGGACTGGTGTGCTTTTGGGCTTAGAGCAGTGTGGCGATTGTAGGGTTCCCAGCACCACCTTCTGGGAGCAGCCCTGGGGTCTGGGTTGTGGGGACGTAGGGGTGCTGTGGAAGGGTTTCAAACTGCAGGTCGGCATGGGAGCTCAGCATGGCTTGTCTGTGAGTGTGAACATGGCACTATAGCCTTCTGGCCACCTCCTCTGCCTGCAAGTAGATTGTTTAGATCTGGTGGGTGCCAACAGGCATGCAACCCCTCTGCAGGGCTGGGGAGAGGCAGTTTCTGACTATGAGCTCTGATCCTCTGTGCCCATTGCGCCTGTGTTTGAGGAAAGGACCAATTTTGTATTACACAGTGGGAATCAAACGTTGATTTTTCAGGCATGCTGCTTAGGAGTAAAGTACAGAGGAAATGCTGCTGAAGGTGAGGAAGGAACTTGCTAATTGTGTCCCCTCTACTTGTGGGTCCCTCTTCTGCTTTGCTGCTTGCTCAGCAGATGAGCGTATTAACTAATTGTGGCTGGATTTCCAGAGGAGGCTGCCTCTCGAGACTTCCTTTCATAACTCACATCTGTGATGTATGCAGGCGCTCTCCATCAGGCTGTGTGATGATTCCCATCCAGCTGTGTATGTGCGTAGGGGAGAGAGATGTTATTTTGGCATCTGCAAAGACAACTTGCCTATAAATAGGCTAAAGCCACGAACTTGGCAGCAGAAGTAGCTGTCCCCAAAGTCTTGCTTGTTGCATCTTTCTTTTTCTTCTTCTCCCCCCCCCTTAAGGAATATTTGTTTGGAATATGCACTGTGCCTCAGCTTTAGCACAATAGTTGCTTGTGCTGGGGGACTGAGCAGCTGCTGGGGTGGATAAGGCCAAGCTGAGCTCTACTTGTGGCTCTAGGGCTTAGGTATGTTGCTGCACTCTTTTTTTCTTTCTTTCTTTCATCCATCTCTCCACTTTTGGATCCTGAGCTCCTCTGAGATGGGGCTACCCACCTGCATGGTGTGCAGAGTCCTCGCTGCATTGGATTATGTTAGCTGGTACCAGAGACCTGCAGATTTTAGGACTGCAAAACAATTGAGCCTGTGAACAGGAGGAGTGGTTGCTTGGCTGTGTGCTCTTGTGGTTGTTTTCTGTTCACTGACTGCATTGCTGGGGTAGTAAATGGCAGTGTTGAATTTCTACACAAGGCTTTGTGGTGGTTTTACCGTGTTAGGCAGCTGAACACCACAACCGCTCTCTCACTCCCCCTCCTCAGATGAGGAGGGGAAGAAGTAAAGGAAAGAACAACTCACGGGCTGAGATAAGGATAATTTAATTAAAGGGAAAAATATATATATTAAGGAAATATTATTAATTAGCAATTCAACTAAAGGGAAAAAGGGAAAGGGGAAAGGGAGGGGGAAAGGGAACAGCAAAACAAAACAAGTAAAGGCTATGTGGAAGTGCAGGGAAAGAAATTATTCTCTACTTCCCACAAATGAGCGATGCCTGACCTCGTCCTTGAAGCAGGGCCTCAACGCACATAGCCGGTGTTCGCAAGGAGGACAGATGTTTTCACAACAAAAGCCCGCCCCTCCCCTCTTCCTCCTTTTTCCGCCTTTTATTGCTGAGTGTGACATCATATGGTATGGAATATCTCTTTGGTTGGTTTAGGTCAGCTGCCCTGGTGATGTTTCTTTCTCACTTTTTGCCCACCCCCCAGGAGGATTGGAGAAAGTCCTGATGCTGTTCTCAGCAGCAGACACAACACTGGTGTGATAACACTGCTGTTCTAGCTACAAGTGCAGAGCGTGGCACTGTATGGGCTGCTGCAGGGAAAGTTAACATCCCAGCCAGACCCAGTTACAGGCTTTTGAACAAGATCTTGCTTCAAGATGCTCAGTCAACCACCTACTGTAATGTAGAGTGCCATTCTGTAGTTTTGCAAATTGGAGCTCTTACGATCTTTGTGTTAATTTAATTTCCTGCATAAGACACGGGAGCTAGATGATTCAAAGAAACACTGCAGACATGTAATCCAGGTAGAAGCAGAATTTTCATGTTGTATGCATGTGCAATACTTAAAGGTTTCCGGTGGCATCAGGGAGGAAGTATAAAAATACAAAAAAATAAATCCTATAAAACTTGTCTATTTTGAAGAAAGCATTTTGTTGGTATGGAACTGCATAATGGAAAACAGTCAAAGCAAGAATGGAGAAAGCATCAAATTACTATCTTCTCTGGGGGTGGGAGGGGGGTGCAATGTCTTTTAAAGGAATATAAAACTGTATTCCAGACAGCTTGTGAACAGTGGTGTTTTTGTGAGAATAAGGGTTATTATTTTGGCTTCCTGGCTGGATTCCAACTTCAGAAATCCTGATTCAGGGTCAAATGCTTCCTTGCTCTAGATGGGCTTCCAATACTTAAAGGGGGCCTACAGGAGAGCTGGGGAGAGACTCTGTCACAGAGTGTAGTGGTAGGACAAGGGGGAGTGGCTTTAAACTAAAAGAGGGTGAGTTTAGATTAGACATTAGGAAGAAGCTCTTCACTTAGAGGGTGGTAAGGCACTGGAACAAGTTGCCCAGAGAAGCTGTGGATGCCCCATCCCTGGAGGTGTTCAAGGCCAGGCTGGAACCAGGCTTTGGGCAGCCTGGTGTGGTAAGAGGTGTCCCTGCCCGTGGCAGGGGGTTGGAACCAGATGGTCTTTAGGGTCCCTTAAAATCCAAGCCATTCTGTGATTACCACCTCCTCTTTCTCCTTCTGTTCCATGGGACCAGCAGCTCAATCATTTTCCACCCTCCAATGTCCTTTGCAATTGAGCCTTGCCCATGTGTGTTGAGCTCAATACTGGCTCCTGCAAAGTCATGAGTGCTGAAAATAATGCTCTTGCCACCCTTCCTGGGTCAAGTGGCTGAAGAGAAGTATTTGTGGGAAGAGGTGGTCCTCGCTGTGTGTCCCTGTGGAGCAGACCCCTCACATATTAATCAAGCTCAAGTGAACTTGGGCATCCTGTGAAAGGAGGGCAGTGCTCTGGATAACAGTGCCTGTGCTTGCCAGGACACCAGGGGGTCCGAATGCTCTCTGTGGGGTGTGTATTTATACAGAGCACTATGCTTCTTACATATGTGTATATATAAATACAGTGCTGAAATAGTAAATATATGTATATACATATATAGAGGTCTATATTATAAAAAGTTCAGTTGCTCTCTGAATTTGTCCATAGGTACAAGGGTGTTGTTCCTGAACATCTGTGTGCATGGCAGGGGAAAACAGCAGGGCGAACTTGCAGGACTTAGGGTTTACCTGAGTGCTGCCTGCTTGTGCTGCTGTTTAGGTGTTGCTGAAACACGCTTAGTCAAACTGTTTCCTCTGTTTCCCTCTGACTCAAAAGTGCCACGCTTCAATTAAAGATGCAGATCAGAGGTCAATCTACAGGCACTGCTTAAATTAATTTTACAATGTAGACAAGCTCTCTGCTAATTAGTGTGTTTATTTAAGTCGTGCAGCAGTTTAGTGTTTTTTGTTCTGCCATTTTCCTTCCCTGCACCCTGCCCTCCTGCTGCACTGCTGTTCAAAGTCTGTCTCGTTTCAGAAGTGGCTGCCTATCAATAATACATCAAGTGATGCTTGTCAGGCTGTGTGTATTATAAAACGCATTGTGTGTATAGCTGCTTGTATCATTTCCAAATGCTTTTTCTAGCAAGAGCATGATAATATGGTGTGTTTAATCATGAATTGAATTTACTACAGAGTAATACTGCTGTTAAAAATATCCAGCAGGACTGAATCTGGGAGCAAGGACGACACTTGCAAGTTACCTGGTTGGTGCACTTGCTTAACTCTGGTATGAATGAGGTTTCCTGTCCCTTGTCAAGGGCCCGCTGTCTGTGTCTTCCAGTCGATCTGTGTGCCCCAGCATGATACACTTGTGTTTGGTACTCTGCTTGCATGGTGTGGGTGTAAGAAGCTGTTCCATCCTGCTGACCTTCCTCATTTCTTCAAAGTTAACATTACCAGTCATAGAAAGCACAGCTACATGGCATGGTGCTTCGTAAATTGTTTAAAAGAAGCTCTTGGGAATAAAGGCTCTTATTGCTCTTTTTCTTTGCTTTCTCTTCTGTCTGCTAATAATCTTGGCTTCTTGTTCACTGTCTTTTTCCCCTCTTTAAAAAGACTAGGAAAACAATGATTTTTTTTTTTTTTTTTTTTTTTTTGAACTGAGTTTGCTACAGTGTCTGTAGGACAAATCTCTTGCTTTTTCCTGGCTTAAAAATACCTCTAGCTGGAGGGAAACTATAAATCTAAAATAAACTATAGTTTGTCCTTTCTTTCTTGGTTAGGCACAGAGTGATATTATGAAAGGGCTACTGGGAGGACCAGCAAGATAAATTGTATGGGTTTGAGGACTTTTCTTCATTGCCTTCCTGGCTCTGCCTTCCAGCCAGCCCCAAGCTGGGCCAAAGTCAGTCCCCAGCTGCTGCAGCGGTAATTCACAGCTCACCTTTCTGTGGGCACTCACCTCAGCAATCATCCCTATCGTGGCTATACTGAGCGAAGGAGGAGGGCTGGCTGACGAGGGGCTGCAGCCCCGTTTCCTGCTCCCCTGTGTCCAGCCCTGAGCAATCCCACCTTCTCTGAGCTTGTGACCCTGCCAGCTGTGCACAGCTGGACCACAGCCTGCTCTCACCTGCATTTTCCTCTCCTGTACAAGCAGGAGCGAAGAGGGGGCCTGGGTTGGAGGCAACCTCAGGGAGACTGGTAGGATGGTCACACAGCATATCTATTCCTTTGGTCTTCTGACCAGTGTGGTGGCCCTTTCCCAACCCCTCCTACCCCTTCGGACTGTTTTGGGGCTAATTGAAGCTGCTTGAGGAGCATATAGCTCCAGCTTTTGAGCCAGTGGGTGCGCATATGTCTGGATCATGCTCCCTTGGGGCTTGTGACTAGACCACATCTTCGCAGCTCCTACTGTAAAGAGGCAATGACTGACATGCAAGAACTATAAATATATATTTTAAAACATTCAAAATCGGTTTATGCCTACCCAGGCACCTTCTCTCCTGTGCTCTGTTGTGCCAGTATTAGCATCAAAACTCTGGGTTTAACTCAGTCATGGCTGGAGCAAAGAAATGTTGAGGCGGTGCTCCATGAAGTCAGTGCACAACCCTGTAAAAGTGCCCTTCAAGTCAAAACCAGCTCCTTTATGTTCAGACAGAGAAAATGCTCTGTCAGCCTGGGTTAGCAGACTCTCCTGTTGATCTTGTTTGACACTCGCTTTCCTGACTTCACAGCACCACTGGGTCTTCAAGTTGCATGGTTGTTGTATGGCAAGTCCCAGCTGTAATCCTCAACCTGTGGCAAATCTGACAGTACATAGTGAAGTGCCCTGCTTAAGCAGGGAGCTGAGGGAACGTGTAATGGTTCACTGGCCATTTGAAAAGACATTGAGGGTGGATTTTGCAAAGTTTAGCCTTCAAAAACATTTCCTGTGCACTTGCTTTATTTTTCTGTACTAACAAAGCTTATTTTTAAGCTCTGTATCAGTATCCTTGTGTGGAGTCTCTAAGATTACCTGTGCATTTATTAGCGCTAACTTCACAGTGTGGGATTTGCATAGGCTTAACAACATTATAACATGCAATTTGAATTAAAAGTAGTAGAGCCCTTGGATAGGAAGTCAAATCCTGAATAGTTAATATGACACAGTTAAGTTTCTCTGTGCCTAGCTAGTAATAACACAACTCATGATGGTATGGAAAGGCTGTTTGGGAACTCAGAAACACAGAGGTATGCAGAAGGACTTATTTGCAAATGCTGACTGTCTGAATTGTTCTACTCTTTAAAAAACAATTTTCTTCTCCCTTTTGTCTTCAATAGCACTATTTATTTATTTTTTTTATGTGTGGAGTTCATAATTACCCCTTTGCTTGGGATGGGCTGCGTTACTGTTGCGTATGTGAGGATTACGGTGGTGTAATGAGCCTGGTAGGAGCTGGGTAAGCTGGCTGGCTGACTTCATCTTGCAGCAGGTGATCTGTCAGCCTGTGGGTCCCCATCTTATATATAAAAAGGGGAAAAAGATTTAACAAAAGGTGGCTTTGCATGTTGGCAGCTCTGTGGTTGAGTTGCATTTCTCTGCAGAAGAGAGCTAGCTGCAGTGGGCTGCTCAGCGCTGCTTGTACAGCTCCTGTAAACTCTTCAGCAGTCTGCCCATCCCTTCTCTGCTTTGGTTCTCATGCCCTTTTGGTTCATCTAGATTCTCTTCTTATGGGCCTCTGTATCATATATAGTCCTGCCTGATGCTTGACTTGACTTGCTCCCCCTTTTAAAATGAGTGCTCTTCATGTTTGACATTTGCTAGGCCTCATTTTCACTGGGGTAAAGGATGTGCTGTGCCTGTGGGGTTGACTCAACAAGAGAAGTGAGGGTATGGCATGTCATCTGCCAGGCTTTGCAATTAGATGACTCCCTGGTACTGCTGGTTGCTACAGTAAAATGTTTTCCCTGGGATGATGATGGTTCAGTGACAGATTTATAGACTCTCTATACTGTGCACAAGACAGTAAACAGTGAATGAATGGGAAATGAAATTTGCGTCAGAGCTCAGTACCTACGTTTTTGTGGAAATCAATGTAAAATGTCCCAGTCCTCTTCTGGGGCAGTTCATAATGAAGCTCTTAATGACTGACAGCTTACCATCACTAACGCAATTAATTAAGGCGGCCACTGGGAAGTACTGGGGTATAAATTCAGGACAAGGTATGTGTATTCTTGGGTCTTCCTTTCTACTGTGCCCCTGAAACCAACGTTTTTGCAAATGATGACTTGTCCAGTAGGTAAAGCAGTTATACTTTATTATCTGGTCAGGTATGGGAGGCTATTTCCCCCCCCCCCCTACAAATTCACAGGATCCTTAGGGGATATTTCAGGAAACCTAAAAGCCTTTTCTCTACTTTGAAAGATAACTGACACTACCACTAAAGCAATCTTTCTTATTATCTGTGGAAGTTGCTCTAAGGAGAGCTTGGGATTCACCCAGCCCTTTTGTGTAGGGGGTGGGGGAGCTATCTGTGCTCCACCACCTTCCGAATACCCTTCTGAAGATGGTCCTTTCCCCACTTGACACAGTGGAAAATAATCAGGTGTAGTGATACTGAAGCCTTTTTGGTATGTCCAAAGTTTTACACAGAAGTTAAAAATTGTGTTTTACTAAATTGCTATATTCTAGGAACATCATTATAATAGGATGTTTTATAGAGACATCCTTGTGTGGGATGTCTATGGCTTCTAATATTAACTGTCCCCCATGGGAATGATGGTTATTAGGTGATTTCTAGATGAAGATATGACACGACACATACTAAATAGTGCAGTTGTTTGCCACATGAATGGTTCTTTCACATTGAGCTTTCATTTTGGCTCCTAAGTGGATTTTGCCTCTTTCCTTTAAAAAACAAACAGTCTCCCTTCCACAAAACCAACCAAGCTAAATATGGAGTCTTTATTTACTTCAGATGAAATACAAACCCATCTTTAACTGAACATGTTTATGCTTAGCTGCTGCATTGGTCAGGACTGCTTATTCTTCCGTCAGTGTGAAAACTGTGTGGGTGGAGTGGGAGAGCTAATAGGATCAAGCTCAGTTGAAGGCTTGTTGGTGAAGGCAGCCGCTTTTCTGGGGGCGGATGTCCCTACCTGCTCTGCTTCAGGCTATACTGCGATGCATTTGTCTGCTGGGGTTAACTGCAATTTAGGGCTCACTGTGCTTGCTGGATAACTTTACTTGAGCTATATCTTGTTCTCCCCACAGTATTTCTAAGATTTTTGCCTTAAACCTTGTGGTCTCTCTGACACACTGCAGTGTGGCACGGCACCCTGAACTTTTGATGCCAGTGTCCAGCTATTAATAACAGGAGCCAGACTATTGCAGCCAAAAAGAGACTGATGTGTTACATTGCAGACCGGTGTCCCCTCCCTGCTGCTGCCTCAAGGACATGTGTTGCTCTTCAGCTGGGGTGTTTGCTTCAGCGGCTGAGCTGTTCGGGCACTTGTGGCCATGCAGGGCTCCTCTGGTGTGGGATAAAATGCCACTGGACGAGCAGGCTGCGATTGCGAGCATGGTTTGCATATTAATACCATAGGGAGGCTGGGGGGAGACACTACTGGTGAAATTTTAAGCTGTCTTATAGTCAGTCTGGACTTGTCGTGATAGTTTGGAAGGGGAAAATGATTTTGCATCTTGTTGCTTATCTCCTGAATCTTTTGCTCTGCTTGCATCTTTTCTCTTGGAAACGTGTGCTTGTTCAAAAAGGAATATAAAGCCATCTGTTTCTTGAGTGTGATTGCTTGGGTTTTAAGAATCTTCCCCTGAAAGTATGTTCTTGTGCTTCCTGATCTAATCATAGGCAACTTCCCTCCAGACATGAAAATTAAATGGTGAAACTTTTTTCCCCCTCCCTGTTCAGTACAGACACTGCTTCGTTGGTATTTTTGTCCCTGGTTGGTACAGTCACCGCTTCCTTAGTATTTTCCCAGGGAGAAAAGCTGTTCCTTTGTTGCAGGACACTGAGCTCTTAAAGGAAGGAGATTGATAGCTAATGAAGTTTTTCCTCTGAGGATAATGCACTGTAATTGTCAGTGGAAGGGTATTTAATGCTGGTGGCAGCATCCTTGCTTACTCCTTGAAGTGCTCTAATAGGGTGGTTATGAAGAATATTCTTGAATAAAATCAAACTAGACCAGAAAGGCTTGTGAGGGAGTGGGGAAGGGATAATGATGTTCTTCTTTCAAGGCAAAGAAATGTTCATTTGTTAGGAAATTGAAGGGATACAAGACACAGACTCCTGATGGCTCTTGAACAGAAGGCCTTTATTGCTATTTTTCACTCCTACATATACTTTCCCTGTAGCCCCACATACTGTCCACACGCCCGAATCTGACATGCAATTGGTTAGAGACCCTCAGACATGGACCTTGAGCCATCCTGCAATTGGCCACCACCTAAAGCTCATCCTTAGCACTGTAGCCAATTTTCTTTATTTCAACCTTGCTCAAGTTTTTGTTTTTTTTTTTGCCGCTTGCTTCCTCATTATCTCTAATTCAGGGATGTGTGAAACAGCGTGAAGCCACCTGCAAATTCTTTTCCCACAGGAAATAACACAGATAAAGCTTCCAGCCATCTATCCACTAGCTGCCAGGCACAGAGGGGGATTGGGGCCAGGCTGGTTTGCCAGGGTGGTGGTGGGACATGCTAAGGGGGCTGCTCTGCCCTGCCTGGGGATGGATGTCCCTGGGGATGGATGTCTGGGGATGGCTCTGCAGGGTGCTCCCCTTGCCTGTCCCAGCCGCTTGGCACCTCTGAGGGTAGTCCCTGCTTGCTTCTGGCCCTGAGCCTTCCCTTCTTCTGCACCAGGGATCATTTGATCATACTTCTGCCCCCAAAATAGCTGTATGATACTGAGAACTCCTTAGGCAAAATCAACCCACATAGATTGCAAGTGATCTCGATTATCTGGTCCTCTTTCAGAAGTGCCTCTGGGTTGCTTCTGTTCCCAGTGAAGCAAACGCTTCATGGAGTGTGGTATGCGTTTTGTCTCCTTGGGATTAAGCAGAAAGTGGCTCTGGAGAGGGGTCTTGCTTTCTGTTGCAGCTGTGAGGCACATGGGTTGGGGAGTTTCTGGTCTTCCACAGTGCTTTTCCAGGTGTGAGCTCAGTTGCTGCTGTTCTACTTCTGTGCTGTCAAACACCTGCAGGCATGCAGAGCCAAGAGCATTCATTGTTATCTGTGGGTATCTAAAGGTGAAATACAGATCAGAGGGGAATGGAAGGAGGACAAGGAAAGGGCCTCCTCACACTTGTAGGTGTGGAGATGACAAACAGCTGCCTCCACTATTCATCAGGCAACAGAGTTTATGAACCCTCGTTCTTTACATTTTCTTCCTCTCTGTGGCCTTTTGTACCACTGTGACTGGGGTCTTTCTCCTCAGACCCATTTGTTCTCACTGTCCTTCCTGACACTTACCTCTCTTCCCTCCCTTTTGCATCAGTCCACGGTTTCTCTCCAGTGTTTCTGATAGTGGATAGACAGGAGTCAACTCATGCACTGAGTGTAGGGCCAGCCCGTGTGCTTTTGCTGACAGAATGGGCCAAATAAAGCCAGGCATTGTAGAGTTCCTGCAGCAGATTTTAGCCTCGCATGAGGCTGATTTGCATCTGTCTCCTCTACCTACATACGTAGTAGTGTCTCCCAAAAATGTAAAAATCTGGCACCCAGTGAAATCTCTCTCCCTTCTGCCAAATGTGGTCAAAACTGACTAGTGAGTCAAAAATTTAATAGGATGACGACTGATAGACAACACTACCCCATAAATTTAATTTCCTTTAAAATCCAGGCCAGAAATATGTGGTGAGGGGTTTATGCTGCAGTCATGTGCTTTAAAATTGAGTGGAACAACATGATTAGTAGAAATGTTATTTTCAGGATTATTTGCAGTGCATATAAAAACACATCATCTGAATCCTGTTGTGTGCATGTGTATTAGCACATAACCAGCTTAAAAGGGCTAAAACAACTGACATGTCTGTATGGAAAAATACCAAAATACATGTATAAACCTTTTGCTTGTGAAGCTGGCAAAGCATCTGGTTAAGCTGATCTTAATTTCTAGACTTTTTTTTTTCCCCTCAAACCTTTGGCTTCCTCTTCTTTAATATTTAAAAAAAAAAAAAAAAAAAAAGGATGTATTTTGCTCTTTTATGTGCTAAGTGCTTTTGTTTTGCGCTGTTTGCCTAGCTTCTGCCTCGCTTCTCAGCCCTGGAAATGTAAAGTTTGGATGCATGTGCCTCATTAACAGAGGTTTATAAGTTTGTGTTTTTGGAGCTATTTAAGTTCCTTCTAGGAATGACAAAGTGTTGCTGTGACCAGACTTCAAAGTGAAGGGTGCTTGTAACAGCTGAGGATAATTGGATGGTACGCATTGTCTTGAAACTTGTTACAGCAAGGACTGTGTGTAAGCCCAATCCTTTCTGCTAAAGGAATGTTCTGTGCTTATTTCTCGTAGAGCTGAGAGGGTGTGGTGGTTTTACTGTGCTGGGCAGCTGAACACCACAACTGCTCTCTCACTCCCCCTCCTCAGATGAGGGGAAGAAGTAAAGGAAAGAACAACTCACAGGTTGAGATAAGGATAATTTAATTAAAGGGAAAAATTATTAAGGAAATATTATTATTAATTAAAAAATTTAATTAAAGGGAAAAAAGGGAAAGGGGGAAAGGGAGGGGGAAAGGGAACAGCAAAACAAAACAAGTAAAGGCTATGTGGAAGTGCAGAGGAAAGAAATTATTCTCTGCTTACCACAGATGAGCGATGCCTGACCACGTCCTTGAAGCAGGGCCTCAAAGCACATAGCCGATGTTCGCAAGGAGGACAGACGTTTTCACAACAAAAGCCCACCCCTCCCCTCTTCCTCCTTTTTCCACCTTTTATTGCTGAGTGTGACATCATATGGTATGGAATATCTCTTTGGTTGGTTTAGGTCAGCTGCCCTGGTGATGTTTCTTTCTCACTTTTTGCCCACCCCTCAGGAGGGTTAGAGAAAGTCCCGATACTGTGCCAGCACTTCTCAGCAGCAGACACAACACTGGTGTGATAACACTGCTGTTCTAGCTACAAGTGCAGAGCGTGGCACTGTATGGGCTGCTGCAGGGACAGTTAACATCCCAGCCAGACCCAGTACAGAGGGAAACCAGTATGTGGCAACACTAGCTGGGTTAAGATGACCAACATTGTTACTGCAGGGCCTTTTTTGCATGATGGAGTGTACCAAGGCTGAAGCTGTCTCATAAACCTCCAACCAGGAGGCTCACAGAGGCTTTTCTAGGCTTCTTCGCATGTGGAGAAGAATAAACCCAAACTGGTGCCTGTGAGAGAGAAAACCCTTCAATAATCTCTTTGTGTTAGTTTATTGATGATAGTGTGACATCCCATTGTGATCATCTTACCCTAAAAAAGGCAATTCTCTCTAAGAAAGCTGCTGTGGGCTCTTGCCTTTCAGTGCCAGGGCTGCTTGAGACACCAGCTGGTGGCTGGCATTGCTGTGAGGGTGGAAATCTGCAGATCACTGTCTGCCTGGTGTGCTCCAGCATTTCATGGGGTTAGCAAGGTACATGGATTTGTTCATTTTCTTGTCAGCAAGCTTGACAGAACTACAAAAGAAGCAGAATACTGACAAGAGCAGTTTTTGTTGGTATGGAGTTTGTGCTATGGAAAATGTCTTTCAGAAGATTGAATTCTCTCATATCTTGTTGCACAGGCTTATTATCACACCGCTTCCATAATGTGGGTGCTCTGGGCATAAGATCTTCAATTAAGTTCATAAAACACTCTTCCTTGTCTTCCAGTTACTCCTACATCTCATACCAGTTGATGTCTATTTTCACAGATCTCAGCCCATTGCTTTGGCTTGCAGAAAGCCATGAGCTAGCTGACAGAAACTGCACAGAGTGGGACTCTGGTTGGAGATTGACTCAGTTGCTGACTAATATAAAATTAGTCATAGTCTTAAAATTCTTCCATGCATAGATCATGTGTAGTTCCACTTAAACTCAGATAAATTAGCGATTTGAAAGACACCTTCTGCAGTTGTAATTTCATTATTCCTATTGTTCCCTAGAAGTGCTTTATTAAATGACCTATCTGGTATTCTTCTCTGACTCACGAGATTATAAATATTATTTATAATGATCCCAGAAATTGTTTATTTGCTGTGGCAGTTGGCTATATTATCCGTATTCTCCAGTGCTGGTGTGTTGATTCAGTGACATTTGTGTTTGTGCATTATTCAGACTTACCATTGGGTGGCAGAAAATGTTGCTGTATGATGCTGCAGCTGCTTGGGTCACCAGGGTTAATGATGTGGTTAGTTTGCTTGGGTCCGTTAGTTTTCGCTTCAGGTTTCTGCATGTGCCAAAACCTCCAGTTTTGGATCAAAACTTTGTTTTTAAACTCAAGGCTGGTTCCTGCAGACTGGACAAGCACTATTTTGAGTTTCAGTTGTGGGAACAGTAATAACCAAAATCAGATTGGTTTGTTAATGTGGATGCTGTGTGTTTTTGTGTGCATCAAAAGATGTGCAGCCTTCCAGAAATGAAAAATAAAGATAAAATGTGGAACACCTGCATTTTTACATGTTCTGTGTAAGCGTGGCTCGCCCATCCCCCTGTTAGTAAGAGATCTGTTACATGGTCTGCAGCAGCTGGGAAATGTGTCCAGAGGCAGGGTGACTTATATATGAGAGGTATTGGGTGTTGTTGGGTGGTATTTGGTGTGGATAGGTCATGTATATGAATGGGGGGAAATTATCCAAGCTTTAGCCCAATTAATTTAATTCAGGTTCAAACTAGACTTTGCCAAAAGGCCTTTTCCAAGAAATTGTACCATTACCATACCAAAGTAAAAGACAGGCATCAAGGATTTTTTCCCATGGAAAATCAGTAGGTTCCCAAAGCATTCAGACTGTTACTGTTTCTTCATTGCTTTGCTGCTTGACTTCAAATCCCTCTCCCACCTTTCCAGGGCAAAATTACTGGATGTGATCTGCTTGCATTGATGACTTCCTTAGAAATGTACATTATTCATATTCCTTCATAAATTTTTGAGTCAAGTTCTATGTAGTAGCTTTGATCCATTCCTTAAAGAGAAAAGGGACAGGAGAGGAAAAAAAAAAAAAAAAGGACAAATGCTCTGTTGACACAGAGAAAAGGCAGAGTTAAAAAAAATAAAATATCTTCCCAGGAAAAAATTTTCCCAGAGTAAGCCTTTTAAAAAAAAAAAAAAAAAAAGTTGCTGTTCTACAACCTCTCTATGTAACAACCATTGTAAGCTAGGTATTTGCCGTAGGAAAGGCTGAAAGTTCTGCAAAAGTAATTCCTAACATATTTAGATCTGTTGGAAGCTGAAGAATCAGCTTGCAGAAATGCCCATGCAGGCCTGGACGAGCAGGAGCTGTGTCTGTGCAGGAGCATCCAGCCAGCCGCTTTGTAAGCCCATGTGAAGCTGCAGCTTGGCCAAGCTGCTGCAACTGCCCCCAGGCTTTCGGAAGGATGTCCTTGCCACTGCTGGATGGTCAGGCTCTCCTGGGAGACTTGAAGAAACACTTAATCAAGTTTTGTTGCTCAAAGGTGGGGGGGGGGGAGGGGGGAATGACAAAAGATGGACCAAGGAGGCTGCTTCTTGGTAGAGGAGGCTTCTGCTTGGCACCTCTTCTCCTGGCAGGCTTGTGCAGAAAGAGCTGGCTCTCTGAAGAGATCTAAGCAATATGACTTTGAGAAAGCAGAAACTTTCGCAACCCCCTGTGGAGGGATAAGAGGACAGGATGTGTGCAGAGCTGTTTACAGCTGGGGAAGCATTGGCTGTTGTCAGATATCTCCTGGAGAAGCAACCATGCTGCTTCAAGCTGTGAGCACAGTATATTACAGGCAGTGTCCTCTCCCATCACGGGGAAGAAAGGCTTGTTTGAATATTCCCAACATATTTCAGGAAACACTCCTTGTCTGTGAAATTTTGGCCACCATGTCTTACACTGTCCCCTGCTGCAGGCAGAGTTTTGCTGCCTGGCTGATGCTGTCCTCAGCAGCCACACCTGGTTTTCTTTAAAATGTAGGAAGAATGTCATAGTAGTTTTTTAATTTAAATGCAAACAGACATGAAGCAATTATGTGGGAAGGAAGAGTGATTTGAATTGTTCTGTGATTACTTGTCTCCCATGTTACAGAGGCATTTTTAGTAGAAAGGAGAGTATCTTTCAGATCTTGTAACTCAAAGCCCTTCTTTCCTTGATCAGAACTGATTAGGCAAAGCTGATCTTTATTTTTATCTGGTAAAGAATATATGTAAATCAGATTATTTGCTTGCAGTACACTTGATTGCATTCCTCCAAAAATATTCCTGAAGCAGAGCTTCTAGTAGGTACAAAGAAAAGAGACAGTTCTGCTGCTTTTCTGTTAAGCCATGGCCCTGCTTCCTTAATTTAAAAAAGAAATGGATGGCTAATGCAGGAAACCTTTGATTGGCAAAGTGAAATATTACTGTTGAACATTCAAGATTGTAGGATTAGGATTTGTTTTCTTCCTGATTAAGAAATTAGTCTGAAAAGAACAAAAAAAAATTTACATCGTGCACCTCTCATGTTTTACCTTTATTTATATTTGTCTTGCTTCCTGGCAACATTAGAAAGGTTCCTCCAGGGCAATTTTTACATTGGTCTCTGGAAGAAAGCCAGAAAACATCCTATCTCACCTGTCTTGCATGGTCTTGCAGATATTAAATGATCATTCCTAAAAATTGCCTCTTGATTAGGAGTGTGGTTTTCTGGGAGGTTGTTCTTTGGTACTGAAACTGAACTTACATTGAACTCAGTGTTCATGGAGAGCTGAGGCCTTGCTGTTGAGGCTGGAGAGCTTGTCACACAGACAGGTCTGTCCGCGTGCCTTCTGTTTGGGCTGTCGTGCATGCACTTATTGCACATGATGTCAGAGCAGCTATTCTCTCTTGGGGTTCTTGGGTGATAATTTAAGCCAGAGAAATTCCTCCCTTTTCCCAAAAGTCCCGTTTTTCACCCTGTGTCCCTGGACTACAGCCTTTCCAGGATGGTGATACAGGTTGCAAGGTAAAGCCCCTGAATCTCTGTGCCCTCTGCAGCTGGGAAAAGCAGGGGGGTGAATGAAATCTGAGGAAGGAAGAAAGGAAAAAGTAGATGGTTTAGACCATTTTCCTAGTAGCCTTCAAGACAGACTGAATCCTTCTGTTAGGCTCTCCCCATGTGTTGCATAAGGTAGTTAGTCCACTTGTGAGAAAAGCATGCAAGGTTTTCCCGTTCTCATTAGGTAGCTGCTTGCTAGGGGTGTGGGCTGGGTTTGTGCAACTCTTGACTCTGTTGAGAAGGAAATGAACTTTCTGTCCAACCACAGTAACAAAGAACATCTTTGATTTACCAAAATAGTCATGGTAAGGAGACTTGGGATTAGGTGCTTGAGTCTTGAAGCGAGCGCTGCTGGTGCTCCGGGTGGGAAAGAGCAAAGCAACCCGGGATCTGTGCTCAGGGCAATGTGACTTGCCCTGCCTCGAAGAGGGGTTTGTTAATCCCTGCCAGGCAGCCCTGGTAGGACTGCAAGGGAGCTTTGTGCCAAGAAGCAGCCAGGACTGCCCTGTGCTGAAAAGCCTTTTGTGCTGCAGAAGACAGGATCTTTCCCCTCTGCCTGAGTGCTGCTTTTGGGGTCCTCACAGCCCAGGAATCTCAAAGATCCCATCCATTTGTGAGCCTTGCGTGGCTTAGCTGGAGCTGAGTATTTGGAATGGAGAGGAGAAGCTCCATGTAATGGTAGGTTTTCCATTTCAACCCATGGTATTACTTTAGGCAGACCTACAATAACACTAACTTTTTTCCCTGGCTTTGTAGTTTTGTATGTGACATACTGCAGTACCCTTAATAGAAACCTCAAATATTTTTCTTTCCGTGCCTACCATATTTTGGCTCTTTTTCCCTCTGACAGATGTTTTTGTGTTGCACAGGACATAATTAATTTGTTGCAATAACCTGAAGACCCCGTCCTATGATGGTCTGCTCGCACAGACTTACACATCCCTGTCCTTTATGTCCTGTGTAAATTTGGTTCCTGGTGCTTTTGTTTTATCTAGTTTAAAAAAACTGGTCTGAGAAGCAATGAACACCCAGTCATTCATGTGCCCTGAGACTGTTTATTCTACTATTTGGCATTTAGACCTGAAATTGCATCTTTTTTGTGCCCATCTCCCATATGTATTTGGGTTGAATTCTCTGTTTTGTTCACACCTTCTGGATATTTGCAGTTGGTCTTTGTTGCCCCAAGTCAACTAGTTAGTCTGACTTTATAGCCTTTTTTTTTTTTTTTTTTTTTTTTTTTTTTTTTTTTTTTTTTGAGCTTAGTGTTTGTATTCTGATCATGTTGCTTGCTTGTCCTGAACTTCTGCCAACTTGGCAATACCCATTCTTGCTCTTGGCACGATTTCTGTGCTGAGAGCAGTCTCTCAGCATGCCAGGGCAGTGTCCCAGGTGGGATGCACCAGTCATAACTAGAAGAGTTACTGACTTTTCTGTTGAGTGATGCATGGTACATTTATTGCAGTGCTCCTGGTTGTTTTGGTCCTTCTACCATCAGTATTTCACTGAGCACTCATATTTGAGATAGACTTTTGTCTCTTTTAATGGGAGCTCGTGTAATTGCCTAGGTTTGGAACTGTTTTGTTATTGGTCTAGAGTTTTATTTCCCAAACTTTCCTTTGCATTTCACGTTTGAAATTTATGCAGAACCTTCTCCCAGAACAATCTTGTCAAGTTTCCCACACAAAATAGCTTTAGACATGTGTATCCTTTGTGATGGTGGGAAGGAGCTGTGGGGTTGGTTCAGTATTCTGTACTGCAGTGACTTCCTATGGCTTTTCTTTGCATTCTGATCTCTGGACATCCAACTCTATGGGGTGCTTGGGATTTTTAGAGGTTGCAGTAGTGTGAAGGAAGTCTTTGCAAGTTGTCATTCACCTTTGCTTTGTGTTATACAGGTATGATCAGCTGCGGAGGTGGGGGGGCAGGCACAGACCAACCATTTAACGTACAAAAACCAAGAGAGGATATTGCTGGGTATTACTAGGAATAAACAAGCTCACTTCCCGTTTTTACATCAGTTGTCATCCTTTAATTTCTTGGCACTGTTTTTTTTATAGATGTTGTTATGTATGTCATCCACTGTGCTTCCTGTGTCTTATGTCACTTTATCTTCAATTTTTGTAAGATATCACTGCTAAGTCTCCTCAGACTTTGTAGCAATTAATTAAATTCTTTATTTTTCTCTTTTCAGTGTCAGAAGTTTATATGGATCAGTGTTATTGGCTCTAGAGTGACAGGGGAGATCAACATTCAGTCTGCTCGCCTGGGTGAGTAACCTCGCATGGGTGACTAACCTAATGGCTCACTCCTCACTATAGATGTCTCTAACATCTACGCATCTGCTGTTTGTTGTTTTTTTATTATTATTTTTTTATTTTTTTGAGAACTTACACAACAGCTCCTATAGGCTTTTATTTCAAATTATATTAAAATTATGCTGCATTACTCCTGCTGCTTCCAGCAGGAGTTGTAGGTAAATGTCATGCTACTTCTGCTTGTGTAAATATTCATTTATTTGGTATCTTTTAAAGGGTAGTCTGAACTGCTGTTTAGGTCCAGGGAGGCTTTCCACAACTTAAAGACAGTGGATTTCAAGTTTTAACGTGGACCATGGCAAGGTAGTAAAGTATATTTTGGTTATCCAAGAAATTGAAATGACTGCTGGAGTCATTCTTGCTGCATACTGTGGGCTCAACAAGCAGTGACAGTGCTTCAGTAGGGGGCCCGCTGTGCTTGCCATGCCTGCATGACATGGCAGTGCTGTGCATGTGCAATTAATCTGACTTGACAGGTCTATGGCAATGTGCAGAGAAACTGCCCAGGGCTTTCAGATTTCTGTGGCAAGTTTATGTGAAAACATATTTGACAGAATTGACTATCTGTTGCATTAGCTCTTGGAAATGGCCCGGTTTAGTAGACTTCAAGGTGTGGCATTTTGCATTCAGTCTAGACTGATTTGATCCAAGTAGCCTAGTGCATGTCAGAGCTGGCAGTCTTGTTTTGGGGATGGTTATCCCCTATCTACTTTGCTTTGGATATTACAGTACGATTTAGCAATATAAAGGGCTTGAGGCTCCTAAATTCCAGATGGCTCTTCTCTGAGAGATCTGGGTTGAGTTGCTACATCCATACTTCAGCCATGCACTCCATGGCTGGGCTGCACTCACCCCGTACCACTGCCTCTGAGGTCCCAGCTGCTGGCTGGGCCTCTCCTTTTGACTGGTGCCATTGCTGTGTTTCACACCCTGTACATCTGCTTGCGAAGACCAATGTCCACTAGAACATAGCATCCTTCACCTTGGCTTGCTACTCTTCAGTTGCCTGTAGTGTGTGGGGACTGGCATCTCATTCAAGGTATCTTCCCTCTTCCTGGGTCTCTGACCTTTCCCACACTAGATCACTACATGTGAGCTCTCTTTTGGATCCACAAATTGCCTGGAGTCTTGCATGAGACCTGGAAAGAAGTGGGTATTGCACCGTTTCCAGGAACCCTAAAACCCAGCACCTAAAATCTAGCTTTTATTTCCCAGGTGTTTAATCAGTGATGTGATGGCTCCAGGAGTGGTTATCACCTGTTGTCCTCCTATCCTTGTCACATTTCTTTAATTTTATCACTGCTTATCAGAGTTCTTGGCACTGCACTCCAGCTGTCCTGGTGCTCCAGCTGGATTTGAATGGGTCATGGCTGTAAAAACATCATTAAAAGCCTTACACTGGCTGGCTGTCTCATGCTGCTGGATGTGTGTTTGGACATTTTCAGTCTGCTGGCATCACCATGTGAATGTCTTGCCTTTGTTGGACATCTCTGCATCCTCACTTTTCAGATGCTGTGCTGGTTTCCCTTCCCCAGGAGTAGCCAGAATTATTGGGACCTATATCTTTTATCCTCCCTGTCACTTGTGCTGTTGCTCAGGGAAGAGGTATGTGTCTGTATCCATCTCAGGTGCACTTGATCCTCCTTTCTCCATTCCTGCAGCTTGAGTACTGGTGTGTTTCTGCTGTTTGGAGGCTTTCTGCTTGAGCTAGACCAATTTCTCTCAGCAATCTGTCCAAAAAGCTGGAACAGATTTCTCCTGCTATTTGCTTTCACTGTCAAATAAGTAAATAAAAGCCTCTCCTAATACAACATCCCAAAATCCTTCTAACTTGGCACTGGCAGGAATGGCAGGCTGTGCTACAGGCTGCTGTTTGCTGCTCCAAACAGGGCAGATGAACAAGGGGTTTCCTACTGCACTGCCCCACATTCAGCCTCTGATGTCTCTGCTCATCCATGCACCAATGTGTTTTGGGTGAGGTTTCAGTGTCATGCATTCCCATCCTGTTATTCCCAAGCATGCGTTCATGTTAAACATGGTACTGATGGCCTTTATGTAGCCCTTATACGGCAGCATTTATAAATAATCTGGAAAAGATAAATGCTTTTCACTAAGTCTTAGCAGGCAGAGCTGCTTTGATGTGGTGCCATGAAGATACAATTCCCAAGTAGCCAGACTAAATCACACTCCCTGCGGCTGCTACTCTTTCCTTGCACATTCTCTGAAGATTTTGGGGTACCTCCTTGCTCTGCCAGTTCCTGGGGCTGTTGAGTCAGTCTGCCTGGGGTGGCAGCATATTGTCTACATGTCCAAAAGTGAGATGGAGTGTGCAGAGGTCCATCGGGGACAGGGAATGGGGCAGGCATGGGGCATGGCGCACAGCTGGGACTGCCGTGGCCACAGGGCATGGAGGGCAGGGATGCTGCCTTCACGTTACCCAAGACCACTGCATACCAAAGGGTGCAGTGCAAGATGAAGTCCCTCATTTGTAGGAAACGTGGCCCCTTTCCCAAACCCACTGTGTTATCCAAGTGGTACCAGGGCATGAAAGGACGTGGAGTTGCTGATGAAGGAAGGCCATTTTTTTGCTGCTAGGTTCAGTATGGGTTAAGCCCATTAATCTGTTCATTTATTTTTGAGTTAACATTTTGCTTGTGAGAATGACGCCCCAGCCCTCATAAGTCCTTCATATGAAAAATGAACCTCTGGCCGAATGGAATGGGGAAGGAGTGTGTCACCCCGGCATGTGGTGAAGGGTAAAGGAGGCAGATTTTTGTTTTGTTTTGTTTTTATTGTCCATTTCTTCCAGGAGGAAATATTGCTGCTTACAGAAGGCAATTCCTGTTTTTGTGCCTTTACTTTGTCATCTTATGTGGTTTGGGTAATGTTAAAGTAACTTAACGTTATGTTTACCCACAGTACTGCTGGCAGCTATTTAATATACATAAATATCTCTACAGAGAGAAAGGGAGTTGCATTTATCCGTAAATAGTTAGCATACTGCTCTGTTTATCTTGCATGTGACCTCTCTGTTTCACAGGGCCTTTCCCTACCGCACCCCACCTTCTCCTTTTTACTCTACTTTACTTTCCCAGTCCTGACAGTTGTTTTATATTCAGAAAATATAAATTCATCCCCCACAAAGCTTTCAAATGTAATTTAATTTCTTCCTTCTCGGAGAAATTCTTTTTGCTATCTTCAAGACCGAGCATGTATATTTTCCCTGTTTATTTAGGCATGCTTATTTTGTCTGTAGAAACTTGGTCAAATGATGTTTCTTTATGTGAATTTATAATCCTGTGAGGTTTGTGTATTGAGAATAATCTTTCTGAGCTGAAAGAAGATTGTCCAATCTGTTTTAAGATGTCCTACTTTCTGAGTATTGCATCTCATTAGAAATACAGCTGGCTGTTTGCATGGCCTTTTTTTTTTTCCTTCAGTACCTTGAGGGAGAAAATATCTCATTGCATGAAGGTAATAATACTTGGTACTTTGTTTCTGCCTTCAAAGAACTATACAGTTCTGAATTAAATAATTTCTACAACATTGTGTAGTAGTTTATAATCATTATTTGCCCCATTTTACAGATGGGGAATATGAGCAAGAAGAGAAACAAAATCAACCAGAGTACTCAGCTCCCTGACTTGTACTTAAGTAATACCACACCTTTTTTCTTTAAATTAAAAAAAAAAAAAAAAAGACAGAAATAAAAGTTTGATTCCCATCAACAACAAAAGGGAGAGATGTTTATCTTTAATCATCTTGCCTAGCCTTGTTAACTACTTAGTTAAGTACAGCAGTTGGTGGTGGTGGGTTTTTTTTGTTCCTTCTTTTTTTTTTAAAAAAAAAAAAAAAAAGTTGTTTGACTGATGTGGCTGTCACATTGCAGCATGTGGTTGGAGGTATGCAAGGAGCTGTCTGGAGTTTATGAAGCTAAAGTGGCGTGTGAACTGCCAGGGCTGCTGCAGAGGGATGAGGTTGTTCGCTGCTGGCTGGACCATCTCTCTCTGTTCCTGCCCTCCTCTCCCCCTCAGCCCAAGAGCACTGGAAACCTTTTCCGTAGTAGTTGAAAGTATTTTTTCCTCTTGTTTGCCAGCCAAGCCTGGGATGGGAAAAGTGAAGCATCCTAGATGGGGATTGTGTTATTGCACAGTGAGTACAGAAAATAATCCTTGCCTCGCCCGCCATGTGCCATGCTGGGATTTTTGTTTTCCTCTCGTGGGCTCAAGTGAATGTTGTTGGCTCAGGGTGGTATCTGGGATGTTATGGAGCAGTACTGCATGTCAGTATTGATGAATTCAGTTAAAACTCCTCCTCCCCTGTGAATTTTGATTTATTTTATTTTTTTATTTTTAATGAAATCTAGAAAAGGTGCTTTGGAGTTCTGGTCAGCAGTGGTACAGTTTAGCCCCTTTGGGGAGGACAGATAATCTGCTTGTTGAAAAGCAGCTTGGTGCAGAGGAATGGAAACCATGTGAAGAATTTCATCTTTCTTTGGAAAATTTCTTGGCTGCTCCTCCACAGGTTTCAGACGTTCCCTGTCAGACTGGCTTCAGATGTCTTGTTTGATAAACTTCCTGATGAAAGTCTTGCATGACTGACTTCAAGCAACTTTATTCTGGGTGTGCCCTGCTAGTAAGGGCAGCGGGGAATGCAGCTGTATTCAGCCATACTCTCTATCTGGGAATGCAAAACTGCCAAGCTTTTTTAGGTGCTCAAGATTTAACTCCAAGCATATATTTAGTTTTCTGTTTTGGATGAGTGGGACAGATATCCTCATGCCTTGATGAGATCTGCAATGACAGACAGCTGCACCCAGGTATTGTAGCCAATATTTTTTTTCTTTCCCTTTCCTGGGAGAGAGGTTGAAGTCTTGTTTTGAGCTGCTACGATCACATCTGTGTTGGAGAGTGCTTGCAGCACCTCTCCTGAAGACATCATGTGGCTGGTCACCTGGGAACGTGGAAGCTTTGGATCTGGCCTGTACTCATGTCTTGCTGGTACCTCACTTGTACATGCTCCCTTCCAGCACTGAGCAGAGCTGTCCTGTGCCACGGCATGCTCACAGGGCTCCAATTTCATCTGGTGTTTCACATGATACCCGAATTCCTGATTACTTGTCAGCTGCCCTTTTTGAGGAACTGAATGTGGCTTATCCTGAATCTCAATGTTTTTCCCTGGTTAGGCTTGGAGAGCCCTCAGGGTTGGGTTGGGACCTGAACTTTGCAGCAGAGCAGCTGCTATGCAGACTTTCACTCTTCACTTGCAGTGTGTGCTTGTGTTGTTGTCTTCATGTCTTTTCTTTGTTGTCTGACAACTTCTCTCCCTAGACTTGGATTTCAGTTACTCAGAAGAACCATCAGCAGCTCAGCATGTCATGTGGGGAGCTGCGTGCTTGCCTTGAGCTGTTTTGTTTGAGATGACTTTTTTTTTTTTTTTTTTTTTTTTTTTTTACTCTTTGGGTTTTGTGTTTTGTAATTTTTCTGAGGCATTGCATCCAAAAATGATGAGTGCTTCCAAGATGTGTTCAGGGCAAGTTGCTTTGGTCTTGCTGATAACCCTTACCAAATAAATTTTTGGCAATACTTTATCTCTGAGTGTTGATTAGGTATTTGAAATTAAAAGAGGGAGGGAGCTACTTGACTATCCAGATGCTTCTTCCTTCTCTTTTTCCCCCTGCAGTGAAAATTCTCCAAAACCCAGGTAACTTCTCAGCTGTGAGAAGAGAATTGTGTTTCCTTCAGCTCAGCAGAGCCATGGGAGCTCAATGCTCACATGGCTCTTTGCATCGGCGGCTCTTTGCATCGGCTGCTCTTTGGGGCACCATCACTCCAAGATCCAATGCAGGAGATGAAGAGGACTTTTCCTGCTATCTCCTGACTGAGGCTGCAGTTTGCAGTTGTGCCAAGCATGAGAACTGGGGAGTGGTTTGTTGTTGAGTGTTTTTTTTTTTTTTTTTCCATTCATGTTTCCTCTCAGCTGTTTCCAAGCAGTAAAGAGAAAGGAGAAGCTGTCAGTTATCATGGGTTGTGATTACAAATCACAAATAACGTTGGCATGCTATGAGGTAGGAACAAAGCATGGAAAAGGGAAGTGGGAGGAGGGTCATCAGGTTGAGCAGAAGGAAAGAAGCAGTGGGAGATGGCAGCCAGAAGGTGACTTGAAGGAGGGATAAAACTGTGGTCATTGGGAAATGGAAGGCAGTGGGCACCTGAGCCAGTATGGTTCCCCACGGTGGACTTGATTACTGTCGGTCCTTGCTTAACTTGAATAGCCAAGAAATTCTATTCTGAAATAACATAAGTGAACACAGGATATTTCTTAACTGTTAAGAGCTTCGAATTGCAACTTCTGTGTTAAACACGTCTGTCCAGCTGCCCATATCCCCACACCCTCACAGGCAAGCCTTGCCTTATAGCTCAACTTTTTGACTCTTCACTCTTACAGTTTTACTTGGAGTGGGATTTCTACGCTATTCTAACTCTGGGACTTGGGTTTGTTTTAGGAAATGGCAATCGTTTTTTTGGCAAATGATGATCTTTATGGTAAAATTGAGTGGTAAGAGTGGACAGAAGGCAAGACAGGACCTCGGGAAGCAGCTTGCTCTACTGATGGCATGTCTCACCAGCGACAATGGCAGTAGTGACAATGTGGGTCACACTGGTTAAAAGCAGAGATGGGCCTAAGCAGGAGCTGTGTGTTGAATATCCCTGAGCCCTCTCAACTTAAGGGAGGTTCAGATCCATATGGCATAAAATTGATGTTTGTCTCGGGTCTGCTTATCTCCCTGCCAGCGCATGCATGCATGCTTATTTGAAACAAACAAAATTCCAGATGTTCTCTTATCTGAAAACTAGAGATTCACCTGAAATTGTTTTTTCAGGACATGAGAGCTTTTTGGGTAAAGCTGTCTGTCTGCAAGTATTTTCCAGGACTCATCACACTTTGAAATCACGGTATTAAAATAATTGCCTTTGAAATGCAGGGAAGGTCATGTGCCCTACATCAGTAATTCATCTTAGTACTTATTAATCTAGCATATAAATGTCATGGCTTACATCCACGGGGAGTTTGTATTGAATTTTTAGCTGTAACAGTATCTCTTACTCTGCAGAATAAATGCCATATAATCTGGTTATGAGCAATAGTTTTAATTTATATACCAAAAATAGGTCATAGATCTGAATTACTATAAGCAGGAGAGCAAATAACCTTGCCTCATGAGGGGAGTTCAAATTCAGTCGAATCATCTAGTGTTTGATATAATGAATGGTAAGAGACAGAGAATTCAGTCTGTTTCATTGGGGTAGCACAACGATTGTTGTATTTTTCTCTTCTTTGTTTTTCTGAAGGCCTGATTATACCAGAGGTGAGACAGAGGATACCTGTACTGGGGAGTGTAAAGAGGGGTTAGGTTGGGAAACAACCTTTTTTCTTCCCTCCACCCCACATCCCCTTCCTCCAGTAAGTCAGTGCACACTGATTTGAGGTATATAAAGCAGCAGGAACTCAGGCTTATCCCCTGCCACAAAGCCCCTGGTTTCAGAGAGGAGGAGTTGTTCCTCGGAGCCCTACAAGTGCAGCACTGATGAGGACATAATGTACATTTTGGGAGGAGAATCATCCCTACTCTGCAGGTGGGCATCATCCAAGAGGCTTGAACACTTGAAACACCTTCATCACTTAACCAAGCCACCAGCTGTATACCTGGAGGGGCTCATCAAGATGCTGGGACTTCTACCAAATAATGTTTTCTTTTCTCATGCATTTGGCAGCCCTGAATCACTGAGTAATTTTTGATGAATATTCTATATGGGCTCAAGGTAAGTGATAACAGCGGTTCTATGTAACCTTAAGTAAATCTTACCTAGAAATATCCTGGTAAAGTAGTTGCTTTTCAGCATAGTCGTGGTGTCACACTTAACCAGAGTAATCTGAAGCAAGATTGGTTTTGATGAAAGTCAATGTCTTTGTGGCAGACTTGATTTGCGTTTTTAACTTTTGTTTCCCTTGCGTACCAACACACGTGCCTTGGTGGCTGTGCTCTGATAGTCCTTTTAAATGGAGAAGGAAGAAGGATTGGAGCCACAGTGACCTGGATGCTTTTGGGGACTTGGTCCTGTTCAGTTTGTGGCAGAGATCACATCTGGTGGCTCGTGGACTAAAGTGAGTCAAGGTGAGGAGAGCTGGTATTTCACCATGGACCTGATTAACAGAGTGCTGATGTTACTGAAGCACCCACAGGTTGTACAGAGCTAGCAAGATCTTTACTTAGAGGTCCTGTTTTGGCCAGTTAGTCAAACAGGTACCCAGTGTTAAGCACGTACCCAGTACCACTGGCTTCTGTAGTATTGGGAGCATGCTTATTGTCAAATGTGGGTTTATTCAACTTGCTGGTCTCAGTCTGGGTGGGTCTTGCTGAAGGATACTGCGCTGCCAGAGAGATTGTCTCTGTTCCCAACTGTGGTTCAGCTAGGTTGTCAACCCAATACAGGGGGACCAGACTGTAAACACTGTGAAATGCTGAGCTGGTTTAAAGCCACTTAACTGATAAGGAACTGCTCAAAATATTTTGAAAGTTGAATTCTGCTCTGAGACTGGGCAGCCACTTCTGGCTGTGCTCACAAGGCTCGGTGCCAGGGGTGTTTTGGCTGGTTTGCCTGCTGGGCTTGCTGCTAAGCAAGACTTGATGTCGAGACTTGATGCGACACCCTGGGTGTTGTGCTGCCTGAGGTCCACCAGGCAATGACAGTGGTGAAGCAGCCTTGGTGGTCATCCATCTGGGCAGTTAACAATCACCTCCTTTCCACATGAAGATAGAAAATAGCCTTGTGCATCCCATCAGGTGCTGCAGCATTGTGGGGAAAATGAAAAACTAATGGCTGCTCTGGTGCCATTTGTATCTGCTCTAGGCTCACAGTAGGGGATGAAAATGGTTTAGGTGGAGGATGCCACACTCTGCCACATCTGTCTGCGGGATGGCCTTGTTGACTGTCAGCGTTTTAGACCCAAGTCTTGCAATGGTGCAAAGGTGGTCTGTACTTGCCAGCTTCCAAGTTTTCATAGGAGCCTCTTTGTGGGTTTGGTCCTGTTCTGTGCAAAACCTTTGCATGGATTTCTGTTATTGCTGTTTTTCCTTTTCTTCTTCTTCTTCTGATCCCTCTCAGTACAACAGTTTAGTACTGTTTACTGCTTTCCTTGCAGATTTGATCACATTCAGAAGTTAATATGTTTGTCCTATGAGTAGATGATCTATCCTTGCCCTCATGTGCATGTTCTGTATCTTGGACTCATCTTAGCCTGTCTCATTGGCGTGGCCCACATTGTGCAAATAAAGGGCTCTTCACGTAGGGACTGTATGCCGCTGTGTCTGTATTTGTAAGAGCTCTGCCAGGCTCCGAGCTGTGCCATAGCACTCTGGGCAGAGCAATAGAAGTAGCAATGTGCACAGAGCAGTGAGAACATGGTATTGTGTGCTCTGGATGGTCCCCACGAGTGCTCATCTGGGTCAGATGTCTGGTGCCACAGGGTTTTTGGGCTGCCAGGGTCTGGTGTTAAGATTATGCTTCCCTGTTGAGTGGGGTGTTTGTCAGACAGTAATATTCCTCTGTCATTAAAGGTAGGGTTAGCACTGCTCCAAGTAACTGGAATAACTGCCTGTTGGGAGGATGGGAAAGAGAAGCCTACATCAGGAGAAACCATTAATGTAGACAGTTATGATGGCAAGAAACCATGTACATACATGACAAGTAGTAGTAATGGACATGGCTGTCTCTTTTAATGTTCCTAGTATCTGATAAGTTGTCAACATCTGTTAATTTCTGCTACTGCAAAGTAAGTAGACAGTTCTGAGGTTTGTGTTATTAAGAGTTCACTTGTATGTAATTTACGATGTATTATGACAGCTGGAGTGAATGCCATGATCCACACCATGGAGATATGGCTGAATTACTATCTTGTCTCTTATCTGGAATGAGTTTGGAGCCTTGCTTGTGTTACAGTAGGAGAGGAACCCTGTGCAGTCCTGTTGTTGTCGCTAAGTATTGCATATGGCTCTTTGGAGCGCTGCACGGTGCTGGGTTGCTGGCTGGCAGCCACACCAACTTCTTGGGATCTCAACAGTTCTTGTAAGCAGAGAAGCACCAGGCTGGGCCACAGTCCTTGGATGAGAAACCTGCAAGGTACACAGAAACCGGAGATGTCCTTTTGGTGCTGTATGTATTCTGGCACGTATGTATGCTGGGTGTGTTTCCCTTTTTTTAAATTGTGACTTGGTGTTGTCATGCTTCATGAAAGCCATGTGTTAGTTTTTAGTGTTAGTAGGAAATAACACTTGATTCTCCTCTCCCCCCACTGTGCTAAATGATTGGAAGATGAGTTGCTTTGAGATCTGCAGACAGGTAGAGTGTTGATTACGCATAAGATACCCATTGCTCAGCCACAGGTCAAGTACCTATCCATGCTAAGTGTAGCCTTGGTAGCAGTGTGGAGATTCCCAGATGCTATTTCTACATGCAGTACTGTCTTTCTCCCTGCTGCTGAGTAGATCCCCTGCAGTCATCTCCACCATAATGACTTGCTAAGGGGTGATTGCACAGGCAGATGACCAAATGCTTTCCTTGGATGGGCCAACCCATTGAAATAGCAGTAGAGGCAAAGTGACAGGACTCCTAGCTCAGGTGGGTGACTTTTCGTCTAAGCCCTTTAGGCTAGATGTGGTCTAGCTAAGGTGTTTCTTGTGATTTAATGCCCAGTTTACTTAATCTTTATATCTGTCTTCAGCAAGGTTACCTCTCCTGAGCTAGGCAGCTGGAATTAGGAAAATACTGTATTTTGTTGTTGTTGTCATATTGTTGTGTAGACTTTCAATTTTTATCTCCCCCTAAACTGGAAATTTTGTGCTTGGACCACTCCACTGTAGCACTGGGAAAGCCTTGGCATGCAAAGCTGGCATCACAGTCCACAGGCTCTTTCTCCTTAAACAGAGAAGTTTTTTTTTTTTATAAACCATAAGCAACTCTTCCTTGAATAACATTTAAATAGGTTTGCAGAAGCTTCAAAATGGGCACAAATGTGTCAGAAATGTGGCTGAATATTGGCATTTACTTCACTGATAGCTAATCTTCAGCTGAGGAAAATGAATGGTATTTAAGCAGTTGTCTTGTTAATGTTGTTTCCCCAGGTCTTTCTTTAGGCGCAATAATGCAATGCAGGCAATTAAAACTCTACTTATTTGGAGGTTTTCAATTAGCTGGCATTACTTCTTCAGATCTTACAATCTGTAAAATAGAGTGTATCTCTTCATACAACTTCATCTTGTATAGCATTGCACTTTTATTTTTAAAGACAATTTAAAAAGAATATTGGGGAAAGAAAAAAAGAAAAAGAAAAAAAAATAACAAACCAGAGCACAGAAATGGGAAATCAGTATTTGTAGCATTTCTCAGAAGCTACTTAGGATTATTTCCTTAAAAATGCAGATTCTTTTGCCTGCAAGTCAAGTAGAAGAGCAAGAACTTTTAATAAATTATTATTAAAGGCCTGAATGCATTTATGATCCTTGAGACATTTACAAGAAACAAAAGCTTGCTATTCAGAACTGTCAAAAATTTTAACAAAGGGCAAAAAACAAATCTGAGAGGCCAGCCACATGGTTCAGATAACTTCACTTCCAAAGTTCTTGTTATTACCACGTTGAGACACCTGATCCCAGCCAGGTTTTTTTCTTTTGATGAATATACCTATGACACTGTTTAATTTGACATTGTATGTTGAACGAGAATGTAGATAAACTGGAGCGGTGATTTGCCATTTTTCATTGTTAAACATACAGCCAGATGAACTCTCTTCCTAAAATTTATTGATTAATTTGTTGATTAAAAATGAGACCAGGGCTTTCTCAAAAATCTGCCATGTGAGCAATGCATTTGTTTTAATGTATTTTCACTTATTTGGGAGATCTTCTGGATGTTTTCCCTCTCTCACTTCCCAACATCAGGGATTTTGGACTTCTGTCAAAGACTTTTAAAGTTAGCCTGTAAATGGCATTGGAAAAGTTGGGGGATGCAAAGATAGTTTGCTGGGTAAGGCCAGTAACAGCAGGAATAGTTGTGCAGAACGTATTATTGTCCCACTTTGGAGGGCACTACTTTGGCATTTCTATAAACTTCTGTTGAAGGCAACAAATTTAATGTTGTTGCTGTATTTTCCACTCAGATGGTATTGCAATATGTCTTATGCTTAGAAGATCAGAAGAAAACCCTTTTTTTTAGTTTCTTATCTTCACTGCTTTTTAAGGCAAGGCGTGTTCCAATAAGGAGAATTATTTCTCAGTGGAAAATAATATAATGAAACTATATTTGTAAAAGCTTTAACAGTAGTAATCTTGCACTTAGATACATAACTTTCAAGTGTTCCTTGTACTTACGTGGATTTCCACCAACTTCAGCAGGGCTTACTGTTGAACTTGCAGCTTACTTGTACACAGTATATATCTTCAATTGATCGAGTGAGACTGTTTCCTTGGTTAAAGCAGGTAAATTGTACAGTGAATTGGAGGAGCAGATAACTTTTGCAAACTTGAGTGCACAGTTGCAGTGGCTGGCCTTAGAAGTTTGTCCTAGAATAGTCTTTGTGTTGTAGCATTCAAGTTAGAGCTTTCTGTGGTCTTCCTTTTTAGACTTCATGTTCAAGACTTGGTAAAAACAGCATTTTTTTTCAGTAACGCAGTATTTCTAGGGTATTTCAGTCCTTCAGAACTGTAGTATACCAATGGTGAGCACATTGGTATTGATGCATTGAAATTCAGGCTTTGTTGTAAAATTCTGTCACTTTGGCAAATGAACATATACTAAGTAAAATATCATGGTAGTTGATAGCTCCACGCTTCTGATGGGGAGCTGCCCAGGGTCAAGGCAATATTGAGAAAGTGAAATTATTTGTTTGCTTCTGTTTTTGTGTTGTTTTGTTTGACCTGGTAATAGATAATGAGGACAACTTCTAGAACCTTCTTTTTTTTCAGCTGGTCCAGTGACGTTCTTGGCTGAGGCATGAAAATCTGGTTATATTTTGTTGTGTCTTGCCAGCCACCCCCTTCCCCATTCACTGAGAAGTTCGGCAGTGTTTTGGGAGTCCTATTGAGTTCTCCCCCATGTCTGTAAAGAGAATTGTTGAAGATGATCAGCTCACACCTTTTAAGCTTCATAATGGACCTCTGTTTTTCCCATAAGCAGCTTCTTCCCTCCCGTGGCCTTTGTGGTCTGGGCATGCCATTGATTACAAACACTCTCTCGATGTCAGCAAGACTATTTGCATCCTGAAGGTTATACCTGCTCTGCTCCCTTGAACCAGGATCTTCAGACAGGATGGACTGGGGCTGTACTGTGGTTCTATTTGACCTTTGATACCTGAAGAAATTCTTGTTCGGCAGCTGGTATAGTGAGAATCTTCATATAGTTAGCATATACTTTTCTGTTAGACTGAGTCATACCCCCAACCCAAAGGTTAGGAAAATGTGAAACACTCTTGTCTCCTTCTTTTAGGAAGAGATGTTTAATTTGATTTGTATGTAAGTAGGAAAACTTTGAAGTGCCATTGAAATACAAAGGGAAAATACTTCAAAGAAATGTAACATTAAAAGTGTATCTGATCCCTCAAGGATTTTGAAGTTTTTTCTTGAGAACAGGCATTCAGGGGAACATTTGTATGGAAATACTAGGACTGATTAATTCATCCAAAATATTTTGAGTGTTGCCAGTCAGCATCCATTGAATTATTCTGTACTAGTTTTGACTTTACATCATGGCAGACTAGCAGTCCTACGTTCATCTGTCTATGTTGTTGATATCCATCACTCAGAAGTTAACACGGAGTCTGACAGGGACACCAAAGCATGATGCTGCTATGGTGTGAGACTTGTTCAATATTGTTACCCCAATGACCAGCAGAGATCACTGGATACAGCCAAATAAAGCTCCCCAAATTTCTGATTTGCATGGGTTGCTCTGCTGGGGTATGGACATAGTGGTCTGTGGAAGATGATGGGGTGTGCACAGAGCTTGTGCCACTCCTGTTTGATGGTGAATTACACATTTCTAATAAATGTCTTGAACTATGGGAGAGTTCACATCTTGAGCTGTGATTTTTACTTCACTCCTGTAAAAACATGCCCAGTTGTGCTGGAGCAGAGCGTAGTGGCATTTCCTTTTGGTAAATGGATTCTGGCATCAGCATTTTAATTGCAGGAATTATACTATCAGTTCCCAGAACTCAAGGGTGTGCGTGAGGAGCTAACTAGATGTGTATAAATCATGGCTAGGCAGAACTTTAAATACTGGATGTGTTGTTCTGTCCTTCTTATCTTCTGTTACAGTGAGGCTTCAGAAAGTTAGAAAAACATCAAGTTTCCCAAGAACCACTTTTTACCAATACAGCTGTGAAACAGTGGTGTAGTTACTTTTGGTCTTTATGTTATAAAAACAAATTTTATTTAAAATAATTTTAAATTACCTGTATTATTTTTTTCAAATTTTATTTTAATTGTATCTGTAGGTTGAGGGAAGGATGGGAGAAAGGAAACTGTTAAGCTGCCTAAGCTATTTTTTTAGTATTGCAGATTTTAAGAAAACAGGTGATCCAGCTTTCCCCTGTCCATATCCCTTCCATGCCTTATGTTATTGCATCCTTACATACTTTATGATATTGCATTTCAAATGAGGGGCTTTGCATGTTCAGACTCTCTGGGTATTCTCAGATCACATCAAACTTCCTTCAGCAACCATGAGGTTCAAATGTTTAAATGTTTCTGGTGGTTTGTTTGTTTTGTTTGTTTGTTTTTGTTTGTTTTCCCATTTTTCTTAATGAAAACTAGGGTCCTGGTGGAATTACTTCTCTGTAAGATCTTGAGTTTAGAGAGAAATCAGATATTGCAAGGTTTGTCATAGAGCAGACTTTCCAACAGTCTGTGAACCTGACTGGCACAAACACATTACAGGTATGTAATGAAGAAGAGTGGCATGTGACTATTCCTGTGCTGTTATTGTATGATTTAACCACACCTAGGTTTGCTTCAGACTCTGACTTGGATCATGGCACTGCTGGCTGGGGCAGCACGGGATGACGCATGTGCTAGCCCATGTGCTGCTTATGTGGTTTGCTGAGACAACTTGGACTGCTCTGGGGATCCGAATCAGGTGGTTTATAGGTATATCATCACTGTGCTTCTGTGACTGGATTGTGAACTGGCCTATACCACTCTTAAAAGTTATCTTGTTCTACATTTTAGCATTTTATAGCCATGTCTAGTAAAGGCAGACTACTAAGCCTACCTTAGTAAGGTCAGTAATAAAGCACAGGGTATTGCTCTGTCTAATAAAACAGGCATTTTCATTGTTCTATACAATCAAAAAATAGTTGTTTCATACTTAGCAGGTGATCTGTAGCAAGTGAACTTGGTCTCATGCACTTTTTTAATCATTTGAGGAGGACATTCGTTCTTAAAACCTTCAGAGGAGAAACCTCAAAGACTTGCGCTGCTGTGTATTGTCCACCTTGCAGCAAAGCACTTCCTGGTGAGGTCAGTCAGGACAGCGTGCCTGTCCCCTCACCTCAGGGCAGTCGGAGAACTCGTGCCGAAATCCTTTGCTAAAACAAATGATTATTGAAGCCAGTGTTAAATAAGCAGTGACAGTTGGTGATGTGTGCATCCACTTAGTTTTGATAACTTTGCCTACTTCAGTAGAGTAATGACAGGGTAAGGGGCAGCATTGGCTCTTACTGATGCTGGTTCTGTACTTAAATTTTCTAGTTTTGTCAGCACCGCAAACAGCCTTGAATTTCATGATCTGAGAGTCTTCAGGAGGTTATATGAACAGCCCACAACCTTATTTACTCCATGCTGTGCTCCTTTGCTGGATGTGTGTGATGCTTTTTCCCTCTGCACCAGGGTCTGCACCCTCTCCCCTTCAACTCCTTGCATTGCCTCCAAGAGACCGATGGCTGAAGTAGACAGCAGGGAGGAAGTGCTGGTGGCTCTTGGTATTTGAGCAGTTAAGCTTGCAAGACTTTTCAGAACACACTTGTAGAGGATTTTTCTCTTAAATTATACTTTTGCAGGTGAGAATAGCTGGTTCAAGGTAATACACTCTGAACTGAGCTGTTGCACCAGAAAGAAGGTTGCTCTCTGCTGGGCTGGGAGGGCATGGCCTCCCTTCTCCACTTATACACTTAGCACAGTATGGAGCAGTAAGGGAAAGGCAGCCAGGTAGGACAGAGCCAGCATGCTTCTCTGGAAGCTGATAGTACTGCCGTCACCCTGTTGACTTGTCATCATAGAGTGCACACTGCTGCCTGTGTCAGCCCTACCATTACATCATCTTCATGTTCTCCATCTGCTCACTGCCTCCTTACTTACCAGTAATAGGTATGTTGCCTCCCTACCATGTTACATCATGGGGATTATTTTCCCACAGAGTTAATGATGCTTTTCCATCACTGTCACATTTCCTCTTGTACGTACATTCTGCTGTTTCCCTTGCTTTTGCAAACATGTTATGAGCTTTTCAAGTTTTAATGGCCCCACCTGGAACAGGTCACTTGTCCCCCTAAACTCCATTTCCTATGATCAGGCTGACTGATGAAATTCAGCCAACTGTTTCTCTTGTGGGCAATCCCCCCTCAAATTTTGTAGGTACCTTGTTCTTGGCTCTTGCAAATAGCAGGTTTGCTCTATCAGTAACCTTGTCATCCTATAGAAGTCTAGATGGGTTTGTATCAGCTACAGATTTGTCCTGGCTGGGCATCAAAAATGCATCAATGCAATCATGTCCTAAGTTTCTCACTGCTAAGGTTTTTCTCCATCTCGTAAGTTGAATTTAGTTTGTTGTTAAGCCAGCAAGTTCTGCTCATCTTGCTGGTGGGACCATCAGTAACAGATGGAATATTTCTCCCTCCTACATATGCAGAGAGGCTTGTCTATGGAATCAAGAAGGAGCAAGCTCCAAGGCTTTCTCTCTTGTCGGAGGAAGCAGAAGCAAGTCACTGTTTCTTCTGCCACCTCCTTCTCTCAGTTTTCTTCCTCTCTTCCTGCTGCAGAAGAAAGGGAAGACAGTAGGGATGGGACCAGGGTTGTTGTTTTTTTTTTTTTTTTTTTTTTTTTGTTTGTTTTCATTCCCTCTTTCTGCAAAAGTCACACCTCTGGCTGTGTGACAACCTGTTGCCTCCCTCCACCTTGCTGGTGAATGCCGTCTTACCCTTCAGTATCATCCATACCCCATGTACACATTATCCCCAGACAAGCATTAGGCAGAGGTAAGGACAGCATACAGCTCCTTAAAATTGTGCTGTGATAATCGGGTTGGGGGTGGAGGGTTTGTTCATTTGCTACTTATCAGCATGGCATTCAGAAGAAAGGAGAGCCTTTGCTTCCTCAGTGATGTGAATAAACATGCAAGTTTTAGGATATATGTGTAGCATGTGAACTGCTCATGCCTTTTGCAAGCTGAGAGTTAATTCAAAATTCAAGATCTGTTTTGAAACACACAGTTCCTGCATCTGGTATTTCAGTAAATCTCCAAAGTAGAAGGTTCTTTTTTAATAGTGATTAAGGTAATGTGCTGCCTAAAGCAGGTTGTGTGGATGCAGAGTCTCATATTCCTCAGTGTGCTACCTGAAAACATGCTATTGGTGAAGCTCCATTGTGAGGTCTTGGCAAAGGGCTTCAGTGTAGGAGAAAAAATGCAAGGTCCACATTTTTTTGAGGTGTGAAAGACAAAACCAGACTGAAAATTGGCCTACCATTTCATATTTTTAACTTTTTTTCCCCTATACTTTTCACCTTAAAATTCTTTTCCTATTCTATTACAAGAGAAAAAAAAAATAGTCCTAAACCATCTCAAACTTTACACTGCTAATTTTGAAATTGCCAAGAGGAGAGAGATGGTGAGTCACCCAGTATCAGGGGATTGTTTATGAATCAGTGTGGTTGCACTGCAAACCTCAAGTTCTTAGATACCATGAGTCTTTAAAAAAAAATAATAATAATAATAGTAATAATAATAATATATATAAAAAAACAGAACTATCCTCACACACAAAGCATATTTCAGTTATCTCTCTTCTATTACACATTCATCCTGAAAAATAAATCTGAAGATTAAAAAAAAAATCAGAGGCAGATACAAGGAGGAAGATGTAATGCTGGGATTTACGTGAAAATTTTCCCTATGTAACAGTTGATGCTGTGGAATTAAAAAGATACTAGTTTCTTAATTTCTTTTTTTACTTTTATTTTTTAACAGATAACTGTTGAATGTGAAAATACTAATATAGTTAAACATTTATTTTCTGAGCTTTCAATGATTGGTGCAATGTACTTTTTGCTTTATGCAGTGACAGTGCTGAAACTGTGCATCTAGAAGGTTTGAAATCAAATCCTGGACCTGAAGGTCCAAAATGTAAAGCCAAACACTGTCAAATCTGGAATTTTGTGAATTTGGTCCTTGGAATCAGCCCATTAAAATAAGGTGTGTGAGCTGTGAAATCGGATCTAAACATGGGTTTATGCTGTGGTTTTGGTGGTTCTTAAGGTATTTTGAAGAACTACCTTTTGGACCTTTGATTAACAGTGCCACTTTTATTTCATAGCCTATGTGGCCATGGCATGTCAATAATGTGTTGATGGGGAATGTGAGGCATTTCCTTGTGTGCAGTAGTAGTCTCAGAGAGACGAATGAGTATCTCAGTTGTTTTTCTAATCAGTGGACCCAAGCAAAACATGAGAAATACATACTGATTTCTCAAACTCTCTACCATGAATAGTGGAAAGGATTTACTAAACAGCTAACCAGTAAAACATGAATGGCCTAAAATAAATCTTTTTTTTTTTTTTTTTTTTGTAAGCCTCCATTTGACCCTGGATTACTTGTGTGTAAATAGTTAAAACAAGTCTAAGCAGCGTTTACAGGTAGGTCTTTGCATGACACATCTTTGCAGGTAAGGTGCTGCTGCCTGGACTGGGGTTGTGGCATGCAGAGAGCACAGAGCTAACTTGTGCAATGTGAAATGAAGTAACCTGTCAGATGCTGTGCTTTCTAAATTTCTTTCCATTGCAACAAAATAAGAGCTGCCAGAGTATAGGGTGGCAGAGATAAGCACCCAAAATGATTTCCATGCTGCAGACCAAATTAAATAGTTTGGTTTGTAGTTGGATATGAATCCAAGCCATAAACCTTGACTCTTAGACTGTTTACATAAGCTTTTTGCTGTGTCTCTGTCAGAGTATCTGAAGGATACTTGCCTCAAGGCTTAGCTTTTACACCACTTCCAATGTATTTTACAAATTTTAAGGCGAAGTGCAGAAGAATATATGTGGCTAAGCTGGTTGGTACTGAAGTTGTTGCATGGTTTGAGGTAAGCTTTTCCCAAGTGTAAACAATTATATCTTGGAAGGACTTTTGTGTTTTATGCAATTAAAATAGTTTAAAGCCTTTTCTATGGCTTGATACCTTTTATCTTAGGACATATCTTACATACTCTGAGATAGGCTTTCTATCTTAGTGTGCTTTCAATAATTTTTGTCAGTTAAAGGAAATAAATAACTGTTGGATAATAAACAATGAAATTCAGGTAATAAAGGAAGATCTGGAGTTAGGAGACGGGTCATTTGTTGCATTTTTGTACTCCTGCTTAATTAGAGACCAGTATTGCTTTGATGTCATTGAGTTTGGCAAATTCAAGAATAAATTTATAAAAATAAACAGATATCTGCTTAAATAAGTCTTTGGCAACTTTGGGGCTGTTTTTAATTCATAATAACATTTACAATATATCATTTTGGTGCTTGTAATGGGGAAAAAAAATGGCTACTTTTAGCCATTTCAGAAAGACCTTGTAGATGTGCTTGAAGCCAGACATTTGACTTGCACCCAAGTCTGTATCTTAGCCTCCAGTCTTTAGCAGCAGAAGAAAGTCTGATGTGGTGGGCACCCATTCGCTTCAGAGTTCCTCCCTCTCATCTGGGGGCTGCTGGTGCTTCCTGCTAGCATAGGTGGGATGCTGGGTGCTAGCAGACCTTGTGTCCCATCCATTGTGTCAGTTCCCATGTGCCCAGGATGAACCAGTGGAAGATGATGAAAACTGTGCTTCATAAAGGATGGCACCACTACCTGTCAAGTGTTCAGCTCTGGGCTGGTGCTGAGCCTGCAGGTTGGTGGAGGCCTGAGCACAGTCCCACAGGATTTCTGCTTTCACAACATCACAGAAGGGCTGAGACTGGAAGGGCCCTCCAAAGGCCATCTGGCCCAACCTCCTGCTCAAGCAGGGTCAACTGGAGCAGGTTGCCCAGGACCACATCCAGGTGACTTTGGAAGATTTCCACAGAGGAGACTCCATAACCTCTCTGTGCAACTTGTGCCATTGCCTTGTCACCTGCACAGCACAAAAGTGTTCTGGGGATGAGACTTCTCTTAGCCCTCCTGAAATGGAGCAGCTTCCTGGTATGTCCACAGGAACATGGGGGACGTGTCCATTCTCACCAGGCCTTCTTGCTTCGGATGGTGCATAGTGACTGCTTGGTTATCATAGAGAGGGACAATTTAAGAGGTTCTCTGCCGTTACCAGCTGTGGTGTGTGGATGGGTTTTTCATGATTCATAAGGGAGGCTGTGAGCAACCAGAGGGGGGAATGCACTGTTGGGTGGCAAAGGAAGAGCTGCCGGGGAGGTGTCCCAACGCCATGTGCACAGGTGAGATCATGGGGTTTGCTGCCAGAAGCCATGCCAGCAGCTGCCTGGCAGGTGATCTGCAGTCTCCAAGCGCTTCTTGTCATTTTGTGTGTTTGACACAGCACAGGGGATGTGCTTGTCTTCTGTTATTCCTGCTCAGGGCACAGGTTGTAACGCAACTTGGAACATAACTACTTTCTTGTCCCTGCTTCTTGTTATTATTCCCTAGTGTTCCTGATAAGATATATACAGCGTTTTCTTATTTTACTTTTTAAAGTAAAATTGTATTTTACTTTTTACAAGTTTCTTGTAAAATATCAAAGCAGTATATTTGACAGGATCCATTTTCTTTTTAATCTTTTTTTCAGTCCTGGAACATATAAAACAAAGTATTTTTAACAGAAATGTTAATGACCCCTATTGTAAATTAGCGGAGTATATTCATTATTAAGTGTTAATTTGCTACTGACAGATTGCACTATAGTTGAATATATTCAAAACATCCCATGAGAAATTATGCCAGAGATACAGATCAAATTGATTTGAGGCAACTTCTCCTAATTATTGAAACGTTTTTTTGCAAATAAGTCTCACTGTGTTCATGTTTCTCTTCTGCCCAGCCAGTAAGAGCACAAATAGCTGTGATTATATGTGTCAAATGACAGTTGTTTTCATGGAACGGTGCCTCACCTTGCAGAAATTAATTGCTAAGGTTGTATCGGTTTTGTGTTCCAAAGTAGGAGAGGCAAATCTGGAACATGCTTCAGACCTCTTGCACAGTCATCTCTTAGATGCAGGAGTGAGATTAATTGACATTAATTTTTACAGCAAAGTGAAATTAGGGATCTTGGTTCTGCTGGTATAGTTTCTCTCCCCCCCCACCTTCCCCATAAAAGTTGGCTGTAATTTGTGGACTTCTTTATTGCATTCGTGGCAGACTCCTAGGAGAATAGCCTACTCCTTGGGGTTCTTTTACTCTCTACAGCTGTCAGAGACAAATCCTAATCAAGATGTTCCATTTCCGTGTATCAAAATTTCTGATTTTAAAGACTGTTACATAGCACTGGGAGTGTGTGGTGGTTTTACTTGGGTGGACAGCTGAGCTGCACCACAACCGCTCTCTCACTCCCCCTCCTCAAAGAGGAATGGAGAGAAAATACAATGAAAAGGGCTCAAGGGTTGAGATAAGGACGAGGAGATCACACTAATTATTGTGACGGGCAAAACAGACTCAGCATATAGAGAAAGTAACATTTATTGCCTATCACTAACAAGCTAGAGAAGTGAGAAACAAAGGAAAAAACCAAAAGCACCTTCCCCCCATCTGCCCTCTTCCACCTCCTTTCCCATCCTGAGCGGCGCAGGGGAACGGGGGAATGGGGGTTATGGTCAGTCTATAGCGCTTCTTCTCTGCCGCTCCTTCTCGGTCACTCTTGTCCCCTGTGCTGTGGGGTCCCTCCCATGGGATGCAGTCCTTGCTGAACTGATCCGGCGTGGGCTGTCCACAGGCAGCAGCTCTTCAAGAACTGCTCCAGATATGGGTCCGTACCACGGGGTCCATCCCTTTGGAGCAAACTGCTCCAACCTGGGTCCCCCACGGGCAGCAGCTCCTGCTGGGTCACCTGCTCCTGCGTGGTCTCCTCTCCACGGGCTGCAGGTCCGGCCTGGAATCTGCTCCGGCAGGGGTCTTCCACAGGCTGCAGTCTCCTTCGGGGCACAGGCTCCACCGTGGTCTCCTCCACGGGCTGCAGCGTGGAACCCTGCTCCACCGTGGTACTCCATGGGCTGCAGGGGGACATCCTGCTTCACCATGGTCCTCACCACAGGCCGCAGGGGACTTCTGCTCCGGCGCCTGGAGCACCTCTCCCCCTCCTTCTTCACTGACCTTGCGCCTGCAAGGCTCTTTTCTCACTCCTCTCACTCTCCCAGCTGCTGCGTGGCACAGTGGTTTTTTTTGTTTGTTTTTTCTCCCTGTCTTAAATATGCTCTCACAGAGGCGCAAAACAACATCACTTACTGGCTCAGCTTTGGTCAGCATTGGGGCCCTTACTAAACATGGGGCAGCTTCTAGATCCTTCTCACAGAAGCCACCCCAATGGCCCCCTGCTACCAAAACCTTGCCGTGTAAACCCACTACAGAGAGCTGGGAAACTCAAGTCATCCATCTTATTGTATCATTTCATAAGAATAATCTGTAGCTGATGCTTTCTTTCCAACTGCTAAATGTTTGCAGAGCGTGTGCGCACAGATGAGGACGAGTGGGATGAAAAGGCCAGGCCTTACCCTTCCTTGGAGAGGCTGCAATTGGTGCACTGTGTGTGCTTGCAGGTTTTGGACCTGCTGGGATGCAGCTGATTCTCCTCAGCTCAGCGAACCTTAAATAATTTTAGAGGATCCTGGGCTTGGATATGCTGTCCCTGATGCCTCAGGGTGTGTTGTTTGATCTAAGAAAGAGGGAGCCCCTAGATGGGGAAACAATAATTTCCTACATATGTAAAATGTTAAAGCACTTTTTTTTTTTTTGAGGTCTGCCATCTTCATTACATATCTGATTCTGAAATCCATATTCAGGCAGCTTTCTGTTTGAATCCAGCAGACTGCAGTTCCCATTCACAGGGCTTGTAAGCCCTTTGTTTTTATAGCTTTCCTTGGATTTGTTTGCAGGGCAGTGTTTTGTTTCCTCTGTAAGTCATTTGGAATATATCTTCGCTAGCACTGTAGCCAGAGGGTTTGTATGTCATTCAAAAATAAAAAAAATCTCCACCTACTGAAAAGTGAACATCATAGACCTGGCAACCAGGCTGGTGTGTCAGGACCAGAAGAGAGAACGTTAAACAAGTAAGACCAAATAACATTTCTAGCAGCCAGGGATGCAACAGAGGTGTCAGATAGCGACAAGATCAATTGCAACTGATAGTGGAGATAACTGCATTTGTATGTTATTGGTTTTTTTTGTTTGTTTGTTTTTAATGGTGGATTGTAAATATAGCCTTGTTGAAGCAGTGTTCATCCTTGTCAGCATGAGCAAGGTATTCAGCTGTGAGCTCTAGAAGAGGGATCTGCTTCTTTAGGAAAAACAACTGAACAGCCCCCCTGCCCCAGCTAGCACTGGTTGTGTATGCACTGAAGGAATAAGGAAGGTAAGTCTTTATTTTCTTGAAAAGCAAGGGGGAACTTATTTTAAATGGTCTGTCAGGGCACTGTCAGTGCTTTCCTTCCAAGTGTGCTCGCAATGGCATTCTGCCAGGGGAGGATTTTGTCTGCCTCCCTGTCTCTGTGTGCACCGTGGTTTCTTGTTCATCTGCGGTGTCATAGATCTACCTTTGTTAAAGGGATTTGCCTTTTTGTTTCTTTTTTGCTTTTGTGAATGAAAGGAATTGAAACTGCTAATCATCTGAAATATTAGCTATTCCTTATTTTCTTAAGAAACTTCAGTGTACTTCTTCAAGATGGATTTTCACTCATATCTGACTTTGTGGTTTTCTTTAGTCACTGCAAATAAAAGGAAAAAGAAATCCTGGAGTTTTCTGCTAGGTTTTATTTCTATTAGACTAGAGTCATAAAAAGCAAAGCAAAGAAAGGAAAATATTTAACAGGAAAGGTTAGTTCTGTTAATGTTTAGCATGGGCTACTATCAAGCTTTGTGAAGCTGGTTCCCTTCTGTAGGTGCAGTGATTAATCTACTGGTGTTTCAGTATTGTCCTTTCCTATACTCCACAAAAGGCTGCTGATTTCTGACTTCTGTCTAGTAATGCATTTCTTTGACTTCATCCACACCTCCCCTTTCTATGCTCTTCCTCCTGCAGTTTGTTGTCTTTTCTTGTTCTGTGCAGTTTGGTTCTTTAGTCTGCTGGTGTATGAGGTTTTTGATTTCCTCCCTGCCCATCCGCTCCCTGCATGCTGGTGATGGTGTGCAAAGGATAAGAGCAATTCTCTGCCCTTACCGGGGAAGTATGCCTTTGATATATTTTTCTTTTGCCAGAGCAGGATGTGCCATTCCAGGCTAGCTTTCAATGATCACTTTTAGGACCAAATAGCTGGGGAAATGGGATCTTGTTGCATCATCTCCAGCTGTTTGGGTTAGGGGCTTTTTGTTTCTTTTTTTTTTTTTTTTTTTTTTCGCCTCCAAGTTTCTCAGCTGTGGCCTCGTTATGGCTGCTAACAGAACCTCCACAAATGGTGGAAGACTTCTTGGAGAGCAGTGTGATTTCATGGTTTTGCTTCACTAAATGTTATCTTAAAATTTCTCACTGTTGTTCCTGGTGGCGCAGCTGCTTTTGTTGTAGCAGGGGAGGAAGTTCTGCACAGGCAGACATCTTGCCTGCCTTGGAGGTAGGGCCAGATGACAGTGGGGTGAATGCTGGAGGCCTCCTGGATACTGTACATGCCACTGTTTGCCACTGTGGCTCTCCTCAGTACAGCTGTACTCTTAAGGATTTTTGATAACCACAGACAACCTTTGTTTAGGAAAAGCAAGGATGTGGAAACAGGAGGGGTGACTGTGCCTGGATGAAGGGTAGAGGGTGATTTTTTTTGTTGTTGTTGTTTCTCTGAACCGCGCCTTTATTGTGGAAGTGTGAATTAGCAGCTTCTTGCATCCAGTTAATTTTTTTCCTAAACGCAAGGTGAGAAACAAGGGGTGTGCTGTGAGCAAAAGTGATACAATAAGGGAGCACTCTGTTCCTTATCACATTTTGAGCCTGCAGCTAAACTGTTTCAGAGGAGTTTCCTGTGTTTTTCTTTGTGCCTATCACCTATTTTCCTGTCACTGGACACTACAGAGAAGAGCCTATCTCTGTCTTGTTTACGCATCAGGTATTTATGCACGTTGATGGGATCGTGGGCACTCCCAATTCCCATTTATTAATAGGCTGTTGCAAGTTTGTTAGTGCCCTGTGATGTTGGTCCTTTTCCACTTAGAGCTGCAAGGAATCAGCGTTTTGTCTGGGGCAGTAGCAGTCCTAGGTTTCTCTTTGTGCTCTTTGCCTTCAGAGAGAAATCCAACATTGGTTGTTCACATTCTACATTCATAAATGACTATATTTGCTATGTTTTAGCAGGACCTGGTTATCATAGCTAGGAAATCCTAAAAGAGAAAATACAAGACTGTCTTCAGAATTGTCCTGGTGAATGCCTTTTCAAAAACTGAGTTTGCTACTTTTTTTTTTTTTTTTTTTTTTTAATCAGACATAGAGACACTGGATGAAATATCTTGCAGGAGCTGCATATTATTCAGGCATTCTCCTGCTTTAAGTTTTTTAAAACTGGGGTCTGCCTCTTTGAAGGTTGGAAGTTGCCAATTGTGGTGCTACCATATTTGTAGAATTTTGCAACACCTTCACTTCCAGGTGCTTTCACTTTTTGAAGTTCTTTTGGCTTTTGTAACTCTGGCAACTAAGTAATAATACAGCAAGGCATTTGCCAAAAGTGCGTTAGTCTGCGCTGTCATTCAAAAATTATCTTAGTGTTTAGACCTGCTTTATGTAATAAAAGTTTTGATCTAGAAGATGAAATGTTTGCCGATATTTCAGGGCTAGCATTTCAGCAAAGCTAGCTGGCAGCCTCAAGTAAGAGAGATCTCAGCTGGGTCAGACCAATTAGGTGACTCATAGGAGGGAAAATTCGGTTTGTAACATGTCTTTCTGATGCATAGTAATTTATAACATGTATTTCCGATGTTTTAGTAGACTCTATTCCAAGACTTATGCCAGAGATACTGTAAACAACTTTCTCAATTGCTTATGTTGGGGCAATTGTCAGCAGCAGTGTGTCCTAATACAAAAACCAAATGGCAGGGTATGCAAAAGGTTAAAGCAAGTTTTCCTTCCTGGTGTTTGTTTAGCTTTGTTTCATAACTGTATTTAGAGCAGAAGTAGTCTCGCCCGTCCCACATGAAAGCCATGGCAATCTGGGTCTTTTCAGGGGCTCATGTGTCCATTGTGCTGTGTGGGAAGGATCTGCTGCGCCTCTGCCTTCTGCAGCCACAGCTCAGCCAAGTACCTAAGCACATGCTTAACTCATAATAGCACTGTCTTCATGGATCCTACTGGGATGTTGGCTCTGCTAGTTCACCCACGCAAGTGGTGTCTTGGGCAGGCTAGCTTTTCCAGTCTCTACTGGAAATGCTTCTCCAGGGACCAGATCTGGCCTTCAGGAGCTTTGGAGTGAGATCAGATGCAGCATTCTGGTGTGAGTCTCTGCTAAGGTGGGAATGATGTCTTCAGAGGGATGGTCCATGCACACATGCAATTTCCTTCAAGTCTTGGGCATTTGAGATACCCTGCCTATAGGCAGCTGGCTGTGCAGCCAGGACTTCTGGATTGTCAGATATCCAGAACTTGGGTGAACAGTCAGACTTCTCTTCTTCTGTACCATAAAATTCACGGGGAGCAAAAATACAGCGGAGAGATACTTGGTTTATTGCTGAGTTGCTGCTTCCTGTTAGCATTAGAGGGCCTGTGTCTTCTGTGTGTGGCTCTCTGAAGTGCCGTCTGGGATTTCTGAAATGCTCTGTAGGATGCCTCATCAGTGGCATGGACCTGCAGACTACAAGCTGACCAAAAGTAGGCCCTGGGTCATTAAGCTGGTGCTTTGATTCTTCAGAATGCCATTTCATGACTGGTGATGAACATCTCCCAGTCTTGTGATCAGTAAATGGCCTCAGTTTTGTTGCTGGTCCAGCCATGGTGGTGTCTGAATTCAGACAACATGCAGTGAAATTAAATTTTCTTTTGCAGATTGAATTGGAGTCTTGAGGCTCTGGATCCAACTCACATGACTGGTGTTTTATTGTTCCTTATGGTGTAGCTGGTGACATCCCTAAGAAGAGAGAAGATGATGAGTGATGCAAGTGACATGCTTGCTGCCGCTTTGGAGCAGATGGATGGCATTATAGCAGGTAAATGCTTGGAGCTGCTTATTCATTTAACTGTTTCAATCCTCCTTTTTCATACCCAGAAGGCAGTTTCAGGCTGAGGAGGTAATATGCTGGTTATTGTGTTTGGCATCTTCCCTTATGGCTTAGAGATTACAAATAAACAGTGGAGGGTTGCACAGACTATCACACACAGACACAGCTAAATGGATTGTAGTTTTTCTCCTACCCTCAATCAAAACACTGCTCAAAATGGCTGAGTGGTGCAGTTCAGCTGGTACATGCAGCCAATGAAAGCCAATGATGAGGCATGTTTCAAAACAGCATGTGTGTGTTTAAAGAGCTGCTGCATGGCAAGAAGAGACAGGTAGGCTAATACCAGCTATTCTGGCTTTCCTTCAACTTGAAAGAGTTAAAATATGAATTGATTTTTCCTTTTTTTTTTTTTTTTTTTTTTTCAAAATTGGAATGATCTGGGTATAAGCATTTCATTTGGACCTGCCTTTAATATTAGTGCTTTTTATAAGTACGTGTAAATTTTAAGTGGACTAAGGAGAGGGATCACAAATTATACAACTTCGGCTTTTTAAGTTGAGTCTAGTGAGTTAGAAAATAATGTAAGTGCACAACACAGAGGAGCAAAGCAGCAAGAAGGTAATAGTTTAATCCTATTCCAGCAGAGCTATGCAAACAGCTACCCAAACTGAAAAATATTCTGCAAGGGTAGCAACACAGTTATAAAGTCTTTAATAGTTCCATTTAAAATAATTTCCCTTAGGGGAGGAAAAAAAAAAAAGACGATCTGTGCTTTGCTTGAACAACATTTTTTCCTCTGCAGTTTTTTGAAAGATATTAAGGACACTTAGCAGGCACACATGTAAAATGGATTCAGATGGATCATAATGATCTCTAAAAATACATATAAGCTGTGACTTTAGAAATTTCCATAGTTAGATACTGTTGCTTGGATCAGATCATGCATCTGTGTTTCCAAGAGCCTAAATTGGTTATAGCAGGATGAGGTTTAAAACAAAAATAGAATGTGATGTTGGGATGTTTAAGTCACCACAGACTAACCCTGTGTCTGAACATGTCGTATGCTTTTGTGGGGATTCTTCTCTCTTCTTGTTTTTTTTTTGTTTTTTTCCAAGGGAATTATGCCTGCATTTTTTTGGCTTCCCAGATGAGATGAATGAAGGTTCATGGCAGGGCATGTCTGGCATAGCTCTGTAGTTTCCAAAAGTTGACAGTACAAAAGCTGATGCTCTGACATAAAGATGTCTCATTGTGCTGAGGCATTATAGTATTAAGGTCACAAATCAGCGTGGTGAAATTTTAGTTGGAATTAGCTGGGTCAATTGAAATCAGCCTTAATCCTGAATTTGCGGTTTCCTTCCTTACTTAATATATAGCAACTTTTAGCAACTTTTAATATAGGTGAAACACAACTACTGTAAGTTTATACAAATAAGAGGTTTTTTCTTTATTAACATACAGGTGTCAGTGCTACCATGTAAAACTGTTAGGCTTTAATTTCATTTCATTTTTGCATTGTAGAAGTGATTTAGGCTTTTTGTCTGTCTCCATATATCTCTGTATCCTTAAAAAAAAAAAAAATCCAGTGCATTGGAGCAGAGCAATATATTTCTGCATGAGAAGTGCTGAGCACTATTTACTCTGGAAAACATTGGTGTCTGACTTGGGTCATGCAGTCCCCAAAGGGTGACTCAAAGCATTACCACATGAGCCTGTTCCCTCCACAGTAGTTTCAGCCTCCAAGGTATCCTTGGGAGTGGGAGCCCAGCCCATGCCACAACCTCTTGGTTGCTGTTATGGCACATGCATCTTCTGTCAGATCAGCCCTCCTCCTCCTGTCCACTAAAACTGCCAGAGGTGGTGGAATTCCAAACACAAGTCAGCAAGGGCTTGCCCCCTCCATATTGTAGGGTGCTGTGTGGGGAGGGAATGGGCAGGATGCAGCACCAGTGCCAAGATTGGTTGAGATCAATTCCCACCAGTAGCAAATGCAACATGACATTTCTAATCCTTGCTGCCCATCTCCTGTGGCTGCCTGTCCTACCTGCTTGCCCTGTGCCTCACTCCCTGTGGTTTTGTTCAATGCAGGTTCAAAGGCGCTGGAATACTCCAATGGCATTTTTGACTGCCAGTCTCCCACTTCCCCCTTCATGGGGGGCCTGCGGGCACTGCACCTGGTGGAGGACTTGCGGGGCTTGCTGGAGATGATGGAAGCAGATGAGAGAGAGGGGCTGCGCTGCCAGGTCCCGGACTCAACGGCAGAGGCTCTGATTGAATGGCTCCAAAGTCAAATGGTATGGTCTTGGCTTGTTTTACCTGTGTTTTATGCAGGGCCTTTGAAAGCTTTAAGGTTGGTTTCAAAGAACCAAAATTAAAGGGTTTTATTTGGAGATGGTCCCGTGGGGTCTCAGAAGAGCAGTTGCCTGAATACTTTGTGCAACAGGTTGGCCTTCACTTTCTTTAATGTATACTGTGCCTCATTTTAGTGAGCAGAAGTTTTTCCATAACTGGAGTTCCATCTCAGAGGGTTGGGGAAAGACATCTTTATAGGAGTCAGACACCTAAATGGAAAAAGGAAGTTCTCAATATGAACTTCTCACTAAAAAGCATATTTGGCAGCACATTTTTTAGGGTTGCTATTGGACTTCCTTACCTGGTTTATAAAAGAATTGAGTGGTGTATATGCTCAGCATCCCTTTAACCTTGAAACCAAACCATATTTCAATTTTCTGTTTGGATCTACTAGTTTGTTATCCCTCTTTTAAAGATACCTGATAAGGGTGTTCTTTCCCCAAGCCTTGTTTTTTCCAAAAATCAAATATTATTCAAAAGTGAATACCTGAAGACTAGTCTAGGAAATAAAATGTATTTATCAGGAAGTGAGTTACATGGCAGCATTTTTGAAGGGCCCCCTCGGGTGGCCTTTGGGTGCCCTATGGTGGCTTCTTTACAGGGCCAGCGAGGAGACCTTGTGCTTGTGGTTTGTGGCACTTTGCCTTGTTGTGGAGGCCTGTGTATGCACAGATTTCAATGAAGCTCTAATGGAAAATCAAGGCTTATTTCTGGAGGCTGTGTTTCAGGGTTTAAGTCAGTCTGTGGCTGTTACAGCAGCTGAAGCTGTGTGCTTCTGCAGATTTTGCCAAATCTGTCTATGGCAGTGTCCTGGTCTGTCCCCTCCTCTGACACACCAAGGTGTTGGCCAAGGTGATGCCATACTGCTGAAATGAGGGTTGCCAGGTCTGTTGAGCACAGGTCTGACACTGGACGGGCATACTGTGGTGGCTCTGTGTTGCACCCAATGCATCACTACAGCCAGTGGCTATCAGGATGAGAAACCGCACGTCACCTGGTCCTGTCCTGTGGACATTACACCTCCCCTCAGAAAGTGTTTGATCACTGCGGAGCTGATACTACAGGATGCATTTTTTTCTTGATAAGCAGTTTCGTCTTGGTGTTCAGCTACAGCATGCAACACTGCCCAGCACACTGCTTCTGTGAGGGGCCCCAGTGCCCTGCCAGCACTGTTGCTGCAAAACCCATGCCCTGGAAACGCAACAAGGTGTCAGGCTTGGCGTGACCTGACATGCCGTCTAGCAGCACACAGGCTGGGCACAGCGCCCTGGGAAGAGGTGGGGATCTGGGTTAACATGGCTTGGCTCGCTTGTGCAGCAATTATGGCAGGGTTTGAGAGGAGAGTGCTCTGTTTGTTGGTGTTTTTTCTTTTTAAAAATGATTTTTATTTTGCTCTGAACTACTCATCTGAAAATGCCTTAAACTTAGTGAAACACATGGGAGCTTTTCCACTGACTTCTGTGTGACTTAGATCTCACCCCTGCTGTTGATGTGGCAGTAAACATTAAGATCAGGAGGAGACAGGAATGACATTCAAATCAGATCTTTAAAAAATGCAGAGATCTTGCTAGCATCAGCCTTTCCTTACCCTGTAACATACAGCAGTGAACATCGCTGTAACTAGTCTCTGTGTGGAGCAGAAATCGAAGGACTTAACAGCTTTCATGCAAGTATGGCCTTGAAAAATAAATAAGTGCTCGTATGCCACATAAACAGACTGGGAAAATTAACTTCTCCCTCTGGGGTGCATGATTATTGGTAGTCTACACTGAGTAATGCTGATCTACCACATGTTATTCTGGAGTAAAGAAGCCCAACAGCCTGGCTTGAGGCTGCAGTGTCTGCTGAGGTTAGTGAGGTAAAGGTCAGTCATTGCCCTGTGGGCAGCAAATGTGTGATTTAGGAATGCCTGGCTGTTAGGAGCTGGAATAGCATCCTTCAGACCCCTTTGACATGGATCACCATGTAGCAATGAGGCAGCAATGGTTTTCATTGTAGCAGCGAGCTGAATCTGGAAGAGGAAGGGCTCTGTTGTGCTGTTCTGTTTAGAGCCACCTGAGCACTGAAAATGATTCTGCAGAAGATAGCAAAGAATAGCTATTCCATACATGTTTCTCCTCAGACTGCCTCAAATTATTCCCTCATACTCTCTGGCGTCCTTAAAACCCCTAGTAGGAAAGACTGGAAGTTAGGCTTTGTACTGTGCTGTAGGTGGAGAGTGTGGGATTTACAGGTGCCACCAGTGTCATCAGTCCCTATCTGAGTAGGGCAGGTTTTAGGTTAAGTGCCCTGATGATTTACAAGAAGGCTTTCTGCAATGATGCCCATCCTTACAGAGGAAAGGAAAACACAAAACACCTCCCTTGTGTGAATTGATTTAATCCTCCATGCATGAAGAAGTTGCATCCACCAGGCTATTCAAATCCACTAGAACTGGTGCGTGATGTCCAAGCTGAAGCCGTAACCAAGTCTCCTCTGTCTCAGAGGAAAACAAAGATAGTGTTTGCTACTGCCAAGCAGTGTGTCACAAGAGAAAAATCCTTTCCTGGCATCCAAAGGGAAACTGCCGATGCCCTAGTTGGGAAAAGGGTCTGACAGCAGTCTCCCAGAGTTGTTCACTTCTGTAAAATAGGGCAGAGGATTCAATTTCACCATGTCTGAATGGGCTGCCTTATGTCCCTGTGCCACTTAGTGACTGATTTCTGCTCCTCACGGTGTGCATGACAGGTATTAGAGATGTCTGTGCAAGCACTCAAAAAGCACTAAAGAGTTAAAGTGGCTACATGACACCAGAGCACAGGTACAGTGCCTGGACATCTGGCAGAGCATTTCCATTAGGAGAGATCAGATGGGGAGTTTCAGAGAAGTTGCAAATGCGGCTTTGTCTTGCACAGATAAGCTGGTGTAACTGCAACATTTCCAGTTGTCCACCTACAGCTAAAAAAAAAAAATCTGTGTTGCTGAAACCATGCACACGTCTCTATGTACAAATGGATGGCAGGTGAATGCTGTGATTAAAACTAGAAATTAGGCCATTTGTTCAAAGTCTGGAACGGGACTGAAGCCTTTTCTAAGGTCTGAAGTGTTGGGACTGTGTGCTTTCTCTGGGGACCAGCTGTGAAATCCATAGCCAGATCCCATAACTATTTCAAAGTCTTGGGGCTTTTCAGATTTCTTCTGATCAACAGAAATGCATAATACATTATGATGTGTGTTTTAATAAAACATGTGCTGTACTCTGGATGTGGAGCTTCTTGTTTGAATGTAGATGTGTGAGTAATCTGTAATGTCATTACCAGTAAAAAGACTATCTTAATTGAAATTCTGCCTTTTGCAAGACCAAGGCAACCCCATTGTTTTGGGGTTGCTGAAAGTTCCAGCAACTTGAAGTTGACAGATCCATCTCAGGAAGAATAATTCTCAAATCTTGCTCCTAGCCATGAATGTTGCTCCACTTTCTCTTCAGATTAAATAAACAAGAGACATTTTTATTTCTGATTGTTTTTTCTTGACTTTTTTTTTTAATACTCCTTATGAAACAACCTTCTCAGAAAGAAGAAACCAACTGGGTCTTGTTAAAAAGAAGAGTAAAGGGTTACATATGGGTGGACAGTCCCCTCCCAAACCTAACAGCCAGCTTGTTCAAGCTCCCCATCTGAACATTTATATATGTCCTGTTAGAGTTCGTATGGTGTGCCATCTCCTCTTTAAGTGCTCCCTGAACTGCAGAACTGACTGGGATAATACTTTTTCTTTAAAATTCACCACGATCTGTAGCAACAAGTACAATTGTGGTTTTAGCTTCAGAAGTGACTTTCTGTAGCATTGTAAGTTGTATATGAGAGCATTGAAATAAGATACTTAAAGGCCTTCAAAGATCTCTCAAAGAACGTTTTCAGCTCATCTGAAGATGATAGTGTGAGCTGTGGTTCCCTTGTGTCTTGTGAAATGGAGAGTGTCCTTTGACAGACCAGCCTCATATTTTAAAACTTTTTCAATGAGTTAATTCTTCCCAAGAGTGGCAAGGACTAATGAGAATTAAGACAAGGGGGTATTATGTTTCTGAGAGGAGTTTTTCTGTCTGGATAAACATAGCTTGTAGTCTTCCAGAGATACGTTAGCATATTTGGAAGACAAAGCAATTCCTCCAGTTGTGGAAGTGGTTTGGTTAACCAGAAGTCATCTCATGTTTCTTATTAATGGAAAAAATGTTGTCTTCAAACCAGAGTTTGATTGTCTTAGTGTGGGCATATAGTATATTCATTTGGCTCAGCTTGTGCTTCTGAGTTCAGCTATCGAAAGGTCCTTATGGGTAATGTGTGGCGCACAAGTTTTACAACCAGACACCAGTTTGGGATCTCTCCTCTAGTTAAAATATGAAAGTAGTCCTGTGATATTCTCTCTGTCTGCCATTACAAACAGTATCCCAGTAATACTTTTTGTTCATGAGAGAGCTAGTTGAAATGCACAACCCTGCTTCTTGCTAAAAGCTGTGTTTTTAATATTAAAAGGTGATATGGGTTCATTAACAGCACATCTTGGCCTGGCATATTCATGCATCACAGTTGAGTCTGTCAACAGTGAGAACAACCTGGGTGGTCCTGCAGTGGAGCACAAGGCAGCCCTGATGGCAGAGCATTCAAAAATCATGATTCAGAATCCAAAATGCATCCCTCTGTCTTAAAAAGCATGGATTCTGTGCCTCTTCTGTTCTTTTTTCTTCTGGATTATTCAGCATCATGTTTTTGAGTTTTTTTTAATATGTCAACGTTAGTTGTAATTGTTTCTTCTTCATAATAAAAACTGCTTTTTCAGATAATCGTGGTACTCAGCAAGCTAGGCTCTGTGGTAAAAAATAGTAAGGATTTGCTATGCTGCTGATGATACTGGTGAAATTGGAACCGAAACACTGGGATGGATGTTGGTTGTTACTGTGGCATTTTATGTGTTTTGAAGTACAACGTAAATTGAGACAAGGCACTGGTGAGATCTGGGACCATTCAATCAACTTCTTCCTTCTTCTTTTCCTTGGCACCTAAGTGTGAATTACATGTGTTCTTCCAGCTTCTCCAATTAACAACCTATTAAGAAAAGCAAACTCCCTCCTGTTTATCCCACAGGCAGATGAAGGGACTGGTTTGTGCTCTGTGGTCCCTGCCAGCATGGTGGAGCTGGGCAGGCTCTGGTTGGAAGATGAAGGGTTGAGCTTCCCGGGCTTTGATGTGTTAATTCCCAGAGTTGCTGCTTGTTCTGCCTGAGGAGCGCTGCTGCTGTGCCACGCTCTGCTTCCCACGTCTCCCACCCCGGTGCCGCCACCTCCTCCATCCTTGGTGAGGAGATCTGCCCTTGTTTGGAACCCTGACAGCACCACTTGGTGCAGTGGATTCCCACAGCGCTGGGGCTGCTGCTCCCTGCGTCGGCTGCCTGCCACGGTCACTCACATCCTTACACGCATGAAGATAGCTGCAAGCAGCATGGAGTATAGCTGGGACATTCACGGGCACTGCATCTGGCTAAATAAGGTAGGGTATCTCTGTTCTGGCTCTTGCTTTGCTCTGAGTGACAAGCTGTAGCTGGGCAGCGCTGTGAAGGAACTGGACGAAAGCACTTCGTCTTTCTCTTGTACAAGATACCAGATGAGCTGCTGTTGAAGAAACAGATTATCTTGAAATGGTTGCATCTTCCCTGTTCAACAGCTGTACTCTTTATATTTAGAAAATGTTACAGGTAAATTCTTCAAAGTGCAGGTCTGTCTTAAGCTGGTTTTCTTTCAGGATTCACTTGTTTTAGGGGAGCCTCTAAAAGATAACGTGGAGCTTTTGAGTGTGGTGTTTTTTTTGTGTTTTTTTTTTTTTTTTTTTTTTCGTAGGGAGGAGCTGGTCTGTAAACTTTAGGAAAGGCTTAGCAGCTGGTCTGCATGTCTGCTGCTGCAGCATTTGGAACAGGCTGAAAAATCAGAGTGAGGAGGCATGAGATGCAGGTTTGGGAGGGTAGCGGTGGGCTTCCACAGAAACTGGTTAAACACCAACATGGATCATGTTCAGATGGATTTGACCAGTGTGAATTTGTGATGGAACTGATACTTAGGAAGAGTAAAGCTGTCATGGCTCTGTATGATGCAGAGGGAGTGGTGAATGCTTTGCTTGGAAAACTGGGAGATTCTGGAGCTGAAACCAAGGGACCCCTTCCAAGGGACTCCCTAAAACTGAGAAAACAGACAAAACAATGGTAGCTGTGTAGGTAACGTGTATTATAAAAATCTGAACTTAAGCATGTTGATGAGATCTAATTTAACTCCAGATGGTTAGGAAAGAGATGTCAGGGAAAGCCCGCTTGGCCAACTGTTGACTGGGCTATGGTGGTCAGAACAGCGCAATCTGCTGTACAAGAAAATAATGCTGTGGAGTGGCCGTGCCTTTTGTACAAATCAACTCACGTCTTCAGCAAGAACTGTGTGATTTGTTCTGCTTATTTGTCTCAAAAGCAGAAAAGAAAATGAAGGATAATAAAGTTAGAATTATTAGTATGGTAGAAAGGAGAACTCAGCAATTGAAAGGAAAGTGATTCTTTTTTCTTTTTTTTTTCTTTCTTTTGGATGTTTAAAATAGCAGCTATTAGAAACTTTCCTGTGGTTTGAATTGTTAACTTGTTTCTGGGGAAAATGGATTAAAGAGTAAGGGCAAGGAAGCTGTGAAAGTTTTGTGATGCATCTACGTATTACAGGAATAATTCCCTCTAGAGCAGTGTGGATTTTTACACTTAATGACTGCAGACAAAGCTTGCACATGTGTTTAGCAGATTGTCAATGGATTGATCTTGCAGATTTTTAAGTGCACTGGGTCTGATTTTTATAAGACATCTTAAGCAAATGCTTAACCTCAAATTTCTGAGAAGCCTCGGTGGCATCGTGACAACTGCTCTTTTGTTTCTAGGGTTAAGATTGGTACTGGTAAGCCTGACATTTCAGACAAACAGCAACCTGATGTTGGGTTGTACACAATCCTTTCTGTTTTCATTATACTATAGGAGGTCTGTTTTTAAGCAAATTTTCCAAAATACTTAGGGTGACTGCCAGTAAAGACATCTTTGTGTTTGGTTTTGTTGGAAAAATGCCTTTACTCCGGTTCTTTTCAGAGTTCTCATAATTTCTTCTCCATTTCTATTGGCAATGTGCAGCTATGGCCTGAATACTCCTAGTGCTTCTATTTTAAAACCAAGAACAAAGTGCTAAACAAAAAAGGTGGTTTTTTTTTTTTTTTTTTTTTTTTTTTTTTTGAGAAATGTGAACAGAGTTAAACAACAATCGTGTCTTAGCAAGATGTTGCGCCCAATGACTAACTTTCTGCTTTAACACCTCATCACTTTTCACAGCATGGTAAAGACATTTTCATTGTAGTGTGAAACCAGTGCTTGCTTACCTCTTCACGCCGTCTTAGGTTTTAGTTAATTTGTGTCTGGTTGCACTGTCTAGAAATAGCAAGAGATTCAGTGGTTAGGGCACTGCTGTGTTGTTTGGGAGGCAGGGAACTGAGTCTTGCATTCTGATGAGGATGTTTGTGTGAGCCCCAGCAGGATGGAGGGCACCTTAGCACATCGGCTGCCCTTTTTGTAAAGGGGAATGAATATCTCTTTCTGACATCAGAGACGTATGCTGTGTTGATAAATGTGTTTTGTATTACAAAATGTAGGTACTGTACTTGTGGAGGCTTGGTAAGGGCCTGAGAGATACTGGAGGACTTTACCTGAGAAGAGTTACAGAATAACAAAAATATGAGGATTTTTTTTTTTTTTTTTTTTTTTTACTGTGCATACAAGTGAAGTCACAGGATTTAATGCGTAATGTCCTAGCTGAGCAGCTAATGAGTTCATTTTGGAAGCTCTTTGACTTGTTTCATCTTAATTTGAACTGTTATGAAACTGAAGATCTCAGCTGGAAATTCCATGGCATGAGTTAAATTCTGTTAGAGGTCAGGATTAAAACAGTGAAAACTCAGAATCATAGAGTACTTCTGCTGTAGTTTGGTTTCTGGATGGTCAGAAAGATCGGTAGTTTATTGCTAAGTAATTCAGATATGGAGTATCATTATGTTACGAGTTATTGGTACAAATTACTATGGAACATCCTTTCTTAGTATGCTGTAGCTCTCATGAGTTCAGGGGAGATGTTATGGTCATCTTGTGAAAATTACACATGGATGCTTGAGAGTCATGTTTGCTGCTACACAGTGATATAAAAGCTGCCTGACACAGCCTCGTTTCCTGAGGATATCGCTAAGGTGAACTCAGACACTGTACCTCCTCCTGTTTGCTTTGCACCCAATCTTTAACTGGTACCGGTGAGCATTTTGTTCTTCCAGTTTCAAACAAAGGAGTTCTTCCCACCACCCAGACTGAAACACAAAACATAGAAAAGGTGGTTTAGCCAGGAGATCTCCTGAGGCATGCTCCACAATGCGTGGAGACAAACTGCTTGGAAGAGACTCTTGGAGCAGAAGCCTGAGGCCTGCTGCTCATGCACTGGGGTGGCCTCTTTTGGCAGGCTGGTGCTGCAGCCTCACTGGGGTACCACAGTCACAGGCCTGTTTTCTTTTCATCACATGTTGAGAGGGAAAACAAGGCCCCTTGAAGTCGGTGGGATTCTCAGTGCTGAGCACGCTGGATTTCAGGATGGCTTCTCAGACTCCTCTAAGGGATTCATGCAATGATGGGAACAATAATTTCTTTCCTGAGCTGAGATCTGAGTATAGCGTTCAGCACAAATTACTTTGAGACTGCTTTGAATGCGGATAAAGGAGAATCCTTCTCCCTGCTCAAGAGCATTGAAGTTATTGTGAAGAAAGTTGCTGATTTCTCTGGACTCTGATAGCATTAGCATGTATTTTTGTTTCTCCTTCGCCTCGGGCAGCTTTATAAAGAGATGCGTTTAGAGTGCAGACATTCACCCATACCAAGTAAAATGTGCCTGATATAAAAGGATGTCTCTTACTGCGTGTTTAAAAAAAATAATTTGACTTGCAAGAAGCATAATGCACATTTGGTGGATTGTAAGTTGATTCTTCTTTTCACTTTCTGAGTGTTTCAGGGTATTTGTCTCTCTGCAAGTGTAGTTCTGCATGGTACACCACTGAGAACTAATTTTGTTAACAAATGCTGAATGTGCAGTAAGTGAATTCCCCAGAACTGGGTCACCAGAAGGTTCTTCCCTTCTCATCTTTAAGCCCCTGAACAATTCTTGTTCTGAACTGTGGTCATGTATCCTCCATTGATGGTTTATTTGATTTGTAACCCTTTGGGGACTGGGAAATACTTCAAATCTGTTCTTTAACAGAGAAGACTAATAGTACCCTGTAAGTGTGTTGATAACACTGAATGACATATAAAAGTTGTCCTTCTTAAAGGCAGAATCATGAGCTGAAACTCAGACCTTTGTACGTTTTGGTTGTGTTAATATTGTAATAAGTTTTAGCTTCTGTGTTTTTACTGATTATTTGCCATCTTAAAAAAAAAAAATTGATTTGCTTTCTGCCTACTAGTTCAGTGAAGAAAACTGATTTTTGTTTTGAGTTAACAAAAGATAATTTTGACTTGATGAATTCCATTAAAGTATTAACAGTAAGGCATCTGAGACATTATGTGGCTCAGTGATTTTAAGCCTGTCGCTTTACAGACCTTTGACAGTCCACAGACAAAAAAAAAAAAAAAAAAGGATATTGACAGTAGACTTAAATTCTCAATGTATCAATGTTCCACTTGAAAATTGTAAGGGTCCACAGATGAGAAAAGGTTAAAGGTCATTATTACAACACAGTTGCTTATAATTCTTGTCTGTGTTAGTGTTACTGTTAAGTGTTTGGCATTGCAAATTATCCGTGGCTGTCACTTGAAGCTGATGAATTTTACTACATGGAAAACTGTGGTTGTTGGAACCTGGGATGATGGTAATCAGCGTAACCCTTTTGACTTAAATTTACCCTGCCAGTGGGTTATGTCTGGCTCATAATACGGTATTTTAAATGTCCTTGTTGCAATGCTAAGTGTTACAGTATTAGATCAGTTTTTGGCATTGAATGATTTGAAAGTGGTATTGAAGAATGATACCTATCATAAGATAGCTGACAATATAAATTTGCTGTCTTTTTCAGACTAATGGACACACATGTGGGAATGGAGATGTGTATCAAGAAAGGCTGGCTCGTCTGGAAAATGATAAGGAATCTCTTGTTCTGCAAGTGAGTCATCACCTAAATTATTTTTTTCTTGCACTTTTGTAACACTTTTTGGTATTATGCAATTAGACCTCTGAGGATTTATTTCCAATTATATTGTCTTGAACAGTAGATAGAGGGCTTGCTGATATGTGAGAGTTAACCCAGATTAAGGTATGAATTTAGATTGCAGTAAAAATCTAAATGCCTTACTTTTTTTGTATCTGATCTCTTTTTGAATCTTGTTAGCTGAGCAGATCTGCAAAGCCACCATCTTACATTCATATATATCTGTAAAATCACCTTTTATTTTTAACTGTTCTCATGCTGTTTTTGTCAGATGACGTGTTTTGTCGTTCCTTGTTCTCATGCAAGGTGACAAAAGCTTCAGGACTGGCTGATGGGCAGGAGGTGAGCAGCTCCTTGGAGGTTCTGCTCTCCTGCTGCCAGGCTGGACTGTGCTGGGACCATGGATCTCCTCTGAGCGCAGCCCTGGGCACCATGACCAGCTGGGTTACTCCTGCCTTCAGAGTTGGGACTACCTGGTACCACTCTGCCTGCACTGACGTGCTGCGGTCCCCTGAAATGGACCTGGCCTGAGGGCTGCCTGTGGTAGCATCAAGCTCTGCTCCAGTCAGCTTGTCTTGCTACCCAATGGTGCTGCAGATTTCCTCAAAAGAGTCTGTTTAAAACAAAACCTTTATTTAGAAGAGGCATGAAAAGAAGAAGCCATATACTATGGTACACTGAGTGCAATCACTTGAAAAGCAGAATAACTGGCTGTTTGGTTAAGTCAGGAGTAACAGGCAAAGACATAATTGTTTGTCATAAAATGCAGCAGCCACCCCTTGTAGGACAAGTCAGGAGAGGAGATACAGAATTGCAAAGTGTCTGCCAGAAGATTGGCTGAAATTCCCTTAAGTGTGAGAGTAAAGCCCTCCCATCAGGTTTGCTGTGCACTGTGCTCACTGCAGAACTCTTCTGCACCATCTCCTCCCATGGTGCCATTTCATCTGTAGCACAGCTGGTGCTGTTACTCACATAGTTTTTCAGGTGACCCATACTGTATGGATGTGAGGTACTTAGATGCATCCCTTTATCTCCGCTGTGCAGGTAAGTGTGCTTACAGATCAGGTGGAGGCCCAGGGAGAAAAGATTCGGGATCTGGAATTCTGTTTGGAGGAACACAGGGAGAAGCTGAATGCCACAGAAGAGATGCTGCAGCAGGTATTTCACAGTCACTTTTCTGTCTTGTTGTCTGTCTTTTGTTTCCTCTTAATAAACTGCATTTTTGCTTCCCTGAGAGCCGTGTGCTTTAGTTCAAGGTGTTGTATCCCTTAATGTCACTTAGGTAAGTGATAATTTTCTACCGTATTTGCTTTAAAGTCTTTGTACTTAGTAAGTCAGTGCTGCTTTATACTGTAGGAATCCAGTCCTGCTCTCCTTTGAGCATTTCCCCACTGAACTTCAAAGAGACTAGAATAAAAGCCTCTGGCAGGATGGGTGGATTCCCCTCAAAGCTCCTTGCTGCCCAGGGCAACTGTGATGACAGACAAGCTTTTTTCTCAGCCTGGCAGCCAACCTGTGATAATGCCCCCATGATCTCAGCTGCATCCTAGCTTCCTGGGTCTGTTGGATGGTTAATTGCTGTGTCCAGTGCTTCAGAGAGTATGATGGTTTGTTCCCTGAAAGAGGCATTTAGCTGTAGAAATAAATTACATATTTCTTCCTCTTCAGATGCATAATTCTGATTTGTTCCTCTTTATCTTGAATCAGGAGCTTTTGAGCAGAACATCCCTTGAAACTCAGAAGCTGGATCTTATGGCAGAGATATCCAATCTGAAGATAAAACTTACATCTGTAGAGAAGGATAGATTGGACTGTGAGGATAGATTCAGAGACACAGAGGTGAGTAAAAACCAACAGAATAAATTTTGGAAGTCATATGTTGTTTCACATTATCTGAAAATTTGGGAAACACCTGGGAATGTTTCTTTTTCTATTTATTTATTTATTTTTTTTTGCCAGACAAGGAAGGAATTCATCCTTAAGTTTAAAACATTTCTCTCTTAAAATAAAAAGTGTCTTCTTTGCCTTGGTAAATCCTACTTTGACAAAGAAAGATTTTCCAAAAACAGTTTTTGATTCTTTCCATCAGGTTTTAGGCAGGTGGCTTTTAGGTTTCAGTAAGAGAGAATGAGGTGGCTCTGTGATGGCTTTTTGAAGTCTCACTTCAAACCTCAGCTCCACTGAAGGGGGCTGCAAGTAGGCAAACCCACAACTCCAAGAATTGGTCTGTGCTTCACTGCAAGGGTGACATACCAGAAATATCTTGCAGTCTGCCTGGGAATCAGAAGAAAAATTCAAATTCTGAGTTCATAAATGATCTGAGACATCTGATGTTCATATTGTGGATGTTCCAAATGTGATTCATTTCTAGAAGGGAAGAAGCCATGTAATCACAGGAGACAACACTTGATGCTTCCACTTTCATCAGAGGTCTTTCAACTCCTATTCAGATTCCTATATATTAGGCAATTAAGTTTAATTCCTTCACTTGTATTGCAAGCAAGAGAGTAAAAGTTAGGCTTGCTTTTACATACTTACTGTCTAAAGTAATCCACAAACCCAAAGAAGTACACCAGATGAAAATCAATGACTCAAATTATGTTTGGATTTGAAAGGTGGTGATAGTTTATGTAGTGATGGTGGTGTCCATTTCAGCAGTGTAGCACATCAGGCTGCTGCCAAACCATGGCTCAAATTTGTGTTGAGCCATTACATCCCATTACCTTTTCCTCTGGTGTGATACCTAGATATTAGGTGAAGGATGATCACAGCAGTGCCTTAAAAGTGGCTGATTTTGCAGTCCAGGCAAGTGACTTGCGATGTCACAGATGCCTTGCAATGCCAGACAGCTTGGCAGAATGAAAGGTGGAGTGAATCAGTGAAGGAGTCCTGACTCTGTAGCAGGTGTGGGGATCACAATATGCACTGCAAATTTGCAGGCTCTTTGCAAGAGTGTTACCTACGTGGTAGCTATAAACAACTTGCTGTTTGAAATACCTTGAAATATGCTTTATGTCTTTGATAAAAATATGATAACCTAAATTATGTTTAAAAGGTAATTACTATATTTGAGGGCCATATAGATTATTTGCTGGAAGTTTATGCCAGGCCTAATGAACTATTACTAAAACATTCTTCTATACCTTTGAAACAGTATGACAGAAATTGTTGTTTCAACACTTTCTAGCTATAAAATGCCTAGATATTGAAAGGGATAATATGTCTAATTTCCATTTTGTTCAGTGGGAAAATACTTGGCTGCAAGATCTCAGCTGTAATTAAATGTAAGAGTCTCAGACACGTGATATTTCACGTAAAATCTCTGATCGGTATTTTTGGAAGTAGTATTCATCCAGAAGTACTCTACTATTATACTTAGTATTGATTGAATTATATTCCCAAAACGTTATAGAGAATAATCAGTTTATTTCTGCAGAGTTGCTTAAATATTTTAAATATTTTACCCTAAAACACGTTATGGAATTTCCATGCTGTTTTCAAAACAAAAAATCATACCCAAACTGGGAAAGAAAAATTGCTAATGTTGCTTCTGTTTTTATTTGGAGAAAAGAACATGGAAAGGAAAAAAATGTTAACATTGTTGACATCTGAAACCAACTTTTGTGCAGCTGCTGTCTCCTACAGAATTATCATTCATACTAAATCCTTCATAATATCCAGTTTTTAATTATGTCTCTTATTGCATCTTCCCCTTCTAGCTTGGTTGGTTCCTCATATTCACCATTCTTCCTCTAAAACGATGCTTCACTAGATCTGTAAGCTTTTTTCCTTTGTGCTCTAGGAGTTTCCTGTCTAGATGCTCACAAATACAGAGCTTTTTCAAAGCCAAATGTATAATTAATAGAGGTTTAAAATTGATCTGTTCCTTAAACCATTCCAGTCTTTCCACTTTCTCAGCAGACACCAGGATTATTTTCCTTAAGGAGCATGGGTGGTCTGAGCTGGGCTGGGTTTATGTAAGTAAATATCATACTAGCGAGTTTATTTAGGGAGGAGTCCATAACCAGACATGGTCTTTGAAGCATCAGCTTCAAAATTAAACTGGCTTCAAAATTAAACTGGCGCACTCGTGGGGAATTCTTCATAACTTAAACACTACCCGGCTGCTTTGGGCAGGTGAATTTCTCAGTGGAGCAAAACCATGAATGTAGTTTGCATTTTCAGTACCAGTAAGGAAGCCTCTGACCCTCAAAGCTTAAAGTTATCATTGCTTTTTTGTGCCTCTCTGGCCCCACAATCAAGAGCACAAGTAACACGAGCAGGGAAGGAAAAGGTTTTAAGAAAGAGGAGTCTGTCTGTCCCAGCCTCATCATCATTAGAGGATCTGTGCAAGAAAGAGCTGTTGTGTGTTTGCATGGAGGGACCTGACTCTGTATCAGAAGAGGACCATTTCATTGCTCATTACCATTTTCCTTGTTTTTAAGTAATGCAGTAGCAGGGGAGGCAGAGCTCTCAGGGTCTTCTCTTTTTCATCTGCTTATTTATACAAGGTCTGACCCATCTCTTCTGTACTGATGAGAATCTCTCTGTGGAACCTGGTCGGTTTTTAATGTGCTTCTCTTCCTCACAAAGGTGAGAAAGAATGGGATTTACAATTACTGTGTTGTAGATAGCTTAAGACATGAGAGACATCTCTTGTTTAACGTTCAGGAGAGTAATTGAAAATACTTTTGATGCAAAGCATGCTGTTAGGTCTCCTCTTTATTTCTATCTAGCCCTCGAGCAAATTGTACTGTCTTTTTGATGACCAGTTACCAGCAGTAAAGGTAACATTACACGTGAGGCCCTTAACAGGTTAAAGAGAGGAATTTGGTTTCCATTCCAATATCTTACACTCTTGGTTGTGTAATATTACTGTTTCCTGTTATATTTTGTGTACATCTTGAGACTTCCATCAATATGGGTTGCACTAACTTTTTTTCACAAGAGGATGATAATTTTTTTCATTGATTTTTGCCTCACAGCAGCCTTTTGAATATTGATAACTGGTTTCCTTATCCTCCTTCAGTGTTTTAAAATACATATAGTTCAAGTGATAAATATGTAGGTAACAACTTCAGCAGAAAGACAGGAGGAGGATTAGCTGCAGGAGACAAAAGACCAAAACAAATCCATTGTCATAGCTTCAAAGCTAACTATTGGACTTGTGGATGTAAATTTGTTAGAGGTCTTTAACACTTGGCGTTGGTGAAGAAAAGGTTAATAATGACATCCGTGTGTAGTTACACTAAAGAGTGATGTGCTTTGTAAAGGTCGCACACTGCAAAATTAGTGAGGAATTGCAGGTGTATCCAAATCAGAGTTGTACATTAGCAGCAATAATAGTTATTACCATCATCAAAATGTTCTATATTTTCCTTGTTGTTCTGGTAATTGAGCTTGGATCCTGCTACAGAACTACAGATGCTGCTCTGTTGCCATCAGATTCATCAAGCACATAAAACAATAACCAGGGGGTTGCAAGCTGAGAAAATGTGTAATGGAGCTGGAAGACAGGTGTTGCGAGGGACCCATGAATATTCTCCAAATGTCAGCCTCTGGCTTGTTCCAGTGCTTGCAGATGTTAGCTAAATGTACAGCACCACTTTACATGAATAGGATTTGCCTTTCTGTCTAGGAAGACAAGCAAACCTAAGTACCACACTACCCTCTTGGCAGTGTAAAACCCATTAAGCTGCGGTTTGTCCTCTTCCGTTTTCTAGGGTGCCCAAAGAGCTTATCTTCAATTTTGATGCATTCCCTAGTGATAGGACATTACAGTAGCTGTTCAGGAAAGGCTTTTTTTTTTAATGTAAAGCACACAAATGAAAAAGTTTTCTGGTGTATGTTCATAAAATAAAGGTCAGTGAGTTTTATATGTGAAGTAGAAGCTCACTGGACATCTTTAAGCTGTGTGGAAGCCACAGCTTTCTGGTAATATGCTCCCCTTCTGAACAGGGAGATCATTTTCCCCATAAGCTGTGGTTCCTCGTCTCATGTGGGGGAACACTGTCCTGGCCATCACACAGGCTTCTGACAGGTCTGGAGCTGGCTGCTTAACATCCCATTTCTTGATCTGGAGGATGGGGAAGTTTGGAGAAAGAGTGCCTTGCACCTTGCTGGGACACAAACTCAGGGTTCATTTAACTACTGCAGGAAGGGAGCTGTGGTGCTGCTGGCACTTGGGTTGAACATCCAGACCTGGAAGGTCTCTCCAGGAGGATGCCCAGGAGGTTGAACTGTTCTCCTGAAGAGCTCAAGCACAAGTCAGTGGTGTCTCTGAGATTCTTCTAAACCAGGCTGAACTTGCAAAGTTCAACAATGGCACCATTGATGCTTAAACAAATGTGCTTTGGTGCTTAGAGAAACAAGTGATCGTGCTTTTATTCAGTGCGTGGAAGGTCTCGTTTGAGTGACAGAAATGTGGATTCCCACTGTAATCTCTTCATATTTTTAAAAGGCAGTTGTGTAGCTGGACGGGCAGGAGGCCTTTCTTTATACCAAGTTCAGGTAACACAACTTCAATTTATTTCTTTTTCTTCTGCCCAATTGTATTTAGTGCAGTAATGCAGAGTCTGAGAAACAAGGTCCCTGAATATCCAGAAAGTTCTGAATTCCTTGACTTAACTATGAATTTGGGTGATGTGTTTGTGTGTATAGAGTTCCTTTTATTGCTGCTGAGTTTTTACGGTCCCTCCAAGGTGTGCCTGGTTAACTATGACTCTGTTTACTGATTTTTTTTTATTTTTTATTTTTTGCTTTTGTTTCTGTTTTTCCCTCAGGATTTGATCCAGGAAATAAATGAATTGCGATTAAGAGTGGGAGAGATGGACAATGAAAGACTCCAGTATGAGAAGAAGCTTAAAATGACCAAAGTAAGTGAAACTGAGGGAAAGAAACAGCAGTAGGCACAATTCACAGGTTTTAGAACTTCTTTCTCTTCTCCCCAGTCCTTGCCTGCACCTTGAAAAATCCTGAGCATGCTTAGGGGTTCCATGATGCTCACTTAACCCTTTTCTGGGCTTTGTTCTAGTTATTTCTGAATTTTGTGTTGTAGTTTTCAGATCCAGGCATTGCTTTTTATGAAGAATAACTCACCATGCAGCTGGCCATTAACAGTAAATCATAGAATATCCAAGTTGGAAGGGACCCACAAGCTTTAACGTCCAACTCCTGGGTCCCCAAGGGACCACCAAAAAAAAAATCAGATTATATATTACCTGTTTAGAACCTTCTTCCATGCATGTGTCAAGAAACACCGGTTGCAACACATAAGACGTGTCATAGGGGAGACCAAAGCTGAGCATTTATTTTCTCCTAAATGTGCTGAAAATCAACTACTTCTGAAGAGAAAGTATCCCCCTAAGTAATTCTAGTGATCTGTTTCTGTGTCTGACTTCTCTTTGCCATTTAGCTTGTCTCTTTTCTATCTTTAGTTTTCTCTCACTCCTCTATCTCTGTTACCAGTCTTTAATGGCCAAACTTTCTAGCATGAAAATCAAAGTGGGTCAGATGCAGTACGAAAAGCAGCGGATGGAGCAAAAATGCCAGATGCTAAAGGTGTAGTGGTTTCTGGGTAACATTTGGCCTGTTTTTAATTCTTCACGTTCCACCGTTTTACAGTTTGTCTTGCATTGTGTTGTGCTTTGTTCTTCATTAATTCTTGTGTGTTAATATGCAGTGCTTCCTTTCTCATTAGATCAGAAAGCTCTTTATGTAGATAGATACTACAAATAGCTTTTATACTGGATGGGAAAGGATTTTAGTGTATAAACTTCGCATAAGGTATTCATAATTGAATTAGGCTTGAGTTAATTTTTGTTCCAAGGGAAGACTGCCTCTTTTGTAGTTTACATCCATTACGCAAATGAAATTTTTCTCACCTTTTTAGAGAATGTTTATTCATGAAAACTAGCTAGAGAGCAGTGATTCTTTCACACTGTCCCCTCTCCCAAGTGTAAGTTTACATATCATGTTTCCAATTCAGGGGAGAACATGCAAAACATCAATACCCACATCCAATTCTAGTTGTCCATGGGCTTAACAGCTTCTAATGTGACCAAGAAAGGGTCTTGTTTTGGAGAAGCATGGCTCTTAAACTGTCAGAATCTCATCAAAATCAGTACCAACTTGGAGCGCTGGAGGATTGTATTATCAGGTCCCTGTTCTGGAAGAGGTTTTGATTTCTTCACAATTTCAAGATTGAAATGATGCTTCAGAGCAAAAACAGAACAATTTCAGGAACTGTCTGGGCCGTAGTATGGGGGCACAGGTATCATTTCTGTGCATATTTGTCATAGATCTTTTGAGGGAAGCTCAGGAAAACATTTAAGCCATAGTATTCTAGTTTGGTTTATTCCTTTAAGTATTTAGCACTTCAGTTAGAAGCTATAAATGCCAAAATTAGGGGTCTTCCCTTGTTTTGTTTACAAACTGAACAAATTAAATTTTTAGTGTTGGGTACATTTGTACTGAGGGTCCTGTGTTGATGATAACATTGCACAAGATATTCTCAGACTCCAAAGAAATATCTTATTAAACTGCATAGGGTTTGACCCAAATTTTAAAACTTAAATGCATGGATCTGTGACAGTCAGTTGCTGGTGCAGATAGTTAGATGTAAGTTATAATTTGACAGCATTTATCTAATATACCCCAACTCCCCCAAACACCATCTGTCTTGTTCTCATGAATCTCAACTCTAAGTTTCCTTTCCTAATACTTGATCAGCAAACCCAAAGTATGGCAGAGGTACCATGTTTTTGTCTGAACTGCTTTTCAGTATCTGTTTATGTGCTTAATGGTGTTGTGATCAATTTTTCGTTCATAGTTTCACAAATAATCACTGCTTCTGTCCTCAGCCTGTTGTAAGCACAGCTCTGTAACTATCCTGCTTTGAACATGCAAAATGCTGTATAAATATAAAAATAAATGTTTGTATATTTTAGCATTCAGCCTTATAACCTACAATTTTTCTATCAGTGCAAGGCTAAATAAAAAAGAAAACTGTTTTTTTGCTTTACACTTTCTTTTTTAATTTAGATGTTAAATCTCTTTTCAAATTATACATAAGACTGACACTTTTGTCTGTAAGTCTCCCGGTTTTGCCCCCTTCAGGACTCTGTGGCAATGCTCAGTGGCAGAGTTTGATGGGTGTCCCTTTACCCAGTGTAAATGTCGGGGGGCGCTTGGTCACTTTCACCGGCTGAGGACATGTCCGCTGTGCTTCGTAGAAGTGAATTTTGAAAGCACCTCAGATGTGTATGGAAACTGTCACTGAGTGATTCTGTGTCCATTACAGGATGAACTAGCAGCTTTGAAAGAGAAACTGGAGCAGAAGGAAGCTGAGGTAAATAGATTGCAAGAAAAATTGGTTTGCAAGCTGAAAGGAGAAGGAACTGAAATACTGGACAGAGGTAAGACCAAGGGAGGCTTTCTTAGGACTGTGTAGAGGCACCTGCCCTCCTCAGTCACTTTATCTGAGGTAGTACTTCTGTGAGTGGTTGAACTAAAATAACAGAAAAACAATTTTCATGCTCTTTCTGCCTTTGGGTTTACTACTTTTACCATATTTAGTGGCTATTCACAGTGGCTATTCACTGCTGAACCTAACATCAGAATAGCTTCTGGATCAACATTAAACTACCTTCTCTAATCCCTAGTTAGTTCTTCCTATGGCTTTTATGGTGTCTGAAAAGATGCAGTTTATATAAGATGCAGTTTATATTGGCAACGAAATCCCTAAACTAATTACAACTAGGTCCCCAAAAAGGTTATACTGAGAAGTTCCTTTCTCAATGTATCCCTCAAAGTGTGGCTATCTTTGCTGGGCTTTGCTTATATACCTCTTACTATTAAGGAGGGGAAAAAGCCATAACCAAAGTATGATGTGCAAATCTTCAGTGTGTCCCCAGCCCTAAATAGGTGAAATTAAGGATTGGTTTTGGTTTTATGCACTGGTTAATTCTAAATCCTTATTAAACTTGAATTCACACAGAAATGTTGTATGTCAGATATTTTTAGTTGCTTTGAAAGAAAAAATAAAATTACTTATTTGGGGAAAATTTTGGGAACTTCATTTACAAATCAAAAATTTACTTTAAAGACTCAAAAATTTTTCCATGGACTTGCTGAAATTTCACTTCTGAATGTATCTCATTGGTAGTTATCTCAGATTTTAAAATTGTGCTTTTAAAGTATGCTTTTTAGAAAGCCACAGGAAGTTAATTAGTCCCTTCCCCTAACCTGAGGCAGAAACAGCTGTGTGTAGATTGTCAAATTTTATTTAATAAAATTATCTGATTTTAAAACTACTGTATAAAAGCACTGAAAGTGACCACATCAAAATGTGGTTTCTTTCAAAACATTTAAATGTGGAAAAAGGTCTGGCTTTACTGCATTTATTACTACCTAAATGGCACTTTTCCTTTGGGGCTACTTTATAGATTGAACTGCTATTACCCTTTGGTTCTCACCTTTAGTTTAGTTTTCAGTATAGCTCAGCAGGGGATCTTCTTCTCCAGTAAACTATGTTCTTTTCTGCCTCAGAACAATACTACATAATAATGCAGATAACGCTGGTTATCAGCCCCATTACATGAATTGTGCTTTTTGAACACACATTCATACGTTATCACCTAGTTGGCTTTTGCATAGTGTTAGCTTAAGAGTAAGCTACTGGCGTAAACCTTTTCTGAGACCTTACAAGTGAAAACCTACAGTAACATACATAAATAAGTCCTTGAGATAGGTAAATATGGGTGAGAGCAGCGAGACTGTTTGAGTCATTAGGAACATCAGCAATGGGGGGAGCGCAGGGTAAAATTTTGAACTGCTTGCTTCTGCAATAGTATGTGATGAATAGTTTGCTCCTTTAAGTAGCAATATTTTGTAAAAATTATATAATGTCATAACCTTCATCCTAATTTCAAATCCAATGGACTTTCCTGCACAGATGAAAACTGTAAAAAGAAGTTGAAAGATAAAAGTAAGGTTTCTGGTGTCTTTCCACAAGCATTTGTATTTCAGAAGTGCTTTCCAGAAGAGCTTTCTGCATGTATATATAAAACTGCTTTAACACACACTGTTAGGTTGCATCATCTGTAACCCTTAGTTACGCTTAAGGTAAATTTTGAGAATAAATATGGATATATCAAACTTGAAATACATTTTCTGAAAAAAAGCTAATAGACAAAGATTTAGTCTCATTGAGACACAAAATTTCACTTGAAAGCAGAGTGCATAGATTTTTCTCCATAAAACGTACCCACAAATAAAACAGTTGCCTGTCAGTGAAACAAAGTTACAATCCAGTAGGCCATATTTTCTATTAGCATAACTCAGTGAAAATTTCTGGAGCTGTATCAGTTACAGTTTTATCCAATATGTCTAAATGTCTCTTATCTGGAAAGCCAGTCAGGCAGCTTGTGTTGTTCTTGCATTTCATTAAGGAGGAAAACGATCTTCCCACTGCGTGTGTGGTGGGTTTTTTTTTGGTTTTTTTTTTGTTTGTTTGTTTGTTTTTTGTTGTTGTTTGTTTTTGTTTGATTTGTTTTTTTTGTTGTTGTTGTTGTTGTTTTCAAAAGTTAGGAAGTTCAAGTAAAATATTTTCTTGCCTGTGAATTTGGCTACCTCCCTATGACTGTAAAGAAATATAAAGTTTACTTCATTTATGCAAAGTAGATTTTTAGCAAAATTTGAGATTATTTCCCTTCTTACGTTTATGTAGGTGTAGAACACCTCCAAAATCAAACCTCATAGACTGTTAGAACATATTTCCATGTGTTTCTATTACTTTGTAAATAAGGATTATAGATGAAGTGCAGAACCATGATCTCTGTATTAGGGACCTTTTCCAAGTCTGAACTACAGTATGTATTCTAGCATGACTGCTTGTCACAGCAAACACTTGTATCATTCCATTGTGCTGGCCTCATTTTTACATCCATACTGAATTATAAATAAACACCACTGCACAATGCTTTCTTCATCATGTCCATTAATCCTATCGCTTTGTATAGTGGGTTTTTGAGATGGCATTTGGGCTGTTTGTTGACTGTAGTAAAGAGGATGTGTTTTTATTGCACTTCAGTAGTAATATTTTGTATTTTGGACCTTTTATTTTGCAAGTATTTGATTATATGAGGGACAGAGATAGTGATAGTTAAGCAGTAGTTTTGCTCATGACTCAGTTTTTCTGAAGTTGAGGGTGTGGATAATTTTGTGAATTTGGTCATTTCCTTGATCTAAAAAAATGTTAGAAAAAAAGGTTTTGTAGAAAAGGGATCTGTATATTTCCATCTAACACAGAATTTAAGTGGCTTGTGTTTTGTCTTTTAATTTGTAAGTTTACCTTCAGATACTACTGAGTCAATTCTAGGGTATTTTTGTTTTCCGTATTTCCTTACACTGTCTTACTTAACTTGAATTAGGTAACTGTATTGTGTTTTTAGATATAGAGGTACAGAAAATGAAGAAGGCGGTAGAATCTCTTATGGCAGCAAATGAAGAGAAGGTAGCAAAGTCATTTTGTTCTATAATCATTCATCAAAGTGAGTTAAATCTCTTAAGAAAATCTGCATACATATCACAATTCAATACAAAATCAAATTTGTAAGAATCAAGTATTCACTATAGTCAGAAGCACCGCTGTGCCTTTTAAGTGGATAAAGCTGTGCATTTATGACCTCTGTCCCATGTCCTTACAAATCAGTGTCATTAAATTCAGTGGGACTGCATTCTACACCATGTTTTCAAATGTAAAGAGCTCCAACACAAGTCCCAGGAGATAACGTGGGCCACATTTCCAAAGGACATTCTGTAAAGTATGGATTGTTTTCATGTATGCTTTTGCATATTCACATGCATGTGCATTTTATAGGATGTTTTCTTTTGATCACCAGAGCCCTAAATCTTTTGATTACTGCTTCCTTTGTAAATGACACGTGTTATACTTGACCTTTGACTTAAAAAAGGAGCTGAAATCCAGTTTCAAGGCTGGGACAATTCTGTTGATTAACCAGATAATAGCTTTTGCTAAATACAAGTATTTGATATTTCAAAGCCTTACGGAGTTCTGGGTCCTGTCCCATCCATACTTCTAGTCTCACAGCCAATTAAAATGAATAATATCAAGTATTCATATTTATTATTTTTTATTTACTAAAGGAAAAAACTCAATCACAATTTTCCTTAATTTAAGGATCGGAAGATAGAAGAGCTTCGACAGTCTCTCAATAGGTACAAGAAAGTTCAAGACATGGTGATACTGGCTCAAGGTAAAAAAGGTATTGTACAGTTTAAGAAGTTTTAAACTCTGTTCCCATTTAAACTGTAGGTGTATTGTGATAGTGTTACATTGACTCTTAGACTTACTATATTTGGAGGTATCTCTTAGGTATAGTAAAATAGTATACGAGAGCAAACTGGTAAATTTCCTTTTCTGTCTGTGCTGCTGCACATTTGGGTACATCTGATAGTAACTACTGTTGACAGTTGCTTATTTTCCCAGTGTAAAGTTAGCTTGAATGTGATGAGTTCTCACATTCTTTCCATTGCCTCTTGAAATGCCTTTCTTGATTAGGTACTACATTAACTGCTAAATATCGCCATTCACTTCACTTGCAAATGTTCCTTGGGAGGGGCTGGAAGCTGAGAAGAGCAGTCCGTGAGCATGCATGTTCCTTCCAGTCAAGCAAGCACTGCCACAGCAACTGCACACAATAATAGTAATGCCCAAGAGCTGCAAAAATATCTGTAGCAAAATGGACATGCTGTCAAGACTGTGTTGCAGTGGCACACAATGTCTTTGGTATGTAATGAAACACCCACAAACCACCATATGCAGCAGCTGTGGAATAGTTCTTCCTTACTGCAGTGGGGGGCAAGCTGGCTTTTCCTCATCTCTATCATCTCTACTACTAACCTCTTCTCTCTTGGTCTCCCAGTCCACCTTCCCACACCCCTCAGATAACAAGCATAACCATGTGGCTGAAATGGTTGTTATATTATATACTTACATATTGTAGCATGTGATGTTATGTTTCATACACTCAAAGGCAGGTGGAGCATTACAGATCCAGGAAGTTCTGATTTCCCAAAAGTGATAAACGTTGAGGGTGGTGGTGATCAGTTTAACGTAACTACACTGAGTACCCTCTCTTTCCCCTTTCTCCCTTAAAAGAAAAGCAAAACAAGCACATGGAGAGCATTACCCTGAAATGGTTCTGGGTTTTCAGATGAAAACACTCAGATGTTAGAAAACAAGCACTCTTTACATTTGCAGTTGAGGCCTATTTGCATTATAGCTCCTATAGGATGATTTTTTTTTCCCCCACATCATACTGCTCTTCCAGTACTCAAGTCATGTTTTGTAGGTCATCATCCTCTGAAAGACCTGTCTTCAACAAATTTTGGACATTAGCGTTCTACTAATGTATATACACGTAATGCATGCACAACTTTAAAAGTCTGTGCACTGTGATGTATTGCTACATTCTGGAAACCTCCTTTGTGTCCGAGTCCTTTGAAGGCCAGGGAAGGCCAAGACAGCCTTTCACAGGCCTTGAACTGCCCCAAGTGTGTTGCCTTCTTTAGGGCAGATGACAAGGGCTTGTGTTTTTTTGTTTGTTTGTTTTTCCCAGCTTCTCTCATCTTAGTGTCAGGAACATAAACCGAAACTGGAACTGGCATGCTTTGAAGCATTCTGGGCTCAGCTTGGCCACAGGTTGCATAGGGAAGCCTTTTTCGTACCTCCTTGTTAGTAAGTGGCTCCCTCTCCCCTTGCTGTAAGGGAACAAAGATCAGACAGTTCTCCCTGTCTGTGGGCATCGATTTTGTTATGTAAGAGCCTTTCCTTCCTCAAAACCAGCACTCAGGAGCACTAAGGACACAACTTGAATGTCTTTGTTCTGCCAAAGCTAGGATCGCACAGAATCTCTGAGGGAAGAGGAAAGAGGGTCATGAGTGCAAAGCAACATGCTTAATGTCATGGAAGAGGAGGAACATTTGTAAAATAGGGCTTGCTTTTTCATGGAGTGCCATTCCTTCAAAGAGAGGAAGAGGCTAAAACAGACATTGAGTGTCTGGGAACTGTGCTGTATGGTTGATTCATAGAGCAGTGGAAAGGCAGTGAAAAATGAGCAAGAAAGATCTTTCATGTAAACAGACTTTGGCTTATATTTGCATCAGGTCTTTTGCAACAAGTGCTAGGCTTCTGCTCGGTTTTTAGAAAGCGTCAGTTTCCTTGAACGTTCCCCTGTTGGGATCAGTACTCCGGTGTTAGTGACAAGTGTGGAAATCCAGGTCTGTAGTGAGACAGTTCAGGAGCAGCAAGTGGATGCAGAGGATGTCAGATGCTGATGCAGGCTACCGAGTTAACTAAATGAAACACTCAGTTTGTGGCAGCCTGCAAACATAAAGCAATCACTTAAAAGCTGGTGTTAAGCTCTTGTGCTGTGGACTTCATTTTTCCTATGGGTAACTTAAAGACACCACAGAGGTTGTTTTCATCATATCAAGTCTCAGGCAAACTTTGACACATCACCCTAGTCTTTCCCTAGTGATTATGGGAAAATAAGTATTTAGTATGAAATCCCAGGACATGAGACAGGAAATAACTATTTCAGTTTGTTGAGCTTTTTGAAACTGATCCCACTAAATGCCTTTACAAGGGGCTGGGCTTTTGCTGTCAGATACGTGTTTCCCTTCTGCTCCAACCTTACCACGCTGTGGCAGTTGAATTTGGAAGCAGCATGTGATACTTTCTTCTAAAAATACATAATTCAAGCCTCTTCCAATAGCCCATAAATGAGGATACTGGCTGTGCCTTGCATAGGAACGAGAGTTATCATGTATCCAGAAGTCAAACCAACAAATTTCCCATCTTCTCTCCCTGCAGGCAAGGAAAGTGATAGTGAAGACCTCTTGAATTCAGGATCAGTTTCTACAGTTTTATTGGACACACCAAGTCTGACTGACCCAGAGAAAAGTCCATCCCCAACTCCTGTAACAGCATCTCCAGTCCACGATGAGTTTAACATGAATATTCATGAAGAGGTATCTTTTTCTTCCTTTTTTAATTCCTTTAGTCCTTGAAAACATTGCCTGTACTGGAATCATGTTAGAAACACCAAAACTCAAGATTCTGAAAAGATTTTTTCTGGGTCTCACAGTTTTAGTAATCTTCCCATACCTTTTGGACAAGGTAGATTTCTAGTGAAACCTGCTGAGGAGTTTCATTGGAATACAGTTGAATTTATTTTCCTTAATCAGGTGGGATCAGGAAATAGCAAATAGCTGTATTTGTCATGATAATGGGTCTTAATTATTTTTCATATCAAACATGTCTATTTTTGCAGCTGCTTTTCATTTGTCAGGAACTGGAAGTAAATATGCTGGGACTCATTTAATATACCCTGTCATATTTAAAAGGATGCAATCTTCGTTACATGGTTGGTAATCATGTAATGATTGTAATCATCATTATGTGATTGCATTCAGTGAAATAACTAGGTTATGGTCCAGTCTCTGATTTTTTTTACAATCACATTTTTCAGTAATAAAACTATAGATGCCTTCTCTTAAAGCTCTGAATCAAAGAAGGGATTTGATAGACATAACTAAACAGCATGAACACACCCTGAAGAAAAATAAATTAAATATTCAGCAGCTTTTTGGTATTCTCTGAGTGGTCTGAGGACAGGAGTGAACCTGAAAAGTTAACTACACTTGGAGTCTGTGGTAGAGAGAGATTTAGCTAGCAGCCTCTGATGGCTTTTAAGGTTTTTGTCTATTCTATAGCTTATCAGTGCAGCAATCCATGCTTTATCTTCCAGTGACATTTTTCAAGTAGTAAACCACCACTGTCTTATAAAAATATATATATATATGTGTGTTTTAAATTTTAATTTGGAGCCTTCTTTTCATAGTTTATCTATTACATTTATGACTGCTTAATTTGAGCTCATTTCAGTGTAAGAGATATTCTTCATTCTTTTTAGAATTCCTTACAGATCCACACAAGTGTTTTACAGATTTCAATCCCATCTTTTTCATCAACATCCAAGAGCTCAGAAATTGTTGCAGAGAAAGTGAAAACACAGCCTAGGTCAGATCCTGCAAGTGATTTGAGGTATTATTGTTTTCATGTATTTTTCAATTGTAAATCCAGTATTCTGTGATGTTTAATGAAAGTAATAATCTGCCAATGCCCATACCGTCAAGTTATTAAGTTAATTAATTGAGGCTAACATTCACTTGACTAGCTATCATAACTAGTCATGTATTTGTAAATTGTGTTGATTAAATATTTTTCAGTAAGTAAGCATTGATTTGGTGGTTGTTGCTTGTAGCAGCACTCATGCTCTGTCAGTTGCATCACAAGAAATGAACAAGAGAGAAAAACTGACCTAATGTAATTAAGGACACCAAATTTTTATTTTTGTCTAGTTTTACATCACCTACGTCTGGCTGCGATAGTGTTGGCTGTGCTAGCAAATGTGTTCCTGATGATTTGCATTCAGGCATTTTCCGCAGTTGCTAAAGATTGGTATAAGGCACCACACGAACTGCCACAAAAGGGCTGTCCAACGCTGATCTTGAGCTGTTAACAGAGCCTCAAAAGGAAACCACAAGAGGTGTTTCAAGAGATCAGAAAAGGAGACATCCTTGGTGCCATCCTTTGATGTGATGAAATGCAGATATTGCTTCAGTTGCTCTTACGAGAACTGTGCCTGAGATTTTTCCAATGCCAGACTAAGGATGTAGATGCAGAAACTCAGAGAAGCCAGAGCAGGGGGTGCATAGCTGCACCCTGGGGCTATGGCTGGGCTGTGGCTCCTGTGCCCCAGACTGCAGCCTCCTGGATGAGAACCTCATGCAGCTCTAGCCATTGTTGCAGGGATTTATATACTGCCTCTTAAAAACAAAACAAACAAACCACAACAACAAAAAAGCAAAGCACCAACCAACAACAAAACTCCCAGCATTGAGGGTAAGTCACAGGGAGCCAGTCATCTCTGCTACTTGGTGTTGCAATGCTACGCTATGCGTGCTGTAACCTCTGCTGCAGTATTGTAGTTAACTTAGTTTTCTTTCCTGGGGCACTTGAGCTCACCTTTGTCTTTTAGAAGACTTGATAACTGTAGAGGAGAGTATTTGGCATGTGCTAGTGTGGTAACAACCGAAAATAAATTAAAGCAGGCTGAGATTTTAGGATTTCTGTATCAGCAATGAAAACTCAAACACATTATTTTTTTGTTTCATTTCTACAGTGAAGGAAGATTAACTGGTTCCTCCCCAGGAACTCAGCTGTGTGACAGTCCAGTGTAAGTATCAAAAATATTTAGGAAACATATGTGGCTGTTGACTCAAAACCCCTAACCAATCTCTCCATATTTTACAGACACATGCAAATATGCCAAGTAATTCTAGCCAAGATGTAATGATGGTGGTTTTCTGCTCATGGCCATTATTTTCGAATGCTTTATCTGTGCACATGTGCTAACAATTTCTTTTATATTATGTAGCATCTCTAATTGAGTCACAGACCATTGATAGACACTGAAATTAGATAGGCACTGTAGTACAAGTGCCTCTGATTTGCTTTTGTTCTTTTGATAGTGGGGAAAAGGTACTCAGCTGACTGCAATGAAAACACAATTTTAACCTGTCACGTAACCTTATTCCCCAGGAAAATCAGTGGGACTATTTCTGAACTCAAGGTTGATTCGAAGCAATTTGTTAGCAATGTGCCCAAGTCAATAGGGCTTGTTTGGTCCATTGCGTAAGGCTCAATGTCTATTTTTATTTTGAGTGATTTAGTGCCATGAGACTATTCCCAAAACCAAATTCTACTTCCCTTATGCTGGTATAAAGATAGGTAACACTGTAAAATGCAGTGAAGTTACTCTTTTAACTGTATGTAGGGAAGACTTAAATGGTAACTTTTTTTTCCACACTTAAGCACTCCAGCATAGGTCTCACTAGAACAGGGAGATACCTGGTCTGAAATGGAAAATAAACTGTAGATAAAATACTAAAACATGATTGGTTTACTGTACTTGGTTTCTGTAAGGATTAAATTAGTGAGAAGACTCTTGCTAATAATACCGTTTTTCATAGCTTCTGTTTATATCACTTTTGCCTGTGTAACTTCTGCTTATACCTCTAAAATAAAACTTTAAATAAGAAGCCAAAAATATCTAAGGTAGGCATCATGTCACTGCAGCATTAGCATCAGTAATTATGATGTGGAGGTTCTTAGAATATCTCATCAAACGGTGTGGGCTCTTATTAGTGTGTTGATTGCCTTAACACAAAATGTCTTTGTTTTTGAGTTTATCTCATCATGTACTATAATGCTTTTCTAAAGCCAACTCCTGAGTGTATTTATCTTAAAAAAAAAAGTAATAATAATAAATAAAAATAATTAAAAAAAAAAAATTAATGCCAATTACTCAGCTTGCTCTTCATGTTGTTTCAGAACTTCTTCACTGCAGAAGTCCAGCAGTCTGAGCTGTTTGAAGAAGGAGACATATGAAGTGGTTGGTTTGAGCTCTTATTTCCATCTTTCCCTTTGAAATGGGGATGATGTCTCTGTTATGGCACTGACCCTGTGGATGCCTTGTTTTCTTACTGTGAGAAATGGTGGGTCAGAGCGAGGCTCCTCATATCATGTATTACCAGTGGTCTCAGACATGTGACATCTTCCAGACTTTATTAAAGGAGAAAATCTGTCCTTGCAAATGTAGTTTTTTGTTTGTTTGTTTTCTGCTTGAGGTGTTTACCTGAAAATCTCATGCTGTGTTTTTCTTCAAATAATGAGTGGTAGTGTTGTGTTTTTTTAAACTTGAGTTGATAAGCTTTTCTAATTTAAGACATAAAGAAAATATGCTACCACTTCCTTCCCATGTTTAAGGCTAATAATTTTGGAAGGCCGTGTAATTAGCGCATTCTAAAATATAGTCTGGGATGGCTCTGTGTTTTATATGGTTGGGAACAAAATATTGAGCCATTGTGTTTCTGGTGATAGCTGCTGTTTAGGCCACTTTAGAAGAGACAAAACAGCTAGTCTCTGTCATCAAATCAAGGTAATTCCTGTGGGTTTTTTGACAGCCTAAACTGTTAAAAGCTTCTAAATTCTCTGATAGCCAAGCTAACCAGGAGCTGTGCTTTACAGCTTAAGAAGGATGTTGACAGTACTAAACATACGACCAGAACTTGATGATGAAAACTAGAAATTATGGGTTGGAGGCTGGGGGGTTGGTTGGTTTGGATGGGCAAGGAGTAGAGGCTGTGGATGTTTTATCTACTTGGCTTCTACCCTGTCTGATTTCTGCTTTCGGTCCTGTCACCTGACTGTGTTCAGTAGTGCCTTACAGGCTGCTTGTGGCTGATTATGTACACAGCTAATCCCTTACAAAGTAAACTGAAGCCACCATACTTTCATGTCAGCTCACGGACCTCAAAAAAAGCAAGAATTAGTCTGTGTGAAATACAGCTCCAAAGAGATTATCGTTAGGGAATAAAAAAAGTGCAGAGAAGGGTATTTCAGTCAGTTCAGCTCAGGGTGACTGTAATGAATTGGATACTGACTATAACGTGTGACTTCTAAAATGTTTCTTAATCTTTCCCATACAGGACAGAGACCCTGCACAGAAGCCAACAGAGGTAATGTGTGTGTACTCTATGTGAACACAGAGAAATGTGGACAGCAAGTAGGTGGTGAAAGGCTCATACTTGCGAAATTGCAGCATGCAGTTCCAAAGGGAGAATAGCAAACCTGCAAACAAGATAGCAAGGAGGATATGATGATTGCCACAACCGCTTTGTATCTCACACATTCTTGCCCTCTCACACGTGGATTATCTTTCAGTCTGGTAGAGCATAAGGTTGCCATCTAAGCTTATGTTTCCCCCACATAATTCTACCACTCGATAATTAGCAAAGCTAACCATTAACTATTACACTGACTATAATTACCTTTGGTGTCTCTAAAAACCCTTGGGTTTCCAAATTGTTTTCTGTAATAGCTGTGTTTTTAAAGAGACTGTCATTACAGAACAGTTACACCATGGTCTACCCTACTATGTCAGTAGTTTGCATGCAAGAGTTGCTGCCTGTAGGAAGATCTGAGTAGAGAGAACACCTATATCACATACTGCTTTTAGCCTGAATGTGGTATCCATTTAGCAAAAGCCAAAGGAATGTGTTTGGATCGTGAATGGGTTTGTTTCTGCCTTTTAAAGAAACAGTGAAACAGTGGAAAAGGTTAAAACTACTACTACAAATTGGTGAACTGATGTTTTGATTTTCTGTCCTGTCATTTACTCTTTGCTTGGTGCTTACTTTCTTCTCAACTTGGTCAATGGACATAATCAATTAATGTGTTCTGAAACTGCAGAGCAGTGACAAGATGAAAGGGGCTGTGTGGCACTTGGCAGAGAACTGATTTAGTGTGGACGTTTTGTCTCCCTCTTTGCTTCCCATTGCCCCTACAGCTACCGATGGGGGAGACAGAAATTCTGGAAAGCTGGAAAAGTTCAAAGCCTTCCAGGACTGTATTTTAAATTTTTCATACCTGTAAGCCTTACTTGCAGAAACTGAGAAACATCTTAAAGATAACATGTTATTCATAGAAGCTAGTGGTAGTAATCCTGGGTCCTGACCATATTCAAATGAAGATCTTGTCTGTGTTCTCCTTTATGGCTTTTGCCTTGCTTTCTTGTAATAACAAATGTGAAGGACTCTTCAGGTTATCTGTTAGCAGTCACTTTGTATCTTTCTCAAAAGGTCTTTTGCAGTTCCCTGATACTGACTGTTTCCCTACCTTAAGCAGGTTAAAATTCCAATGGAAGGTAATAATTTTGCAACCCTCCCTCCAAAATCTCCTTCTCATGGTGTCACAGGAGATGAGGATAGTTTTGGTACCCGTAAAGCCAGATCTTCGTTTGGACGAGGCTTTTTCAAGATAAAAAATAACAAGAGGACTGCAAGTGCCCCAAATCTGGGTAGGTATTGTGTACCTGCACTCAGGTTCTGTGCATTTTGAACAAAGGTCTTAATAACAGAGAACTAAAGGTTTGTTTTTCTGGGTGCTGTAACAATCCTAAGAAGCAGGAAAGCTAGCCTTGGTCTCACTTTGACTTGGTGGTACTGTTCTCAGTAGAATGATTGGAAAAAATGAAGCAACAGACAGAGAAAACGTCTCTGATGTAATGAAATTAGTTGATAATTCTCAACCTCTCAATCTCCCCCTGAGACTTTGTAATGGATTGCTGCGGTTCTGAAATGCTGGCTGTCTGGTAGTAGTTCACACATGAGATTTGTGGGTATTCTTTTTTTCATGGTCCCATCCTCAGTTTATCTTTCGTAAGATTTTCAGATGTACAGAGATGAGGCAGCTACATTCAGTCTTCCTCTTTATCTTATGTGTATTTAAGTAGTCTTGCAAAAGAGATTGTGACAACGAGAACAGCACTGACAAGTTATTCAAGCTCACTTTGAGTTCTAGACCTGTGATGGAAGGTTTTTTGTTTTGGTTTTGTCATTTGATGACATTTGCATGATGAAGAAATAATTTTTTTTTTTAATGCAGAAGTTGCTGTTACCAGCAGCTGAAATCCTACTTGCATTAGCTGCTCTGCTACAGTAGTGTTTACACTGTTCCAGTTCAAGCATCAAGTGAGTCTGTGCATCAGATCTACTGCCATTTATCTACATTTTTTTTGTTTTCTATTGCACAAAATGTAGGACTTCAGATCTATCTTTCAGGAGCATAGAAGGGGATAGCTTCTTCTGTCTTGAGCAGAAGAGTCTCCTGCTTTTACTTACCAATGACAATTCTAGATCATTTTTCAAAAGAAGTAACATGCTCACACATTTATTATGCATTGCACATAGTTTACCTGTGTCACATGGCATGGAAATTTACTAGCTTACTTGGAATTGATACACAGTCTATTCTGAGGGTTAGACTTTGCTTTGGTTTATTTTATGCCTGCTTTTGCGTAATCATCTGTTTCATCCTGAAATTAATTTGTCTAACAAGATGGAGTTCTTGTGGCTGTCATAAAGGACTGGAAGGTGGGCCATCTAGAGCATGGTTCTGTGGATTTGAATGAGTTACCTATGTTATCCAGATTTCTGTGTTTCCATCTGTAAAACTGTTGTCCAGATACTTGACACTCCACAGGAGCCTGTGTGAGTCACATAGTAGGTGACCTCCCTGCACTGAAGTGACTGAGGTGCTGTTTTACCCTCTCCACCAAGGATCTTTACTGCATTTCTTTTTCTGTGAGAGCGGGATTAGCAGTGAATTGGTAATCCTAATCTCTCTGTGAATTCAATGTTGTGTGTGGTGCATGTGTCTCTTGTACCTCCCTCCTTTTGTCTTGTATTTTGCTGATGTAAGTTTTGAAATGTGTTTTACCTTGTCCCTCTGCGTGTTCTCTCCCCTTGTGCTGCGTGTGGTTATGTGCGTTGTTTGGATATCTGAAGATCGCAGTCGAAGTGCAAGTGCACCTACTTTAGGTATAGTAATACTGCATGTCTGTCTGTACCTGCACTGCGTTGTGACTGCTGCTAACAGCTGGTTCTGGCCACAAACTTTTAAAGCAAAAGCTAGACGTAAGAGCTCTGCATCAAAACTTTTATGCATTGCCAAAAGGAGTTTCCACGTAACATCTGCACTCTGCTATAAGTCAGCTGTGCCATTTTTTGATAGCTGCTACTAATGAGAGATTGCAGGTTAATTTGCAGAGACCTTTGCCAAAGCTTTGAGCACAGAGTTACCTACATACCAAGGTAGCAACTGAGAATCAGCAACATATAAACACATGGGGCACCTTTGTGCTGGTGTCCCTCTTGGACACCTCTGTACGAACTTGAAGGGTGGCAAAGCAGGGTTAGAGTGTATTTACTTCTCAGGCATTCATTTAGGGGAGCTCTGAGGGGAAGGGTATGTAAGTTCTCTTCTGAGTAGTTATATTTATTATGTAGTAAATGAATGAGAAGTAATTGGAGCAGATTGGGTTAGAGCTGTTTATGTAGTAAAACCTGGTCTTGTGATGTGAGCATTCCCTGGGTGATTCTGGCAAGGGCAGGGAGGACCTGCAGGGTCTGACATTAGCAAGCGGAGCTGTGTCAGCTGGGGTGGCAGCACAGCCATCACGTGTCACCCTTGCTGACAAAGAGACATGAATGCTCTTGGCCCTCTTGGTTTCCCATACAGCCCCATAAATGTCATCTCCTCTTAGAGGTTGTGTCAGTGGAACAAGGTACAAGGAGCAAATGTTGCAATACCCGCAAATCTCTGCTTCTAATCTAGCCTTGTCCTGGTACTCTCTCTTCAGAATTATGTTTAAATGTGTTTTTTTCTAAGCTAGCACTTTTTCTTATCCTAGTAAATCAAAAATCACTAATGCAAAAGCCTGGTTTGACACTACTGCTGTCTCTCACTGGGAGAATTCTCATTTTCAGTAGTGGTCAAACCAAAGTACGAAGAAATCATCTTTTACGTGACCTTGTTGCTTCATTATGAGGTTTCACTTGTAAATCATTGAAGGAAAATGGGGCATGCTCAAATGTAGTCCTGCTGAAACATCTAAAATTTTGCTCAGCGGAAAGATAAGCTGAGACCACGTGTCCCAGCAGTATGTGGTCTAGCTTGATTCATGCAACTTTTCTCCTGGAAGTCTGACAGTCCATGTCAAAAACAAATGATGGTCATCTAATTATGCACCCATGTGAAAATACGGTAAAAGTGGCTGTAGGCCTGACTGTCAGCCTGCTGTAGGCTGCCTTGTCACAGCTGCTTCATCTGAGCAGGCTCATGCTGTCACTGTTCCTCAGCAAGCAAGTGGCTTAAGCTCCACATGGTGACTTTATTCAGCTATCTAGCACTTTGCTGCCACATCTTTGCTTATGTAGCCTAATAGATACTGCAATTTTGTGTAGTTTTCTTTTTAAGTGGTCTTTAAGTAGTTTTGTTGTTAGCTTAGCTTTTACTAAACAGTCTTGTAACAACTTCACTTGTGAGGTTTGTTGTCAAAGAAAACAACAGCTATAGATCAAACTTCTCACGTTAATCAGAGTGCTCTGTGCTTCTCTGCAAAGAGAAGAAAATCCAGTTCAAACAGAGGCTAGACTTTATGGTATTTCTCTACAGAGAAACAAAATGCACCAGAACTTGCATGGGGGAAGCACTCTTTCCACCAATGAGGTGAAAGGACCCTCCCACTCCTGGGGTGTAGGAGGATTTGTTTGTTGCTGGAATCTTCTGAGTAGGGATCTTAGGAGATACTGCAGATCTTTAGGAAAGATGCTCACAGGGTAATTTATTTTTTTGTGTGTGCTCTGGGGACTCCTCCTATGGCACTGATTTGTTCCTGGGCTTCTGTGAAAGCACGCTTCCTGAGAAAGAGTGTACTTGGGATTTAATTCATTGATTAATTCACCAAATGTTTGTTGCCTACTCAGCCAGCAAGGATATTGCCTTGGAGAGTAAGGCCCATGAATGAGGAACACATTTTGTTTCTCCTGGATTTTTCCCATCTTCTTTGCCCCATTTTCTCAACAAGGGAGCTCAATAATTTTAGAAAGAGTTGTTCCAGAGTTCAGGAGTGTGTCTGTACAGTGTTGTGGAAGTAAGTCTTGATGGAGCTTTGTTTTCTAATAGCTGAAACAGAAAAAGGATCTGCAGATCACTTGGATCTGGCTGGCTTGCCCCCTCGACCAAAAGAAACAGATAGTTTACAGATGACTCCACCTTCTCCAGATTCCAATAAAAAGGTCAGAGGAATCAAGAAGTTTTTTGGAAAGTAAGTAAAAGATACCAAATGACTGTTCTGCAGAGCTGGAATTTGCATAGGGTTTTGCAAGGGTTCCACCTGAGCACGGGGGCTGCCCGAGCTGATGCCTTTGGGAGGAAGAAGCTGGTGGGCTTAGAAGGGACACTGCTCTGTCTTCCATCTTCTTGTATGCATTTTCTCTCAAATCTCTCAAATCTCAGCTTCTCATCTTCCCTTTTTCCCTCTCCAACCTGTCGCTCTGTGGTCTGTTCAAGGCAGGCTGTGGGCACGATTGGTGAGACCATCACAAGAGCAGGAGCCAGCATGGCATTTAAGGGTTTTTTGGGCTACTGATGGGTTGGTGTTGGGTGGAGGAAGGGCTACAAACCCCATGGAAAATCTTGTGTGTTGGTTGTGTTAGTAGAAGCATGCCTTTTCCTTGGTCAAATGTGAATATGCTTCCTTCGATTAATCTAGACTTAAAAGAAGTCAGTCTACCACCTTCAACCTAGATGACATGTCCGAGACGGAGTTCAAAAGAGGAGGGACAAGAGCAACTGCAGGGCCACGACTGGGCTGGTCTCGAGACCTGGGACAGTCTCACAAGTAAGATGAGTGGTGAAAAGTGTGCTGATGCTTGTCTTCCTGGCAGTTCCAGTAGAGCACAGGGTCAAAAGGAGAAGCACAAAGTCAAAAGGATACATTCCCTCTCCTGGCCAGCAGAAACAGGCAGATCAATGCTATTTCCTCCTTTGAGAGGTGTTCTTGGCAAGGTTGAGGCTGGTTGGGTGGTGGGTGCCCAGGGGTGGGATCCTGCTGCTCAGTGTAGTTTTTCATGCCTGTGACTTTGCAGGAGTGCACCTGTAAGGCTGCACAGAATGGAATATGAGCCCTCGTGTGGCCATGATAGATATTCCTCCAGTATGTTTCCTGCTGCATTTCTAGGGATTAAAGGCAAAAGTGAATATTACGTTTTTTCTTTAGAGTTTTAGCCATCCTAGGCAGCAAAGGTGATTGGGCCAGTAACATTAATAGATTATGTTTGTTGCAATGGTGACCAGTAGCAATTGCAAAGGAGATCAGTAGCAATTAGCACTTTGTGGTGCTTACAGTTCTGACGTAGAGACACACTATTCCAAGGCTCACCTAGCAGCTGATCATGTTGCACGTTTTCCCCTGGAGATTGCCCCAGCTCCCACCAAATACCCATGAATGAACAGCTCAGTTGTTTTATATTATTACTATTATTATTTAGCTCAGTTATTTTATATTACTATTATTATTTTAAGTATGAAAGCAGGAGATTGAGGCATGGGATTTATCAGTCTCTTTTTTTGTAAAATCTTCTGAAGTGAGCTGGACATGCCATTTGCCAGGTGGACAAAGGAGCAGGTTTGCAACTGGCTCCAGGACCAAGGACTAGGCTCTTATATAAGTAATGGCAGACAATGGATACTGTCGGGACAAACACTTCTTCAGGCTTCTCAGCAGGATTTGGAAAAGGTGAGAAGTACTAGAAACACTATATTTAATTGAACTTACAAAAAAAAATGTATTTCTATTCATGTAAATCATGTCTGCACTGTAAAGTACATCCAGTAAAAATAAAAATGTAAAAAAAAAAAAAAGTTTTGTTTTCTTTTTAAATATCATCTGCAACAGTGCAAAACCTGGTTCTTTGTAGGTGACGTTCAGTAGAAATGTAGTGTTCTGTAATGAAACTCAGAAGTTTGTGAATTAACTTCACTAGACATGGACACCTGAACTGGCTGTGCTGCTTTTTAAAAACATGCACACGAGTGCTTCATTATCGAACAGGTTCATTATCATTTATTTATGGCACAGTTATTTTATGCCTGTGTGAAAAAGGTGTAAAAAGCTGCTGCTTTGGTATGGATTTATTTTCTGCCCATTTTACACAGAGGCATACACCCTGTTACACAGAGGCATACACCCTGTTACACAGAGGATGACCATTTTCTTTGTCTTAAATTATGGAATCGTTTGTCTTGTTTCCTAAAACTAGAAGCAGAAAAAAGTTGGTTTAGTTTACACTTTGAATCCACAATGTTTGCTAATGTTTGAATTTTCAACTTTTAAGAATTACTACCCTCAGGAAATAGTAACCCTGGGGAAGGGGCGGGGGGGGGGTTGTTTCAATTAGACACTAAACTAATTCAAAGTTGTAGCTATACTACAACTGGAATACAAGACGTGTGATGTGATATAGTGGTTTGCAGTACTCAGAGATAACATTAACTAGTGAGTGCTAGCGAAAGTGTACATGGGATTAAATAAATCTTCGATGGCTGCACTTGTACCTCTAGACTGGGGAAGTTCGTGTGCATTTGGAAGCATTAATAAATTTCAGTAATTTCTGGGACCTTTATCTGCTTTTAACTAATTAACTCATTTAACCTTACCTGCCTAAGTGGGAGGGAAAGAAGTAATCACATCAAGTATTTTTCTGTTATTAACATATTAACATGTTATAAATTTTGTTTGTTTTAAGCTAGTATGATAATACTATGGCTGATATTTTCATATAGTTCTAAAGAACCTACATCCCTTAATCCAATTCAGTGAGCTAGCATTTCCATAGTTCCAAGCATGTGCTGAGATGGTGTTCGTATTTAGCAATGGGAAATATACCTGCCAAGTCACCATCAAGTGCTGTTACACTGTGACTTTCTGAAACCGTATTTAATTCTTATCGAGCAGAGGGAGAAATAAAATACAGTATTGTCACAAGCTTTGCTGCTTTCCTTACTTTCACAGGAGCTTGGGATAAAGCACCCATTGCATCGGAAGAAGCTTCAGCTTGCTCTGCAGGCGCTTGGGTCTGAAGAGGAAAACAATCATGGGAAACTGGATTACCACTGGGTTACCAGTAAGATTGCATGAAGCAGCAACTTTTTGTAGGGGTTCCTAATCATGGCTAATTTAAGGCTCAAAGAGTAATAATAACACTAACTGGTGTTACAGGCATGGTTGCTATTAATCAAGGAGAGCTTTGCCGCATTAATGCGGTTGTCTCTGTCTTAGGGTGGCTGGATGACATTGGCCTCCCCCAGTATAAGACCCAGTTCGATGAAGGAAAGGTGGATGGCCGAATGCTCCATTACATGAGTGTGGTGAGTAAATGTTTCTTCTTTTCCTGACATCTTTGCCATGTTCTTAGTTTTTCCTCACTTCAGAGCATGCTGGCATGCCTCCAGACAGCTCACTGAAGACCAGGTGAGGCTAGAGAGACCTGCTTTCAACCTGCCATCATTGTGACTGCATAGATATTAAATTCACTTAACATTTAAAACTCTTTCCCTCAGCCCTCCTGCAGGAGTGTGCACCAGCCAAATCTGTGGCTGGTTGGGCAGCTCTGGCAACTCAAACATCTGTTCTCAGATCCCTCTGGGGAGAGCAGGACCAGATAGACACCTTACAGGGTCTGGTGTCTGTGAGGAATCAGGTCATGGCAGTCTGGCTTGTAGCTTCCTAGAACAGAAAGTTGACACATCTGGAGGCCAGCAGACCATCTGCACATTACTCTGGGCCTTTGTTCAAAGTTCTAAAGAGAAACTTAGAAGTACTATGAGGTCACCATCTGCACATTTGAGTTTTGCCCCAGATGACAATATCTATTGAAAGGAAGCTAAAGTTGGAGCTTACACTTGCTCTTGCAGCATTGCAGAGGCTACACATATACTCATGTTGTGTACCAAAAGCACAGAGTTCATTCCAACACCTATGCATCTCATGAGGTGTCAGTATTTTCAAAGCTGTTGAACAGTTCAGAAATTGGGCCTGCAAATTTTCTGCATAACTACAGGGAGAAAGTTAAGAGGTGAGAGTGTCAGAGCACTGCTAATGCTAAAAAGGTATTCTGGAATGCCATATTTGCACACACTGTATCTCAGTGTTTAAAGGACTGCTTGAAACTGTAGTAGGTATCCTGTGTTAATGCTAATAGCTGCAACCTGTAGAAAACAGAAGCCCTGATAGTACAGCTCACCTCTAAGTATTTCCTATATTCTTTCTAGCTTTAAAGACACTATCTTAAAGTGAAAGAGCAAACAGTAAGCAAGAGCCCAGACTCATACATGAGTAATGGGCAATCTTGCACTTAATTGTCTGTGACGTTGTCTGATGTGCTCAGGCAGCATGTGTAATACACAAAAGTGTGCAGATTCTGTGGTTGCATTTCATGCAGCTGGGCTTTTGCTGTTCATGATGCTATTAATTAATAGAAGTAGGTGGAATTTTTTTCTTCTCTTCTGTGAGTAAACATTGAATCTACTTACACGTTCATGTGGATGCTTAGGGTAAGAAAACCCAAGCAATTTTCTTTGAAGAGAATTGCAGTTTTAAGAGACAGCTTGTTTGAAAACAGGATACATTTAATAGCATTTGTATAATGTATTTCAAAATGTACAGCACCAGTGTCAGCTACCCACTTTAGTGCTTTTCAGGTGAAGACAACCTAGCAGGTTTCAGTTGTCCAAAATGTCAGGTAAGATGACTTATAAGGCATTTGTTCTACTCTGGAGAAGTAAATGCAAACAGAGCATTGCCAGCATTATTCCCTTCTTTGTAACGAAGAAGTCAGTCGCAGTGGTGTTCTCTCATGAGTTGTGCTATGAACAAAGTAAAAGTTTTCATTTTATACCATGTTTGCATGTATTTTGTACAGCTCTAACATGAGAACAGCTACCTGACATGATTTTGCTGTCACGTGCTTTTCAGTCAGATACTCAAGTACTTGCTGCTTGCATAAGATGTTTTGGTGTTTGCTTCCTTTAGTTTTTGAGTTTGGACATTAATATAAAAGTAGGAGGCAGTTTCTATCTTCTGCTTGTTAAATCATGGAGATCTGATGCCAGCAGGTTCTGCTGAGGTTGATCTCGTGTTGGGAGACTTTATTGACTAGATGAGCATTAAATGTTGATAGGATACAGCATAGGTGGTAAAAGAAACTTATGTTATTCAACAGTCTTTTTTTCTCTTAAAGTAGAAAAGTAATAGGTGGACAGAGGAGGGAAATGCAGCAGGGGCTTTGCCTTTTAAATAGGTATTCTTCCTGTCAATTCCCTTTAATTTTAAATTGGTAGGAATGTTTTAGAGTAGAACCATCAAGTTTTTAGCAGATTGTGTAAATAATCAACTAAATACAGCTGTATGCAAAGTATGAAAAATACTTTTAAAAATCACACGAAGACTTACCCTGACTCAAACTAAAATAGCAAACTATGAAATAAACTCTAATTCATCATAAGATTAGCTGAAAACAATAAAATATTTGGGCAAGCGAAGAATCTAGTCATAGATTATTCTAACAAAATTATAAAATAGTCCAGTACTTGTAACATACATGTAATACTAAAACATTAAGCCAGGTTAACCCTGACATAAAGGTGCATAAATTAATTTGTAGGCCAACTTGTAACAAGAAAAGAATCAGACTTTGAGACAGTTAATGGCACAATAAGGATTAAATTATAATCAAAGAGCCTAACTTAGCAAGAATGCAGGTCTTGCAGCATGTGACCCCTGTTGCAGTGCAGGACAAGTTCTTTGTAGCCCTTCTCTGGTGCTGCAGTAGCTGGCTGGGAGTGAGTTGGGAAGTCTCTCCAGGCTGGTCATGTACTCTTTCATGAAAGTTTTTCATGTTTCTCTCTCATAAAAAATAATCTGATTATTTTGGTTTTTATATGATAAATTTCTGGGGCTAGACATTGGAGTGAAAACAGAGGTAGGCAAAGCGTGGCATCTTCTGCATTACATAGATCACAAATCCATCAGCAGGTCACACCAACAGCCTTTTCTAACCTGCAAACCTCATCTAAATTTTGTCTTCTTGGCTGTTTTCACCATGTGTGTCCTGTGAGTTAAGCCCTCTTGGTTGCCAAAAGACTCTCTTCCCTTTCTCAGTGATTTGAAGTAGCCCTGAATATAAGGAGAACAAAGGGTGTAATGGAGCCAGGGCAAAACTACTCCTGTCACAAAGGGGGAAGGAAACTTGCCTCTCCCAGCTCTTTATATCTAAAAGCTACCTATTCAGCCAAAGGCTGTGCCTGGTGGCCAGTGCAGAGAGAGGTATGCTGTGAGGCAGTGTCTCTGTTCTTTGGCATGGTAGAATTTCTCACACGTCTCAGGAGATGTGTGACTCTTTCTATGAAAGAGTGGTAGGAACCTAAATAGTTGGTCTGTGTGAGCTCTAAAATGAATTTATCTACAAGATTAATGTGTAAGTAAAAAAAAAAAAAAAAAAAAAAAAAAAAACCAACATTGGGAGGATCAAGCTTTTGGAGAAAGAACCATCTGTTTTTGTTAGTATCATGTGTTTCAGAGAGGAGTGTGCCTGTGTCTTTGTGTGCTCTTACCCTGCGATGTGTGAGAAGTGGCTCATCCCATGCTGAAAATGATGTGGTGTAAATTCACAGCCAGGCTGCCTTGCGGTGCCATGTCAGGGAGGCAAAGCTCCAGGCCATCTGGGAGCCTGATGTGCTCCCCTGGCATGTGCTGGGGTGCTGAGCAGGGAGCTGGCATTCCTGGCCAACCTGCACGCCTTTCCTCAAAGTGCAGGAGGTGCCTGTACAAGTGTGGTGGTTTTACCGTGCTGGGCAGCTGAACACCACAACCACTCTCTCACTCCCCCTCCTCAGATGAGGAGGGGAAGAAGTAAAGGAAAGAACAACTCACAGGTTGAGATAAGGATAATTTAATTAAAGGGAAAAATATATATATTAAGGAAATATTATTAATTAACAATTCAACTAAAGGGAAAAAGGGAAAAGGGAAAGGGAGAGGGAAAGGGAACAGCAAAACAAAACAAGTAAAGGCTATGTGGAAGTGCAGGGAAAGAAATTATTCTCTACTTCCCACAAATGAGCAATGCCTGACCACGTCCTTGAAGCAGGGCCTCAACGCATGTAGCTGGTGTTCGCGAGGAAGACAGACGTTTTCGCAACAAAAGCCTACCCCTCCCCTCTTCCTCCTTTTTCCGCCTTTTATTGCTGAGTGTGACATTATATGGTATGGAATATCTCTTTGGTTGGGTTAGGTCAGCTGCCCTGGTGATGTTTCTTTCTCACTTTTTGCCCACCCCCCAGGAGGGTTAGAGAAAGTCCCGATACTGTGCCAGCACTTCTCAGCAGCAGACAATATTAGTGTGATAACACTGCTGTTCTAGCTACAAGTGCAGAGCGTGGCACTGTATGGGCTGCTGCAGGGAAAGTTAACATCCCAGCCAGACCCGGTACACAAGGTAGGAGCTACAAGGTGATGGTAAGTCAAGGCGAGCCTCTCAGCAGCCTGCATGTGGTCACCCTTTCCCTGCCTTCTGCCTTACTGTGGCTTCCTGCTGTAAGCCACTGAACGGCTCCTTCCACCACTTATGACTTGCATTTCTGTAAGCATTCACAATTGTGGGAGGCCAACCTGACATAACCTCATATTTTTATTTCCTCTTTTTTAGTTTTAACCATACAGAATGCCTCAATCAGTTTTCACGGTAATTTATTGTTTTAAATTAAACTTCGAGCTGGATGTTTGTGATATTAAAACTTTGGTCAGGACTAAATGAAAATGCCGTCTGATTCTAATGCAGTGTGTTTAGAAAGCTGTCCTGTCTCTAGGATCGTGGAGGAGGCATCATCTCACCCTCTCCCATCATCATCACTCCAGATTTCTTGTACTAAGCTCCATACTATATGTGAAGAACATCACGCAGGAGCTAGTATGGAGCAACACAGGAAAATTTTCTTCTGGAACAGATGGTTTGACATCCTGTGTCTCATTTATTAAAATTTTATCCCAGAATGTGTCAGATGTGACATTTTAAGCCAGAGTCCAAAGCAGTCTCCTACTTTTGGATGTTAGTTCCTCTAATAAGTGCATTTGTGTTTACTAACTCCCCCTTCCTCTTCAACAGGATGACTTGCTGTCCTTGAAGGTTGTCAGTGTTCTCCACCACCTCAGCATCAAAAGGGCCATCCAAGTTCTGAGAATAAATAACTTCGAGCCTAACTGTCTGCGCAGGAGGCCATCTGATGAGGTACTGCTTGAAGATGGAACTGTGAAGAAGAATCCTCTAGTTTTTTTCTGGGTGTTTGTGATTATTCCTTCTTTGCCCTCTCCTCCTTTATTGGCTGTCTTCTATTTCATTTTGTTTCATTTTTTGTTTCCTCTTTCTTATTTTGTTCCCAAGTTTCATGCCCTGCTGTAATTACCTGGAACACCACTTTTCTTTCTTCCGCAGGCCATTGCCCCAGAGTCATATCTCTTTGCCAAATTTCCCCTTCCTCTTCCTAGTTGGCAACTGGCTCTTTTGCCTTTGATATGCTATCAGTAACGCAAGTCATCGTGAACTTAGTGCACAGTTACTGTGAGGCTTACTTAATTATGAAGTCTGTCTGTGTCAGAATTTCCTCTGTAAAAGAAATTTGGTACTCTTACCAGATGGGAAACTGCTATCAGTTTGTTTTGGAAGCAGTGTACATTGACTAGGGCAATGGATGATGAACCAACCCAGAGTCTTTGGTTTAGATACATGATGCATATCTGCACCATGTGGAGATAGCTAGTTTTCAGCTCCACTGGTGGAAATTGCAACTATTCCTAGTACACAGCAAGATATTCAAACTGCATGGAGTATGATATAGACCTGCCCACTCAACTCATAGACACAGCTCATGTTATTTGGCATAACTTCCTACAAACAGGGCAAGAAAGGTGATTGCTTCCCAGTAGGATAAACACAAGCTAAGCTGCTGTGATCAGTTCTAGGCTTAGATCATTAGAAAGATAAAACATTTCATGTGAATGAACCACACTTAAAACTGACTGATTTCAAACCATACTGCATTGTTGGAAGGCTTTAGACTCTTCTTGTTATGACTAGAAAAGCATCAGAAAGGTAGCTTCCTATCAATGTCACCTAGAGTTGTCATTATCTTTACTCTGAGTTGAAACAGCAGCTTAAGAAACTCAGGAGAGCTCAGCATACTGTGAACCCTTTGCAGTACAGAGGTAAAATATTTCTGATGAAATTTCAGTTTATATCTGCTCTGAAATCTTGCAGTACTTGGGGAATGCATGAGGTTTGGTCCAGACCCATCTCTGCTTTGACATTGCTGCAAGACAGTACTCCAAAAAGAATGGAAGCTTTTTCTCAAGTGCAAGGTGGGCTTGTGTGCATTAAAGACAGGATAGGTTTATTTCAGTAAAGGTTAGGCTGCGACAGCTGTTTTGGGAAGTTTCATTAACTGCCCGTTTCTCCTGTTCACAGAGTAACATCACACCTTCTGAGGTCACCCAGTGGACCAATCATCGTGTGATGGAGTGGTTACGCTCTGTTGATCTGGCAGAGTATGCACCTAATCTGCGGGGGAGTGGTGTGCATGGGGGACTGATGGTAAGGTTTTAGGCAGGCTTACTCTGTTTTAGTAAAAAATAAAAATAAATAAATAAAAAAAAATACAGCTGAGAATTGCTAGAGCAAAGTTCTGATATCTTTGCTGCAGCCACACTTATTTTTTTCTTCTGTTTCTGGTTAATAAGTTACTGTCAAAATTCATTACCTTATAGTTTAAAAAACATGAATGTCTTGGGCAAAATCAGTTTGGAAAGCAATGAGTTTGTTTACCCGTATCCCCTTCACAATTTGATGGTGTTCTCCACTTCCATCTTCCTTTCTAGACCTGAGTATGTTTTTCTTTTTTTTTTTTTTTTTTGGGGGGGGGGGCGGCGGGCCTGATTCTTTCATAAAATCTGTAATTTCAGTGTCAAATCAGCATTGCTTTTAGTTGCTCTAGCATGAGATGCTCCAGGCTACAGACTTATACTTGTAGAAGTTTGTTGTGGTCGAGAGGTATATCCTTTCTCCAGACATCTTATGTCTGATTATTTTCCATCATTCCTTTGACTGCATTTTCCAGCATTGAAGAGGATGGTGTGAGTAAATGTTTTGTGATAACTTTACCCATCACATGAGCTAAGGGTGAATTTATGTATTCTTTTCTTCTTACCTGCCAGTTTATTTCAATATAGCTCAAGAAAGCAAATCTGGAGGTAGCATTTTATGAACCCTTTAATTAGTTATCTCTCTGCTTCCTCTTTGTTGTATATTTTCTCTAAAATAAAAACAAAACTCGAAGCAACCTTAGGAGGTGACTAAGACAGGTGTGCCTCTTGATGTCCTTGAGACCTCATCAGACAGTATTGGCTTCAGCTGTATTCTCTGTGATTTGGTTAAAAGGTTTTGGAGCCACGTTTCAATGTAGAAACTATGGCACAATTGCTGAACATCCCACCAAACAAGACACTGCTGCGACGGCACTTGGCAACTCATTTCAACCTCCTCATTGGGCAGGATGCCCAGCAGAAGAAACGTGAAGCCATGGAGGCCCCAGACTATGTCCTCTTAACAGCAACTGCCAAAGTAAAGGTAGGCCACTTGCTCTGGGTTCCACGTATGAACTTCCAGGCAGACATTTAGATATCCAGTTTTACCTGTTCTTGGAATACAGTTCAGTAAGGTCTGAGAAAAGGGACTGGCTGCTAATGAAAAAAAACACACATTAAAATAGGACTCAGCAGTTCTGGGTTTGACTCTTGTGTCTACTGTGAGCACACCACATCTCAGCTCCTCATACATACAGACAAGAGGTAGCACTCTTGCGGGTTGTCCTTCTTTATATACTATCAGATGTTTGGGATGTAGACTCTCTCTTACTGTTCATATGCTCTTGGTTTTATGTGATGGCATTCTTCTGTCATTTGGGATTCCTTAAATGTTGCTTTCCTTTCAATGTTAGAATGAAGGAACACATCTTGTCCTTTTGGATGCAGTTATCAGGAAATGCAGCTATTCATAAAGTTGTTGTTAGGAGAACAGTGGGGTCTTAACTCTTCATCATCTGCTTATGTTGTTTGAAACACCAAATGCAGAGAGATCTGTTAATTCTTTGCTTACTCTAACTTGTGAATTTTCTCTTCACTTGTAAGCCAAAGAAACTTGCCTTCAGCAATTTTGGAAGCCTGAGGAAGAAGAAGCAAGATGATGTGGAAGAGTATGTGTGTCCTATGGAACTGGGGAGGGCTTCTGGAAGCGGGTCAAAGAAGGGTTTTAAGCCTGGCCTGGATATCCGAGTGTATGATGATGATGACTTGGACAGACTGGAGCAGGTAAAACAGTTTAAAATCCTTGACACTGCTATCAGGTTTGGTGGAAAACCTCCTTTTGGTGAAACCTTTCCTTTACTTTGGCCTGAGAAGGTCCTCACTTCTTACAGAAACGCAGCACCACTAACCAACATACCAAACATGCCTCTTGGCACAGGAAGATACAAGGTGTGAATGCCTGTAAGACCCTCTCTTGCATAGCTTGTGGCCCTGATGGTCCACACTCTTCCCTTGCTCTGACCAAGTTGGGTGTAATCAAGCATTTACATTGTCTACTGTACTTAAATGCCATTCTGTTGTGGCATACAGTGGATTTATTATTCATTCATTATTCATTATCTGTTTTTTGCAGATGGAAGATTCAGAAGGGACAGTGAGGCAAATAGGAGCGTTTTCTGAAGGCATCAACAACTTGACAGTAAGGCGTAAAACTGGTGTCTAGAATAAGGATCCTTTTTCTGTAAAATGGACCTAAGACCTTTGCCAGTCTCTAGTATTAAATAGCAGTGCTGAGTTATTTCCAAACATACTTAAGTGCAAATTTTCGTAACTATTAGCATCTCTGTCAAACAGCTTAGTTTTGTATTTTTGGGGGCAATTGCTTTGTTAGATATCGATACTTCTAGTGAGAGATGGTGTTTGGATGGGGTGAAACACCTCAGGCTCTGAGAACTAAAGTATGTAAAATACTGTGCAAATGACAGATACAGTGAAGCCTCATCAGAAACAGGAGTCCGTCCAGCCACAGTCTGCATTTCCCGAGCCATTTGTGCCAGCAGAAATGGGGCTGTGCCATGGGCTAAAAAACAAAACAAAACAAAAACCTCTATTCCTCATGGTTTGTTTTGTATTTTAGTTATTTTTCAGCTGGCTCCATCCCCTGAACCAGGGGACCCCTGCAAATCAATGAGGGTGGGTCTGGAGGAGAAGTGTGATGCGATGCCTTGCCTGTTATTGTTGTTTGCTGCCAGACATGAGACTGGACTGTCCTCAGTGCTTGATATTAGTTGGGAGGGCCTGAACCTTGACTCTTCCCTCATTTCCTTTCTAGCACATGTTAAAGGAAGATGAAATGTTTAAAGACTTTGCAACTCGCTCTCCTAGCACCAGTATAACGGATGAGGATTCCAACGTGTGACAGTAACCACTAGGCACTGATGAACGCTCAGCTCACTTTCCTATGTGCAAGAAACATCATTACCATGATGGGCAGCAAATCACGTACATTACATTGCTCTTGCTTCTGTTTGTTAGAAGTAATACTGGGAGGTGGTGAATTTTAAAAAAAAAAAAAAAAAAAAAAAAAAAAAAAAAAAAAGGTGCCTACTCTAAAGTTGCCATAAGAAACACCCAGACACTGGTGAATGGTAATTGTTTTTACTATATTTAATGTACAAACTGGTGGTATGTTTCAGAGTGTTGCATTTAAATTTACATGGTATCACAGTGCTCCTTTTGCTTATTCTTGTCCTGAGATAATCCTTTATACTGTTTCAGAATTGAAACAGAATTGAACAGAATTCAGTATTGTGTCCGTAGATGTTGATCAGCTTTCTCTAGGTTTTCAGTTGAAACAAGATGTGCTTGCTATCTGTTTCAAAGGCATTTGTCCAGCACAAATACTAGTTCTTCCCTTCCCGTGATAACCAGTGTTCCAAACAGTTTTAGTCATCTGTGCCCTCCCTGGTTCCTCTTAATAGTTGCTTTTATTTTTATACTGTTTTATTTAAAAAAAAAAAAAAAAAGAATATATGAAGTACATGTTAAAGCAGAAATTTAAATTTTGTGAAATAGAGTGATTGAAAGCTTGAGGTGTGTGGGAAGGGGAGAGGTTTGTAAAAGATTATCCCAGTTTGCATACCAGCTGGTTACTGGAAAAGGCAGGCTGACCTTTGGAACTGTTTGCTTTTTTTTTGCTTTTTACTAAGTGTACAGTATAATGATCTTCTGTTTGGGATGAAACAATTAAAAAGCATGTTTCTATTGGCAGTGACTCTTATGGAAACTGCAAATTTAAAAATGTATTCTTCCATGTTCCTAGCAGCAGTACTTACAGCATTCAAGAAAGTTATTAATGTTTCTGTGACTTAAAAATACTCTGGAGAGTTTTCCTTCAAGTTGAGAGTACTCCCGGCATACAGAAGGGATATTTCTGTGCTGTAACTAACATAAAAATGGTGTAGTTGCAAAATAAAATAAAATAAAATAAAATATAGAGAGAGAAATGTATAGGAAATATATTATTTCATAATATTAAAGCCAAGATAGGAATTTCCCTCAAAAATACAGATATCAAACGTGTATCATTTTATCTTCTTGAAATATAACTCTTTTGCCTTGGAGATCATCAGATTTTAATAAGTTTAACTATCTAGTAGACTTTTTTTGTCAGAATTTTTCTGTATTGCAAGATGTCCTAGCCAAAAGCCAAAAAAGTAACTGTTTATTACAAGTGGTTGTTTGTATGGTCTTGAATATTGCATGTATTTTAGCACAATGGCATGAAACTGCTTTGCTTTGTAAAGGAAAAAAAATCCAGTTAGAATTGCTCCTTGCAGTGCCATTTGGCTTTTTACGAGAGTTGTGTCACTTCCAGCAAGGGTAGTGGTGAAACCATTTCTGACATACTGCTTGTGTGGTATAATGGATTTTAGATTTCAGCTGATTTTGTGGGTATTTCTGAAACACCATTACAAAAGTTAGGAAGGGAAGGAAGGTTCTTCAAGAGGTTTCCACTGAGCTCCTGTCAGATGCAGTCTAGACTGGAGGCATATTCTAGCACTATACTATTGTTACCTTATAAGCTATTACAAGTCTTTTTTAAGGATGTGCAGTGAAGGCTATTTAAGTGCAAAGATGAAAAATTCAATGCGGACCAGTTGTGTTGTATATGATACCAAGTGCTCCCATTCTCTCTTTAGTAACTGGAACCAGGCAAACAATCCATAATTATTCATATTCAGTTTGTGCAGACTACAATGCTGGTGCTTTATTCAAAATTCCTGACGAAGTAACATCCACAAATAATTTGCTGTCTGTTGTTTTTTCCTCTGCTGTCTTGGGGGTGTTTGAGCTATTTTAATTAGGCAGAAATACTACATTCTGTAATGCCTGCTTCCAGCTTTCAGGTGCAAATACTAAGATGTGGATTTAGGGCTTGCTTTCTGTGAATAATTTGCAATATGGTTGTTATTTACATGTAGGTTGGGCTCAAGACCCTGCTCTTTCCAGTAGAGAAGCACTGGGAAGACATGGCACAGGCTTATGAGCAACAGTATTCCTCTAGATTCACTCTTTTAGTAGGCGCTGACTAGTGGACCTAAGGGCTGGATATTCACAGGAAAAAAAAAGGGGCTAGTGACACAATAATATGTGCTGAAACAGGTATAAGCAAATACTCTCAAATTTATTTTCAGTCCAGTGCTATTAGCAAACATCTTGGCAGCAGCAGATGATCATTTGTTTTTAAGTCCAGTGTAAATAAAATTCTGCTCCAAACAACCCATTTCAGCATCTACTGGCTGGAAAATTGGTTGTCCCTTCAAAGCTGCCTATCATCTGAATCGTGATTATTTTATAGGGGTTTAATATGAAAGCAAGGGATGACGTCAGGAAGTTTATGCGTACATGTGCACAAAATTGATACCGATGTGGTATTTTAATTTGTGCATTTTTGAAGAGGGCAACATTACTACTTTGTATTGCCATGTAAGATCCAATAAAATCTGTGGAAAATGCCAAGTGTTTGTGTCTGTTTTAAATACGTATCCCTATTTTTTAAAAAATTTCCTAGGAAGCTGTTTTGTTCTACTTAAAATATGAGGGAGAAAGGGCAAACAAAATCATAGTATTTGTGGATTCGTTCATCTGTTGATAGTGCTTGCAGAAAGTCAGATAACAGCAAAGAAATAAACTGTCCTAGGTCTTTTTATACTGATTTCTGAGATCCAGGTTTTAATAACTTGGGTTATTTGGTACAATGTGATGAGAAAGCATCTCTGTTGATTGTCATGTGGTGCAAAAGCACCAGCTCTGGCCATCCCTGCTGCAGAGAACAAGCATCTCTCCAGTCCCAGGTGTTGTCCCCCTGCGCGTGCATTCACAGCCCTCAGCAGGCATAGGAGCTCCAGTTGTTTTCCCCAGACCACAGTGTGCTGCTGGGATGCAGGTACAAATGTCAATAAATGCTTTGCCTGGTGTGGCCCAGATAACAGCAGAAAATGGAGAACCCCTCCCTGTCTGTTGACTGTCATTTCTATGGTTTTGTTTGACAGATCAACATTTCTGTGTTAACAATGAGGATAAACACTTTGAAATCTAGAGCACAATATGCATTTGTTGTTACAGTGACGTGGAAAAATAGAAGATGCATACTCTTTGAGAGCTTTATGCTTCCCTTGAGTGTTTTGACATTTTATTTTGCAGCAAGAGCTTTTCCTGCTGAGTCCTTTTATCTTCTTCCTCCCAGCTGAGGATAGCACTCTGTGAGGCAGCTGTGAAAATGAAAGCAAAACCTGAGTTGCCAGTAGATTTGGAGCAGAGGTTAGCAAGGAGAGTGTGTTAGGTGCTGGGGAATCCCTCTGTAAAAAGGAAGGGAAATCAAGGTTTAGGGTCAGAGATAACAGGAAAAGCAGTAGTGAACACCTACTGATGGCTGTAAGTTACGAAGGAATGGAGACGGGCCCATGACACATATGAAGACCCTGGAAGAGAAGAAATGTAATACCTAGGACATGATCTGTTTCTTGGAGAGAGGGACATGAGGGCAGTGTGACTGACCAGCCCTGCTACTGAGATGGTGTTTCACTTGCGGGGGTGGCAGTAGCGCAAGAACATCTGTGGGAAGGAGGAGAGAGATCACATGAAGGAAGTTTTAAGCAATTAGAGAAAAGGCAGAGAGAGATTCTCATTGATTTTTTTTTTCATTTGTTGAGAATGAAGAGGAATAAGAGCAGTGCTCAGTAGGACAGTGTTTTATGAGAATATTGGTGAGCTTCTGGGCCAATGAGGAGACTGTGACAGTGCATTTGTTGGTAGCAGCAGCTTCTGGAGCTGAACGGGGCTGGTGCCTGCTGCAGTGGTAACATACATTCCAGCTTTTACAATTAGGGAGATTGGATTTTGTAAGGTTAGGAAGCTTATTTATTTGTATCTGTAGCTGTGCATTGACTGTCCGAGTGTCCCTGAGATAATCTAGCAGCAACAGCGCAAACTTCTTAGTTGAGCCAAAAGTTCAACTGAGTCCATGTGCATTGTCATAGCATAGTTAATGCCACTGACAGTAACAGCAGTTAATATTGGGATACAGGCAAACATCCCATCAGAACAGACCACGACATCATTTCATGCATCCTGTAGAAGTTTTCAGGTTTGGATACATACTTATCTCTGGGTGATTAAAGAAACAGCTTGATTCATCTCTAGGAAACACCCAGTGCCAATAAAGAGGCTTCTTTCTAATAGTCCTAGAAATGAGATCGAATGAGATAAGATCAGACTGGAACAAGAGAGGATTGGTGAAGGAAATGGTGCCAGAATGAACAATAAGGAAAACAGGTGAATTCAGTAGGTGTGGAAGTTACAGGGCCTGCTGGGCTGGTCCCTGCTCAGTGAGCTGTGGAGGAATGCACCCAGGAGAAACCTTTCATGCCCTCCAGGACCACAGCTTTCCAGCATAGCCTACTGGCATGACTTTAGAAGGCGACAGCTACCCATTATGTGTACTTAGTAGGTCTGACGGTGCCCAGTGACTACAGAGCCTTCGCTGAAGAAGGAAGGGACTTCCCTGAGGCTGTCTGCATGTGGAAATGACCTTCTGCACAGAAAATGGGTCGGAAAATATCACATGAAGACAACCAGAACAAGGCCGAAACTCTTGTTATCTGTGAAGTCTTCAGCCAAGGTGTGGTCTATGCATCCCAAAGGCTGAAGGACTACCTTGGGTTCATAGATCCTCAGAGCAAATTCCAGCCAGCCACAAACACTCTGAATGCAGTCTTTCTGATCAACTTCAGCAGCTTCTGTGTAGAAAAGGGAGTGGAGGAACGTATCACAATCGGCAAAATGACTGAGCAGCAATCCTCATTGTTTGGTGTGGACTGGATCTGGACTCTGTTGGGAATTGACAAGCAAATCAAACTTCAGATTGCCATGCAGGCTCTGCAGCTGGCCGAGCTTTTCCATAGTGAAAGCAGCCCTACTGAGGCGCTGGATAACTGCAGCTGGGAGACGGGTGCTGGCAGATGAGCATTTCCAAAACAGGAGCAGGTTTGAGAAGCCGGCAGAGTTCTTCCACCTGGTGCGACGGGACTGCCTGGGCTTGTTCATCGTGTTTGGTGTGCCAGGGAAGCCCAAGGACATCCGTGGAGTCATGCTAGACTGCATTGCCAAGGAGAAGCAAAAAGGCCACCTGTTGGGCAGGAATGCTCTAAGGCAATTTGTCATGAGTACTGACAGCTTCCTGCCCACAGAAGAGATGTTAGAAAACGGCCTCAGCGCAAGAAATAGACTGAAGGAGGTGGGAAATGTGTACATGAACTTTCTGTAAACCTTGTGTTAACAGCAGCAGCTCTGCATGCCTGAAGCAAAGGCTGTGTGGGCTGAGCTCGCCTTTTTCCCATCTTGCATGCTATTCCTCCACCCCCTTATTTCCCACTTTCCCCCTCCACCCAGAACATTCCTGTAGATCCTGCAGTAGCCAAAGCTGATTCAGTCTCTCCAGGTTTTAAAACAACAGGACCTACCTGCCAGAAAATGTGTTTATAGAAGGATCATAATTTTGCAAGAAAATTTCATTCGCCAACTGTCAAGTATTGGCTGAGGCTGATAAAAGCTTTATTGCCTGGAGCCTTGGGAGGTCTTATTAGACTTGACTCAGCCTTTGTGCACTGTGTCTATAGAAAAGGCAGACTGTTTTTAAACTGGAGGATGAGTCTGTAATAAGGAAAATGTGTTGTTACTAGTTGTAGAAGTTGCAGTGAGTGTGGAGGACAACACAAGGACTTCAAAACACAGTTTTGGAGGAGTGGAGATGGTTCTCAGGAGGAGGAAAAGCCCTTCCCCAGGCTAGAAATGGGCTATATGAAGAATCTATTAATCACCTGCCTGTTGGAAGTAAATCAGTGACAGGCTATGGATTCAGGGACAGGAGAGCCTCAGTGCTGTGAGCCACTCTGAAACACCTGGGCAGGGTTGGTCCCAGCTGCAAATCCTGTTCTTGCTAAGTAGCTGTGTCAGGTCAAGATGTGGCAAAAGGCAGTGGCAATTTTTAAAGAAAATGTGGGAAAATTAACAAATGGGAGACAAAGATCCAGCACTGGGGTTGCTGATGGGAGTCTTCGTCTCTCAAAGCTGCAGAGGTTAGCTCCTGACCACTCATGGCAGCAAGCAGCAGTCTGGAAGGGGCAGAAGTATTTTGCTTTGTCTTTGTTTTTGGTATCTTAGCAGCTAATTGTATTTATGTACTGATTTATTCCATTTTCCTCAGGTTTTACTTGACAGCACTTTGGGTTGCAGCTGTAGTGACTGTCTTTCAGCCACTGTTAACCAGTGAAAGGAAGAACTCATCAAGTTTCAAACTTGCAAATCCACCGTGTTTATAGGCCACTGTGGCACTGTAGTGACCAACTTTTGTATATGTGAGTAGTTTTGTAAGCATCACCCTTCTCTGCATGTGGCTTTCCTTATAATTTAACAGAATAAAAATAATTTCAACAGTCTTATTTTTTACTATTTGATGTTTGAGTTTTAAGATGGGGAAGCTGCGACCTCTGAGAAATAAAGGCTCTTATTTACACAGACATATAAAAATAGCATAAAGAAGCTTTGGCATCAGTGTCAGAAGCTTTCAATGAAGTAAGTTTGAACTGAGGCTGAAAAGTGAAGTGAACCAAAACCAAACACACAGACATCAGTGAATTTTTTGCCATGTCACAAAGGTAAGTGGGCCAGGGAAAGGAGGCTTTTTATTTTTAAACTAGTTCATTGAAATACAGTTGCTTTTTATAGAGCTGGCTGCATTGTAGTTTTTGTGCATAACAGGGGTTTGATAAGACAGAGGGGATAATTCTAGTATTTTATTATTTTTTTTTAACAAAGAAAATGTGCATAGTTACAGGCCTGTGCAGCAACAGCAATGTGTAGGACCATTCACAGGATGGTTTTTGTTTTTGTGTGATTGAATTAACAGCATGAGCAGTACTGCAGCTGGATTGATTGTTTTATAAAAGGCCAGCAGAAAAGCTTTATTTTAGCTTTAAATTGTTATCTTACAGCTTTTGGTTTTTAGGGCATTGTCTTGTAAGCAAATCAGTTCCATAGGAATGCTGTCTCTGCAAATGTTGTGTTTTCTTCCTTTGGATGTTTTGCAAACCTTTTTGGAATTGGAAAAGGAAAATAAATCCAAATGACTTGCATGTATAGATTTTGATTTGATATAGATTTTGATATAGATACAGATTTTGAACTATGAAAATTAGACACGGGGGCAGTTGACCATTTAATTTGACTCCTCCAGAGGTGGAGCTTCTTACGCTGCCGTGGTGCTTATTCTGGCATCCAGGTTACAATTTCCCAGGGTGTGCCACAGCCTTCACCTGGCTGCCTCATGGATTTCAGCTCATGAGCCTGGCCCCTCGGCAACGGTGGGAATTTGCCAAGAATCTGTGCTGTGGATAATAAAGGTGAGGACAAACAACAGAGTATTTAATGATGTAAATTTGGCTTTGTTCATTTATTTGGCCAGACTGAACTGGTGACTCAGTCATAGAACAGGCTTTTCTAACAGAGTGTACATTTTTACTGGGCAAGTTGTTGACCTCAGTCTAATCCAAAGGTAATTAGGTAATTTGTGTGTTTTTTGTTTTTTTTAATGGTAAGTAGAAGCAAAGTTTAGGGGAGTTAGTTGGTTTGTTTGTTTTTCACTTTGCCGTCATTTTCCCATGTATAGCTTGGTTAATGCATGAAACTTGTGAGGATGAGCTCACAAAAGCATAGATCAGAGGCTTCTGCCAAAATGGGAAACATGCAGCACCTGCTGCTGTTGGCCAGTTAGTTTCACCAGTTAGTTCTTCAGATAACAAAGCATCAGAAAACCTTACCCCACCCCTTCTTAATTTAAGAAACTTTAAATTAAGAAAGCTGACTAGCATTTCTCTGTCAAATTATGCAGACTATTTATGCAGACAAATACTTGTCTTTTTTCCAGCTGAATCACGTACCAGCACTGTTGTGTTGGAATAGTCTGCTTTTGTTACGAAGCCACATCATGTGTGCCCTCACATACACAGCAGCGTTGCATAGGTGTCTGTAACTGTACCGCCACTGTGTACAACTGCAGTATGTGCAACACCACTGCAGTTGCTGGGTAGGGAGCAGGACCCTACTTGCAAATTTCCAGCTGTTTCATAGTTGTCCACGAAATGTGAAAACATTCTTTTTACCTCCCATCACAAGCCTCTGACTCCCTGCTGTAGTGATGTTTCTCTGCTGCTGTGAGGACTTGTTTCTGCAGTCAGCAAGAGCCTCTCAGCCTGTAGGCAGGGGGGCAGGTATCTCCTCTCTTCACAGGGCCTGGCTGCAGCTGCCCCTCAGTTTCAGCACCCCAAGCCCTTTTTCAGCTACTTATGCCTCTCCCAAGAGGATGTGGTTCTGGCAGCTCTTCCTTCTTTCCCCTCCAGCAAGGGCATACTTGGGAGATGCACAGAGCTGCCCTGTTCCACTTGGAAACTAGGTGAAACCCTCCAGGACCAGCCTGCTCTCAGAGCTGGCCACAGCAAGCTGCCTAATACCATCCACCACAGTATTTTCTGTAAGACATTAATTGGCTCAAAGAATCAAAAAAGAGGCAAACCCAACTTTTATTACTTGTTTAAATGTTACAGTACAGGACCATCAAGCAAAAGGGATTGGGATACTGTTTTGTTTCAGCAGATCATATAAAAAAAATCCCTCATTTTTTTCTATTAAAAGAGCCCCATGTTCACATGAAAGATGTATAAAGTGAAGATAAAACTAAGAGATTGGCATAAAAAACAGCAATAGTTTGCTCCTTGATTCGGCATCTGAATACAGCAGTTTTCACCAAACTCAAACAAAAGCACTTAAGTAAACAAATCAAACAGCCCCCTTCCCACTACACTCTTTTTTTTTTTTTGAACATTCACTTTATGGAGTGTTCTACACGTTTTTCTCTTATGAGGATGAAGATGATGTGCTGTATAACGCATAGATGAGTCACCTGCAAAATTATTTCTTACATAGATGTGAAAAAGCCAGTACTTAGATAAACAGAGTAATATGAAAAATTGATGCGTTACCAGCTAGCTATTTTGGATATGAAAACTTCATTAAATACAGTCATGAAAAAAAATCTTTGTTTATTCCCTAATTATACAAACCAGCAGCCAAGATAATTTCTCTTAAATTTCTGCTTTTTGCCTCACAAAAAAAGGGACTGGAACTTACTTGAGCATTATTTGAACTCCACAGCATAGTATTAAAGAATAAGCTTCAGAAGCACACATCAAAAATTCAAGATTTCAGAGGCAAGTGTCAATAAAATAAATTTAATAATAGTATTACCCACTTCAGGTTCCTTAAATTAAATGTGCAATATCCTTTTTTCCTTCTAATTCATGCTGAGAAGCCTTTTAAATGCACAGTACACATCTGTTTTACAGGCACAAAAGAAAGCAGGGCAAGTCATAGCTTCAATTACCTAGCCAAATCTTTTTTAAAAGTTATAGTTATTATTCACTGATACTTGTAGCTAACTAGCATCCACATTACTTCACATACCACTAGACATCTTTTCAATCACTCTAATTTTATCACTAGACTGCAATTTTTAGTCACACAGATTCCTTGCAGGGACAGCTCTAATGTCCGTAGCATCTGCTTGGAAGCAGAAGGTTCAGCATGCAAGATGCATCAAGTTTACTAAAGGTTACGTAAAAAGTTACTGTAAAAAATACATTTAAAAAATAAATTGGAGCTATAGTAAACAGCATCCAATAACAGTTTAGATTCAGTGAGACATTTCTATCTGCTGTCAGTTTGGTGACTTAAGGCTGTTCTGTGCAATCCTTACCAACCCTTGGGGGTTTTGCCAGAGCAAGATACGCAGGTGAGTCTTCTGACGGTAGGCATACTGCATGCGAAGCTGGGCTACCTGCTGGAACCCACCTTGGTAGTGAAACCTGAGCTCCTAATTCCTAATCAGACTCCGGGAAACAAGAAACTAAAACTGGATCTAATTTTCACCCAGCATTTTTTCACTGTACAGAACCTGCAGAACAATTGTTTTCCTACTCTTATGGCACTGTCTGCTATTCAAAAGTAAATACAAAAGTTAGTATTTTTTTCAGTATTCAACACACATATAAGCAAAGATTTCCAGCTACTTGTAGAACTGTGTGTAAAGCCTCCTGCTTTCCATAGTTTCCTTCATTGCCCAAGGCTGTGACGAGCTGGAAAAGTGTTTGCATTGAAGAGAGGCTATTCCAAAATACACTGGAAACAAATTTCATATTTGTGTCTACTCCTGTTTTGGTTAACAAGGCAACTTGAACAACTTCAGTCAGTCATAAATGGTTAATTGTCATCCTTCAAATGAACAAGAATCTTTAAGCTTCTGGTGTTGCAAAGATTATATGTACAAGGCAAAGGCTCCTGGCCCTCATATAATAAAACTCTGTAAGGGTTAAAGTTTGGCATAAGCAAGGTCAATAATCCAGCTCGTTCTATGTATTTCATACTTCATACCAAATAAAATACTAAGTTTGCACAGTGTTAGGAAATAGGATATTACTGGTATTTGACTACAGTGCTAAGAAAAGTGTAAACAAGTATTTGCTGCCCTAAGAAGCTATACTTTCCTGCCTTGAGATGGATAATATTTCTACAGGACAGACGTGGCAAGTACAATACATAGCTATGTCTCTGCAATACAGTTGTTTCTGTGCAACACACAGTACAGTTATGATACAGTTAAGCTTAAGCGTCTAACTTGCCAGAGATTCAGATAAATGTTAATTATTTTTAATGTTAATGTAGCTTCCCAGCACTGTGCATCACCCACCTCTCTCTCTTGTTCCCCATTAAATGTATTTTCTTCCCTTTCTCATAAGATCACTGAGGTATCAAGTCATCTTAAGTCATCTTTAGAAGGAGAACCTCATATCCTTGGTGTAGCCCAGTTTGTCCAGGTTGGGAGTGCAGGCATACTGGACCATTGGTGGAGGGCCACACATGAGGATCAGAACATCATTTTGAGGCGGGGGCAGGTGGTCTCTGATCATATCTTGGCTCACAAATCCTTGGCTGTATTCCCAATCTGTTAAAAAAAAAAAAATGAAAGGCGGGGTGGGAGATGAAAAGATAGATACAAATCACTTTATAATAAAAGTGTGTGTTGTTTTTTTGTTTTTGTTTTTTAATTGGGCCTGTTCTGTTCTGGCTTGTAGCATCTGTGCATTCTGTTCACATTAGTGTCCTCAACACAGTTCTGCTACATGGAAAGTCTGCCACTCCTGCTTTTAAAATGTAAAACTGATGCATGGAGAAAATAGACTAACTTAATAAAACATCCTAAAAGCCCCCAGGAAATACCAAGCAGAGCTGTGAAAAAAATAACATCCATTCTCCTTACCCCACCAGTTTACATCTTCATTAGGAGAACCCTAGCTGATGTTGTTCCCAGTAGGAACACTCATTGTGCTAATCAGTTAATACTAGGATTCACAATTACCCATCATGTCCCTAGCTCTGGGTGCAAAATGCTGCTGACCCAAACCTTTAGGCACAATACAATTGAGACATTTTTCTCCCACAGCCCATCCAAAAATATCCAGTTCAGGTCTGTTTACAGGCGTGGTAGTGGAACTCTGTAGAACAATGTTGAGAAGGTCTAAGAAGGTTCTTTTATCCCAACTGCTAAGATCAGTTCACAAATCACAAATACCAAAGAGAAGGAACATCACTTTTATCTGAATCTAAGCTGCCTTAGAAATTCAGGAAGAACACTAATTGAATAAGATTGTGTGACAGCAACAGACTCTGGGGACAGTAAAACCTTCCCTCCCACTCTATGGGAGGTGTATTCTTGGTCACAAGGTAAGAGAGCATATAGCTTTTCCCTCTCTGCTCCATACTGCCACTGAATAGGGGCATGTATCTACCCTGATGTAACATGGAAACTTTAGGCAATACCTCTTCAGCCTTTTCTTCCTCCAGCGTGCACAGCTGAGGGGGGCACATCTAACTAGCTCATCCTCCCACCTACAGCACCCAACTAAATCGCATTACCGTTAAAACTGGACTGTACCAAGATGAAACCACGTTGTCTTTGAGAAACACTGTTAATACAATGGCAAATCCACTGCCTAGAAAGATCAGCTAGTGCAAACCTCCATGTAACAGCTAGGTAGGAGTGTGCATTCAGCCACATCTGAGTGAGATGCAGTGCCTCTGCCACTCCTCTCACAGCTGCCTTAATGAATGCTCTGAACATGAGACAATATGGTGTCATCTTATATTTATGGCTAAGGGGAAGGAGAAAGGAAGGTCACCTTGGAGGTGTAAGTAATGGCTAATATTCAAGTCTAGTCGTGGGAGGAACTACCATTCACTTGAGGTGAGATTCATAGCTTTGGAAACACTGATAATATCTCAAGCTTCTGTGCATCACTATGTGAGGAATGATGCTGCTGAATGCATTCTGAGTTGCATAACCCGCGAGTCGTTAAACAACAAAGGAGCCCAGAAATACACATACAACATAGCATTTCTCCTGTCAAATGTGCATTAATTCTCATAATTTAAGCTTTGGGGGGGGGGGGGGGTAGCATGTTATATCTTACTTTCAGGTGCTCTGTCCAGTGTATACCAACACTTAAAACGACTGGGATTCTGAACTTGGATCTCTTCTAGCTCTGAACGTAGCAGGATATCCTTCTCAGTCTGCAGGACAAGGAAAACAATGGAAACAAGGAAAACAATGATTAGTCTCTACATTTGAATGCAGTCCTCAGATGACCCCTACAGTTTTATGAAATGGAGCAGATTATTCAATTGTTTTAGGAGCTGAACAGAGCCCATAAATACAAATTATTTCCATGACTATCCCGTAGCAGAATGAACAAGAAGTTCAGAACTTCCCCAAATCTTTACCACACAATGCCTTCCCTCTAAACAACAAAACAAAGCAACACCTGTATCAAAACATAGAACCTTCACTCATTAGGGAATTAGTGGTAACAACATAAGAGTGAAGCCTTCTTTTAGCACCACCATTACATAAGCAATTTTCATCAAAAAAAATAACCATGACTGCACAAGTCTCTCCCTACCCTCCACACTTTGCCATTCCATCAGGAAAAAGGCATGTTTTTCACCTATGCCACTTCAAATCATTGGCATTACCATACGGAGATTGTTTAGTTTTTAAACTAGATGTGGAACAAATAACCAAAAAGATATCCCATTCTGAATGTAACAACAAAGGTTAGGCAAGTTCTGCTCCTCCCTGATGCAACACTATTAAAGGCCAAAAGAAAACCTTATTCCCATAAAAGCAGCTGCAGTTCAGGAAGGAAGGAAGGAGACTAAAACTGGCATCATCCTCCACAGCCCTAATAATTTGGCACTGAGGACACCACTATGTCTGTAACTGTAGGGGTGATGAGGAATGTGCCAGCAACTATTGCCAAGAAGGTGCCTATTTCTGGACCTGCAGCTGCCTGTGTTCCAGAAAGGCTGTAACTGGGACTGACCAGCTCAAGGCAGGCTGGTTTGAAGCACCACATGAGCCCACAGACTCTGTGGTCTGTAATCCAAGACAGCCCTTTCAGGAGGGTCAAAATAAAACATCAACAAAACACATATAAAAAGTACTTTGCAATATTAAATGTCAAAAAAAAAAAAACACCCAAAACTCTAATCTGCAGGCTTTCTCGTCTGTCCATCCATCAGTAAACTGCTATATAGTTGTGCAGTTACTGGGTACATGGACTTCTTAAAGGCAAGGACTGATGTTTACGCAGGCTGTTGCTAATACATAGGCAAGTGTTCCCTGAATCCTCCTCACAAGCAGCAGTTAAATTTTTTAGGTTGCTAAAGGAGCTCTAGTCTTATATTAGTCATTTGGAATTACTCAGCAAATGTTGGCCCTCCTGCCCTGATAGCTACTACAGTTTGTGCCAACTCCAAGCACGCAGCAGAGATCAACTTCTGGCAGCTGCCCCAACCAGCACCAGAGGGCAATACTTAATACTTCTTAAAGCTTTTAAGAAGGTCTTTAATAAAGCATCAGAACAAAGCGTTTGGATCATTGTTTCTGGGTAGAAAAGAACTTCTATGATTCAGACATGGTCCAAAGGAAATGGGAATATTGAATATCACAGGCGAGAGGAGTGATGAAGGGGAGCCTAAAGAATCTAAAAAAAAATACAGGCTTGAAGAGGAGTCTTATAATTCAGAAATGGATATTCATCTTGATGGAGAAATTTTAAAAGCAAGAAGATAAACACCAGAAGAATATCAGGCAAAGAAGGGGTGCATAGTTCAGCAGTGCACTGCCACTTGATTTGCACTGATCATCCAAGAAATATCTCTGTATCACAAACACTCTATGGATGAGAATCTTCCCTTTCCCAGCACTACAGTATGATACAGCTCAAAGAGCAAAAGAAACACCAATGGAGGAGCTGATGGAGGGAATAGAAATGAGACAGCTGTGAAGAATCACAGCTTTGTAGTCAAGGAAGCTGCTGGAGACTAATTTTAATTTTTTCTTAACTAAGGTATTCTCAAAGAGTGTACAAACCCTACTCTGAAGCTGCGGAGCTGCAATTGCTGAAAGAGGCAGATGTCCACCTCTTCTATGTTTCCACTAAGAAAGATAGCTCTAAAAGTCTGCCCAAAACATTAACAATTTGCACAGATAAATCCAGAGTTTTAAAACACTTAAAGACTTTAAAACACTGGATTAGAAGCAAAGCAGTGAGACAGGACAGCGTTAGCTGGGAAGACAGTATCACTTCAGCAGTAATGCTAACAAAGGAATTCATTACAGTGTTTTTATATAGGAAGTTTTCAACACTTCTGTTCATTTCTTCCCCCGGGGTTTGTATTTTTGTACCATGCTTTCTCAGCAAGAATTTCATTTGCTAACTGGAGTTGTGTTTGTCAGGTAAAACTTTATAAGCAGAAATAAGCACAGAATTACCTGATTAGCAAACAGCAGCTGACAAACAGTGTGGTCATCTTTGTCTTTCATGATTGCTCGAATGATTTGCAGCATAGGTGTTATCCCTGAAAGGGAAATGATGGTTAATGATGTGAGAAAGTAAAGAAGCAAAAGGAAGCACAAGCAAACACGTGAGAGAAAATATGAACAAACACATCTAGCAGCTGTCAGAAACCAAGGATGAATCTTTATAGGCACATACCAGTTCCACCAGCAATCATCCCAACGTATTTGACTTTTTTAGTAACTGATTCAGCTTTCTTTTCAGGCCGAATAGCAAACACGCCTGAAAGAGACAGAGATGGAGAACACTGAAGAAAGCAGGAAAAAATGGCCTATGATCCCTTCACAGTATTTTTAATTAATTGACTATGTTTCAGCCCTGTCACCCTTCCCTGTTTGTAAAATAGTGGCAGAAAACAAAGGTGAACCAAAGATTTCACAAAGAAAAAAAATCCTGAAGGATTATTAGAGATTTTAAGGTACATGGCAATAAGATCAGACACTGACATGGGGTACCACTCCTGATTCTGTGACTACAGCATCAAGCCATTACTAGTTGTATTTCTATTTGCTTGAGTCCCTTAACCCCAACAATGTTCAGAAGCCTTGATTCCTTTATGTAGAAGTGTTTCCAGAATCTATCTTCTAAGAACTTTTTTTTCCCCCATGCTTATTATTTTAAAGGAAAGCCTGAAATATGCAGGGTATTTTTTTTTTTTTTGTATATTTATCTGCTCTTTTGAGCTGATTTGACAGTTTCAGCCAAATCTGACAAAGCTCTTGAAATTCCCCCAAATGTTGTATTTCTTCCATTCACGTCTCTACATACAGGGTAATGTGAACACAAAGATGTGGAAAACCACATATTTAAGTTCTGCTGCACACAGAATGGCCAGAAGATTTTTATGACAAAATTGTGGCTGCACTATACCAAAGCAAGATCTTTTATACTGGTATAAAAGTAGTTCCTGCTGATAAAGTTCAATTTCACTTGGGAAATTAGCAGTGGATGGAACAAATACCAAGTGTTTTTATCAGTGTAGAAACGATGCCCATATAAGCAGTGAGAGAATTCCCTTCTTTAAGAACTGTACGAAACACAGGCACTTCTACAATCATATAACAATTCTCCTCAAGATGGCTGTTGACTTAATTATAACACTAGCACTTTGTTTTGTGCAGAGAAAGACCTGAACTCAGCTGGAAAAAAAAAATGTGATCAGGATTACTGCTATTTTATAGTGTGTTTTTTGTTGTTGTTGTTGTTGTTTGTTTTTTGTTTTTTGTTTTTCTGTATTGTTTACTCTGGACAAATTATATTTGTGAGTCAGCCTTGCCTTTTCCTTTGTAGACAAGCAGGCCACTTGGTCCTCTGAAGTCAATAGTATCCCCTATTTGCAGGCTGTCTAAGTATTGAGACATCTTCCCTCCATTTGGAAACTTTGGATGGACACCTTTAAAGTAAATCTGTTAAAAAATAACAATGAAGCAATTAATCTGACAGCTCAAAAATGAGTATTTGCCCTTCTCTCTGCCATTCAAATATTTCTGGACTCCCCTTTCAAAGGAAACAATTACTACATAAAGAAATAATATCAAGACAGATTTGACTGAAAATGAAAGAGAAGCATTAAATTTTCTGATAAAGATTAAAATGACGCTCTTGTCCCGATTTTGATCAGACTGGACACAGGCTGGCAATTTCTCCATTAGTTCTGTACATAGAAAGTATCCCTAATAAACAACATGATCTAAACCCAAGTTAAAAATATAATAACCACTGCAACTGAAAACAGAAAAACTTCTGTGAAAGTTCCCTGACAGGTCAGTTGCAAAAGGATGTTCCCAAAACAACTTCTCAGGATGCCAACTATTTGCATCTCAAAGCCAGAGTAACAAAAAGAGTGGAGAGCAACTAACTGAAGATTCAACCATTTGCCATTTAAATTACTGTAATCTTTAAATATATTTGTTTAGTATAAGTACCAAGAGAAAACAAAAGTACATTATCACAAGATTAAAAATCACATTTTCATCGATGACATCGGTCCACCATGTCAGTAACAACAAAAATCATCATCACTCTTAATAACAACCACAAAGACTGTGTTACATTAGCTATCAAAGAAGCTGACAGTTCAGGCAAGGCTAATTCCCTATTTCAGAAGGATTAAAAAAGTATGTGAACATCTGCAAGCGTACACAGGTTCTGGAAAATAGCAGTCTGCAAATACAGAAAATTATGCACCATCTCATGAGAACACTCAGTAAAAAAGGGATTGTGCGATGCCGCATGGATTGTATGTAATTGCACATTCCTTGTTAGAGTAATGAAAGCCCACAGTAGCGCACAGCTGAACAAAACGTGGTGCATCAGACTTCACATAGCCCACGGGTGGGCTCAGCAGTTGCCCAGCCTGGAAAAGCAGCATGACATTCTCACCTTGACAACAAGATCCACGAAGCCCTTGTCATCATCACTGGAGACCGGAGTGTACGGTCTAACAACCAGAGCCCCATCAATCCGTGCAGACAGGTAGATATGCTGTCCTGTGTGCAGGTAGGAAACAAACAGTTTGCTTTCAAAGGACTTCTCTTTCTATGGATCTATCAGATTGACATGAATTGTGAAAGCAATCTCAAAGCTCAGTTCACCTTGTTTTGCAGGTAACACTCTTTCTCATTTTCCTGACGTCGTAATAGCTTGCCACAGTTATTCTTAACCAGACACAGATTCTACCTGGAAGGGCAGCTAACCCTGCTGCTAACTTTGTGTGTCTGTCATGTCTGTTTCGATATGAAGCCCTGCACAATCCAACTCTGAGTGAATTGTGTTCTTTCCTGTAACACCCAAGTTGGTTGGTAAAAGCAAAATGCTGGTGCTGCACTGAACATGCAGAAGGCATTACATTATTTGTCCCATGGCTACCATGCCTCCTGCTCCCAGCTGATTTACCACCCTCACCAACTTTCAGATGCTTTGCTCCCCAACTCTCATCCAATAAACCACTCCCCCAGTTATGAAAAAAATTTATCCCAAGCAGAGCACCTTTGTGAGCACAACTACAATGGCTCCTGGGACCATACAAGGCGAGGCACATCCATTCTTGGGCTATACTGAAACCATCTGCTGATTTGCCCTGATCTTACTGAAATACTGGAAGAAGACATGGCATACAGCAGGCCAAATTCGCCCCAGACAGCTTCCTTTCTGTTAGGACAAGAACAATTACAGAGATGAGACAGCTCAGTCCTCTGTGTTAATTATGGAAAAGTGAGGGAAACTAGGATCAAGAGAAACAAATCAGGTCAGATTGTAACACTAAAAAGGTGCTTAAGGACCACCAGCCAGCACCTCTAACCCACAGACCATTGCAAAAGGTGGTTAAAGCCAAAGTCCCTATCAAACACACGTCACAGTCTGCTGCTCTTTACATAAGCAGTAAGAAACAACAGCACTAAGCTATTATAGAGGGCAATATGCCACATGGCAAGGCCTCAGGAAACATCTGCTTCATGGTGATGAAGTTCCATGAGACTGGCTGCAAAGGTTAGCGGCTCACTGGGGAATGCATGCCTTAGCAGAGAGGTAGAGATGACATTGCCTCGAGGGGTGGAGAGGAACCACAGAGTCAAAGAACCATGGGAATACTGCACATTGGAAAGTTAAGATTAGAGAAATACAAGCAAAGGCCAATGTTTGTTTCAACTATCCTCCTAGAAACAAGCTGGATGTATGCTCTCTGTAAGAACACAAGACTTCAGATGCTGCAGATGACTCACAGCACGAGGACTGTTCTGCAGAGCCCTAAACTGCAGAGCCCTAAATACCTGTGGCTCAAGCCACATGGACAGTGTTTGAAATTCAACAGTTCAAAATGTTAAAAAAAAAAAAAAACAACAAAAAAAACACCCTCCCACAAAATCTCTAAATTAACAAGGATTTGATCCACAGAAAGACAGAAACGTACCTATTGGTAGACCCAGAACATGATCTACTGAAGGAAGAGCAAATCGAAATCTTCTTGTGTCATGACTAACTTCCTGACAGAGGAAAATGAAAATAATCATCAGCTATGTTGTCGGGATATTATAACTGTAATTTCACCTGTATAATCTATAATCAACACACAAGTCTGGCCTGTTCAGGATTAAGTATATGAGGGACAGCAGCACCCTAACTGAAAATTTTGCATAATTTAATAACTCTTCTGAACAGGGCAATCTTGCAGAGGTAAACTTTTCAAATTCCCTGAAAACTTAACTTTTCCTCAAAATATTTTAGAAACAACATAAAAATAATTAAAATATTCTGGTAGCAAGATCCAGCACTGAAATGGTGACTACTTTCCTCTGAAAACCCAGTTGAGCACCCCAGAAGGCAGAAGACACCTTCCACTTTAAACAGAGAGGAGAAGCTGAGAGACCTCAGCTGCTGTCAGAACTACACCATTTAAAGGTATTTCTTCCTGTAACACATAAGCATACATAAATCCAATAACAGCAATCAGTATCAATATATTTCTGATAGCTGCTGAACTGAATACTACTGACAATGAGAACTGCCTGCTCTGCCTGACTGCATGACGTCTGTCTCACAGCCCATCTAGAAGTGGTGATTTTAGGAATTCCTGCTGATGTACTCTATGACATGAGGCTCATATGACTGAAACTATGAGTATGGTCATTTCTAAAGCAGCATTCACCACTCAGCTGGCTTGCAGAAATGCATGCTGCAGAACTCACTCATATTAGGCAAGGAACAGGTATAAATAAGTTCTTTACTTAAAATACAGATATTTAATTGATTTTACTAGAAACAAGCTCAGCAGCCTTCAAAAAATCTACTGTTCCCAAGCAATCCCTGTTGCAACATTGCCCAAGATTTAGGAAACTATAAGCATTTCACAGTACCGAAGGAGAGGATGCTCACTGCTGTACATGTACTCACCTCTTTATCTATCAGCCTCAATGCGTACTTCACTTCAGGATCCTTCAGAGTGATTGCAGGATAGGGATTCCCAAAAAGCCTCCGGATGGTGCTGTAGATTAACCATATAGGGTATGTCACAACCCAACGCAGCTGCAGCAAAACAGAGAGATCATCAGATACATGTGCACAACAGGTTATTTTGGTGAGGAGGAAAATATTAGCGTGACATGACAATGTAACCACACAAAATAATACTCTGTTTCTTTGTGCTAACATGAGTGGAAAGAGGAAGTATCAAAAAAAAAAAAAAAAGAAAAAAAAGAAAAAAACAGTCAGTGTAATACAAGTTTGCCTTGTGAACACCCAGAGCTGCTCCCAAATTGTGACACTCAGCATGCCAGCAGAGGGTTGTCAGACCCAACCCCACATCCCCAAGTCCAACCACTAACAACAGATGAGCGTAGGCAGACAGACAAACAGCACCCAGCAGCTAGCTGCCCATCTCTCAAAGACACGGCGGACATGCTCGCAGGTGGCTCCTGCCCATGACATCCCCAAATGCTCCTCTGCTGCATCCCATGCCACCGGGCTTGCAAGGTGATGCCGATAGGGGTTATTCCCAGCCCCTGAGGCAGAGGGAACCCCGTGACGGTGGCTCCTTCCTCAGGCCACCCTCAGGCCAGGGTATCGGGGCTCCACACCGGCCAGTGCACACACAGATATAAGCCTTCACAAGCCCTGAACTCTCCTGGACGGGGCAAGGAGTGACCGCATCCAGGTAATGCTCAGGGTTAAAATCCTCTCTGACCCTCATTTGCTGTTCCAGGTTTTAACTCAGGGCAGTGAAACAGCATGACTGCAGCAGCATTTTTCCATGATACCTATATATACAAAAAAGGGGGGCAACGGAGATAGAACTGAAAATAAAAATTTTGCTAAATACTTTGACTGAGTGTGGTGCTCTTGCTGATTCTTGGAAGAGCTTGAAGTCCTGTACAACTAGCTTCTACTTTCATTTTTGTTTTAGAAGGTCCTGGCCAGCATTTTGGAATCACATCTCTCTGAGCCTGACACAGCTGTTGGGAGGATATAAGATGTCCAATGTAATTACTGAAACTATGGCAAGTGCAAAATTAAAAGGAAAGACAGCATAAAATCCCTCTTCTTAAAATTCTGCTGTACAGATGTAAAAGCAGCTGATTTAACTTGAAAGCACACCATACCACACACACACACTGCATTTTTCACTTTTATTTGAAAATACTGAAATAGCCAGACAGAAGATATTTCAAATTACCTGAAGTTTACAATAAACTTATTTTCGTTAATTTCCACAGATCCATCACATTACTTCAGATCTAGGAAGAATTTTTGCTATTGAGCAACGAGGAGGAGAAAAGAAAAGAAAAAAAAAAAAAAAAAATGGAGAGGTTGCTTAGGACAATGACAGAGCAGCAAATAAAACCCTAATGAGAACTGCAACCGGTGACTGAGTCTAGTGGAGACAGCAAGCTGAACCGGCAACAGATGATGTCTCAGGTGAGATATGAACATGTTAAAATAAGCTAATTTGATTTAAACACATGGCTATCTGAAATGAGCAAAGAAGCAGCTGTGGGCTGGCACATCCTTCCCTTTCTAAAGCCATTGACCAGATCAGATCTGCATGTTCCAGCAGAAAAAAAGTTTAATTTTGAGAAACGGCTTTAGCACCACTTTAACCTCGGAGAAGGCAATTCGTGAAAAATCCTGGGAAGAGCCCGGGGAGGAACAGCCCAGGTGCACTGCGAGCTGGCCCCTAACGGAGCTGATGAGCAGAAACGGAGAACTAACGGCTGGGGGAGTATCCGGAGGCTCCGTGGACCCTACATCGGCGGGGCCAGGCCCGGGCACCACCGCCTAGCCACCCGCCCCATCCCCAGCGCCGCAAGCAGCCACAGCCTCTTTCCTCGCCCCCAAAACCTTCGCCCCAAAATGCCGGTCCCGGCCAGCCCTCTCCCCGCTCACCGTGCTGAGCCCGTCGCCCATCGCTGTCCTCCACCCCGGCCGACAGCCACGCCGCCCGCCAATCAGCGCCGCACCTCCTCGCCGCCCCGCCCTACAGCGCCGCGCCCCGCCAATCAGCGCCGAGCATTGCCCCTCTCCCGCCAGGGGGCGCCCGCACCGCACCGCGGAAGCTGGGAGGGGCCGGACGCGGGGGAGGGGAGGGCGCCTCCGGGGAATGGGGGCGGGCTGGAGGCTGAGGGCCTCGGGGTGGCCCCCCCCAGGCCTGTTAAGTGTTAGCCGCCACTGGGGCCCGCAGGGGCAGCGGGACGGGTGGGGATAGCGAAAATAAAAGCCACCAAATGCTGTAAACACGGTGTCGTTTTCAGTGCCTCTCCTCAGCAAAGAATGCGTGCAAGTCTGTTTTTGGTTAGTTCCGCCCTTCCGTGAGCTGGTCCTTACTGCTTTATAATGTATATGTATGGCTCTTTTGCCCATTATCAGCAAGATTACAGAATCACAGAACGGTTTGGGTTGGAAGGGACAGAATCACAGAATCACATAAAAGTCTAGGTTGGAAGAGATCTACGAGATCAACCTCTGAGTCCAACCTCTGACCTAACACTAACAAATCTTCCACTAAACCATATCCCTAAGCTCTACATCTAAACATCTTTTAAAGACCTCCAGGGATGGTGACTCCACCACTTCACTGGGCAGTCTATTCCAGTGACTAACAACCCTTTCAGTAAAGAAGTTCTTCCTAATATCCAACCTAAACCTCCCCTGACACAACTTTAGCCCATTCCCCCTCGTCCTGTCACCAGGCAAGTGGGAGAACAGACCAACCGCTGCCTCACTACAGCCTCCTTTAAGGTACCTGTAGAGTGCAATAAGGTCGCCCCTGAGCCTCCTCCAGGCTAAACAGTCCCAGCTCCCTCAGCCGCTCCTCGTAAGACTTGTTCTCCAGACCCTTCACCAGCTTTGTTGCCCTTCACTGGATTCGCTCAAGCACTTCCATGTTCTTCTTGTAGTGAGGGGCCCAAAACTGAACACAGTACTCGAGGTGCGGCCTCACCAGAGCCGAGTACAGGGGGACAATCACTTCCCTGGACCTGCTGGCAACACTGTTTCTTATACAAGCCAGGATGCTGTTGGCCTTCTTGGCCGCCTGAGCACACTGCTGGCTCATAGTCAGCCGACTGGCAACCAATACTCCCAGGTCCTTCTCTGACAGGCAGCTTTCTAACCACTCATCTCCCAGCCTGTAGCTCTGCTTGGGGTTGTTGTGCCCCAGGTGCAGAACCCGGCACTTGGCCTTGTTGAACTTCATACCGTTGGCCTCGGCCCATCGGTGCAACCTATCCAGATCATCTTGCAGAGCCTTCCTACCCTCGAGCAGGTCGACACACGCACCTAACTTGGTGTCGTCTACAAACTTACTGAGGGTGCACTCGATCCCCTCATCCAGATCATTGATGAAGATGTTAAAGAGGACCGGCCCCAGTACCGAGCCCTGGGGGACTCCACTAGTGACCGGCCTCCAACTGGATTTGACTCCATTCACTAAGGCTCTCTGGGCCCAGCCATCCAGCCAGCTCTTAACCCAACGAAGCGTCCAAGCCATGGGCAGCCAGTTTCCTGAGGAGAATGCTGTGGGGAACAGTGTCAAATGCCTTACTGAAGTCAAGGTAGACCACATCCACAGCCTTTCCCTCATCCACTAAATGTGTCACCTTGTCGTAGAAGGAGATCAGGTTTGTCAAGCAGGACATGCCCTTCATAACCCCATGCTGACTAGGCCTGATCACCTGCTTGCCCTGCAACTGCTGCATGATGACGCCCAGGATAATCTGCTCCATGAGCTTCCCTGGCACTGATGTTAAACTAACAGGCCTGTAGTTCCCCGGGTCTACCCTCCAGCCCTTCTTGTAGATGGATGTCACATTTGCTATCCGCCAGTCAAGTGGGACCTCCCCTGATAGCCAGGACTGCCGATAAATGATGGAAAGTGGCTTGGCCAGCTCTTCTGCCAGTCCTCCCAGTACCCTCAGGTGGATCCCATCCAGCCCCATCGACTTGCATACATCCAAGTGCTGTAGCAGGTTGCCAACCATTTCCTCGTGGATTGTGGGGGCCACATTCTGCTCCCCATCCCCTTCCACCAGCTCAGGGTACTGGGTGTCCAGAAAGCAACTGGTTTTGCTGCTAAAGACTGAGGCAAAGAAGGCATTAAGCACCTTGGCTTTATCCTCATCTCTGGTAACTAAGTTTCCCCCCGCATCCAGTAAAGGGTGGAGATTCTCCTTAGTCCTCCTTTTGGTATTGATGTATTTATAAAAACATTTTTTGTTGTCTTTAACAGCAGTAGCCAGATTGAACTCCATATGAGTTTTGGCCTTTCTAATTTTGTCCCTGCACAGCCTCAAAACATCCTTGTAGTCCCCTTGAGTGGCCCTCTCTCTTTTCCAAAGATTATAAACCCTCTTTTTTCTCCTAAGCTTGAGCCACAACTCTGTTCAGCCAGGCCGGTCTTCTTCCGCGCCGGCTCGTCTTTGGGCATGTGGGGACAGACTGCTCCTGTGCCATTAGGATTTCTTTCTTGAAGAGCGCCCAGCCTTCCTGGGCTCCCCTGTCCTTCAGAACCGCCTCCCAAGGGACTCTGCCAACCAGTGTCCTGAACAGCTCAAAGTCAGCCCTCCGGAAGTCCAAGACAGAGGTTTTACTGGTCCCCTTCCTGACTTCACCAAGTATCGAGAACTCTACCATTTTGTGGTCACTCTGCCCAAGACAGCCCCCAACCACCACATCTCCCACCAGTCCTTCTCTGTTAGTGAACAGAAGGTCTAGGGGGGCACCTCCTCTGGTAGGCTCACCAACCAGCTAGGTCAGGAAGTTATCTTCCACGCTCTCCAGAAACCTCCTGGACTGCTTTCTTTGGGCTGTGTTGTGCTTCCAGGATATGTCTGGGAAGTTAAAGTCCCCCATGAGAACAAGTGCTGAAGATTTTGCAACCTCTGTCAGCTGTCTGTAGAACTCCTTGTCCATCCCCTCATCCTGGTTCAGCGGTCTATAACAGACACCCATCAGGATGCTTGCCTTGTTGGCCTCTCCACTGATCCTAACCCATAGCGACTCCACCTTGTCATTGCCAGCCTCAAGTTCAGCGACATCAAAACACTCTCTAATATAGAGAGCCACTCCACCACCCCTTCCGTGCTGCCTGTCCCTTCTGAAGAGCCTATAGCCAGACATTGCAGCACTCCAGTCATGAGAGTGGTGCCACCACGTTTCTGTGATGGCAACCAAGTCATAGCCTGCCTGCTGCACAATGGCTTCCAGCTCCTCCTGCTTGTTGCCCATGCTGCGTGCATTAGTGAAGATGCACTTCAGCTGAGTCTTTGCCTTCTCCCCCAGCCTAGCCACTGCTCCCCCTGGCACACCTCCAACAAGCTTTGTTTCTTCCCCGTCCCCCTTCTTACCTAGTTTAAAGCCCTCTCAATGAGCCCTGCCAGCTCCTGGGCCAGGATCCGTTTTCCCCTTGGGGACAGTTGGGACCTGTCTGCAGCCATCAGGCCGGGTGCCGAGTAAAGCGCCCCGTGGTCGAAGAACCCCAAACTTCTGTGTTGGCACCAGCCTCTAAGCCACGTGTTTATCAGGTGGGCTTTGCGTGTCCTCTCTGAATCCCTCCCTGCCACTGTAGGAATGGACGAAAACACCACCTGTACTCCCACTCCATCCACTAACCGTCCCAGCCCCCTGAAGTCCTATTTGATAGCCTTCAGGCTTCTCTCTTCAATGTTATCACTGCCAGCCTGGACTATCAGTAGTGGGTAGTAATTGGAGGGGCAAACCAGGCTGGGAAGCTTTCTGGCAACATTCCTGACTCTGGCTCCAGGGATGCAGCAGACCTCCCTACGGGTAGGGTCAGGCCGACAGATAGGGCCCTCCGTTCCCCTGAGAAGGGAGTCACCCACAACAATCACCCTTCTTTCCTTTTTGAAGGAAGCAGTCTTGAGGCATGGAGCAGACTTCCTCGCCCTAGGCTTCCTGGGTAAACTTCCTTCCACATCCTCATCCACTGCTCCCTCGAGCTCCAGGGCCTCAAACCTGTTGCATAAGGGCACCTGGGCAGGTGGGGCAGGTGGGGGGGGGACCTTTTGCCTGCGCAAACTGCCGCGCCCCGCCTTTCTGCCGCGCCCCGCCCTGTTTGCCCGTCCTGGTCGCCGCGCTCCCCAGGGGCTGCTTTTGGACGGCCGGGAGGGGGCGCTGCTGGATCCGCCTACGCCTCGTCAGCGTCCCTCACGAGGGCGGCCGGGTCGTGGCGGCTGCCTCGGCTGCCTCGAGTGGCCTCGATGCCGGGAAAATAGCCCTGCCTGTCCCAATCTCCCGCTCCGCTGCAGAGCACGTCTGCCCTGGAGCTAATCGCCTCGGCACCTTAAAGACCATCTTGGGACCTTAAAGACCATCTGGTTCCAACCCCCTGCCATGGACAGAGACAGCTGCCACCAGACCAGGCTGCCCAAAGCCCCATCCAGCCTGGCCTTGTACACCTCCAGGGATGGGACATCCACAGCTTCTCTGGGCAGCCTATGCCAGTGCCTCACCATCCTCCTAGTGAATAATTTTCTCCACATATCTAATCTAAATCTCCCCTCTTTTAGTTTACAGCCATTCCCCCTTGTCCTACCAGTACACTCTGTGACAGAGTCCCTCCCCAGCTCTCCTGTAGGCCCCCTTTAGGTACTGGAAGGAAGATAAGTAATAACGGGGGGGGGGGGGGGGGGGGGGGGGGGGGGGGGGGGCCGGGAGCAAGGAGTCCACTAAATAAACCTCTGGTACTTTTGTTTCTTCACCAGCAGCCAAAGTCCCAACACCTTTTCAAGATGAGAGCATAACTTTTGTATATCAACATCACCATCCACTATACCAATTAACCACCCAAGCCTGAATGTCCACCCCTCATACCTTTGTGGTGGTTTTACCTTGCTGGGCAGTGGAGCTCCACCAAAGCCACTCTCTCAGTCAAAGGGAAAGGGGGAGAAAATGCAATGAAAACGGCTCAAGGGTTGAGATAAGGACATGGAGATCACACAACAATTACTGTCACGGGCAAAACAGACTCAGAATAGGGAGGTTAATATAATTTATTATAATTTATTGCCCATCACTAGCAGACTAGAGCAGTGAGAAACTAAAAGCAAGGTACAAACACCTTCCCCCCATCTGCCCTCTTCTACCTCCTCCCCCCAAGCAGCGTAGGGGAAAGAGGAATGGGGGCTGCAGTCAGTCCCTGATGCTTTGTCTCTGGTGCTCCTTCAGGGTCACTCTCTGCTCCTGCTCCATGTGGGGTCCCTCCCACGGGATGCCATCCTTCTGGAACTGATCCTGCATGGGCTGCCCACAAGGCAACATCTGTTCAGCAACTGCTACTACATTGGTCTGTACCATGGGGCACATCTGTCAAGAGCCAACTGCTTCAACATAAGTCCCCACAGGTGACAGCTCCCCCCAGACCCCTGCTCCTGCGTGGGCTCCTCTCCACAGGCTGCAGCTCCGGCCCGGGGCCTCCTCCTGCGGGGGCTCTCCAGGAGCCGCAGCCTCCTCCAGGCCACATCCATCTGCTCCACCAGGGGCTCCTCCACGGGCTGCAGTGTGGAGATCTGCCCCATGTGGGACCCATGGGCTGCAGGGGGACAGCCTGCTCCACCAGGGGCCTCTCCATAGGCCACAGGGGAACTTCTGCTCCATGCCTGGAGTACCTCCTGACCTCCTTCTGAACTGACCTTGGGGGCTGCAGGGCTGGTTCTCACTCCTCGCTCTGCTAGCTGCTGTTGCACAGCAGATATTTTTTTCCCTTTCTTAAATCTGCTCTCCCAGAGGTGCAAACAGTATGACTTATTGGCTCAGCTCTGGGCAGCAACAAGTCCCTTTGGAGCTGTGTGGAACTGGCCCTTATCTGACATGGGGCAGCTGCTGGCCTCTGCTCAAAGAGGCCACCCCTTCAGTCCCCTGCTACCAAAACCTTTCCACACAAACCTAATACAACCTCTACAGGGTCAGCAACTCACTCAGGGTAAGGCAGTAGAGATGGATGGATTTTTCAACTTGCTTCTCGTTAGTTCCTTGTTTTCTCATTATTTCCAAGCTTACGCAGCCCCCTGGTGGCTGATTTTGTAAATGGTGTTTGGAGGAACCTCTTGTGCAGTGAGCAGAGAACCTCGGACCCAGCGTGGTGAACCCAGGTGCCAGGATGCCCAGTGCAGGGGCTTCCAAGTCCTTGTGTGAATCTAGTCCATACCACCTAGGCTAGATGGCTAACAGCCTGGATTATCAATAAGAGCATTTATCTGAAAAGCACACAAATGGAGCTGTTGAACATGGATGTTTCAGCCAGAACTCCTAAAATTCTGGTTTATATCAACATGTACAAATTAATGACTAATAAACAAATGCATCTTTGTGCCTGTGCACAGCACCCCAAAACTCTTTCATTAATATGTCCTAACTTACTGTAAACAGGCCTTGATGATTCATAGATACAGCATCTCCTAACAAATTAAGGTAAGCATAAGCTTCAGTCCTAATATTAAGATTAAATATATCAGCTTACATGGGGGGGCCCAAGTCACCTGCACCCCCAAGCACTTGCTTTCTATCAACCTCTAGGTTTTCTGTCTCCCTAATCTGTCCATAAGAACATTCATAAATCAACCGTGAGTTTCCTATTACATCTGGGAAGTAGCACTGGTAAATAAAGGCAGGTGAACAGGCCCAACTGAAGTCAAGCAGGCCATATCATTGCAAGGAAATGGGAAGGGCCTGAGTAAAGTTTGGAGGTTTAGCTACAAGGTTGGAGTTATTAATTTTTGTTGTTTCTAGGACAGAGCATACCTGGTTGTGTAATTCTCTCTTGCTTTTCCCTTTGAGAACAGCTACTGCACCAGAAACTCCCAAGGGAAGTGGAGTGGCTATAACTCTATTAGCTGGAGAGAAGAAGGGCTTCAAGATTAAAAACCTGAAGCTTAGAAACCTGGGTAGGTAACCAGGAGACAGGCTAGGCACTGGGACCATGAATCTTGTTGAGAGTCAATCTGTCAGGTGAGGCTCCAGCTTGAGAATTAATGCTTTGTGAAGGCTGGAGACCTCAAAATCCCTGCACCCTGGTCTCAGTGGGGGCATGCTGTTCTCAGCAGGGTCATGAGCTCCATCTGCTCTCTGACCTGGCAAGGTTCCCACTGACCAGTCCAGGTTGTCTCCACTGATAGTCAACTTTCCTTCAGGGTAGTTCAGGCAACAGCAAGGAGAGATGAGTTTCTCTAAAACAAACCATTGGCCACCTTGGTAAGAAAAGCAAAGCACTTCACCTAGAAACACACTCTTGGAGCAGCACATGCCTCCCAATGTCCTAACGTCCTTTAGAAACAGGCCTTAATCACAGGGTTGCTGTGCTCCTTGCCCTTGGTGAGAGTCAGAATCTGATGTTTGAGGTGGGTATTTTGTTAGGTAGGACATCTTCCACAAGTCTATTTCCCCACTCCCCTGGAAATGCCGTTTTGATGTGAGAGATGTGATGGCGGATATTCTCCACGTTCCCATGTGCCAGAAGAGAAGAAAAAAGAGCAGGGGGAGCCTGACATCAGTTTCTATACAACAAATGTACGTTGTCCTGTGGAATGAGTTTAACAAACACTGCCTGCTCTATTCGGTAGAGAAAGCCAGCACACAGCATTGGCCAGATCACTATCTGGACATACAGGCACACCCTGCCAGCATTAGACCGAGGAGCGATACAAACTCTGCACTGCTCTTGCTAGGCTTTGATCAGCACTTTGTTTCTTCTGTCCAACACACCTCTCTGGGATCCTTAACATGCTCTTAGCTCAACAGCTAAATCGTAGGACAGAAGTTTTGCCAGAGATTTAAGTGTTTGCTTAGTTTTGAAATCAACCCTGATGCTACTGAAGTGACGTGTAATTATATCGAGGATTAATTTAAATCCACTGACTCCAGTGAAGGTGTTGCTTGTAAATGGAAATTTCCAGGGCTCACAAATGGGCCTTTTTCTGCTAACATGAATAGAGGAGTTGCAACTTTCTTACAGAAGGAATACGCCAACTGTCTTTTGTATTTTAAATTAAAGCCTAGGAAAAGACTCCCCACATTCAGCTGATAAATACAGGCAATGAGGGTTTTTTTGACATTTATCTTGCCTACCTAGAACTGCAAGAAAAAAAAAAAAAAAATCTGTTAAAATTAAGGGTGTTAAATTTTGAGATACATTAATTTCTCCTACCAGTGTCAGAAAGAATCTTCATTTATAGCATTTTAAGTGAGCTGACCATGTCTTTTCCTACATACTGTTCCACATGGCAGGCATCTTCATTACCTGCAGCTATGTTTAGCTTTAACATTATTATTTGAATGGGTACATGGACCAGAGGTATAGAACCACTTGCATAAATGGGAGTCTAGGATCAAATTCATTTGGCTTCTGTATAAATATATATCATTTGAAACCTAAAGCTATGTTTTCAGGAATTAACTACTATGAAGAAGAAAATGTTAAAAAAAACAAAAAACAAAACAAAACAAAACAAAACAAAAACAAAAACAAAAACAAACAAAAAAAAAACAAACCATTCAAAGCTCTAGTTTAGCCACATAATGAATACATGCTTCTCAGGACAGGCACTGGAGAGGGTACCTGTGCTTATGGCACCTGCCCCCACTTGCTTGCAGTGATGCATGTGAAGGGCTGACTTTGTAAAAGATTTCCTGGTTGTAATGCATCTTAGTATTTACAAGCTCGCAACCACAGCAATTTCAGCTGAGAAGTGCACTGTTTTTTTATTTTTCTTCCCTACCTTTAACTTTTTAGATGCCTGATTCATTATCAGCTTCCCTTCTGTTGTTTTATAATTAGTCTACATAGACCAGTAGCACTAGAGTGGCCTGTCCATCTTGGCCAAGGCTTTCAGAGTGGAGGTGCTTGTTTCTGGGCCCAAAATCCTTGTGGACATCTAAAATCTACCAATAAATAACCCTGGGTCAATCCAGAAGTAATGACTTGAGTCGTGCCTGAAGTTTGTACGAGGATTTCAGATTCATACCCAAAAGCCCTGGTAGCAGCATCTCTGCCCTCCTTTTCAGTCTTATTTGTCCTCCTGATGTTGGTGATAACATAAAGAGTGAGGCTGGCAGAATGTGCTGCAACTTCTGTGCCAACAGAGGCACAAAAGACGTGGTGTTGTGGCTGCAATCCACGTTTCATCGTAGGGTTTGGCAACTCCTGCTTTGTTTTTGCCTTTCAGAGCTGTCCGTCAGAGTGACTGGTTGGGTACGACAGACAACTCCACTCCCTGGACTGCTGAAAGGAGTTTAGAGCTTCAGCTTGCATTTTCTCTGCTCCGTGCACTTGCTAGGAGAAAAACTTCATTCCAGCATGGCTGATAGGTAAGGAAAAATCATACCAATCTTCTCTAATATGAAGGGCTGCAGGGACAGGACATATGTCTGGGAGATGTGTAAAAGCGAGCTGCATGAAATGCAACACTTCAGCAATCCTGCTTTCTGTTTCTGTTCTGCATTTTCTTTTCCAACTACAAAACCTGTCTGTTTATCCTTTTGTAATTCAACTGTCATGTTTAAACAAGAAAAATGTCACTGGGCTCAAGCAAAACACATGCACACTGGCATAAGAAGAAAATTGAAAGAATTGCTTACATCTTCAGTTAAACCTATGAGTTGATGAATGTATTTCACAACATTTGAACCATTTTTTTTAAGGGATTGAGAAATGTAAATGGTTGCTCATTAATCTTTCCAAATGCTTTACTTCTCTATGCTAAGTTTAACTAGTAAAATTAGGTCAGTCCAAGGGAATACAGATGGTGTTTGGAGTTTGAGAAACATCTCTGGTACTGTTCCATGAACTTGTTGATCCTGTTCTTGGGACATCAGCTGAGCCAGTAAGATGAGCACTTTTCTGCTTAAAGTCAATTTGTAAGCTCTTTTGAGAAGGAATTGATTGCTCTTCTTATGACTCTGGAAAGAAGGTGGATATTCTACTGAAATTAAATAAAAATGCATCTGTGATATGCCCTGTAGCTGACTCGCTGTGAAGCTGAGCGGTTGCCTTGTACAGGCTGCACAGCCAGTATTGATAATGTGATGCCACAAGACACACTTCTGCTGTAAGGGCAGAGCATGAGGCTTGGGCAAGAGCTAAATTTATCTGCTTCGTGTCAGCCTCCTTCTGCTGCACTGTAAGATCTATGCAAAAATCCTCCTTCATAAACACATTTAGCCCTAACAATAAATATATACTTTGGCTCCCATATACCAGAATTGTTAATCCTTTTCCTTCTTTCAGTTATTGACACCTATACAACTCTAGCTCAAAATTCAAGTGATCTTGTACATTTTCCACCCATGATCTCAAAGCAATGCAGAGCCCAAATGACAGCAGATAGTCAGTGACTCCAGCACAGCAGAGGTACATGGTGGCTCAGATCCTGATTTCAGGCAGACCCAAGTGTAGCTGCTGCAGACAACTTGTGGTTGTCTGCCCTGCTGTGGGAGGTTGTTTTCCCCACATTAAACAATGCTGAATATAACATGAATATAACACATGTACTTTATGCTCCTCAGCTGCTGCAGCTTGTCCTCTGGTGCATTAATGTGAAATGACTGCCTTGGGCTCTTAACTTTGGGATGTTAATTCTTTTGGGCAACTAGCTCTCAAGGAGTTAAGTACAGACTGCTTATTCTCTTCAGGATTTTAATATTAGGCTGTATGAGCTCCATCACACAGCTACTTGGACAACCCTGGAGAAAAAGGATATTATCAATTGCTTGATAATTGATTTTAAAAAAAGGTTCCAGTTCTCCAGGCACAGTTTGCTACTTTCTCTTTCCTTCAGCATGGAGCTTAGTCCAGTTATTTCTTACCCAGCCACAAAGTACAGACCAGGACAGGAAAAGACTCATAAAATCTTGCTGTATTTCTTCTTGACTGATCTCCCACCACTTGATTATTGCCCTCATTTCTGCTATGACATCTCTTCCCTCCCTGCCAACAACAGGGTGTGCCTGTCTGGCTCACATTTTGCTCTGCCTTCCTTTCAAGCTGCCTCACATCTAGGCTGCCACATCAGAAAACTCTTTGTGACTCTACCGCTACATTTGTTTGCTCTTTCTGCTAGGGAGCATGGAATCTGCCACTGGCTGGAGGATGCAGCAAGCAACTCCATCCTGGCCAGAACAGGAGGAGAGGACATAACAGATATCAGTATGGAAGTTAAGCAGGGCTCCAGGGTGGCTTGGGCTAGTCTAGAAGAATGAGTTATTAAAAACACGACAAGTTGCTCAAATGGCTATTTGAAAAAAAAAAAAAAAAAGCCCATATTGACAAACTTCTGCACTTTTTTTTTCTTATGAGCATTTGCTTTGGAGGAGAAATTTAAAATTATTGGGAACTTCTTTTCTAGGCTTTGACACATGTGCTGGTTTGCAAACAGTTAATTCAACTGACAGTTGAATTTTAAGTTTAATCCACTTCTCTTTCTTCTCCACTCTATTCCTGGTGGAAAAGATCTGTGATCTTTTGTGTTAGTCTGGACATAATGCTCTGGAACTGGAGCTACCTTTGAGCAGTTCATCACAATAACAAACCTTCCCAAAACTTATTGATAGATGGATGGATAGACTTCTGAAAACTCTACACTACTATGCAGGACAAAAGTCCATTAAAATGAGGAAAGGATAAGCCTGGGTAGGTTTGTATGAGTATCTGAGGTCAGTGAAAGAGAGTATTTTATGATATGCAGACCTTGTGTTTATAGTCTTAGTCAGCCTTCATCACTCTAGCTTTATGCTAGGATAACCCTGCATTTGGGCAAAGGAAAGCATCTCTAGCATAGAGTCTTGAAGGAAAAAAGATAGGAAAAGTGTATGTATGATACTAGAAAAGCATCACAGAGAGAATGCTTTTGTGGGGTAACTGCCTGGGGTGACTTGGGAAATTAAACTGATTTTTAAATTTTAGAGAAAATGTACATTGAAGAAGCTTTCAGGGTGGAGTGTAGCTGCACTACCGAAGTGTTACCTAGGCTTCCAACCTTAGAGGCTGTCGCGCTTGAGGAACCTGGTGTGCTGACTCCAAGGAACAGTATGGAGTGAAGACACCATGGCTAGGCTCTGTAGCAAGATGGAGACTTGATCTTGTACACATGGAGACTGATAGTCTGCGTATTTGCCACCCTGAGCCAGCGACCTGTCATGTTTTTGACAAAATGCTGTATTCTAGTGAACTTTTGCTCATTATAATATCATTCTAATACCAAAACACACCTCCATCCCAAAAGCTACCCACTTCCAAGGTGCAATCACCCCTCACTGAGCACATGCTCTGAATTTCTTGGAGCCTATGCCTTTAAATGAAAGTGACAAAACTTTTTACCAATCATAACCAAGATATGCTTGACTGGAGTCACTCAAGCTCTACCTAAAAGATAGAAAATAACATAAATTGGCTTAAGAGAGAGGGGATGTGAGGGAAAACACCATTTTGACTTCTAGGATCAGTTGATGGGCTGAGCCTCTCCCCCCCCCCCCCCCCTCCCCCACCCCCCCCGGCTGCCTTTGGGTAAGATTTGAACACTTGGTTATACCGAGTGCCTCCCCAGGAAACTTAGAAATCTCTGTAGAGTCTTTGTACCTTTTTAACATGTTAATATGCAGACTGCGTACCTGTGTATTTTATGCATGCTAGCTTGCTTTTGCAGACAGTGAATTTATCACTGGCAATCCAAAGAACCTGTGTACAAGTTGCTGTAATAAATTGCACTTAATTACATTGTTCCTAGCAATGATAGTTCTCATTGAATGTGACTAGAGTGAGGGCATGCTATATTATTGGTGAGTCCATGACTGTGATAGTTCAGTATCTTGAATCTGACCAGACCCATAATGGTTAATTGGCTACACCCCTTAATGCGACAGTTTTGCCTTCTGTTTTGTCGAGTAGTGCTACTGTGTGCTGGTAACAGTCTCCTGCTTGCCTCTGGTTTGTACATAGAATCTTTCTGAATGAAATACCACCATCTTCATTTTTATTTCACAGTATAGAAAAAATGGTTTGCTAACAAAAACTTCATTAAAATGTATTCTAAAATATCATTAGGGAAGACTGGCTTTTTTTACAGATTACCTGCATCCTTTAGATATTAACATTGACCATAAGCACCCTGTTTTTTATAGCAGACTGACAGCAAGGTGTGGGGAGAGGAGAAAACTTTCCTGCTGACACGCTAACCGTGTTCAGAACTCAGAGTGACAGAAGACTCTAAAAGTGGTTTTCAGAAAGAATAATATGTGTCTTTTTTAACATGTGCATTTCTCTGTATTTCTTGGCAGGAAGGCCTTAAATCATTAACTTTCTAAATTTTTCAGTAAGATGTGGGATATGGATGTTAACCGCTTTATGCCTGGGAAAGACTACATAATTGAAGTGCAGGTAACTAATTGCTAAGTAACATGAGAATTAAGGGCAGGATGGTACTGTAGGAAAAGTGTCTGTGAAACTGCCTTCTGCTAAAAGAGTTGCCTATGCTTCATCATTTCCTTAATGGCATAAGGCAAGACTTTCTAATGATGAAGAAGCACTTAGGAGAGGGAATAGTACAGAGAACATGTTAGTGGGTCATGCTACCTGGAAACTGGTTACAAGTGTCATCTTGGAAGTGTCTGTCCTGGGTACTGTAACTTTTAATATCTTCATCTGTGACCTGGAGGAGGAGATGGAGTACAACCTTTCTGTTTTTATCAGATTAAAGCAAACAGTGGTAATACAGGTGGTATGGTCAAGGTCAGGGCTGCCCTTCAGCTGGACCTAGGCAGGCTGGAGGAACAGGCTGAAGGAGTGTCATGAAATCCAACAAGAAAAAATATAAATGGAACAGGATGCCCAGAGAAGTTGTGAAATCTCCATCTCTGTAGGTTTTCAAGACCCAACAGGAAGACAGCCAGAACAACGTGGTCTGAATTCAGTGTTGATCATACTTTGAGCAGGACTAGAAATGTTCTGAGGTCTGGATGTTTCTGTGAGTGTACGGTTGTGCATATGTGTGTATATGACTGCTTGCATGTACAGTCTGGTTGGCTTCCTGTAAGGGAGAAGTGGAGGCAGGTCCCAAGTCATTCTCATTGGAGTAAAGGAGTAAACTGGGGAATTCCTGGGTCTCACCTGGAGAATATGGAGTAGCAGAGCGGTGTGGGTGAGGAGGTTTTCAGGGTTGTTGCTGCCACTCCTATGGAACTGTGAGGCAGGTGTGAGTATCATATTTGATGAGCAGCCATTTCACTCCTTGCCAGCTCAGTGTGGTACAAGCATGACCATGTGTTCTGGCCACAAATTGCAGCAGGTCACTGAGTATTTGGTAACCAAATTTGTGCTCACACTTTACTGCAACGTTATATAGATATATATGCAAATATAGTTTTCCGTTGATTATAAACTTGAAAGAAATGTACCTACCTCTAGCCCTAATGTGTGAGGGGAAAACTTTTCCCACATAGATTCCTCATTTCTCAGAACAAGGCTTAGGTCCCCCTTGCCCATGTTAATTAGCAGCTGCCCGTCTTTTCTCCTCTTTCCTTGAGAACACCCTTTGTGAATCAGAGCCCTGAAAATCATCATAAAAGCTACCTTTCTGTTTTGGATGTGCTTACTGGCACATTGATTATAATGCCCTTACATATGGATGGCTAGAAGTCTTTGAAAACCATGCACCAGTCCAAAGCTGCCAGAGCTGCACAGAAGTGCTTTCAGAGCAGGCTCGGGTCTTAGGAGACAAACTACATCTCTGCTGCACTGCATGGACTCATAAACTGTATGCAGTGGGGACTGAGAAGAGACAGAATGTGTCCAAATCTCCTTTTTCTTTGTGGTGGGAGTCAGCCTTGGCTCTATGTTACTCCTCTATCATTTGTGGTGTATATGATTTAGTAGCAGAGCTGGCTACTGTTCACAACTGAGCTATCATGTGGGTCATTACAATCATCTGTGAACAAGTGTCAACAGAGAAATATCAGATTTCTAATGTGTCAGAGATCATGTCTTTTCTCTTTACACTGACATTTCTTCAGTAATAACTTCTCTTGTTTTTAGGATGACCATTCCTAACAAAGTGTCCTGATTGGATTATGCTTTTTGTTCTGATTATTATAAAGGCAGACACTGTCACCTCTAAGAACATCTTGTTTCTATTGTTATTTTACTCTGGTGTTTCTCCTAGGGAAAAACAGGTGCCATACGGCAAGGAGACAGTGCTATCCAGGACAGCGCAGCCAGACATCTGTTTCACAATGTAAATGAAAATCACCTGAAGAGCATAAAAACATTCTCAAGTGAGACACATTATTTTGTTAATGGTGGAAGTGACATGAATAATCCATGTTGTTTTTATGTGTTCACAAGAAATACAGCATTGTATATAACGTGGATGGTCAGATGAGGAGGCGAGGTACAGCGGGCTAGCTACACGTCATTTGCAAGTAGTTTACCAGATGTTTCCATGGAGGTTACCTGTATCCTCAGCATCAGGAAGAACACCTTTTGTGTCATAGCAAGATCTGAATTCTTCTGAGGTTTTTCAACTACAAAGTGAAATGGATGAGACTCTCTTCATTATTCCATGTATTGAAAAAACACCAAAGTCATCTTTTCTCCTTTGGTCAAAGCTCCTAGCCCTTTCAGACAGCCCAGGTCCACAGCTACCCCTTGCACTTCTGTTAGGGTTATACTTCATGTGTATCTATCAATAGATGTTTCCTCCTGACTTTTTCTTTTCCCTGGGTGAAGCTGCACTATGTTGCTAAGCTAATCAAACTGCTGGTCTAATGGGAAGCACCATTCTTCTGTGTTCCCCCACGCTTCTCTGTCCACACAATCCTGCCCTGTGGTACAGCTCTGGTACTCACTGAATCCAACCTTGAGTCACTTCAGCTCGCTAATCTGGCAGGGAATTACTTAGTTTTGACCTCAGGCATTTTTCTATCAGCTTAGTGTGATGTGTCATCCCTCAGAATCTACTAAGGGTAGAGCAGGAGCAGCTGAAGTGATAGGAGGCAGCAGGTGGCAAAGGGGGATACAAAGAAAATGAACTCATCTACTCAGAGGCCATGAGCTCAATTGCGGGTCACCTCATGCTGTAATATTCCTCTGCTGAAGTAATTCCCACAAAACCTTCTGCCAGCATAGCTCAAATTCATAAGCATAGCTCTGTAATTTAGTTTTTTTTCTCAGATTTTTTTCTTTTTTTTTTTCTTTCTTTTTTTCTTTCTTTTTTTTTTTTTTTTTTTGGTAGAAGGTCATTATTGCATCAGCCACTTTGTTCTATAAGGGAGCTCAGAAGTGAACAGTTTATCTTAAAAAGAAATGCAGCAGTGGTCTGGCTTTGAGCCGCCTCTAGCCCTACAGCCAGGAATGAAATCTGACACATAAAGGAGCATATTTCTTTAAGGGCTCACAAGGCACTGACATAATATATGGCAACTTTTTATGATGGCTTTAATGGCTGGATCATAGGTATGATCATAGGTATGATCATGACCTGTTCATCAGAATGAACATGCTGAAAATTTCTCTTTTTCTGCAGCTTTTATTTCCTTATTGGACAACTATGAGACATCAACCGGAGTAGAAGAAGTAGTGACTCCAGAAGAAATAGCTGAAAACAATTGTTTTCTTGATGCTATTTTAATGACTGGAGTAATGAAAGTGAGTAACACAGATTTTTTTTTTTTTTTCAGTCACTGAAAACACTGAATTACAAAGTAAACTTTGTATGTATCTTTGTTTTTTATCTTTCAGCTAGCTCATGAATATCTGCTTAAAAAAAAAACTGGCAAAGACAAACCTTGCTGATTTCAAGTATCAGCTCTATGACATCTGGTTCCAGCTCTATGCCAGGAAAGGAGGCAGGTATGTCTCATGAGTATGGCCCCTGCTCATCTTACTCTATTCTGATTTATACAACAGTAAGCCTGAATTCCATCTACTACACAAAGAACTGGAAGATGGCCTCAGGATACAGCCCAAGTCAGGGGTTCAATGGTCCCATACAGATCATGTTTGAAGGCTTACTGATCAGATACGGACAGCATTGATCCTTGGGGTATGCTGGCCTCCAGCTGGACCTTGTGTCCCTAGTCACAGGCCTTCGACCACAGAAGTTCATCCACTTTTCAGCCAATTACACCATTTACTTTTGTAATCTGTACTTCAGCAATTTGTCTGCATTGCTGTTACAGGAGACGGTGTCAAAAGTCTTGCTAAAATCAGAATAAGCAGATGAGATACATCTGTGGCTTTTAATAACCACTTCATCATCAAATAAACTTTGTGGCTAGACTCCACTGCAAGTTTTGTGCAAAGTAAGAAGAAAACCCAACAAATCCTAAAGTTATCCTGATAAATAAAGAAACTGTTCACAAATTAACATAGGCAAGCTTGTACATCTTCTTGCCTTTTTTCCCAGCCAATTTGAACTATTTAAACAAAAGACCTGTATATTATTCTTTGGTGTATTACAGACCTGATTCTTGTGGTTTTGAACATGTTTTTGTTGGAGAAACAAGCCGTGGTAAACGGATCTTAGGTTTGCACAACTGGGTGTAATTTTACCTTCAGGAGAAGCATAACCAAATTGACTACAAGGGATATATCACTCAGAAGAACAAAGCCAGGGTAAGAATGAGCAGGGTAACCTAGAAAATAAGATCAATAGGTGCACGGAGAAAAGCTGTGCTAATGAATCAGAACACCATGATGCAGAGGCAAGGTTGCATTTTTCTCTGTATCCACTGGCTCACATCCATAGTCACTGACATGTCCCTTTTCATCCTCTTCCTACTATCGTTTGTGGTTATTGCACATATAGCATGTGTCTGTAATTCCAGACCCCTTTAAGACAAAGGCTGGGAGCAGACATTTTTATTCAAACAAAATCCTATGGCAATTCCCCTGACTTTAAGTGAAAATGGACAGAAGAAATCTGTTAATCTGGATGTCTTCTAAGCTCCAGTGCAGTAAATTCCAAAATGTGCCGTGACAGGAATTACTGAGCCCAGGCTACAAAAGGTGTTTTGCTGAAAAGGCAAGGTTATTCTTGGGCTTGTACAGTCTGCAGATTTGGGTTTTATTGCTGGCAAATCTGGAAGCTCACCCCTTGGCATCTGAAGTTATTGGAAAGACTTCTTTGACTTTGGTGGCTTTTGAATCATGTTGTTTATTCCTTGCTGCTGTCCTCTTCTTGCAACTGGAATTCTGTAAATCTCAGACCTGAAAATTATGGGTCATAATTCAAAGAGCATTGGCAGCTTGGAACCAGATTACCAAAAAGTGAAGCTTAAAAGCTATTTTGTGTTGTTGCACTTGAACTAGTGTGAAAGATAGAAAGCTTTGCCTATACCTACTCTGGGGCAGGTAAAGAAAACACAGACTGAAGCATCAGCCTGAAATGCCTTGTTTCCTTGACAGCAGTGTTTGGTGGGTGATGGAGTGGTCAGCCAGAATGGCACAATTATCTCCAGAGCTGCTAGCCATGGTTTCTCAGTTGCTGCTGGAACATAGCTTGGCTACAGAGGCACTGGACAAACTGTGACTTTACAAGCAGGTGGGCATGGTTGTTTAATTTATTTTTCCTGGAAGCAAAGTTCTATTTCACTGTTTCTAAAGGAAGCTCTTACTAGGGTCTTAGGGATATTTCTAATACCCAGAAAAAGACTGTCAAAGCTTTTCAGTTATATTTTCTTACCGGTTAGAAAATCCTTCTGTGCATGCTCAGGGTGCAGTAGTCCCAGGGGGGTCTTGCCTGTGGAGCCAGCGATCCATGGACGCAGGGTACTGTGGGTGCTACACCATTCCTGGATGTGTTGCTGTGAATGGTGACCAGCTTGTGAGGAACAGGAGCAATGCCAAATGGGGTATGGGTGTGGCACCGAATGAAGCACACATATTTCTTCACTAAATGTATGCTCTTAAGTCAAAAGAAATTTGAAATTAAACAGGCCAGCAACTGAAGGCCACGTATTGTCTGTGAAGCATCGGATAGGTTGTGAACCTGGATTACCTACTCCGTGGGGAAACAGGGGAGGGTCCTGTCATCAAAAAGTATATAAACTGCGTCTTGGAACTAATAGGTGTGCTCTCTTGCTTGTGGGACGCTCACCATTGCAATCGTGAATAAACTACTTCACTGAGATCCTTGCCTGAGCCTAAGTTATTGGCTACAGAGTGTTTCTCACACCTGCAAGCAATGCCACATTGTAACCTTGGGCACAGGTTTGTGACAGTCAGCTCTGTGTCCCAGATGCAGAGTCACTTAGGCAGAGAATAGAGGCTTACAGAGGTTTACAGAGGCAGTGCCAGTAGCTGTATGTTTGTGAGCGGCTGCAGTCTGAGAGACTCTGTGCTGGCTTGTTCTCTATTGAGTTTTGTAGCCCAAGAATGAAAGTGGTGCTTTGCCAGACAGGAAGAAAATATTATTTTTCCATACAGGGGAATCCATCAGGATAATGTAGTATCCCAATGAAACCCTATATGTGGAAATAGGGAGCTTTTGCAGGTGGAAATTAATTGACAGAAGACAAAACTGGCTAATACTAAGTTAAGGCCACATCAAACAGATTTGGAAGAGTTGCCAGCCTTTCTATGCAGAGTCTTCATTGACTTGACATGCCTATTCAAGACTGCAAATATGCCTGGGAAGAAAAGTGGAACTTCTGATGACACCAAAGAGCTGGAACTTAACGAGGGTGTTGCCAAAGGAGCAGGAGCAGTGTGCAGAGGTGGCCCAAGCACTGCATTTGGGTACAAGGCACCTGGGCAGAGAGCCCTGTGCACAACACAGACCTGGGGTAGCAAAAGGGGAAGAGCAGTGGGTTTGGGCAAATAGCCTTAGGGGCAGTTAAAATAGAAAACGAGGTACAATCTCCTGAGCCAGCTCAGGGAGCAAAGGGGAGATGCAGCATTGTTCAGCATAGGACACAACGCTAGAGGCACTGAGACTGAGGTTGGGCTGGAGACAGCTTGTACAGCTGATATCTGCCAGAATATGTCACAAACATCTAAATTGTGCTTCACAGGCCAAATGAAAGGATACTTTGACTCTCCGGTTTGCTCTTTCTTTCTTTGTCTTGGCACCCATTGCTTGTCTTTGTTACATAACTTTAGGACGTCTTCAAATACCTTGTTCCATTAAAGTAGTCAAAAGCTTGGTCAATAGTACATCAAGTAGAAACACAGCAACATAGATCAGATCAGCCTTGGGAAAAAAATAAAAAATAAAAATAAAATAAAAAATCTCAACTCGAATGAGTTGATCAAATCTCGAACGAGTCAAGTACTGTTGTGTTTAATGACATTGCTTTAAGAAAAACACTGGATGGATTAATTTGCTACAAATTCAGTAACAAAAATAGATGGAAAGAAGCTCCAGCAAAGTGCTGCTGCCTACCCAGGTAGTTGTTGTTGGTCTTGCACAAGAACACTGATCTTTGAGCAGTCTGACAGCAGTATTTTTGGGATGCAGCAAAAACAGCTAAAGATTTTCTCCAGATGTATATTACCTCTGTGGTGATTTTACCCTGCTGGGCAGCTGAACTCCACCACGGCCACTCTTTCAATCCCCCTCATCAAAGGAAGATGGGGAGGAAATACAATGGAAAGGGTTCACGGGTTGAGATAAGGACATGGAGACCACTCACCAATTGCCATCACAGGTAAAACAGACTCAGTATAATGTATTGCCTATCACCAGCAGACTAGAGCAGTGAGAAACTAAAAGTAAGCTACAACACCTTCCCCCCATTTATCCTCTTTCACTTCCTCCCTCTGAGCAGCGCAGGTTAAGGTTTGATAATACCAAAAGCTATCAGGTGGCTAGTCAGTCTGTTAGCTATGGAAGAATATCAAATGTGGATGAACGCATCAGCTAAATTCTCTTTCAAGTGCCCTTGGGATACCAGGTCCTGGGGACTCACCCCCAAGCACTCCCCCACTGAAGGGATACAAGACACAGACTCCTGATGGCTCTTGAACAGAAGGCCTTTATTGCTATTTTTCACTCCTACATATACTTTCCCCGTAGCCCCACATACTGTCCACACGCCCGAATCTGACATGCAATTGGTTAGAGACCCTCAGACACGGACCTCGAGCCATCCTGCAATTGGCCACCACCCAAAGCTCATCCTTGGCACTGTAGCCAATTTTCTTTATCTCAACCTTGCTCAAGTTTTTTTTTTTTTTTTTTTTTTTTTTTTTTTTTTTTTTTTTTTTTTTCCCGCTTGCTTCCTCATTATCTCTAATTCAGGGATGTGTGAAACAGCGTGAAGCCACCTGCAAATTATTTTCCCACACCCCACCCCAACCCAAAGTCTCCCACATGATCCCTGTGCTGTGCACTATCACCACTCCAGCCAGGATCAGCAGGTGGGCACCCCTGCTCTGCCGGTATTACCCCTGGTCCTGGAGGATGTGCTCCTTCCCATTCTTGTACAGCAGCTCTCCTCCTGATCATTTCCATTTCTTCCCTGTAAACAACATACTTAGTATAGACATCATTTCCCCCCAGGAGTATGTTAGGTCCTAGGAACCGGTCTAATCGTTCAGCTAGCCTGATGGGGTCCTCAATTAAAGACTTCATCTCCTTCTTAAAACTCCTAACCTCTCTGCCGGTAAGGAGAAGGGATAGTTCACCTAAGAGGATACACACAGTGTTGATACTGTTAGTATCAGGGAAGGCAAAATTCTCAATCTCTCTTCTACCTTGTTCTAATTCTTACCAGAGCCTAGAGTATGCTCTTCCCTAGGGACAGTGTTAATTACAGTCCCTGTCTCCCTTCCTGGAGTGACTGCTGCTGTCACCGGTGCAATATTAGGATTATAGGGAGCATAACTTGGCTCCTTCTCCAAAAAAGGAATCTTATTGTTTACTGTAATAAATTGTGAATATTTGTTCATTGAGTAAGGAGGGGGAAGTTACACAATAACAAAGGTTGAGACATGTGGTTAAGCGAACAGACTGTGATATCACAGGGTTAAGTAAAATTCCTGATTTGTACAGAGACCTTGTGATCTCATGTTAAAACAAATTCACCACAGAACAATACCCGAACCTATCAGAATATATCTATAATAAAACCTGTCAGAGACTATGTAACTGGGACTCTGAAACAAGCAAGTAAATAGTTAAGTGTAAAATAATGCTTAGTTAATTAGACAGTAGAATAAATTGTTGTCTGCATACTGAGATTGGAATATATAGTCAAGGTTATCTGTTGGCTGGGAAGGAGGTTGTCTGAGTCTGAAGGATGTGCTGTTGGGGGGGGCCAGGAGGCGAAGGATGTGTGGAGACTGGTTGCAGAGGCTTGCCAGACCATCACGTCCCAGGCAGAAAGAAAAACAAATGGACAACAAGAACATAAACTAGCTCAGGCCGATAAAGAAACTGCAAGCCTGTCAAATCACTACATTCCAGGCCAAAGATGAAAAATACACTGCGAGGAAGACCTACGGCCTTCCTCCCAAAGACCACTGCCCACGTCCCAAAGACCCTGCCCACAATTCTTGGAAGAATCTGCGCAAGCGCAAAGGACTGATAAGCTAATCAGCATACGAAGCGAGAGAAGGCGGGATTGGGTAATGAATATGTATAGGCATTAATTGAATATTCAGTGTTCTGCTGTACAAATATGAAATAGTTTGTCACTCCAGCGCACGCCGTGGGTGGAGCTGAGACTCCCCGGCCGCCCAGCGCTGTTTTGCTTGTGTCTGCTTACTTAATTACTCAATTAATAAAGCTTTCTCACTTTATTAAAAAAATCTTGAAATAGTTTGATTCTATGAGAAAGTAACTTATAACATTTACATATAAATTTAAAGCCTGCATTTTCATCAGACCCGTATTTTGGCCAAAATACTGCTGTTTCCTTAGTTGGTTCTTTTGTCCAGACTGATACACAATATTTAACCATTTTCTTCTTTTATCATCTCCTCTAATTTTGGGATTATTTTTTCAATTTCTTATCATTCTTCAGGAAGAACTGTTGGTAGGAACTCCCCCAGGGATATCTCCCTGTCCCCTGGAACTCGTATTTTCCAATTTTTCCTAGCCCTTGTCAGTGTGAAACATGGGATTAGAAATTAGAGAGTGACTGATTAAGAATCAATATATAGATAACACTCATTGCTTAATATGTGCTGCATTTGCTATGTATTGTGCCTGTGCTGCACTTAAGCCTCCAAATGAGCCCCTGGGGCCCCAAGAACCAGATGAGCCCCTGGGGCTCCAAGAACCAAATCAAACCAACATCATTGTTCAGACTGAGAGGAAGGGCTCAGAGACAAGGAAGACTGTTTATAAAAGGATAAGATAAAGGATGTCAAACATGCCAGGCCTCGAGATAACAGAAGACCCTTGGACCCCAAGAACTGGACCAAACCAACCTTATGGCCCAGATGGTGACCAAGGGCTCAGAGAGCATGCACAGGGAGACGAGGTTAAAAGTTCATCTCTGATGAAGACGTCTTACTTCATCCCGATGACCACCCAGACAACCACCAGAGAGTCCTACACAAGTGCAGGAGGACTGATAAGATAATTAGCATACAAAGCGGGGCTAGGCGGAGCTAGGAAAAGAATATGCATATGTGTGTTGCGAAACTTAATGCATATGTAATATTTTAGAGGATAAAAGAGAATGAAAGTCAGTGAATTGTTGCACACAAATTTGTTGGGACTATACCCCGTGCTGTCCAACACTGAATAAACATACCTACTTTACAATCTTACTGATTGTGGAGTCAGTTTTTCGTGAGTCAAGTGTGCTGCTACAGAAATTTCCCTCCTGCAGGGTACCACACACTAAAGTTCTGATTCTGGAAAATGGGGGTGTACTGCCAAGCACTTTACCATGCAAGGGATATTGCACACCTATGAGTTTACCACATTCCCTGGTGTACTGCCAAGCACTTCCCCATGCAAGGGTTTACTGTACACCAAATTTCCCAAGACTCTTCCTTTCTCTCTCTTATCTCACGCTTCATCCATCTCAGAACTGTGGATCCGGACTCCACACTCACTTCGTACAAAAGTATGTCTCAATCACACGTCATACAGAGTCTCACTGAATCCCCAAGTCAATACTTAATATTTCTTACCTTGGTCTGTGCACAGAGTTACCAGATCAATTCTTAAACCCAGAATGCCTACCTTCTTCCCTTCACCACTACTTCATGTATCCTGCCTCTTTAATTAGTCTAGGGCCCTCTGTCAGCTCTCCGCAGAACCACCACTGTCGATGCACAGGACCGCTGAAATCAGTGGGACGTGCCTTCCTGCTGCTGCGGCGGTGGGGCTCCCCAGAAGGTGACTGGATCCCAGACGAGCCCCCAGATTGTGAGTAACACTCTGTAGCCAATAACTTAGGTGAGGATCTCAGTGAAGTAGTAATTTATTTGCAATTGCAATGGTGGGCGTCCCACAAGCAGGAGAGCACCGACTAGTCACGTAGTACAGATTATAAACTTTCTTTCTTGATAACCGGGACCCTCCCCTGTTTCCCCACGGAGTAGGTAATCCAGGTTCACAACCTATCCGATGCTTCACAGACAATATGTGGCCTTCAGTTACTGGCCTGTTTAATTTCAAATTTCTTTTGACTTTTTTACTGTTCAAAGTGGTAATGTTTCTTCACTTATCTGACTTGACTTGACACCGTGATTTTCACCTAATTGTTCTAAGGAGTCCAGTTATCTGCATTTTACAAGGTCACCTGCTAAGCTTTCCCATCACTGTAAGCATATCTCAATACCACATTCCTTCCCTCTAAACAATGTAAATCTGCAAAAACAACATTCTTATTCCCACACTCTGGGAATTACAGGTCAGAGCAACATCTTTAGAGTTCCTCCCTCTGATGATAGAGAAGTGTGACAGTCCAAGCTTGTGGGAATATTTGAGGTGAGATGAGAGTAAGAAAACATTGTAATTTTAATGGCGTATATTTGACTAAGACATAAGACATCACAGCTGTATACAGAGGACACTTATGGCATCTTAACTGCATCTTCTGTACCTTTTATCACAACTTCACATTTCCTGAATTAATCTGTAATATCCAATTTCACTTTTTTTTTTTTTTTTTTTTTTTCCTGAACCAAGTTTTCTACTGGTGAAACATGGGATTAGAAATTAGAGAGTGACTGATTAACAATAAATATACAGACAACACCCATTGCTTAATATGTGCTACATTTGCAATGTACTGTGCCTGTGCTGCGCTTAGGCCTCCAGATGAGCCCCTGGGGCCCCAAGAACCAGATCAAACCAACCTTATTGTTCGGACTGTGAACAAGGGCTCAGAGATAAGGATTGTTTTAAAAGGACAAGATAAAGAATGTCAAACAATGCAAGGCCTTAAGATAACAGAATTTTATGGAAATTACTTCTTGGAGCTAATTTTAATACTAAGTGGGGACAGGTTATGCATATGTATAGGCGTCCTAGGAAACTTCATGCATATGTAACTCTTTACTGTGTATAAGCAAAACGTTACGGGCGAATGACTTTGGTGGGACTACCCCCCCACCCCCGTGCTGCCCAGCGCTGAATAACATACCTACTTTACAATCTTACTGATTGTGGAGTCAGTTTTCCGCAAGTCACTGGAAGCTGGAATAAAAGAAAGAATAATAAAAATACCTACTAATGTCATTAGAATATGTGGATAGACTCTCCATGGTGTAAGAAGAATTTTAAAGCAATTAACAGTAAAGAGTCAGATCATATTTCTGAAGTTTCTGAAAATAATATAATAATACATGTGGGGATTGGAGAAACAATATGACAGTTTTATAGCAGTTGGTTCTGAGAATGTGGCCATAGATCTGATAACCTCTCACTGAAGCTATATAGAATGAAATACAAAGTGTATCTGCTGTATGGAAGAAAGGAAAGCAATAAGATAATTGAGTAATGATCACAAACAGAAAATCACCTAGCCACTCATGGCAACATCTCTCAGTTTCAGTCTCCCTAAATAAAATACGCAGTAGACTAAGATCCATGGAAAATGCTCAGTCATACTATTACACTTTGATAAGAGTAGGAAGTCTGTAGAATGAATTAAGATTGAGCTGTACTGGTTTCCAGAAAAACAGGCATGCACAACTTCATTTAAGTGAGCTTGCTCAATAGCATCTTCAAATGTTAAAATAATAATAATAATAACAATACTAGCAGCTGCTGTCATTTTCTCATACAGGAATGCTCTGATAAAATTAACTTGTACCCAATGGGAATACTGGTTGAGAATGGTGGTGTTATAGATTCCTCCCTCAAATAATTTATAGGAGGCGTTACGAGATTTAGTGTCGAGTTTATTGAGTATGCAATCAGCAAGCAAAACAGCGCTGGGTGGCCGGGGAGTCTCTGCTCCACCAACGGCGCACGCCTCACCCCTGCCAGAGTCTCCCTTTTTATAGCTTGGTTGTCCCGGGTGTACGTGGCATATCCTGGTGTGTCCTGCGGTTGCACGTATTGTTACTAGGGGGTCATCTCGGACCTCCTGGTGGTGTGAGGATGAAGGCCATAGTCTTCCTTTGCGTTGCAGGTTGTGATCTTGCTGAGCAAGCACTATACATGTTCTTATCAGGATGGGCAGCTGGAGACTTCCAGCTATACAGGGCTGTCACAGCCCCCACAAGCTTCCCCACCAGTTTGTTTAACAAACAAGATTTTCTATAGGTTCTTATCAGGATAGGTGTCAGCTATACAGGGCTGTCACAGCCCCCACAAGCTTCCCCACCGGTTTGTTTAACAAACAAGATTTTCTATAGGTTCTTATCAGGATAGACGTCTGGAAACTTAACAGCTATACAGGGCTGTCACAGCCCCCACAAACTACCCCACCAGTTTGATTAACAAACTTATTATACAATATTTATTACATTATAATACAAAAGACAATGAACAAACATTTATTGTATATTACAGGTGGCATCGGAATTTAAAGCAGAGAAGCAGTTCTTCTCATGTTACAAGTGCTGTTAGCTACAGCCACAATACAAATTGTTTGCTGAGTTGAATAAGGAAGAGCACAATGGTGCACCAGAACAGTCCATACAAGCATCACCCAATAAGCAAGTCCTAGCAGCAGGACAAGACCAAGTTTAAGGGTAAGTATTACCACAAAGAAGACGCTGAACCCTGCTGATGGCTGTGTGAAATGTGTTCATCTGATTCGTGTCAATGTGGAGCAATGCTAGGGCCTCATGATAAAATGTGACCTTCAATTTTACACATCCTTGTATAACCAAGAAACTAAGAAAGATGGTTAATGTATGTATATAGTTTTTGTGTTTGGTGGTTAATGTATTGTGTTCTGCAATGGATATCTGACAGGACCGGCCTCCACCAGTTTTGTTGCTGGACCATTAGCACTTTTAAACATTCTGTTGGGGGAGCCTGGGGGGGGGGCTGGGGTCGAGAAGACCAGTTTTGTTGCTGGCTGTGCAGTGTTAAGCAGAAGTGTGGAGGGGGGGGGAGCCTGCATGGGGCTGGGGTCGAAAAGACTCAAGAAGATGAAGAGGACCTGCTCAGAGGAGGACACGCTCGCTATGAATATGCATTAGTAGATGAGATATAAACCAGGGATGGGAACTGTAAGGTGTGCATTTTGGTGGAGCAGAGACTCCCGGCGCACCCAGCACTGTTTGCTTGCCTCTCTTCAAATAAATTAACTTTAATTGGAATAACTCAATCATTATTTATCACAGCTGCCAGACACTAATACTGAGTGGAGCAATGGCTCAGTATTAAAGATATCCAGGCACCAGGGATGAGACTGTAACCCAGAGTCCTGTGACCGAGGCTTGGTTATGTGATACATGGTTGTGTAGTCTTGTCTTGGCTTCAGTAAGAAAAATTGTTGGTGACCTAATATGTACACTACAGTCAGCAAGCTAATGAAAGTAGAAACAAAGGTGAAATTGCTGAGCCTGGGTGACAGAGTCAACAGAGCATTAGAAAAATACCTAAACCAGAACTGAACAGCTAACAAGTGGTGGGTGCCAACAAGCAGGTGACAGAGTCCAAAAATGTCCTGTTGTATGGTGCAAAAAGGTTTTCCTTATATCCAGTCTGAGCCTTTTATATCTGTTGTCTCATCCTCCTACCATGCACCATTGTGAAGAGCCTGGCTTCATCTCCTCAATAGCTTCCTCGCAACAAGCCTGGCAAATCCCAGCATTTCACGAGGCTCAATCACTCATTCCCAGACATAAGCACTGGCCTGGCCAAGGCACCTCGACAAAGACGTGCAGAGGGAGCCAGGATGCCCCTCACAAACAAGTGCTCCAGCAGGAGGGCAGCAAAAGCAAAGGGCCTTTTGTCAGCCGCCTGAGGGCGCTGCCCAGGACATGCCATCTGCTTTGAAACAAACCCCGGTTCCTTGAATTGTTCTGTTAAAAAAAAAAAAAAAAAAAAAAAAAAAAAAAAAAAGCCTCAGGAAGAAAAGAGCTGTGCCCAAAGCTAAATTAATCCTAGAGGAGCTTTTGCTTTTTGTGCGTAGCCTCCACCTTGACTTGCTCTAAAAGCAGTTTCGGTTTCTCAGGCCTGCAAGCTCTTTGCTCAAGACAGTTTAAGAGTTTTCACAGCTTCATCACTCTCAGCCAGTTAAGCCTCTTGAATATTTAAACAAATGCTGAGGTCATTGTTATGAAGAATTAACCTAAGGGGAATGCATGGAGAGACTTTTATTTTTTTTTTATTATTTTTTTTTTTTTCTTTTCTTCTCTGGAAATCAGCATGCTCTGCAGCCATCTCGAATGGGGTGGGTAAATTTTAAAGGCCATGACTCATGTTCTGCCACAACAAAGTCTTCAGGACCAAGGGAGGGTTATGTCACATTTTGCATTGAGCTGCTGAAGTTACAGGGTAGGTTCAAATCCCCGATTAAGCAGAGGTCTTTTAAAAGCATTTTTCTCACATGCCTGCCTCAGCTGTGTGCTGTGTGCTTCTTCGTGGTGGGTCCTCCAGAGGAAGAAAGCCATTGCTTTCAAGCAAATCTTTCAAGAGTCTGCATATATGCCTTTAGATACAGCTGTAGTTCTGCTGCCTTGTTTCTGATAATGCATAACAACAGCAATGCAAGTGAACTCCAGAAATAAGGGAGAACGTGGGCTATCTCATTATATTTTGATAAATAGGCACCTTCTTTTCATTTCATCGAGGTGTGGGGTTCTAAAAGCAGTACAGGAGTGTGACTTCTAAACACTCCGTGAAATGATTCAAGTTTCCTGGTGAGGTTCTAAGGAAGGTCATTAGAAAGGACAACTTTACTGTAAATAAAGGAGAAAAAAAAAAAAAAAAAAAAAAAAAAAAAATGTCCTCCTAAAATACCCTCCATCTTGCTTAGTAAGAGGTCAGTCTCCAGTGACTGCTTTGTAACTGAATTTATGTCGATTGCTCTCTGTGTTCTTTAAAGCTATGAGAAACTGAGGGTATAATTACTGTAAATCAGCTGATGCAGTCTTATTTGGAACTTCATTTGACCCTTGCTGTGACTCCACAACTGACTCCACAATCAGTAAGATTGTAAAGTAGGTATGTTTATTCAGTGTTGGACAGGAAGCTATGGGGGGGGGGGGAGTCCCAACAATTTGCTCACTTTCATTCTCTTTTATCCTCTAAAATATTACATATGCATTAAGTTTCGCAACACACATATGCATATTCTTTTCCTAGCTCCGCCTAGCCCCGCTTTGTATGCTAATTATCTTATCAGTCCTCCTGCACTTGTGTAGGACTCTCTGGTGGTTGTCTGGGTGGTCATCGGGATGAAGTAAGACGTCTTCATCAGAGATGAACTTTTAACCTCGTCTCCCTGTGCATGCTCTCTGAGCCCTTGGTCACCATCTGGGCCATAAGGTTGGTTTGGTCCAGTTCTTGGGGTCCAAGGGTCTTCTGTTATCTCGAGGCCTGGCATGTTTGACATCCTTTATCTTATCCTTTTATAAACAGTCTTCCTTGTCTCTGAGCCCTTCCTCTCAGTCTGAACAATGATGTTGGTTTGATTTGGTTCTTGGAGCCCCAGGGGCTCATCTGGTTCTTGGGGCCCCAGGGGCTCATTTGGAGGCTTAAGTGCAGCACAGGCACAATACATAGCAAATGCAGCACATATTAAGCAATGAGTGTTATCTATATATTGATTCTTAATCAGTCACTCTCTAATTTCTAATCCCATGTTTCAGCTGTCTTCTGCCTTTAAACATCTTAGCCAAGCACAAGCATGCAAGGAGCACAGCACAGCTATGTTCCTTTGGCTTCTGTCACCTATGTTGCTCTTTCTTGAACTTGGAATCAAAATAATTTAGTACAGGCAATATCGGTTGCAGAAATGATAACAAAATAGTGATGGTCCCACTAAAACTGGTCACAGAAGAAACACCAAATTTGTATTCTTTTAAGTGTAATTGTAAAGATCTCATTTCAACTATCACATCCCGTTAGGATTGCCTCTCCCTTCCTCCAGGCAGTTAGACTCCTACCAGGTCTAATTATAAAGATGGTAGACTTAATAGCAATTGTGCCTTTATCTTAATGAGGTGTGTCAAGACTGAAAGTGATGTGCTCTGAGGTATGGAGCACCAGAGCTGCAGCCAGAAAGGGAGCAAGGGGCAAGCCAGGCACAGCAAGACACTCGCCAGTGCCTGCAGCAGGGACCAGCTCTGCTCACACCCATGCAGCAGGATACAAAGAGACTTCTCTGGCACCAGCTGCTCTCAGTCAGCTGCCAGCAGCAGTCTCACATGAAAGCATGTCAGAGCTCAACGTAGGAAAGCACATCAGAGCTCAGTTTCAGACCCTCCCTGTAGCGTTCTGTCCCATGCTGTCCTCTTATCCTTCTTTGGGGTTAGGGTTACTGGAAAGGTACCAAAGCAACAGCTGTCCACTTCAAGTCTCATCTCTAGTTTGGAGCAGTAGCTTTCATCTGGGCTTCAAAATCTTGGAACTATGCTGAGCCCCCATCTGGTTGATGGCCCAACTGAAGTCACAGCAGCCCCAGCCCCATAACGACATGATAGCTAACCCAAAAGTCCTGTGTCCAGCATTGCACCTAGCCTGATATGTAAACTGTCAGGTGTAAACAGATTTTTGTAAATTTGTGGTTGTCGTTTTTGTAGGAAAAAAAAAAAAAAAAGAGTGGTTGTTAAAAGAAGAAGAAATAGTTCAGTCTAGAAAACCACAGGCTCATTCTGCTTATGTTTACCATACAGGAGCTTGCATGTGCTAATGATAATCCTACAGGGTTGCCAGTCTGGGGGCTCCCTTTGGGAGCAGAGTTGCCCACATGCATAGTCAGTGAGTGCAGTGGGATTTCTATGTTGTGAAAAAACGGCAAGTACAAAGTAAGGACAGAGAAAAAGAAACTCAGACATACAGCCAAGGAGATCATCCGATTAGTGGCTAATCATTTTTGCATATCTGATCCACGGCAAGTTACTGTATAAAGATGTTGATATTTCACTATCCAGTGCAAAAATGTGAGTTACAAGACATGCGTGACAAACTGTACTTTTGATCATCCTGTATCTTTGCTCAGCCTGGTCTTTCACAGACTAATCCTAACACTTGATAGAAATACTTTGATGGAAGAACTTTTCTAAATCAAACAAATGCATAGCATTGAGAAAAGTTGTACACTCACAGTCCAGTCACAGACAACATGAGAATTTGTCTGAATTCAAGAACCTACAGAAGTAAGAGATTAAGTCATAAAATACATGTTTCTAGACACAATGGAAAAGGTGGGTATAAATTAAGTATGAGCTGCATTAATACAGGTTGCTAATTATTTTTTACTTTACCCTCTAACAGTAAGAGGCAAATAAACCACAAGAAAATACTTTCTAATCACTGACTGTACTACCATTGCTATTTTAACTATGTTAAAGTGTTGCAGGTGTTGAATTTCAGTAAGGACACATTTACTTCCAAGCAGTGACTCAGGCAGAGTATTGTTCTCAATATCTCTCACACTTCTCCACTCTGGTAAAAGAACTGCTTTTGCCTACTTATTTTTCTGAAGAGGACCAGAAAAGTAAGACTATTGTTGTAGAATGGAAAACAATATAAAAGATCATTTGAAATAAAGTGCCTATGGCAAGCAAGAAAAACTTAACACTGAGCCAAGCAGAGATTTAAAATATTTTTAGTTTCTTAAAGAATTTTTAATATACTACCAGTCTATCCCCAAACTTGATCAGCCGTAATAATTTTTACAGCCTGGAAATTTGGTCTTAAGCTCCTCTAAAACATGTTCTGTAGCACTGGTTGGCAGTTATTTACATGCTTTAAAATGTTACACAGAGCAAGCCAAGGGTTCTTACATCTCTTGAAACTACATGAGAGGCTTTTCAGACCTAATGTATGGGAATAACAATTGCTAGAACAGCAAAAGAGGAGCAACTGGTAGGCCCTAATCACAGAATCACAGAATTTCTAGGTTGGAAGAGACCTCAAGATCATCGAGTCCAACCTCTAACCTAACACTAACAGTCCCCACTAAACCATATCCCAAAGCTCTACATCTAAACGTCTTTTAAAGACCTCCAGGGATGGTGACTCCACCACTTCCCTGGGCAGCGCGTTCCAATGTCTAACAACCCTTTCGGTAAAGAAGTTCTTCCTAAGATCCAACCTAAAACTCCCCTGACACAACTTTAGCCCATTCCCCCTCGTCCTGTCACCAGGCACGTGGGAGAACAGACCAACCCCCACCTCGCCACAGCCTCCTTTGAGGTACCTGTAGAGAGCGATAAGGTCACCCCTGAGCCTCCTTTTCTCCAGGCTGAACAATCCCAGCTCCCTCAGCCGCTCCTCGTAGGACTTGTTCTCCAGGCCCCTCACCAGCTTCGTCACCCTTCTCTGGACTCGCTCAAGCACCTCCATGTCCTTCTTGTAGCGAGGGGCCCAAAACTGAACACAGTATTCGAGGTGCAGCCTCACCAGAGCCGAGTACAGGGGGATGATCACCTCCCTAGCCCTGCTGGTCACACTGTTTCTTATACAGGCCAGGATGCTGTTGGCCTTCTTGGCCACCTGAGCACACTGCTGGCTCATATTCAGCCGACTATCAACCATCACTCCCAGGTCCTTCTCTGCCTGGCAGCTCTCCAACCACTCATCTCCCAGCCTGTCGCTCTGCTTGGGGTTATTGCGCCCCAGGTGGAGGACCCGGCACTTGGCCTTGTTGAACTTCATGCAGTTGACCTCAGCCCATCGGTGCAGCCTATCCAGATCCTCCTGCAGAGCCTTCCTACCCTCGAGCAGATCGACACACGCACCTAACTTGGTGTCATCTGCAAACTTACTGAGGGTGCACTCAATGCCCTCATCCAGATCATCGATGAAAATATTAAAGAGGACCGGCCCCAGCACTGAGCCCTGGGGAAAGCCACTAGTGACCGGCCTCCAACTGGATTTGACTCCATTTACCACGACTCTTTGGGCCCGGCTATCCAGCCAGTTTCTAACCCAACGAAGCATGCGCCAGTCCAAGCCAAGAGCAGCCAGTTTCTTGAGGAGAATGCTGTGGGAAACGGTGTCAAAAGCCTTGCTGAAGTCAAGGTAGACCACATCCACAGCCTTTCCCTCATCCACCCAGTGCGTCACTTTGTCGTAGAAGGAGATCAGGATCATCAAGCAGGACCTGCCTTTCATAAACCCATGCTGACTGGGCCTGATCGCCTGCTTGCCCTGCAAGTGCTGCGTGATGACTCTCAAGATAATCTGGTCCATGAGCTTCCCTGGCACTGAGGTCAAACTGACAGGCCTGTAGTTTCCCGGGTCAGTCATCCGGCCCTTCTTGTAGATGGGCGTCACGTTTGCTAGCCGCCAGTCAACTGGGATCTCCCCCAATAGCCAGGACTGTTGATAAATGATGGTAAGCGGCTTGGCCAGCTCTTCCGCCAGTTCTCTCAGTACCCTTGGGTGGATCCCATCCGGCCCCATTGACTTGTGCACATCCAAGTGCCGTACCAGGTCACCAACCATTTCTTTGTGGATAGTGAGGGCCACATCCTGCTCCCCATCCCCTTCCACCAGTTCAGGGAACTGGGTATCCAGAGAACAATCGGTATTGCCGCTAAAGACTGAGGCGAAGAAGGCATTAAGCACCTCCACCTTTTCCTCATCTCCTGTAACTAAGTTTCCCCCCGCATCCAGTAAAAGATGGAGATTCTCCTTAGTCCTCCTTTTTGTGTTGATGTATTTATAAAAACATTTTCTGTTATCTTTAACGGCAGTAGCCAGATTGAGCTCCAGATGAGCTTTGGCTTTTCTAATTTTGTCCCTGCACAGCCTCAAAACATCCTTATAGTCTTCCTTAGTGGCCTGCCCACTTTTCCAAAGATTATAAACCCTCTTTTTTCTCCTAAGCTCAAGCCACAATTCTCTGTTCAGCCAGGCTGGTCTTCCCCGCCAGCTCGTCTTTGGGCACGTGGGGACAGACCGTTCCTGCGCCATTAAGATTTCCCTCTTGAAGATCGCCCAGCCTTCCTGGACTCCTCTGCCCTTCAGAACTGCCTCCCAAGGGACTCTACCAACCAGTGTCCTCAGCAGCACAAAGTCAGCCCTCCGGAAGTCCAATACAGCGGTTTTACTGGTCCCCTTCCTGGCCTCGCCAAGAATAGAGAACTCCACCATTTCGTGGTCACTCTGCCCAAGACAGCTTCCGACAATCACATCTCCCACCAGTCCTTCTCTGTTTCTGAAGAGAAGGTCTAGCAGGGCGCCGCCCCTGGTAGGCTCACTAACCAGCTGCATCAGGAAGCTATCTTCCATGCTCTCCAGAAACCTCCTAGACTGCTTTCTCTGGGCTGTATTGTGCTTCCAGGATATGTCAGGGAAGTTGAAGTCGCCCACGAGAACAAGCGCTGAAGATTTTGCAACTTCTGTCAGCTGCCTGTAGAACTCCTCATCCGTCTCCTCATCCTGGTTTGGCGGTCTATAACAGACCCCGACCAGGACGCTAGCCTTGTTGGCCCCGCCGATCCTAACCCAAAGGGACTCGACCTTGTCATTCCCAGCCTTGAGTTCTACAACATCGAAAGACTCTCTAATATAGAGAGCCACACCACCACCCCTTCTGTGCTGCCTGTCCCTTCTGAAGAGCTTATAGCCAGACATTGCAGCACTCCAGTCATGAGAGTGGTCCCACCACGTCTCCGTGATGGCAACCAAGTCGTAGCCTGCCTGCTGCACGATGGCTTCCAGCTCCTCCTGTTTGTTACCCATGCTGCGTGCATTGGTGTAGATGCACTTCAGCTGGGCCATTGCCTTATCCCCCGGCCTTGCTATTGTTCCCCCTGGCACAGTTCCAACAATCCTTGCTTCATCCCCATCCCCCTTCTTACCTAGTTTAAAGACCTCTCAATGAGCCCTGCCAGCTCCTGGGCCAGGATCCGTTTTCCCCTAAAAGATAGGGACCCGTCTGCGGCCATCAGGCCGGGTGTCGAGTAAAGTGCCCCATGGTCAAAAACCCCAAGATTTCTGTGTTGGCACCAGCCCCTGAGCCACGTGTTTAACAGGTGGGCTTTCCGTGTCCTCTCTGTACCCCTCCCTGCCACCGTAGGGATGGACGAAAACACCACCTGCACTCCCGCTCCATCCACTAACCGTCCCAGTCCCCTAAAGTCTCGTTTGATAGCCCTCAGGCTTCTCTCTTCAATGTCATCACTACCTGCCTGGACTATCAAAAGAGGTAATAGTCAGAGGGGCGAACCAGGTTGGGAAGCTTCCTGGCAACGTCCCTGACCCTGGCCCCAGGGAGGCAGCAGACCTCCCTAAGGGTAGGGTCAGGCCGACAAATAGGGCCCTCTGTTCCCCTGAGGAGAGAGTCTCCCACAGCAATAACCCTTCTGTCTTTCTTGGTGGAGGCAGTCCTGAGGCGTGGAGTCGACCTCCTCGCCCTAGGCATCCTCCTGGGTGCACTTGCTACCTCTTCCTCACCCACCAGTCTCTCAAGCTCCAGGGCCTCAAATCTGTTGTGTAAGGGCACCTGGGAAGGTGGGGCCAGAAGGGGAGGGCATCACCTGCGATGTCGAGCAGGGACCTGTTTCCATTCCTCCTCAACTCCCAGATCCCCTCCCTCTGCCTGACGGCGACAGGGCAGGGGGTCCACCCCCGTTTGGGGGGGTCTCACCCCAGTACCTTTCCTTGAGGCCCTGCAGGGAGTTGCTCCACCAGTCTATCTCCTGCTCACACTCCGATATCCCCCAACCTCTCCACCTCCTCCTTGAGCACCGCCACCATGCGGACCAGGTCATCCACCTGCTCACACCTCATGCACCCAGTTTCTCTGCCTCCCGCCGATGGCAGCAACAGGCTCAGACACTCCCTGCATCCGGTGACCTGAACTGCTGCATTTTTTAACGGGTAGTCGGTCTGGGTGTGTACCGACTTCCTGGAGAGCGCACTGTGCCTGGTGGAGACCATTATCGCCTAGCTAACGGCTGTCGTTACAGGAGGTGTTAATGAACATGATTATCCCTCTCTGCAGCAGCAAGGGCTACTGAAAGACAAGACAAGAGTCAGAACTGAGACTCTGGTGTATATTTGAAATACATAGACTCTAATGCACATATCAGAAGTGGTACAAAATCACAGAGATACCACACAGAATTCCTGCTCCACGGGCTGCAAACCAATTCTGTGGGATATTAAAAGCATCCAGTTTCCTTCAGATCTGGGAACTTCCCAGAAGCCAAGGGCCATTAGATCCCATTATAGGATTTCATTACTCTTCAGAGACTTTTTTCATGTTCTCGTATCTGGCAAGACAGAAGTGGGAATGCAGCTGAGACAACAAAACTTGTGATGTGATCTCTAGCCTTGTCTCGTCTCTTCTTGTTCCCTACATGCACTACACAGATGTTCTTTAGGAGTTCTTGAAGCTTCAAGGACCTGACTGCTGTAAAAAAAAAATATTCAAATACTGCCAGGGAATATAATTCATAGCTTCTGGGGAAAAAGTACTCACCCCCGTTGCAGCTCATAGTGTTCTGGATATTACTGGCCTCAGATCCTCTTGTTCTGATACTCACCAAATTTCCAAGGGGGAAAAAAAAATAAATAAATAAAATAAAAATAAAAATAAAAATAAAAATAAAAATAAAAATAAAAATTGCTTTAGCCATTTCCCCTCTTTTTTTCTTTCAGGTCAATATGCAAATGAAGGGGAGGCAGCTGGGAGGTACTTCTCTTGTCTCTCTCTGCTCCATCTCCAAATCTAAATCTTTGTGGTCTGGAACAGACAGCTTCAGGAAACAACAAAAGCTTTAATTGTTTAATATGCAACTACAGGGAGAGGGGACAGAGAACCCATCTGGCACTACTCATTCACTCTCTGGGAACTGTGACTGAATCACATACTAAACTCTCCATGCAGCCAGAAAATCAGTTGTCAGCTACACTGGGAGGTTTCTGAACACAACAGAACAAAGCGATTGTTTTCCACCAGGCACTGGGCCTTTGGAGATAGAGGAGAAATAGCACAAACCATCCACTATGGATTTGCAGAGCATTTTCTTCTCCTTACAAGAAATGCCAGCATGTGCTATTGGTGTTACATACAGAAAAAAAAGAAAAAAAAAAAAAAAAAAGTTTTTTACATACCTGTTTCCCTAACCCTCCAAAACATAGCCTGTTGAATCCTGTAAAGCAATGAGAGACTTGAGGGAAGAGAGCATCTGCTGTAGAGAAGGCAGGAAAGTGTAGCTCTGCTGGTGAACTGTGGAGTCTGAACACAGAGAGAAAACAAGCTGATCAATGAGGATGTCGCGTTATATCATAATCTGTTCAGGTAATATGGTAGCTGATACAAAGATCATGCAGCTGATGGGCCTTGCAGCTATGCTGCAAATAATTTTTCTAATTAGTAATGAATCAGGAGGGAAACAAACAACAACAACAAAAAACCAACTTATTACTAAACTTTAAGCTTTATGTCCTGTGAGAAAGAAAACGGTCCTTTTGCTTTTTACTCCTTTGCTAATAATTCTCAGTGCTCACACTGTTTGTGTGACTGCCATAAGAACTGAGCCGAGTTTCATAGAGCTGTCTCCTCTTATCCAAAGACATGAGGTCCTGAGTGCTCTTTGAACATACACTACTTTACACCAGTTAGTTTACTCATCCATTTGGGAATCCTCATTCTTATGCCAGGTACTTCATTGAATAACTTTTTTCAACTCAGGTGGCCCTCATTTTCTAACAGAATTCCCCCTTGTCTCTGTACTAATTGGCTGCTGACCTTCCGTTACAGAAAACACATTGATGTGTTCATAAAATGTCCACCCTTTACACATACAGCCACTAAGTTTAGGATTTATTGCAGTTTCTGCAACTCAGTTGCATGCGACAAACATCAGGTCTGTAGCTTCCCAGACTCATTCTCACCTCCCCAGATCTTTCAAGCTCTGCATCACCACAGACCCACTTATAAGGTGCCAACACGGGGAAAGCCGTTAGGAAAGCACCTATAGCTATTCACATCACTGGAGCTCTTCAAGTCTCAGGTCAGGCTCCATCTAGCCACAGAATCACATAAAGGCTGGGGTTCAAGGCACCTTTGGAGATCATCTAGCCCAGTCACCCTGCTCAAAGCAGAGTCACCTACAGCAGGTTGCTTGGGTCTGCATCCTCTTGAGGCTTGACTATGTACAAAGACTGAGACTCAACAACCTACCTGGACAACCTGTTCCAATGTTTCACCACTGTTTTGTTTCAGTTGGACTATCTGTATTTCAGTTTATGCCCATTGCCTCTCATCCTATCAAATGGATGATGTTCATGGATGATATTCAGATCATCAAAATTATCTGAGTTCTCCCAGCCTCCCCTCATATGTCAGTCTCTTACTTACCGGTGCTGGGTCTGGCAGGGATAGAACTAATTTTCTTCATAACATCTTCTGTGGTATTGTGTTTTAGATTTGTGACAAAAACAATGCTGATGACACACTGATGTTTTAGCTATTGCTGAGCAGCTCTTGCACAGTGTTATGGCTTTCTCTATTTCTCACTCTGCCCTCCAGTAAATGGGCTGTGGGCATGCAAGTGGTTGGAAGGGGAAGATGACCCAAACTAACCGGACATTCCAGCCTGTTTCAAGTAGGAATCAGTACCATGCACTGTGCTTTCCTCTGTACCCTCCCCTCAAGTCCTGTAAACAGCATCACAGTCATGGTCCCCAGAGCCTTCCTTCCACATGTGATTATGCTCATCTTGACTCACATTCATTTCACACTCCTAATTTTATTGAGTCAGTTCAGGACACAAATTTAAAATACTTATAAGCATAATAACTAACAGATTGCTCAGACCTGCCACTAACGCCTCTCAGAACAAAACAGAACATCTTGACAAAGAGAAGAAATTGTAAAAAATGTATTTATTTTTCTTTTACAAGACAAAGGGAAAGAGGCCAAAGTCTACTTTGTTTTGATTCTCTGATTATCAAACTTTGGAACACTGACTCAACAGGGAAAACAAACAAAAACAAGAAAAAAACTACTCCATCTAAGCAAAAAGGCACTTTCTTAGAATAAGCAATGGTACACCAAGCCAGATATTCATTGCAGTGGGTCCCAAACACATCTGTATTCAGTTCATAGTATTGCCACAGTAGACAACCTTTTATGCTTTTATGATCACAAACCACCATTTTACCATCCCTGGTAAGGGTTTCTAGTTCACTGAGTTTTCCATTGTTTAGCCCAAAGAGCCCAAAACAGAAATAACCAGTAGAACGAGAAACTATGCAAACCATGCCCCAGTGCCAACAGACTAGGCCAGGGCTGACGATTCTCTGTCTGCATCTAAATAAAACAGTGGGGGGAAGAAAAAAAAAAAAAAAGAGTAGTGGCAGAGAGAGTAGGAAGTGAAAATATCATCCACTTATACCACTCATTGCAGTCAGGAAAAAACAACTACTCCCCACAAGCAGAAGACATTCTTGAAGGTTCTTAAAAATGTTCATAGAATCACAGAATATCCTGAGTTGGAAGGGACCCATAAGGATCATCGAGTCCAATTCCTTCAGTGCCAGGAGAGCTGCAAACATTCAAAATCTTGAATGTCTCCAGGATATACCATAAAGCTGAGCAGAACAAAGGAGAGTACATGGTGGTTTCACGCTGATGGCTTGCTGAACTCCACATCACTCTCTCACTCTACCTCTTCAAAGGTACAGGGGGAGAAAATAGGATGTGAAAAAAACAAAAAAAAAAAAACAAAAAAACCCACCAAACTCATGGGTTGAGATAAGGACAGTATTATTAAAGGGAAAAGGAGGAGAAAAACAAGCAAAGGCCACACAGAAGCAAAGAGAGAAAACCATTATTCTCCACACCCCATCAGTGAGTAATGTCTGGCCACATCTTGGGCAGCAGGGCCTCAATATGTGGAGCCATTGGCTGGGAGAACAGGTTATCTTCATAATGAGCTTTGCAGCGCATACTGTTCTGGATATTACTGGACTCAGATCCTCTTGTTCTGATACTCACCAAATTTCCAAGAAAAAAAAAAAAAAATGCTTTAGCCATTTCCCCTCTTTTTTCTTTTACTTTTTTTTTTTTTTTTTTTTTTTTAAAAAAACTTCCTCTAAAACACCCTTAACATCTTCAGGTCTTGTTCTTTGTTCTCCCATCCTTTTGGTGCTTTGAGAGTCAGTGTCAGAGGATGAGATACACATTTCTACAAAGGCCCCTTCCAGACTTAAAGTCATAGCAAGGGATCTTAGAACTCCGAGTAAGGAAGGGGCTGCCACAAGTGGACCAGCGCTCACTTCCCTCCTGACATTTCTCCACCAGACCAAGCAGAGCAGAAGAAAGGTCCTGCAGAGGACCAAAATGTTGTTAAAGCCAAGACAAAGGGCTGCACAGATGATCTGAAACCATGCGCTCCACCTACACCCCAAAAATAGCTATTCTCCTGAACTCCCACTGCCTCTCTTCAAAAGAGGGTTCATCCGTGACAGAACAGCTCAAAGGACAGGGGCTCCCAGGCAACTTCTCTTGATCCTTGGAGTCACTGCTGTTCAGAATCCATCTTCAAGATATCATACGTGGCAGGACAGAAGTGAGAATGCAGCTGAGCCAGCAACGCCTGTGATGTGATCTCTAGCCTTGTCCCTTGGCTCTTCTTGTTCCATACATGCACTGCATAGGTGTTCTTTAGGAGTTCCTGAAGCTCCAAGGAGCTGACCACTTCAAAGTATTTCTTCCAGTCCTGCCACCGAATGGGATAAAAAGCCTCCCGGGGAAGGGTACTTACCCCTTTGCAGCTCTTACTGCTCCGAAGACTCCTTATGGAGCACCACTTCTTGAAGACACGTGTTAGGAGCTGTGGGCCTTGATGTCCCCAGATCCAGCTGTTGTAGTTCTCCACAAAGTCCTGCATGCAAAGCTCTATGAACTTGTGTCTGGGCTTAAAGGACAGAAAGGCCCCATTCAGTACATACTTGGACTGGGTACCAAGCACATTGGTGAGGTTCTTTAAGTTCTTAAGCACAATAAAGTCTGTGTCCAGGTAGATGCCACCAAATTTCCACATGATGGCAATTCTGCAGGCATCAGACAGGATGGGGAAGAAATAAGGCTCCCAGCGCTGCTGAGCCTGTGAGTACCACTTTGCCAGAGGTGTCCCAGAGAAAAGCTCTGGCAAATCCAAGGGCCGGATTTCCACATTAGGGAAGCAGCTCAGCAATGAGAAGCCCCAGTGGCTGGGTAACGAGGCATTTCTTTTGGCCAAGCCTTTCATGAGCACCACGACCCTTGTCCCAGGGTGTGTCCGTGCAGCTGACTCCACAGAGCATGTGAACAAGTAATTTGGGTTGGTTCGCTCAGAGGTCTCCACAAAAAACACATCCCCAGGTGGAGAAGGAGGCCCATCAGCAATGGCGTGGGGGGGAGATGGCACAGAGTGAGCACAGCGGATTTCAGTAGGCAAGCTGTAGACTTGGTCCCTGACCTTAGCATCCTCCGTGATTCTCCAGTACAACAGGATGGAGACAAAGGACATTAACTTAAAGGTGAGGATGAAGAGGGCCCTCAGCTTGTGGCTCAGCACCAACCGGGTCAGTTTTAGCAGGCAGTTGGGCATCCTGAGCATTCTTGTTCCCATCAGGGCTTGGTCTACCACAGGACATGTCATGATCTGATGGTGAGGAAAGCAGAAAAATACATTAACAGGCAGGTCAGCAGACCACAATACTTAGTACAGCACTATGGCAGAACTACACACTGAACACTGAATTTAAATTACATGTTGAACTTAAGCATGCCAGCATGCTTAAATTACACCTTTGGAATATTTCTTAAAAAGTGTCCTGGCTTCTCCATACCATAGCAATGCCCACAGACCCCCATCAGAAACCATAGCCCTTTTTCAGATTGTTAGGGGGTGCAATAAAACTCACCTGCACACCCACAAAGGAGCTCAGAGGGATGATGGCAGGAGGGGGAGCCCAAGTAATACTATGCTGGGCCCACCACTCCCAGTCCCACCACAGGGGCCATCCGTGGCCCATCTGCATAAGCTCTGAGGAGTGCAGGAGCACAGAACCACAGAATGGCTGGGTCTGGAAGTGACCTCTTGAGGTCGTCTGGTTCAAACCCCAGCTTAAGCATGGCTACTTAGAGCAAGTTGCCCAGGGCTGCGTGTGGTTGGATGTTGAAGATCTCCAAGGAGAGGACTCCACAGCCTCTCTGGGCAACCTGTGCCAGTGCTTCATCACCTACACAGCACAGAGGGGTTCTTGATATTCAGAGGGAACCGCCTGTCTGCCAGTTGGTGCCCACTGCTACTTGTTCTGACACCTGGGCACAACTAAAAAGTACCATGGCAGGCAGAAACCTGGAAGGAGAACACTTCCGCACCTTATCTGGACCCCTTCTAGGACTGTTCCAGCAGAGCCTCAGCTCCAGGTGTGAAACCAATCACCAGGGGTCATTAGGAGCAGCTTTCTGGATCACCTTTGGGACTAAGGACAGCATTGGTGATACAGTGTGATACACTGTCCTCTAGCACAGATTGTGCTCCTTCTAAAACAAAATAAGGACAAGTCTGTCTCTTCCGTTTATCACAAACCAGGACTGACCCTCATTTCCCTGGATGCATCCTGTGCTTGCCACTTGTCAGGAAATACAATGATTATTCCATTTTATCTTCATTGGTCCATTATTTTAATATCAGATGTGTACAACAATAATCTTAGATACTAGGAATTTGGATTCTCTTTTGTTCTCCAGTTTGCTGCCATACTAATGATCTGTGGCACCTGACACTGAATGGGACAGCAGCTTTTGCAGTGTTTTTGTTTGTTTGTTTTCCCAAAAAGGAGAACCATCCACTATCCTTCCCCAAACCTGAAAACCCGTCTAAAATCTCAGTGCTGTCATCTGTTTCTGTCAAAAGGTCTCAGCTCCCAGAATCACAGGATATTTGTTTCCCTTCTGTTTATTCCTCGATAACCATGCAGTGCCCTATACTTGATATATACCATGAATATATCCTCCTCTTTTCAGGCAGAGTAGCTGGGACATACAGGGCAATTTCTGTTTTTACAAGACTCGTTTACTGTCCTGGCCAGACACCAAGTTTAGTTCTCTGAAGTCCAAAGCACAGATTTAACCATAGAGATATGCTGCAGCAGATGCAAGAGCAGAGCTGAATTTATCTCCAGAAAGTCCAACAGTTTTTAGCAGCCTGAAATAAGGTGCATTGGATTCCTAGTTAGAGAATTGTGAACAACGTACCAACACTTCCTCAAGGCCTCCATACTCCAAGCAGTGCTATGCTTTTAGTATAGAAACCAGTAAGGTTTCACAAAGAATATACTCTTTAAAAGAAGAAGAAAAAAGTGAAGTTGTCTGCAAGATGCAAAACATTTATGTCTTCTCTGTTTTAACCCGTTTCTTCCTTTGTGGTAAGATTTTGCATGATTTAAAAGAAATACAATCAATACAATCCATCAGTTGTGGGAGTGTGGCCATGGGGGTCGGCAAGCCCCATGGTTGGTGATAACATCGGGCTCTTAACGGTGAAGCCATCAGGAATGTAAAGAGTTTAGAGGGAACAAAGAAGGGTGATTCAGGAAATGCCTTGCCGTCTCGAGTTGCTGGTTCTCCAGCCGTTAAGGCATGGAAGTTGCTGGGGGTTTGGGGTTGCCGGGCAAAGTTGTTGACCAATGAATAGTTAGCGGGAAAGTACTGCTGTGGGGGAATGGTATAAGAAGAGGGCCAGTCCTCACGATGGGGAAGCAACGCATATATAATGGAAGTTACGTCATCAATAAAGGAGTAGCAGTTACTGATCCTAAAAGAACCCTGGTGTCCCTGTGGTCCCAGTAAAAGCAGAATTTTTATGACACAAACTAAAAAAGTGAAGAATGTAATAGATAACTCCATTATGCCTGCTGCAGACAGCTACAGGTCAGCTTAATAACAGTACAGGATTTTCCATTTTAAATCAATCATACTTCAGTTGAAAAAAATAAAAAAATAAAAAAAAAATCTCCACTGAGGTTCATCTCTCACTTTTTTGTCTATTTGAACAAAAAAGTCCAGTAATTTTGCAACACATATCAAGTCACTCGGTACTGGCAGCACCAGGACCACCTGGCAGACTTGGGAGCAGCCATGTCACAGTGCACTGCCTTTCCCCTCCATCCCCTCTGCTTTCCTTGAGACTTCAAAAGAACAACACACATTTTCTTTCCACATAGTTGCAAGAAATGGCACAACCCTGCCATCTGCCCCCACCCTGTTCTTTCCCATTTCTTTCTGCAAATCCAGTATGGTTTGGAAGGAAGAAGAGCATTGCCATCATGGGAGATTTATTTGTTCTGTGGCTTTTGCCTCCACCACTCATGAATACCTGCAACTAGCTGGTGCTGGTCCTTCTCTAAAAAGCTGTAATTGGGAAAATGCCAAAGTGCCAACCCAGTACTGCAAGGATATGTCAGTTTCATGTACAGAGAGGGGAAATGCCTCCCAGGTTACGTCCACCTGGGGTTTGTGCTGTTAGATGGTGTCATTGTTAAACCAATTTGCATCCCAAGCTACTGTCACAGACAAAACAGTCTTAACTTGGGGAATTTCATTTATTACCCGTTAACAGAAACTTTTAATTACTGATTCAGTTATTAAAAAAAAAAAAAAAAAAAAAAAAAAAAGTCAAGCATTAAACAAACACTTCAGGAAAACACCCTTCCTCTCCTGTCCCCAGGCTTCTCTTCAGTCCAACACCTCTTCCACACTCCCCTTCCAGTATCAACTTCCCTCTTTTCCCTGTGGGTTACACCCAATCTGTCTCAGTTCCTTCAGGCAATACATAGCAGTTTTCTTTCACTGCTCCCTGCGTCTTAATCTTTTGCTTCACTGCTCCTTGCTTCTTACTGCTCCTCTGCTGCATCAGGGGTCTTCCACAGCCTGCAGTCCCTTGGGATGTACCTGTCCTGGCACAGGCTCTCGTTGGGCCACATTCCCTCAGGGATGCCCCTGTCCTGCTATGGCTCACCCACCAGTCACAGTTCCTCAGGGATGTCCCTATGCCATCATGGACTGCCCGCAGGCCACAGTCCCTCAAGGCTACCTTCTTCAGCACTGAACACATCCTTCCAAGACAGCATCTCAAGCCATGTACCCAACAACATCCCACAGCCTCCTCCACATCCTCCATTCACTCTAGAGACAGCTCTTCACCCTCTTGTGTTTCCTCTCACATCCCCTCCACCTCCCCACACCTTTGCTCCTGTCTCTTTTTGCTTGTCCTCGTGCAGGTGTTTTTGGGCCTCCTGCCCCATGTCACCTTTTCAACTCCTGTTTTGTGACTCCTAACATGTCTTTCCATGTGTGTCCTCCCATGTGCTCTTTTGTGACTCTTCTCGTGTCTCCTCTCCATGACACCTCTCCCTAGCAAGAGGCTACCACCCTTTCTTAAAAGCCTTTGAGAAGAGATGCCATTAGCTACTCTGGCAGGTTGCAGTTTTGGTGTACAATAAGCTGTTTTCACGCTCATGGTTTTCTCTTCCTAAATAGAGCATACCTACAGTCCCAGTGCCCCAAAGCCTGACACTTATACCCAATACAGTGTTCCTTGTAAGAATTAAATAAAGAGAAGTTCCTAGCATTTTATTTTTTTTATTTTTCCCCACAAGGGTAAAAATGCATTTAGATTTTGGACTATGAACTGCTGAGCAATTCTGCACAAATGTTTCCTCTACAATGGAAATCCTTTAAACAAAGAAAATGAGAGGCCATAAGTGACACACTGTCTATCTACTTTCAACACAAAGGGCTTGCCAGCTACACTAATCTAAGGACAAATTTCTACCAAAGGGGCGTATTTGTTCAGGTATCTAGGGCAGAAAAATCAGCTTGCCAAATGAAGCTTTTCTGATGGTTTAGCTTCCAGAGGGCTGAAGCATAGATCTTGGGAAAAGTGAGGGAGGGTAAAGAGAATGCTATTGCTCCCCCAGCACCTCTCCCCAGTGAGCATTGGGGAAATAACACTGTCCCGTTTTGTCTTCTTTGAAAGACACTCAGCAGTTGAAGAGGAGAGAAGGCAGTAAATCTCAGGCAGTAAATAGCAGATGACAACAGCTGTTCCAGCAACAACAGGGAAAACCACGGAAACCTTGGGTTCCTCCTCCAGGGCAGTGCAAGCACCTCCAGGGCTAGAGCAAAAGCTCTGTTTCTTCCTATCATGTCTGCTGAAGTCTGGCACATCTGAACCTATGAGATGGTTGATGGTGAAACAACACTCAAGTCCCACCAAGTAATTAATTTTGACTGATGGAACAAAGCAAGTGACCAGAAGCTCAGAAGCGACTGCCACACCAATGCAAACATGCAGCTGTATTTGCTTAGAATACACTCATGTTTTGACTTGAGGCGCTTTACAGCAAAAAGCAAAGCAATCATTGATAAACTCTGAGCAAGGGAGTTTCCTGATTTGTCAGAAAGAAAAGCTTTAAGGCTCTGCTGTGACAGTGCACAGATGGCTTTCCAGCAAGCAATTCCCACAGCAGCCAGAGTCAAGAGCCAGGTCCTCCTTCACAGAAACCAGGCTGCACTTTCCCATGGGGCTGGAGACAGACCTGTTGAGTTCATTTACTGCACTGCACATGCCAAGGAATAAACTCATTGATTATTGTGAAACACTTTCAGTATCAGACTTTCTGTGCAGGACAGTGTGCTGCAGCCTGGTGTCAATCACAGCACCCATCCTACCAAGTAGCCTTCCTGTGTTGTGGGATACCTCCTTATGCTTCAGACCTGATGGCTAGCTAAGCACAGCTGAAGCAGCATGTTGTTTGCTGAGCAAGGCACAGAGAATACCACCCAGCCACGAGGCAGACAGGGCTGCACTTACCTGAGGGTGGTACGAGAGAAGTCTAAAGCATTTCTTTAGCAGCACAAAGTGCTGCTTTAAAATGTTTTGATATGCTGCCTAATATTGAGTACAGGATATTTTCCCAGATGAATGTTACAAGAGATCCAAGATCTTTCTGCTGCTGCTTAATGGAGGATGTCTTATCCAAAATTCATTCATCTCTGCTTACACAGTCTTCCTCAGAAAGCCATGACAAGTTTTTGGGGGGCTGCACTTGTATCTTTTCCTCTAAAAGACACTGGAAATACATCACAAGAAAATGCATAAAACCTCAAAAGCAGAGGAAAGCCATCAAGGTAAACTCTTAAGTAACTTTTGGAGCACCAAAATTAAGTATATTAAGCTTGAAACTAGAGTTATGAGAATTTAGAATCAGGGTGTAATTTGCATCAAATGCATTTGGTGATAAGGCATTTGGTAAGTATAGCCAAAAGCAGCTACTGAAAGTTTACACAAATCAGCTTTCAATTGCTGTGTTTCAGACCAGCTAGAGAAATGCATTTCCTTCCTTTCAAGCACAATAGAAAATTAAAGCTAGCAAAGCTTTTATCAGAAACAAATTGGGAAAAAAACAGACCTACAGACTACACACGTTGTCAAAGCAAAGTGTGCCACGTCTTGTAAAGACTATATACAACACTGCTCTGTCCCTTCAGCTTTTATCCCTTTGCTCTTTCATGTTTAGCACATTTACCAAGCCTAGTACATACGAAGTGATATGTTGTGAACTGTTACAATGTGCTGTGGAGAGTTATGGTCGAGACTGGTCTTCAGAAATGCTTGGAATAAGACAGAAAGGTGGACATGGGACTCGTGTTTGGAGCTGTGCTGTTAGGTTCTGCCCCCATGCCATGAAAGCAGATAAAAGTCAGCTTGCATGAAGTCATTCACACAATCACAGCTTAGGAGGGAAACATGGCTTTTCAAAAGCATAGTTAACAGGTACTGTAGTTAACAGGTTTAAAATGCCTTGACTTTTTACACAAACTGAACCTAAGTTAAAGCTTTTTGCTTATCAAGGCTTTCCCCAATACAAGCACTGTTCATGTAAAATGCCGAGACAATACATTTGATTCTGTTCACTTCTACACACCTTATGAGAGCATGCTTATATATGCATGTATCTGAGAACTTAGGTCCTAACTGCCCAGTCAATGCATATCTGGATCATACATACTCTCTCTGAATGTGCTGCCTTTAAAATCCAATAGTATTGATGCTGCACACAGCTTTCTCATTGAGGATTTAACCACTGGATCAAGAGCAGAGATTTCTAATGTTGAAATCTGCCTGGTGAAATGAATCCAAAGCTGAAGGAGAAGCAGCCATTTCTGACTTTCACTTTTCCTTTCTGAGACCTGTCCTCTGCAGCAGTGAGCAGATCTTCCGTGACAGGGCTGCCAAGTGGGGGGTGTGGGAAGGTAGGACCATTGGGTGGTTATGTGCTCCTCACCCCCAAATGCCGCAACTGCTCAGGCACACCTGAGGCCTGGGTTACCCAAAAAGACCATGAAAGTTCATTTTTTCCTTAAATTTATCTTTCTTTATAAAAAATCATTGTTAGTCTTTAGACTGCTTATGGAGATATAAATCTCTGCACATCTTTGCAAGGATATCAAATGATCTTGAGCACTTCTTAGTGATGCTTCATAAACAGGACTAAAACACTATAGCCTGGTATCTTCCTGAGGTTTCTATGCATATTTCATGAACAAAATAATAAACTGATAAGATTTACTCACACCTGATAGATGCAACCACAAAACACACTGTGGAGCCCCCAGTGCCAGCTGTTGCAAAGCTGGTCAGTGCACCCAGCTGCAGACCCCAGCACAACAGAGATGTGGGAGCTGTAACATGCCTCCTAACACAAAAAGACCTGTGGCAATTCGAAGAGCACCCCTCCTTCACAGGGGTGCAAAACCCCTTCACTTCCTCACAGCAGGTACACCCTTCCCTGCATCACCCTGCTCCACAGCTTCCTCCCCACTTCAGCTGCAGCCCTTGAGCCTAGAGCAAAACAATGGAAAGCAAGAAACAATATCTATCAGCTGTCTCAGGAAGAAGACCAAAATTAACTTCTCCCATTGGTTGCCTAAGTGGTGGTGCCCTACACCCTCTTATGTCTCAAGGATATAAAAGGGGATGATGGTTTGTTGCCCAAGACAGAGCTTCACGTGCTCTCTTGTTTGTCTTGTTCTTCTTCCCTCCTTAAACAGGCTGAAGCTTAGTTGGAACATCAGGTTGACTGGTGACATTATGATGTTGACTTCTGAACTCTGCAGCACACCACACCCCATGATGCATATTGGCTCTGAAGCAAGGTTCTGTCCACTACTTTGTTCCCCTTTTGGATCATGACAGTTGCTAACAAAATACCTGCCTCCAAGTGAAAGCACTACACAAAAGATTTGTGGATCTGAACAACCAGAAAGGTAAGGGAATTAAAGCGTTTGTTTGGGCAGGAGTGCCTGTGGGGAAAAAAGTCAAGCCCAGATGAGTACAGAGAAAGGGATCTCAAAGCCAGAAGGCACGCTGCAAGACTTCCATGAGCTTGGGAAGGGCAACCCCTCAGGAGCTAAGTGATAGTACAGCTATGCTGATTTACTGGGGGGTGCCAGAAAAGATGATAAGGGTGAACGCAATCTCTCCTGCCAGCACATACTGAAACCTAATCCAAACCACAACGGTGCTGATGGGAAGACTTACTCAATGTTAAACACTACTAATGGGGTCTCACCTCTGTATGGAATAGGCATATCAGTATGGTTTTATATGGTAGTTACAGCAGGCAGGCAGCAACTTGTATCTGTACCAATTATCTTTTTTTTTTTAAAAAAAAAAAAAAAAAGTGTGATGGATGTAGGATTACTCCTAAGTACTTCTTGACACAAACAGTACGGGTCAATGGCACAACAAAACCAAACTGACAGCTCATTTTTGCTAAGCCCACTCCCTTCCTCCTCAAATTCTTCCTTCATGTTCCTCTGCCCCTGCTGTAAGCAGCCCTGGAAGCTAAAGCACCAAAAAGCTAATTCCGCTGAAAGATTTCATCTTCTTACTGGTTTAGCTCCCACTGCTGGTTTTGCTCCACTGCAGGGTGAGACAGGCATAGGTGGTGGCACAAAGATGCAGGAAGAGGTGGCCAGGAGGCTGCATCGTTGTAGTGGTGGCACCCAACTCATCTCAGTGGCAACACCAAACTGCACAGTCCACAGCTTCACGGTCCCCAGCTGTGAGATCCCTTGACCCTGCAAGATCCCTGAGCATGAAAGGCTTCATCAGTGCCACTGATCAATGCCTTGAGAAGTGGTGGGAATCCTGTAAGAAGGCAAACCTGGCTCACAGCAGTGAGCTGCACACCTAAAACCAGGCAGATTCACCCAGCATCAGACCCTCAAGGATGACTATCGCTTTTGTGCTGCCAAAGGAGGGGCACAAGACTGAAAGAAGGGCCATTGTGTGTGTCATCGCTTCTTCCCACAGAGCCGATACCTTGAGACACAGCTGGGATTTCTACAAGAACCATAAAAGGGGGAATTTGATCCCCATAAGATTTGCTCCTCAGGCTTCCACAGTAACAAAAATAGCAGCAGCAGTGCTAAGGCAGAGGAGCTTGGCAGAAGCTTGTGTGGGATACATCAGGGCACAGAAGCAGCGAGCCTGTGGTGAGCAGCTTCTCATGCATTAGGAAACATGTGCTGATTTAAGTCATTTTTAGCCAAGGCTGTGGGACTCAGCACCTTTCAGCAAGTGCACTGGGTTTAGAGTGCTACAGTTACAGGAGTTACATGATTCCTTACAACTCTTTCACTGGGGCTTTCTTCCCCCTGCTGCCACAGCAAGCATTTCCACAGCTCTGCTGTGAGCGTCCATCCTTCTCCCTCAGACCTCAAACCTTATCCCTGCTCAAACTCTGACCTTTTTCAGGGTGTCTGCGAGAAACATGATGGCCAGCTGCGCTCTCTCCTGACACTGGCTCTTCTGCCTTTCCACTCATCTCCAAGCCAGCCCATCACTCCTGGCAGCAGGATTGGTGCATCCCTGTGCTCCAGCTGACCCTTTTCTCCCCATCCTGTCACACTGCTGTCGTTCACCTCGACTCAGGGCTTCAGCACTCGCCTATTCCTTCTCACGTTGCACAGAGCCTTTTCAGGCTGTGGTACAGGTGGGCACCCTACGTGCGGCCCCCGGCACCTTCCCCAGCTCCCTTCAGAAGCCGATGCCTGCGCAGACCGCGCAGGGAGCCAAGGGGAGCTCCCCTGCAGAAAGCCCAGCCAGAAGGACGTGCCGCAGCAGGAAGGGAGCCGTCCATTCCTGCCGGACGCTCCGCGGCTCTCCCGTGGGGTCCGAGGCCAGCTCTCCCCTGCTTCGAGCCCCACGGAAACGAATTTCCAAAAGCAGCTCGGCTCCAGTCCAAGGGAAGCTGCTCATGGAAAAGTCTGCCGCAGGAAAAAAAAAAAAAAAAAAAAAAAAAAAAAAAAA
>CM021765.1:73844725-73936957 GCA_011076525.1 Nettapus auritus | reverse complement strand
AAAAAAAAACTTTTCCCTCAGTTCCCCTCCTCCGGACGAACCCCTCGGGCAGCCCTCCCTCCCAGGCCCGGTCTCCCCTTTACCCCGCTCACCTCTCTGCCGCTGGGCAGCGCGGTCGGGACGGGGCCGGCACCAGGGATGGGACCGAGGACGGGGCCCCGCCACCGCCCCGCCCCAGAGCCGCCTCCGGGCGGAGCATGGCCGACCCGTCAGGTCCCACCGGAAAGCAGCGGGCAGAGCCGCTGAATTGGCGTGGTTTTTTTTCTTTCTTTTTTTCTTTTCAGCCCCACCTCTAGATTTTTTTTATTATTATTTAATATTTTATTTTAGTATTTTATCATCCTTTCATTTTATTATTTTTATTTTATTATTTTATTTCCTCTCGCCCGTAATCTTATCCCCGCGTTCGCCTCGATTTTGGGATAAGGCAGCCGTAACGCATCGCCGTGCTTATCAGGCAGGGGCTGCAGCCCAGGCGGATGGGAGTTTCCCGTGCCACCCGATGCCATGGGAGATGATTGCAAAGCGATGCAAACCAACAAAAAAATGATGAAATGGCAACAACCAGTTTAAAAAAAAAAAAAAAAAAAAAAAAAAAAAAAAAGCCTGTGGATGAGCCGCTTGCAAGTTGCAAGGGAGTTCCATAGCTTGACTTCAAGGCTATGGAACAGCCTGTGTGGGAAGATCACCAGAGATTTTAGGAAATGGGTTAGACAATAAGCATGAATGGTTTAGGTAGAGGTGATCCTACCTGGAGCAGGGTTTGGACACACATACTTTAGAGATGCCTCCTAGCCCTGTTTTTCATGGCTCCCATGATACAGCACACTAGTTATGGATTACAAAAGCTTACCCATGAGAAACATTTCAACAAAAAAAAAAAATTGACACTGTCCTTAAATAAAACAAAACAAAATTACCCACAATCAAGTAATCTGAAACTGCTTCTTTTTATTCCCCAGAAGTAACATTAAACCATCTCTTTCATAGCAGCAGGCCTGAAATTAAATTGATGTTAAAATGGATTTCAAGATATTTTTCACCATCCTCACTGGTCAGAATTTAGGCTTAAGGAGATAGAGTTGCAATGGATGTTCACTCTCCTGTGATCGCCTCCCTGTGCCAATACACAAGGGACAGAGCTCGGAGGGGGCCATGATCCAACCCAGGCCTGGATGCAACTTAGAGCCTGGCCATGTCTCAGAGAGACAACAGAGGCTGCAGAAGGCAAATTACCGCCCCCACATCCACTGTGAACAGTGTGGGACCATGCAAATAACCCTCCCAAAGCACATCACAGGACGGGAGCAGAATTGCTTCCTGTGAACTCATTCACAACCGCAACTCACCTGTGTGAACATGACAGTTTTTGAGGGCTTTCAGCCTGGTTTTGACTTGACTTCAGTTTCCTGCCTCCTCTGCCAGCCAGTTTGGTGGCTTGGGTTCAAAGGGAGGGGACAGGCATGGCAACACGCTTGGCTTCACCCTCATCCCTTGTTCAAAACCAGTGCGCTGGCCCAGCGCCAGCCTTGCTGGCAGAGAGGTCCAACCTCGCGAAGGGCTTGTGCCAAGTCACGGCCCTGGCCTCTCAGCATGCACCATAAGTCATCAACTTGCCGAAGGCAGGGAGAAAGGGGAGAAATGCATGGAGGGCAGCAGCGGGGTCATTAAGCCCTCGCAGTGTTGGTCATGGATGTCACTACTGCTATAGGTGCCTCACCACAAGGGATGGACCGTAGCTGAGGGACCAGCCACCAGCGCCTCTCCAGACAACAGGCCCGAACCATGCCACCTGCTTCCACCATCCTGCTTGGCCACAACATGACAGGAACTGGAGCGCATCCCCGCTGCCAGGCTTTCATGATCAGATTTTTGCAGAAAGGAATGAAGAAAAGAGTTGAATGGCTCTGCTAGCAGGTGCTTACCCCTTGAAATGAAGTTGCAGAGAGAAGCAGAGTTGGCAGATAGGAAGAAAACCTTTTAGAAGCATTAGCTCAGTGCCTTTAGGGCGGTATCACATTTATCAGTGCTCACCAGATAAATTTTGCCAGTTGAGTCAACTGCGATTACAAGTAATGTGTCCAGCAAGCAGCTTAGAGATGAAAACATGGTAAGAGGGGAACTGAAACAACACATTACCTCCAGAAAGAAGGCAGGATGTTTGCTGCATAATTTAAACCCAAAGGGAGCTCTGGTACTGCAAGCATAAGAGCCTCCAGATGGACTAACAGCCAGAAGCCTTCTGGCTTCCACAGAAATGGCCCAAGTGCATATCTGTTTCAGCTTTTACTCCGGTACGCTCACTTAGGACAGGAAAAAGTATGAACAACACCAATGAATCTATGTTTAGCTGTGGGGAGCTGCAGGAAGAGTTGAAATAGATGGGGTCTGTGAAAATCACAAATGTTTTCCAGGTGTGAGAGTTTGAGATTGCAAAAGGTTTCCCTGGCCTGAGACCAAGGCGAGTTGAATTAATAATCTGCACCTAATTGCATTGAATCATACTAAAATATTTTCTGCCAATTGCATCAAAAAACTTCAACTTGTGTAACATTTAAATAACAAAAATGAAGAAATGTTTCAAAAGGAATTATTGTTTTCAGTTGCAGGGAAAATTTTTGGTTAGGAGGAGTCAAATTTGGATATATATATATTTTTTGGAGGGGGACAACCTTTACTTCCCTGCATCATGCCTTCTTTTAATTTGGATATTCACTAAAATTTACCCTTTCCTGCTAGCATCCCACTTTGAAAAAAAAAAGTCATAAAAGCCAAAATTGACAGAAAATCCCAAACTGACTCCACCAATGTTGTAGCTGATAACGAGTGTCCAAAGCTGTGGAGGTGTACAGTGGGGTCACAGAGCCACCAGGGTCAGTATTTGCCACCCACCTCTCACTGGACACCTCCTCCCAGGGACAGGACATGGGGCTTTCCCAGATTTGAGAAAAGCAGCAGACGCATCTTCCATTCCCACCACTGCATGCAATAAAGCACTCCTGTTGAACTGTACAGCTTAAACTTCTTTGGGATGTACATAGTGTTAACACAGAATACACTGAGGACAAATTATGACCCTCCCCATCAGAAAGGCCAGTGATGAAGCCTTTTGTTGGATATATTCTTTAAAGATATTTGTTGAGTTTAATATTACACTTAGAATGCAAATTACTCTTTACGCAGGCTATTGAGAAGTAAAATACATTTAGGACTATGTACCTAGGCAGATGCAGAAGGTCCATTTTCAAATATTGGCCTGGCTCTTCACTGATCTGCTGCTGCTGTCAGTTTGAAGTAAATGCACCATTTTGGTATGAAAAGCGCTTTTGCCATGCCGACTTCCTAGGAGCCATACGGGCTTTCTGGTGTTTGCCACTTCCAGATGAGCCGCCCACTTTTCCTGCTCACAGTATCCCTGCTCAGCCCCTCCTGCTCCAGCTGCGATGATGCCCAGGCCTCTTGAGCACAAGTTCAGGACCTTGGTCTTAAAGACCAGCAGGCACTTAAGCATTGCCCTAGACACATACTGGCAGTGCCATGCAAGCCAGAACCCCCATGTCACCAAAAACAACCAGCACTGACCTGCCCTCGGTGAAACAGAGCCAGACATGGGATGAGGCATGTCAACATTGCAAAAAGACCTGCCGAAATGCCAGGGAAAACATCATTATGGAAGACATTTCCTCCCCCTGAGGCAAACAATGGCAACACAGAGCACTTACCAAGTTTAAGGTAAGTATTTAACTAGTAAAACAGAGCCCTTTTGTTCCTACACAAAACTGCTTGTCTTGGTCGAGGTTTTCTTGGTCTCCAACAGACAACCTGCTTGGGATTTGGCAGCATTTTCTTAGTCTCATCCTCTCCTTGAAGTTTGGTGGTCTTCCAATAACCCCAGCTGTTGTGGTTTAACCTGGCCGGCAGCTAAACACCACACAGCCATTTGCTCACCCTCCCCCCTCCCTCTCTGGGATGGGGGAGAGAAACGGAAAAGTGAAACGAGAGTTGAGATAGAGACAGTTTATTAAGATAGGAAACAATAATAATGTGTATGAAACAAGTGATGCACAATGCAATTGCTCACCACCTGCTGACCAATGCCCAGTCTATCCCGAGCAGCCAGCCCCCCCCATCCCGGCTAGCCACCCCTATATATTGTTTAGCATGACATCAGATGGTATGGAATACTCCTTTGGCTAGTTTGGGTCAGCTGTCCTGGGTCTGTCCCCTCCCAGCTCTTGCTGCACCCCCAGCCTGCCTGCTGGCAGGACAGAGCGAGGAGCTGAAAAGTCCTTGGCTTGGTACAAGCACTGCTCTGCAACAACCCAAACATCGGCATGTTATCAGCATTCTTCTCATCCTAATCCAAAACACAGCAGTCTATCAGCTACTAGGAGGAAAATTAACCCTGTCCTAACTGAAACCAGGACACCAGCGTCTTCTCCATGCATAGTGTTGGGCTTCAGTTTGGGTTGTGTTTTTTTTTGTTTTTTTTCAAAAGTGCTGTGCAGGTTTGGCTTTGGCCCTTGACACTGCACTGGAAAGAAGGGGTAAAAACTCCATTGCTTGCTGGGCACAGGACGAGGAAGGAATCTCTTGCCTTCCTGTCCCTCCAACCTGCTGCAGCCCAGGGCTCACCCACCATGCATCCCCTCACTTTGCGCTGCAGTGGGCAGGTGGCTCCACTCAGCAGCTTTGTGGCATTGCACTGCAGAGGGGCTGTCATGCCAGGCTGGCCAGAACACTCCTGTCAAGGGCTTTGGGGAAACACAAGGCATCTAGGACTGTGATGGTATCTTTTAAATGACTTCCTTCCTTAGTCCTAAATCTTGCAGCAAGTGTAAGTAGCTGAGACAGGGAACAAGATAAAGGATGTTGATGCCTATGTCTTAGCTAGCACAATTGTATGTCAATGACTCCAAAGATAAGGGAGTAAAAGACTGTATGCATAGGTAATGGAACCAGCAAGAACTGGCTTGACTGCTGAAGCCTGTCAAATGCAGGAAAGGTCAGAATATTAGCAGTGAGGAAGACTTCTGACCTTCAACAAAAGACCACCAGAGTACACTGGATGACCACTCAAGGACTCCAGTATGCATACGAATAGAGACAGAACTTACGTTATTGATTCTTTGGAGACCTGATGCAAGAGACTTACGGGCAATTAAACGAATATGTATATGTATCCTACAAATATAAGAACACCGCCAGTAGCTGTTGGGGTGCAGGTTAGGTGGAGCTATCCCCCTTGCGCCCAATGTGTGTGTGCAGCACCGAATAAACATATCTGCTTTATAACTATTCTGAGATTATAGAGTCTGATTTCCACAAATCAATGCAAATAAAAGAAATACCGTACCCAGGAACACAAGCAAAGTTTTCAGTTTCTCATACCTCCCCTCCCGACCCCCAGGTCCTCCCCACATCTTTAAGTTTTCTAAAGAAAAATGAGGACTTCACGTCCTTACTGTTGTGGTGGTTTTGATTTATTTTTTTTTTTCTTTTATGCAGCATGGCAGTGGTTCTGCAGTATGTGGGCTTCAAGGGGTGTTGGGTTTCAGCCAGGGGATTGCAACATGCACGGGAAGCAGGAGGGGGACCCACCTCTTTCTGCCACATCCTGGGAACAGGCATCAGCACAAAGTGACTGAAGTCACTGGTAAAACCCTGTGTGGGTCTGCAGACTGCGTTTTCTTTCCTTTCCCTGTAATGCCAGGGAAGCATCTTACCAGCGAGCCTGAGGCCATCTGGAAAATGTCGTCCAGCGTATTATTTCCTCTGCCAGAGGGATATTTATAGAGAGCATAAATCATGTTGTCGTGATCGAGACAGGTCAGAGAGGGCCCATGGGATTAGAGCATCTCTCCGGCTCTACAGAATCAGCCCCATGTGGGGACCCTGCTGACAGCGAGGTGCCACCTGCCTGGCCCAGTCAGGGGCTGGGTGTTCCCACCACATCCAGACCTCACCTTGCTTCATTGCCCAGATTTGTTGTTTCACATATATTTACACCAGCTGGGCTGGCCAACCCTGTACCACTCAGAAGGCTGTGTATTTTGGACACTAACTTAATTTCTAAGGAGTTTCTCATAAAAACTAGATCCCTTCCCCTCATCTGAGCAGTTTGAAGTATTAAACATTTGAATATAACAGATTTAACAAAACACTGCCTTCATCTTCTGGAAAGCACAATTCTTTGAGTTCAGGCCAGCTCTTGTTACATGCTGCCTAAATTTATTCATGGAAAAACAAACACATGCTTTAGATAGATGGATGTTTGCAGACCTAAATTGCCAAAATGGTATCAGGTCCACTGTGAAACTTATCCACACCACTCGCTGGGCAGTGCTGCCCAGAGCAGCTCCACAATTTGATGTTATGGCCATGGAAACAACCTGAAGAACACACCACTAACCCATGACAACCAGGCCAGGTCTCCCCAAACACCCATGGCTCTTGGCAGCTGTGGTTACCTGAGAACCACCAGGTAGCTATTTAACCTATATTTCCTTTATCTCATTTCTATAAGCATAGGACATTGTACTGCAAGATAGCCATAGGGTAGAAATCTTCAGTGCAAACCCTTATGGGAGGCAAAGAAGAATAGAAAGGGCACACAACTTTTTTGGAAGACAGGCAGATACTGATGACCATATGAGCTGGGTGCCACTAGCACCCACTGTTCCCCAAGACCCCATTTTTCAGAATAGTGCCACCTTTGCTTGAGGAGGCCACAGTGAGTGAGAGATGGAAGCAGTAAGGCTAATAGGTAACAACAAGATGTGGCCACTGCAGTCCTACTTGGAAACCCAACAAAATGGGAGGAAAGCAGGTGGAAAGGGATGGTCCCCTGGAGAAAGAGGTGCACTGGATGATCACAATGAGGAACAACCACCCAGAGCTTGCTATGGTGGCGTGTGGCTGGCATTACCCAATGCCCCCACAGGTAACTTCTGACATACCACCATCACTGCCTCAGTGGCACTGAGGGCTCCCATCCAAGGCACAAGCCCTGCTGCAGCACCCAGCTGCTCCATCCAGCAGCCCAGCCACCCCTGTTGTCCCAGGCCTGGTTGTCCCAGCTCAGCAGGGACAGGGAGGGACTATGTGGGACTCAGGCTGGCAGAGCCAAGGATTGGAAGAAACAGCTGAAGACATCAGTCTCTTCTCCATGCTCAGCCACAGCTACAGTTGTAAGCAGGAGCAGAGCTTGTCAAGCCTAGCCCTCAGCCCAGGTGAGTGCTAATGGCATTCAACAAAGCCTTTCATTTATGTATAGAGAAAAGCAAACAGCCAGCAAGCATGGTACGGGGCAGGTTAATGATTAAACTTCAGCAAGAGTGGAAACTTCAACACTGCAGAGCAGTGGCAAAACAATACCACAAAGTAGCCAACCTCGCACCTCATTAAAAGCTTGGCCAATTCTATGGGCAATGGGTGGGGAAGGTTACCCCAAGCCAGGTCACCCACACCGCAGCAATAAGCTATTGTGAATCACATCTGGTACCAATGTCAGATGCATCACAGAGGGGACCAGAATGGAAAATGGGAGTAAGAGATTAATAGAGGAGAGAAAATGCAGACATTTAAATGACTGGCAAAGAAACAAAGGAGCAGCCCAACTGATAAAGTCTCACACTGGAAAGTCCACCAGAGCAAGATGAAATGCACACAGCTTCCACAATCACCTGAAAGTCTTATTTCTCAGACACACAAACCAAGAATACCTGGTTGTCATAACATTCAAGTGCTTGATGAATAAAAGGACACGATGCTTCACACGTTGCACAGGAACAGAGGCAAACATCATGTGTAGGAGGGGCTATGACAGATTAAGGAAAGTTTTGAGATAACACAGGTAAAAGCAGGCTGTCAGGGGCTTGTGTTTTAAGAAACTACAGATGAAGTTGCATCTATTCAGCAGACAATAAATTCCCTCATCTTCATTCAAGGGAAGTTACATGCTTTATCTGATTAATCCCCCTGAGTTTTAGTTGTCTCTGTGGCTATACTACACAGATGTTTTCTGTGCAAAGTTCCAATGGTTTATCAAGAGAAGGAAATAGAAAGCTGCAGCTGCATCAACAGGCTTTGCAGAAATATTTTAAAACCTCAACAAAATAAGTAAAAGAGCAAGCCATCTTATACAAGGCACTACAGTGTTATCGTACATGTTCCTAGCAGACTTGCAATCAACCATGTGCATGAACCTTCCCAAACACTCTCCAGAAAATCAAGCACACAGAAAACCCACCTGGGCAGACCCTGCCTGTCACCAACCCGTTTTTGGAGCTCCAGAACAACTTTCCTATCTCACACAGCTCTGGCTGTGCCACCCCATTTTGCCTGGAACTGCTCAAAATCACGTACCACCCATGGCAAGGTGGGACCCACCTTGCTGCAGGTAGGTGGGCACAGCTCCCTATGCCTCAGCTGGAGGAGACAAGTAGGTTTGGCCAAAAAGTTGTCGTGCTTAACTCTCTGGCTTCTGCCTAGGGAGAAAAGAGAGTGAGTGAGTGAGTGAGTGAGTGAGTGAGTGAGTGAGTGAGTGAGTGAGTGAGTGAAAGAGTGTCCCCACCCAGTTATGGTGGCCATGCCCCTGCAATTAGCAGGGGCCAGAGACACTTATCCTTTGACCTGGAGACTTTCAGGATACAAAGATGAAAAACCACACTCCATCAGGCCATGCTTTTGATGGGAAAAAAAAGAAGGGGGGGGGGAGAGTGGCAGGGAGGGCAAGTAAAAAATGCAACCAGCAGTGATAGCCGATGGTCACCCCTCTGCCCCCCTCTCCCCATAGGATGGCAGTGCTCAGCACACGCAGCCTCTCATGGCAGGAAGAAATAATTTTTAAAATTATATTTAGTGAAACTCAAATTTTGCATAATGCAAACACTTTCATGCAAACAGGAATCTTCCTAATGATGCTGTACCAGACATTTTCATTATGTAGTTTCGTTGTACTGGTCTAGTCTGAGTTTTGAGGGAACGCATTTTGTGGTCAAAAACAGTGCCTTAGAGGAGCCCTTTCAGACCCAGTCACCATCAAGGTCCTTGCACTGATGGCTCCCACTTGCCTCAGCCTGGATCTTGCCCCATGCCAGCCACATGGGTGGCAGCAGCACATTTCTAACTTTGGGAATGGCAAGGCAAAAAGGAGGTTGCTATGACTAACATATGCTGGAGGCTTACACATGACCCTGTGGATACAGCCTGTGTATTTCTTGAAACACGTAGGCGGCAAGTTTCATGAAGAAGTTTTTACACTTGTGTATTGGATCTGGGAAAATGAAGAGGCATACAGCACAGAATCAAAACTGGTAATACTAAGGAGTATTAATGATATTAAACAGCAGGAGAAATCAGACCACTGTAAATACACACAGAGCCTTAAAGATTTGGCTTCAAAATGTTGAAAATAATTCAAAGACAGAAATCAGAAAAGTGAAAGTGATAGAAGTCTCATGTGCTAGGCACATGAGAGCAGCAGGTAGGCAGTGGGGTCACGGCCCTGGTTTTGGCCAGCTCATGAGAAATGTGTGCAGGGCCCAGGGCTGCACCTGCAGAGGGCTCAGGGCTGTTTGCTCTGCTATGGGCAGCTTTGCTGTGGTTAACTGTTGGCTCCAGGAAGGGGAACCAGCAGGGAGGAAAGCTAGAAGCAGTCTGGGAGACAGGGTATAACACACCCTGTGCATGCAGCACGCAAGAGGTTGGGAGGAAAAAATAATCAAAAAATAAAATTAAACAACAACAGAGTATGCTTTTTCCATCACAAAGCACAGATTTGATGCCAATAAAACATGTTGTGGATTTCAGGCTCTTCATGCCAAAAACAAAGTGGAAAATAAAAGAAAAGAATCTGAGAAAATGAAACTTCTTCCAGGTATTTTTTATCAGTTTTTTTTTTTGTTTGTTTGTTTGTTTGTTTTAATTTATGTGCATCTAAGATGTCCTTCAGCTGAAAAGTCTTAGACAAGAACAGGAAGAAAGGAGAGAAGAAAGAGAAGACAAGCATTGTCTTTCAGGCTGAGCAAAGTATTTAATTTTAAATACTTTGTTATTTAAATGTTAAATATGTTTAACATTAACATTAATAAATGTTAAATGTTAATAAAACATTTTTCTTTACTTTTTATTTTTTCACCTGGTATTTTTTAACTGCTTTGAATCAGAGCAGAACTTTTCACCATTTTTTCAAAGCTGACTAAAAGAGGATATAATTTGCATGGCTCTGTATGCACTGTTCTACAACCTCCAATGATGGACCCATGTCTCCACGTGAGCCTGCATTCACTCATTATCATCAGCACTTACATTGCAATTCTGATGTTTCCTGATGTTTCCCCCAAATAATGTTCTATTTTCCTTGAAATTTTATAGGGCTTCAGAAACCTCCTTCCTTACCTTAGTATTTCTGGTATTAAATATCTGCAAGAAAGGCTGCAGCTGGAGGTAGATGACCCATACATATCCTCTCACTGCCCTGGGACCTAATGCTGGGCATCTGCTGCGCCACCAGTAAAGGGAGGTGCAGCTCTTCTTGTACTTAGGGCATCTCATTGGCACTCTGAAGTAAGCAGAGCTCTTTTTCTCTTCCATCAATGAGGGAGTGTGCCAGTGGGCCAGTGTGCCCAGGGGCTGAACCAGAGCAGCCACAGTTTTTCCAACTTGCCAAGGCTGACTTTATACCAACTTTCTGTATCAGAAAGTTAGAGTAACTGCGTCAATCAAGAGCAGCACAGGAGAAGGAAAGAGGACCAAGGAAAGGCCAGGAGAATGCACAAGGACCCATCCCACTGCTGGACTCTGGAAAAGAAGGATTAAACTATGTTTCCAGGGATGCCTGAATACATAAAGAAAAAAGCCAGCATGAGAAGGGAATGGCTGAGGTGAGGCAAAAAATACTGTAAAAAACAACTGTTGATTTCCATCAGCTCTCCACTCTCAGCTACCTTTGGCAGAACAGCCAATGGCTGTTCAGCTACACAGTCTGGCTATACAGTTTGCACATGCATTACTTAATATTTCTGCCCACTCTGTATTTTTCTCAAGCCTCTTCCATGCCCTGGGCGTGCACGCCTGCTTCTGTACAGCATCCCACAGCATGCACATCCTGTGTGTATTTGAGCTCTGCAGGCTGGGTTTGCAATCACTTCCAGAAAGCACTGCTGTTGCCCACCAAAGCTGGGGGAACATGATGCTGAGTCAGTCACTCATCCTCAACTTCAGTCACTCATCCAAAAAAGCTCTCATGCTTAATGCTGCAGCTCCATTCCTGCATAGCATGGCAGCAGTAAAGCAAAGTTTGGAAGGCACATGCCATAAAAGGAATTACCAGCAGGGTACAAGAAACATGGGCAAGAGATATTAGGAGATTTTGTGAGATAGGGTGCAGTGAGCTGCAGGTTTGGAAGCTGTGGGATGCCCGGGCTGTGCACAGGCCCATGGTCAGTCTCACCATGGATAAAAATGGGTAAGAACCAGGCACCCCATATGATTTTATGCCTGCTTCCTTGTGGAAACATTTGCTGTTCAAAGCCACACAAGCTAATGGCTGTGCAAGAAGACACTCAGCTCCCTACAATGAGAGCTTCCTGAAGTATTATGTCGAGGCCTCACTAAAGACGCAGCTAATTAAGCACAACAGAGAGCTGAAAACGACACTCTTGTGGGTAATTACTGGGTTCAGCCCAGAAAAGCACTTAAAGAACCTCAAGTCCTCCCAGTAAAGCCTTTCTTTCCCCACAAGGAGGCTGCAAAAGCCCTGCTGGAGACACAGCAGTGGGGACCTCCTGCCAGGCAGAGCCGTGGCACTGGGCACCAAACACAAAGCACGGCTGTTGGTGCAGAGGCTCACACCACCAGGACACAGGGAGGGAGCTTCACTTCCAGAAGACATTCCCACTTGTGTGCCAGCACAGGCACCAGTGTCCAAGCTCCTTTCCTGGCCAGAGGAGGCAGAGGATGCCCCCGCAGCACAGACAAGAACAGCCCAGATGTCTGCTCTTCATGCCAGCAGAGGAGGCACCAGCCTCCATGAATCAGCTTAAGGATGGGAATCAGAGAGTCTCCGAGTGATACTGACACCAGTACATTGTTGTGGTAGTAATCAGCTCCTGCTCTTCTTCGAACTTCAGCAATCCCACAACAGAAGGGCCCTCCGAGAGACCAGGCAAGGCAGACAGCTGTTTGATCTCCGTCTCCAAGGCATTATGCCAAAAGCCCACTGGTACCTTTGGGTCCTTGAAGTACCCTCTCCCGAGGCAGTCTATGCCAAGGATGTATGGGGCCTCCAGACCAGTCACGATGGGGTGCTTTTGCCACCCATTCCCAGTTAGGCTCACTTCGGCCTCCAATACCGTTGAACAAGATGGGTTCTGCCCCTCAGTGGTCTGATGGTGTCAGGGTACACTGTGCACCAGTGTCCATTAGAGCCTTGTACTCCTGTGGGTCTAATGCGACAGATCAACGAACACACATGGTCCAGTAAATCTGGTCGTCCCTTTCCTCTGCCTGGCTGAAGGCAGGGCCCCTCTAGTCCTGCTCACAGCATTCATTACTCAGTTCTTGTAAATGCAAATCACAGATCCCTTTATCAAGATCAGAAGAAGTAATAGTGGTGACTATCGTTTGATAGGTGCAGGCCAGATCTCAGCACAATGCAGAGAGCTGTGAATCCCTGTCTTTGCTGGGGTTGGGGCACACCTTTTTAAAACATTCTACCAGCTTTTTATAATTCCACAACTGGTAGGGGGTAAATTCTTAAACCATCAGAGGTGACAACTGTGATACGTACCTGCCTATACCCTCACACATACCTTGCCATAACCACCCAGCCTTGGGGCAGATCTCTAGGTAGTATTCTTAAACAGTTATTTAACCTTAGACAAAAACAAAAACACATTCTGGAGACATAGCAATATGATCATGCTGCTTTGAAGGATATTCAAAATTCTCAACTAGCCTGGAGTAGAGGAAGATGAAGGAGTAAGGGAAGGTGAAAGAGCAGAGCGAAGTGTCCTCCTTTGTCTCCCTCCATAGATTGGCCCTCCAAGGAGAAAAGGTGAAGAGTATAACTGTTAATAGTTTCCAAGATATCATTCTCAAAGTATGAAGATGATGGCAATGCTTAATACGAATGCCAGATTAGGCTCATGACTGGAAATTTTATCATATCATGAGCCAGTGTTACGCTGTACAGCAAAGAGTATAAAATTAAAAGCAACCTTACACCAAGCCCCAGAGATGATAAACAGCACAACTGGGAGCATATAGCATATATAGCAAGTAAGGGGTTACAATACATAACTTTGAGAGCCAATAAATCAACATCACAGCCAGCAGCTATTAAACAAATACAATAAGCAAATGTGTTCTCTCTGACACTCTCTGGTCGGATCTATTCTTATCCCAAGACCTACATTGGACACCAGAAAGGACTGTTGTGGTTAAACCCAGCAGGCAGATAAGCACCACACAGCTGCTCATTCACTCTCCTTCAGTACGACTGAAGAGAGAATCAGAAAAATGAAATAATAAAAAAGCAAAACCCATGGGTTGAAATAAAGACAGTGGAATAGGTCAGAAAAGGAAAGGAGAATAAAAATAAAAATACACAAAGTAAGCCATGCACAACACAATTGCTCCCCACTCACTGAACAATGCCCAGCCACTCCCTAAGAACAGCCCCCCTGGCCAACTCCCCCCCAGTTTTATTGCTGAGCACAATGCCTGCTGGGATGTGATGTCCCTCTGGCCAGTTGGGTCACCTGTGCAGGCTGTGCCCACTGCCAGCTCCTGGTGCACCCCCAGCCTCCCTACTGGCAGGGCAGTGCGAGGAGCCGAAAAGACCTTGGCTCTGTGTGGGCCCTGCTCTGCAGCAGCTGAAACATCCCCATTATCATTCTCCTCCTAAATCCAAACCATGGCACCATACCAGCTCTCAGTTTGATATCAGTTTTTCCCTGTTGCTATCAAGTATTAAAAACTCATTCCTCCTCAGTGGATGTTTGGTCTGAATTAAGCCTCCATCTAGAAAATTCACCTACAGCTTTGCATTTCCTGTGTTTTCTGATGTTAGCATGCACTGGGGAGAGAAAAGGGTAGCATCTATTTTTACACAGCAGCTACCTTTAGGTATTGAAAACAAGTAGCTGCAAATGTGGACTGGAAAATATATGTAGTCCAGACAGTTATCAATAAAATACAGCCTAATTCACTTCCACACTGTCAAACCTACCATGAATTGTGCATCTCAGAAGCACCCTATTAATGATTCTGGATCTCCCAGCATTACTCAGATTTGTAATTGTATCAATCATCAGTCGTTACAGCACCAAGTAATTTTGAGATAAACAGGAAACAGGAGACATGATGAGCACATTTTGTATTACCAGAAAGCAATGTAGAAATTTATACCCATACAACAAGAAAATGGAAAAGGAGAGCAGGTGCCTTTTCAATGGCTGGCCACTCTACATTAAAAATCCAGCTCTAAATCAGTTTCTCAAAGGGATTACTACGCAGATTTGAAAGTGTTATCTTGAGCCCAAGCACTGTGAGTTTCACAGGCTGTCTATTGACAGAATCCACTGCTTAGTCAGATTGTGCAGATTTCAGGAACAAGTACATCTGGATAAATTAAATATTTCTTTAAGAAAACCCTAGCAACCTCAATTTCCTTCCCCTTTCTTAATGTTCAGTAATAGGTCCTATGTCTTTTCCTGCCTGTGGTCACATGTTTTTATCATGTAGCTGGTCTTTACAGATAGTGAAAAAAGAGCTTCTAGCAACATTACTGCGTCAGCATCTTCCCTTTCTATGTGCAAATCTTTGAGTGGAGGTAAAGTAACAGAACAACTACATGTTCATCAATATAATTTCATTCTGGTATATACAGCATTTTTGATCAAGCTGTTCCATGAGCAGGCCTCAAAGCACTGTACGCCATGTTATTCTCCCTAAGGAGATAATCATTTCAGCTATAGAAAATAAGAGAATATCCCATCAACATAAATACAGATATAAATGCTGTTGTATTGACTGACTCATAATTTGATGAACCCATTAAAAACGTGACTTACAAACTTCAGACAGCAGAATCCTCTATTCTCATAATATAGGATCCTGCAGTGTAGGATCTCTGTGTTCCCATCACCAAACCTTCCTCCTGCTCACCCACCCCACCCACATTGTCTGCACCTTATGGACACTCCTGTTTTATGCCTTCTCAAACCAGCCCGTCAACAGTGCTTATTTTCTCCACCCTTCATCAAGGAACACCATACCAATCTCCCAGCTAAGAGAAAACATCCTTGCTGTAAACATATGGAGTTTCAGTACAAATGCTGGGGAGTAGATACCTATACTGCTAAAGATAGAGTAGCCCATTCCAAGTGCCCACTTGTAGATACTATAGATGTCTTTGTGTATGTAATTAATGATACAGCACCTGCACTTTTTGGTGTTGCAGATCGCAAACAGGCAAGGTAAGACTTCTCAAACAGCAACAGATATAAGTAGGTAACTGATTTGAACTGATCTGAAGCTAAGGTACAGAAATAGCTACTTTCAAGATCTCATAAGAGCTCTTAGAGACAACCAAAGAGAACTGGAAGGTAAGACTAACCACACAAAATCCAAAGCTACAAATCTAAAGAAGTACTGTAGAGCTTGAGTATGGAGCAACAAGCAAAGGTGAAGGTGTAGAGACTTTCCAAGTACTGATCCTTTCCTTCTTTTCTCTCTAAAAACTGTGGGGCTACTGAAGACTCTTAAGAGTCTCACAGAGTGGATGCAGAACTATTCTTCCATGGTTTGCAAACAGGACACAAACAACATAAGACTTCCTCAGGGCTATACTCTACTTTCACATCTTGGTACAACAACAATGCTTACTATGTAAAGTGAGTATCTCTCAGAAATTAAAGTCTAAAATGAACCATGAAATCATATTACTTCTTGTGGGAATTGCTTACATTGCTAGGTTCCTTTTAAAGATTTTTAAAAAAGAGACTTTATGAGCAAATTAAAAACGAAAGCATCAAAATCGGAAGTAATGTACTCTGACCATTGTAGCTGACCTTGTAAGAAGGCAAAGGCAGTGCTGCTCTTTGTCTTTGAAGCTGTGAGCAGGTCTGAAGGACACTGGTTTGGCTATAACCGATCAAAGATAATCCAGTCTCACATGCATGAGTTACATATGCAAAACATCCTATTTTGTGTAGAAGTCCTCAAAAATGGCACATAACCTTTTTTTTATATGGTCTACAGCTTCAGCCTTGATTTACAATGACAGGTAGACTTTGACTCGAGCAGGACAGGAGCAATATTAAAATGTATGCAGCTAAAGTAATGTTTACAAACTCCTATGCTATGGAGTCACTCAGGCAACTCTTATACTACAAAATCTTTCTAAAACAAAAAGCTGAAATCAGCTTTGTGGCTGTGGTATTGCCACTCCCAAAGGAGCAAACTGATGCTAAGCAGACCAGAATGACAAAATTGAGTATTTATCATTTTGCAAAGAGAAGCAAGAGAAACAAGATTCCCTTCACTGTTTACTCATGGAAGGACAGTACATGTCTGCATCAAACAGTACAGGTCTTTGCACTGAGTTGTTGCTGGCTCTGGTGTTCTAACAACTACCTTTAAACACTTTTCTAACCCTTGCAGTTTAATATACGGAAATAAACTTCCTGAAATGTCAAGTATTCAATAATCCACTTTCCCCTCCCCTTATATGCAGAAAGATATATTCTTTCAGGAGAAGAGAGAAGTTTAATGATTCAGACTTGCTGCTGCTGTCATTCAGTTCCAGCTTTGAAAAGCAAGATGTGCAACGGTGTTAAGAGAGTATTAAGGGAAAAGCAACTGAAACAAAATGCAGCTGATTACCAATGACAACTTCCACTTGCGAGAAAACCAGACCTAATATATACTTTAATCATCTGTTCTAACATCTGTGACACTTGTAGCAGCATCACTCCCTACCTCCAATCACAGGCTGACAAGAGGTTGGAGTCTGGGGCTGCAGTCCTGCAGAAAGAAGTCTGAGGGTTCTGGTCAACAGCAACTTGTGCTCTGGCAGCCAGGAGGGCCAGCTGTGTCCTGGGGTGCATCAGGCATGGCATTGCTAGTCAATCAAGGGAAGTGACTGTCCTGCTCTGTTCTGCGCTGGTGAGGTCTTACCTCGAGTACTGTGTGCAGTTTGGGACACCACAGTGTAAGAAGGACACAAACTTAGTGTCCAAAGGAGGGCTACAAAGATAGAGACAGGTCTAGAGGGGAAGACATGTGAGAAGTGGCTGAGGACACTTGGTTTGTTCATCCCAGAGAAGACTGAGGGGGAAGCCTCATGGTGGTCTGCAGCTTCCTCACGACAGGGGAGGGTCAGGCTGGGTGTTAAGAAAAGGTCGCGCACCCACGAGGTGCTCAGGCACTGGGACAGGCTCTCCAGGGCAGTGGCCAGAGCACTGAGCCTGCTGGAGTTCAAGAAGTATTTGGACAACACTCTCAGACATAGGGTCTGGTTTTGGGTGGTCCTGTGTGGAGCCAGGAGATTGACTCCATGACCCTTGCTGGTCTCTTCCAACTCAGGATATATCAGGATTCTATGAAAAGCCACAAGAGAAAGTTACCAGAAGTAAGAGTTAGATATAAGAAGCACAAAAAAAGAAATACAGCTACACTATGTGAACTGTATTTCCACATAGTATTTCAATACAGCAGCTTGCTTTTCTATCCCACTCTTAGTGCTTTGATTTCTAAACCGTGACAGCAATTTAATGAGAAAGCTAGTTTCACTAATTGAAATTAAAGGCTAATTTTACCAGATCATTGTATAGACAGAAAACAGATGGCAGTATTTAGAATGCTGGAGACTGGCATCTGAACATATAAATTTAATTTAAAAATCAGTTTATATCAATTGTTTTTATTAGATATCAGCAGTTTACAATTTTGAATTAAGAAATAAAGTTACAGAACAGAATTAGCTTGAGCTCATTCTTGGTTGTGAGGATTTTTCTTTAAGGTCTTATTATTTTTATACAAGATGTCATCAACAAAAATTCTAGACTGTCTAAAACACAGTCCCACTAGATTTTCTCATTCAATACTTCATAATTTATCAAAAAACTAAGGTTGTTCTAAGCATTTCAACAAGTATTTTACTAACTACTCTATATTAGGCCCTTTATATATTTTCCTTTTTTTTTCCAATTTGTACACAATACAGATTATTTTTTAAAGCACTTAAGGATTCTATATTGCATTTTTTTTTATAACTTTCAAAACTAGGAATAAATAGATTGTTCCTATGACAAGATTAAATCTGTTATTCAATATACCAGATATCATCTCTCCTTTATACTTCATGTTAAGCATAACATTTTCTAGTAGGAATATTGTTTATAAAACACTAAGTCCCCATCATTTAATGCATATCAATTTACAACTGCAAGAGCTTCTTCCTCCTGAAAAGCACAGGTTTAATTTGATTCTATGTTTTGCTACAGTCCACTAAATACCACCTCAGCATATGCTTAATCTAAATTTTCTCCGCATTTTGTAAGACAGTTAGAAAACAAGTTACGTCTGGCAACTAAGGATGGAACTGCACAGTGGTTTCTATTACAAAGTCTCATTTTCAAAGCACACGTTCATCCTTCTTTCTCTTCCTTGCCTCACAGCCAAAAACAGTAATAAAAGACAGATCCCAACATCTAACGTTAAGGTCACTAAGAGAAATACAAGATTGTAACAGGGAGAAAAAAAAGGGCATACTCAATGTAACAAGTTTCTACAAGATTTCTGCTCTGTCAAGATGAAATAGCAGTAAAAAGAGGCTGAAACAGAAAGCTCCACAACAAATATGCTGGAACAATGGAAAACATCAACAGTCTTAAGGCGACCTTCATTCAAATCAGCAGTGTGATTACTTGCGTATCCAAAACAAAATTATTTAATGTACTTAATTGATATACAAGATGTTATGAGCCATATCGATCCTAGAAAAGCAAAAACAAATGAAAAACAGGCATGAGTATTTTTTCCATTGACAAATTAGTTTACATTTGTACAATAAATAGTAGCTTAATTATTCAAGTCTTTACAAAACTTGACCATTGTTTCAAAGAACTGGAGCTTACAGCTCAACTGTGGGATAATTTGCCTCACTTTCAAACATGCAAGAGCTCCCACTTCCCTCATATGGGAAATGCAAACTGGAGGCAAGCTTTACACTATTTAGAACAGGATGTATTAATTGTGTGCACAAATATGGATCTAAGGTATTACTGTCAAACCAGTTCAAGAACTAATACAAGATCTAGGAACTATAACAATAAGAGGAGAGCAAGTAACTTCCCATGATAGAATTTCTGTTTGGATTCTAAGAAAAAAAACTTTGTAAGGAAAAAACAAAAAGACATTCTAAGGAAGGTGAACTATCAGCTGCAGATTTACTTTTAAAAAGATAAAGATCTACTGTCTATCATAACAGGTCTATAAAACTCAAAACCAAATTCATTCTTTTCCTGCCAGTGAATCATTAGGAAGATTTATGACACTAAATCCCTATAAAAATAATTTAACTGATGTGTAATATATTATTTTTTACTAACCTGTATAGATGTCATGACTCCATTAGCAAGTACAGAAAGCTTTCCAGCCACTGATTTCACTCCCTGTTTAAATTGGGCTATATCAGGAGCTGAAGGCAAGACATTTGTAATATTGTAGCTTCCTAAAGGAAGAATACACATGAAGACAAGAAGATAACTTTCTGTAAAAAGCAGGCTCTTTTTTCTTCCCCCATGAAGATAATCACTATAAAAAACAGTAGGCCTAAATCTCACATTTCTTAAATCCATTTTGCTTTTAATTTTTTTATTTGCTCATATTTCTACGCACCCTGTCATTTTCTACACTTTGTATTCCCAGATGAGCAAATTATGTTCGGATAATTATTTATCCTGCATTTTCAACCTGCTACAATGACATTTGTCTTGTATCTTGAAAAGCTGTTCTTATGCTGCAATTTAAAGATGAATGCATTTTACTGGTAGCTAAAGTAATGAACCCTATTTGTGTGCATATGGTCATTTGCTTGCTGTACATACACACATATTTTGCATTACTACATCAAAGGCTTGGAAAATTCCATAGAATTATAGTCAAGGTAATTTATATAGCAAGATTAAGACTCCAAAACAAAGCTGGCAATCCACCCTTCCTTAAAACAATGTAGGTTTTCGGCCAGTGAGTTATTACCTCTACTGCTATTATAAGAAGTACAGGCCCAAAAATAACAGATGGCAAAGGTGTTTAAAAACTAACTGCATTGTAAGTATTAACATGCTAACAATTATAATAAACCACTCATTAGTGAAAAGAATTACTGGCATGCCTGAATACTGCAAACTATTTGGAAATAAGCTAAATGCCTGATATTGTAAAGGACACAAATGGCAATGAAAAAGTACTTCAGAACTATCATCTTGGAAATTAATGAAGTTCCTGATAGAAAGCATACCATAGCAGAACATTTTCAAAACAGAGACTGCAATCTGTAGCCCTAAATTAGGCATGCAGTCAACTGGTAATCATGATCAGTTAGAACACTTCTTGTAAAGTTGAACAGAGTAGTGAGAATCAGTCAGAACACTTCTTGTAAATGACACAGTTATCAACTGCACAAAGCTCATCCAACCACAGACACTGCACTCTTCTGAACTGTTAACTACTTTTGACTGAATTACTACATACTGACTGCCTTTTTTCTTTTTCCCTCCAAGGGAGACCTGCAGCTCCACTTTTCACTGCAATTTAAGGTATATTTAAGGTTTTTAAGGTTAAGAGCAGGCTGAAACAGACATTACTGTGGCTAGAGTGATTTGAGTAAACTAAATGGCTGGTTCATAGTGAAAGATGCACTGTTGTCAGTGAGCTTTCCACCCCATTCTCTAAGGCAGCTAGTAGGATGGGCACACTTGTCCATAGATTCTTTTCAAAATTATTATTCAAAGCCTCATTATTAAGGAGATATCCCTATTTCTGAATTGTAATTTTGACTTTCTTATGATCCATTCCATTTAACAAATGAATCATTATTTTTGTAATTAAAGTACAAATAATAGAAATAATAATAATAATAATAAAAAACAGATATAAGTAAGTTGAGTAAAGCTTTATTCTTTTCTCAACCAAACAAATTTTCTCCTGTTCTGTACAGTTATCTTAAAAACTTCTTGTAAATTATATAGGAAAACAACTTTTCCTGTGATTTCCTTCAAAATCAGCATCTAGAAGTTAGCTATCTGACATGCCATCCATCATAAGCAATACATCTAAAAAAAAATCCGAAGTAAAGGCTTTTTCTTGCAGTTTACTCATTTTGGTAAATAGATTCTACAGCGTTCTGTATAAGGGCAGGTACCCTGAAACTGTTACAGTGTAATATCTCATGAAAACAACTTTAGTTTCAAAGGACATTTTACACTGGCAAGGACTCCAGAATTACAGCAGTATATTTGTTGCCAACCGCTGGTCTCCTGATTATGTTCATTTTATGGAACTGATGATGGCTTTGGCATTAATTCGACACCAGACAAGCTATCAGTGCAAGTAAAATTTCTCAAAGAATAGTCGTCATAAATAAATACAGGAGTTGTAACAGGAAAAACATGCAGGAAAGGCAAATCCTATAGCCTGAATAGAATGTGAATTTAAAACACAAAAACTGGTAATTCCTGGTGTATTATTTCCTGGCTATCATTTCAGACAAGTAACAGCCCAGGAAATTTACTCAGAGTTTGGTCTTTGTAATATTACTTCAAATTTACTGTTGGACTATGTAACATGGCTGCCAGTCACAGTAACTTACCTTGAAACGTAGGAAAATATTTTTAATTCCTTTATATATATATATATATATCTGTATTCCACAAGCCCTAAGAGACTTTCCAGGTGGTCAGTAATGAAAAACCGTGTGCACAAATTAAGCTTTATATAAGTACCCTTATTCAGAATATGGTCAGAATTTTATCATGTGCACATAGAAAGGCACATTCATATATATACACAGACATGTACAACATATATTTAACATATATGCTACAGAAGCCTCAAATTCCACATTCTGAGTAAGGATATTTACAGCCTATTTTGAAACGGCGCAATATAGCTGAAATTCTAGTTGAGTTTAACCTGCTAAAAAAAAGTATATCTAAAATACTAACACAATTTGCTCCACATTTAAGTTGTATTTACCTCTTCCCAGTCCATTAACTACCATATAAAAACCCCACAGAGACAAAATTGGAAGGAAAATATAAGTGTCTAAGGCACTACCTTTAAGTCAGTCTAATTAGTACTACTTCCTAACTTGATGATCTGTACTCTTCAGTATAAGGTATCCCAACAACTCTCTTGAACTGACAAACAAGTCACAAATTTTCCTTAATAATTTGGCAAAACCAGTGTTTGAAGCAGATATCCTGATGAATGGATATGCCATGCAACAGATTATATGGGAAGTTCAAGCCCAATAACATCTCAATAAAGATCCTCTTAGATTCAATACAATTATTGCAGCTATTTTCACACAAATGTACATACACGTATGTTCCTTATGGTAGCTTAAGACTACCCAATAGTGAATTTGGGTGTTATCTTACAGAAATGTTATGTTACAGAAACAGATAGCTTTTTGATACTGTGACTAGAAGCAGAGTACTGGAGTGTATCCCACATCATGCTAGAGACTCTCCGTTAAATATGTACCTGCTGGTTGTTTTCTCTGATCCTCAAACAAGTCAGCTGAACTTATAGAGGAACTTCCAGAAAGTCTTTCTAGGCGGGCCCTAGCTTCGTACTAGAAAAGAATTGAGAAGAAAAAAGTATTGTAACAATATGTTTTGATTTTTTGAGTTTATATCAGATAATTAACAATGAGATTATAGATTCAGTTTTAAAATACACAAATCCATCTGAAGTTGACCATTCTGAAACCTGTAACCATTAGTTTTCACATAACTTATGAGCTTGTCCTCTCAACTCATTTTTAAATGCATTTACCATTGCAACACTGAGGCCCATTCACTATTAGCTCCCCTAAAACCGGTCGTTGATGACTATACAGAGGATAATGCACAATTCAACCATTAAAAAAAAAAAAAAAAAAGTGAAATAGTGGCTAGGTAGGTAGGGTTAGGGAAAAGCACACCAGTTTAGCATTATGTTAACTTTTCTAATCACATGATGCTTTTATGTAAACTTTTTGCAAGTTCTTAGTTCTTGGAAATGATGATAATTTTTTATTTTTATTTTTTTTTACATCACTGCTTATATTATTAATTTTTCATTGAGAAAAGATTTTTTAAGTGACCCCTTGCCTTCAAAATTCCGAATAATATTTATGTTTTTTTATTTCTAGGCCGATCCAATGACTTGTCATTTGCTGAACAATTTGTGCTTAATTTGCTTTACAGTAGTAATAATGTAGTAGTAATAATGTTTCCACTTAAATACATAGGGGACAGCTACTTCTATCTAGTTTGTTTGCATCAGTTTAGTTATTTAGAATGGAAGAAGTAAGCCTTCATCCAACATCAGACTGTTTCTTCCAAAAAACAAAAACTACTCCATCATAACCTACCACCTCTACCAGAGAAGAATGATATTGGAGGTAAGGTTCTACTAGCAGCCCTAACTCCTCGAAAGGACATACTGAACAGTTATTGCAAACTGGTGCATTTCCATCAAACAAACATGCAGATGGACAAAGTTCTACAAATTTACTATTTTTACAGATTTTAAGCATTTATTGGCTACTACTTTATATAATACAATGGCTCTAGAGCCAAAGAATATTTTCCCATTCACAAATACTTATCATTGCTTTCTACTTACATCAGCATGATCTTGCCTTCCGAAATACATGTCTGATGAAATTGCTTTTGCATTGCCAAATTTTTTTTGTGCCTCATCTCTGCTTAAAGATGGCTCATATTCAGGCTTACGATGAGATGCAGGCCTAAGAAAAAAATAACCCACATTAGCAGTGTAACATTTATATCACAACAATGCAAAAAAATCAAGAAATAAGTACTATCATCTTTGTTTTGTGAAGCCTTTGTGATTTTTTTGAAGTTGAAATTAAATCAGTATGAACATAGGACAAAGAAATTCAGATAATTAATCTGATATAGAGAGAATAAATTTTCAGTGACAGTTTTACAAGACGATGAACATATGGTATTTGAAATTCATTAATCCTGTAGCTTTATTTTTAGAGTTTATTTAAAAAGCAAGCCAAAATTATATCAACAAGAATAGACTATTCCTACAAAACCTCAAAAAAAAACCACACCAAAGTGCAATTCATATTTAAACCTAACAGTACAGAACATTCAGCATCCTTTGAATTATAATTTCCATTCCAACAAACATGCATATTCAACTATTTATTTTTTAACAAACATGCTCAAATAAGGATGTAATAACACTATGGACATCAACACAAATTTTGTGCTGTATGTATTACCGGTCAAATCTTTAGAAAACAATAGACGATGCTTGTAGTAAAAATTTGTACTGAAGTGTACAGGTAAATGAAGAATTCCCTTTTAAATAAGAACAGAGGCAATTAAGCCAGGGAAGTACGCAAAACCCCATATTCTTACATCCTTCCAGCTCACTACAAAGATAAAAACACAGTTGTCACTAGAAGAAATATATTCATCTTTTATCATCACAAGTAGACCTGCTGTTGGCATGCATACTCAATATCCTAATCCTGAGATCTGAGTACCCTACAGTTTCATTCATTTGGTAACTGGGTTCTACTTAGTTCATCAGACAACAAACAAAGCAAGTAAAGCAAGCAAATTCTCAAAGCAGTACAAATACTTGAGGCTCTCTCCATATCTTTTATCTGCTATTTCTTTTGCTGAAAAAACTTTGGAAATTGCCTCCAGTAGATACACTGCACAGCAATAAGCAAAACAGACAGTGCTTAAATGTAAGGAACTAAACAGGAAAGTCAGCTTACAAAAAAAAAAAAAAAAATCAGCTAGAAAGTAAGTTTTTTGCCTGCCAATCAATGCTATGACCAAATTCACTCTAGTCTGAAAGAAAATCCCACTACTCTGACCAGGACTCAAATTCTATCAACATCCCTGGACTTTCTGTACAAAAATCAGTTAGCTTTTCTTGGCATACCTGTCTGAAAATCCTGTACTTTTTGAAGCTAACGTTACATCAACTTCTGTACTATTATTTTCTTTCTTCCAGAAAGAATCTGAATTGTCATCCCATTTAGAGAAAGTGCTGCTTCTCAAATCTGAAGAATCATAGTACCTAAAATAAAAGAAGAAGAAAAAATATTGAAATAGCAGGAACTCTTATCTATATTTAACCAACTGGAAAGTTCAACTTTTCTTTAGGCTGGATATGGTCATGAATATGTAGCGGACTGCCCAAAAGTTCTTGTTCCATCGAAGACAGCATAACAAAGTTGTCATTACTTTGAAATATTACATCTTCTTTAGTGTCAGGCAAAGCACTGGGAAAAACATTTTCAAGATAGCTGCTTGATTTAAGAGCAATCCTAAAAAATCTTCATGATAGACTCTGTGAGCAAGGTTTTCACATTATGACAACTCTAGGAGCCAGTCTGCTCATATAGGCTTAATGCTCTTGACATTTCACACTAAGGTATCAGCTATGAAAAAGGCCACCACAATTTTCATTTGCCATCTCCTGCCACTGTACATGTAAAGACAGAGATCTGGAATGAACTTCTGCAAAAAAAAAAAGTCTCCCCCCTTCTTTCCCAACAGACATAGGGGAATACATTTAGTGCTTTGAGCAAAGAAGACTCACTGCAATGCAATCTTCGTTTCACAAACTCACCACCCCACAGAGTGGATGTTACCTGCAGTAGGTTCTTGAAGGGATTTTTTTCTGCTAAGAGAGGCTTTTTATGCTCTCCACCTTTTGGATACAGGTGGAAAATCTGAAGGAAGAGTCACAGATATAAGTTGGTACTAAGTCACTACACCAATTAAATCTTCTGCTCCTGTGAACTTAGGTTGTTTTCAATGCAATACAATGTGTAAAATAAACAAAAGGAAGGCAGAAACTACCAGACTAAAGTGGTACAGCATCAGAAAGTAGTTCTGTGTTCCAAAGTGCTTCACTCAGCTGACAATCTCATAACAGCTTAGAAATATGGCAAGGTGCTATGTGCTTTCTTACAACCAGGGTCATTTTCTTTTGCCTGAATGTTCAGCTTGTCCTATGTTCCTTTGGTAGCATAGTGTAGAAGCATAGTACAAAAACCTGTGGGGAAGCCATTATGTAGCTAGGCTGTTATTCTTGCCTACCAACAAGCAACAGCAATCTTCAGGAGTTCCATATGGATGCATGATTACAAACATGGGGTGAGGTGGGGTAGGATGTGAAGTAATCTAATCTCACAATGACCACTGAAACCACAGGATAGGGAAAGGGCTACAAGACCTGATTTGAATAAAATGGCTTATGTTCTCCATCTTTCCTTTTCAGATTTTCCTAAATTTGCAAAATACTTCTTCAGTATTCAAGGAGGGGAAAAAAAAAGCAGCATATAATAAAAAATAAAATGTTATATTGTTATTTAATAAACTTTTTTTTTTTTAAACGTAGCACACAAAAAAAGGAAACAGCCTCAAGTTACATCAAGGGAGGTTTAGATTGGACAACAAGAAGGATTTCTTCACAGGAAGGGTGATCAAGCATTGGAATGGGCTACCCAGAGAAGTGGCAGAGTTGCCATCCCTGTGGACACGGCAGTAAGAGACATCGTTCAGTGATGGGACTTGTCAGGTGAATCTGATCGTTGCACTTGATGATCCTGAAAGCCTTTTCCAACCTAAATGATTCTGATTCTATATATTTAAACATTTAGATGTTTACAGATAGGTATCAGCACTCCAACATTTGAGTGATTATTTTCTTTTTGGTATATACTAAGTTGATACTAAAGTTACTTCGCTTCTATTTCAAAGTTACGGCTTGGAAGAAAATACAATAACCACCTTATAAACCTTACCAAGTCCAACAACATGACTTTATACTTTCTTCAAAGATAATGGAAGTGTGCATCAAGTCCAGTTAGATACTAATGCTGCTACAACTAGAAGAGCAAGAGCCAGGAACAGCTAGGTCAATTTATCTTCTAACTATTGATCTGAAACACATTAAAAAAACCTCTTCCATAATTCATAATTTTTCTTCTAGTAGACTTATAAATAATTTGAGAGCAGTAGCAGTTCTTTTCAATGTACAAATGGGGGAACACTGAGATGATACATGTTTTATTTTAGAAGTCTGCTGCTAGTTTACTTGGTATATTTGCAATTCTGTCAGTAGTGATTACACAACAAAGTAATGACATAAAAGCCTCCGTGTTTCTATTTGCCTATCTACAAGTAATTAGGTACAATTTTCCACATTTCCTTGGCAGCAATCCAATAAAATGCTTGGCAGCAATCTAATAAAATGCAGTTTACAAAAGTACCATTTGTTTCTATCAGTCCAGAAACAGCTGTTTCATCCCAATTAATGCCTTTAGGCTCTCTACTGTCTCCTTCCCAACATCAGTATTTCATAGTTTGCATTGCATTTGTGCTCTGACAGAAAAAAAAAAAAGCCCAAGTTTTTGAGTTTTTGCTTAAATTTTATATTTAAGGACAAAGTCTACAAAATAAGACTGCAGACATCTACACAATTCATCTAACATATGCTTTTGTATTTGGTATGTGTCTAGGTAATAGAAAGATGCAGACAGCAGTAAATCTAGCATCAGACTGGTATTTGTTTAATTTTAAACTCAACATTGAAGGCACATCGAAGTCCAACAAAAGAAACAAGGAAGAACAGAAGTCATTCTGTCAAAAAATTCACTAGATTCCCCGATATGGCCAATGAAAGCTTATATACCAACACTTTTTGCGAACACAGTACAGTACTGGACAGTGAATAAGACAAAACACATGAATAGTAAATAATTCAGATTATTTTCTCAGAAAAAAAAAAAAATGTCTCCTTTTCCTCACATTGAATGGAAGAGACACCATCCAGAGGGATCTTGACAGGCTTGAGAGGTACGCCCATACAAACCTCATGAAGTTTGATGAGGACAAGTGCAAGGACCTGCACCTGGGTCAGGACAATCCCAAACATGAATATAGACTGGATGATGAGTGGATAGAGAGCAGCCCTATAGAGAAGGACTTGGGGGTATTGTAGATGAAAAATGGAATGAGCCAGCAATGTGAGCTTGCAGCTCTGAAAGTTAACCCTATCCTGGGCTGCATCAAAAGAAGCGTAGTTAGCACATCGAGGGAGGTGATTCTCTCACTTTCCTCTGCTCTCTCAGACCCCATCTAAAACTACTGTAAACAGCTCTGGGGTCCCCAGCATAAGAAAGACACGGACCTGTTAGAGAGGGTCCAGAGGAAGGCCACAACTATGATCAGAGGCACTGCTGCACCTCTCCTACGAAGACAGGCTGAGAAAGTTGGGGTTATTTAGCCTAGAGACCTTACAGCAGCCTTCCAGTATTTAAAGGGGGCCAACAGGAAAGATGTGGATGGACTCTGTCAGGCAATGTTCTGACAGGACAAGAGATAATGGCTTTAAACTAAAGGAGAGTAGATTTAGATTAGATATTGGGAAGAAATTCTTCACTCAGAAGGTGGTGAAGCACTGGAGCAGGTTGCCCAGAGAAGCTGTGGATGCTCCATCCATGGAGGTGTTCAAGGCCAGGTTGGATGGGGCTTTGAGCAACCTGGTGTGGTGAGTGGTGCCCCTGCCCATGGCAGGGGGGGGGTTGGAACCAAATGGTCTTTAAGGTCCCTTCCAACCCAAGCCATTTTATAATTCTGTGATTCTAAATACATTCATGTAATTGAGATAATCATAGAATAACGTCAACTATTTCACAACTTTCCTGATTCAGATGTAACCTGAAAATATAATATGTACGTAGACCTGTGGAATTGCCTTCTGTTTTTATCCTGTTTCAAATATATTGCATAGATTTGAATACATAACTTGCATATACTTCTGCCCCACACAAAACAAAAAGCTGATACATTACCTTGAATTAGACTGAGAGAAATAAGAGTCTTCTACCTCATCAGTGTACTTTTTCTTCGGTTTTGCAATTGTTGGTGTTTCCTGTTCTATTGTCTGCATATCTGAGATGACTGAGTGAGAAATACCACTGGGGACAGGAAGAAAATAAGTATGTAAAGAGATGACAAAGTCCACACCTTAAAAAAATGAAAGGCCTAACCTAGTTCCTGAAGCCTGCTGACAATGCCAAAGCTCTTACAGTGTTTTAGAAGCTTTTTTTTTAGAAATACAAACATCTAAGAAAGAGCAGAATTTAAAACAAAAGAAAGCTCAGCTATAGCTCTCTGAAGTAGTGACAAGACTTCTGAATACACAGACTACTTCCAACAACAGTTAAACAGTCGTGATTTTTGGCTTGTAGTAGATAAGCTACACTTAGGTCTGTAGTGTTCATTAAAAACATTCCAGATACCTTTTTCATAGTCAGCTAACAGAAGCAAAAAATCTACATTTATTTGCAATCTAAGTTAGCACCTGTCTGGTAGGTTAAAACTTAAATCCATCAGAAGCAGTCCCGTCCTCTTCCCTAACAAATACTAGAATCTTTGATTAAGTTTCCATAACACTTCACACTTCGGTATATTTTTTCAATTCCCAAACAAAATCAAGAATATCTGCATAAAAGCAAAGAACATCTTAAATAGTTCATAGAACTTCACATACCTTCTGTTGCTGCCAAATCCCATGCCAAGCCTCTCTAACTCATTTTTCTTCCTACCAGATAGACTTAACTTTTCTTCTTTTGTTTTAATATCAAGATCTCTGTAGGCCAATCGTAAAGATGATACACTAGAACAAAACATATTGGTAGAAAATAAGTAGTATCTAATGTAGCACTGTATTTTGTTTCCTATGTTTACTGAAAATATTCATTATTAATAGGACCACATTGTTTGTTTTTGTTTTTCAAAGTAAAACATTGTATTATTACAGTTCAAGACACAGTTTTGAATAGCCATTAAGTAAACCTAGAAGTTTTGTGCTTTTTTTCCCCACTGTCATAGTTGTATGTGCTACCAAATTATTATTAAAATTACCCAGTTCTGATATACTACAATACTGTGTCATCCATAATACTAGTGATGTGTTCCCCTAATGCACTCCTTGGCCCTGCTACATCTTCACCCCTACTCCTAATGGTTTTATCACATATTATGTATTCTTGAGTGACATTTACTAGTAGTAGACTACGCTTTCTTTTAATCAATGCTGCTCCTCTCTGTCCCAGAAAAAGTGTTTCAGAAGAGGGGAAGAGAATCTTCATACCTACAAAACCAAATATTTGATTTGACAATCTGTATTACAAAACCTTAGAAGCATTCACAACTTATTATTTTCTGCACAGGTAGCAACACATTGTCACCTGAAACATCCTCCTAATTCAAATATAGTAAATGCTCAGAGATGCCTTAGGCCTTCCTATACCTCAAACAATCTTAATTATTTTGCAGCAATATCGAGGTAGGAGACAGGGAGATTTTTAATCCTGATTACAGAACTGTAGACACACAGCTTAAAATTTAATTTGGTAGGTTAAAAGGGTTACAAATAGTAATTTTAATGAGGAATATGGCAATATTTAATTCACAGACTGTGGCTGGCATAAAGTGCAAATTAACATTACTAGAATCAAGGCAAACAAGATTTAGATGCTGCTTGTAGACCTTGTGCTCTTCAGTAGATGGGAAGTTCCTAAGACTGAAAACAAGACATTTCCCTTGTAACTTTCCATCCATTTTGTACAGAAGCAGGAATGAAAATAAAAAGTTTTGGACCAAGAAGTATTTTCTTCTAGTCTGTGTCCTAACAGACTACATTTGATTACTGAGACAGGCTTCTCCTGGCTTGCTCTTCTTCTGGCCTCATTCATACTTAACTTTAAACAGGAGTACAAGATGCCCCTACCAAAGTTCACACCCTGCTGGTTAGTGCACTCTCCTGCAAGGCACAGGTGTGTTGCTGAACTAGTTAGGACAAGAAGGGCACAGCATTTGGTCATCTTCCTTAACAGATAGGGAGGTAGGTACCATCCTCCTGTAAGGAGTGGGACATTGCTCCTACATTGAAGAGGCATTTCAAAAAGGAGAGTGAAATCAATCGTGATGATTGGATATCCTCTAATTGGCGCATTTAGAGAGACCTAGAACTTGGGTCCAGAACCGAAAATTCATTGTCTTACATTCAGATGCTTACAATAAAAGTCAGTCATCCACTGAATGGTTTTTGAAATAAATTTTAAAAAATCAGAAAAATATATTTTCAAACCACAGAATATGTCCAGATAAGTTTTTAATCAATTGTTACTGTTTAAGATCAACTCTTACAGAGGAAGTTGAAAATGTTTTCTAAAGTTCAGCTTAAAGCTGCTACTGAAGGAAATCTACCCAGCACTTCAAGTAAAACGATTAGCAGCCTGTTTTATGAAATCTATTTTATGAACATCATAAAATAGAACATCAAAATATAAACATCAAAAATCTCTTATCTCTTCAGATTTAAAAAAAAAATCATCAGTATCTCTATCTGTTTTAAAGTAACCCCAGTAACCTATTCTTTTGTCAGCGCACAGCAAAAAATCAAGAAACTGTGTACCAATTATAAAATTACATTTCAAGTCTCAGGACTCTTTCTCCTTCTAAAAATCAAGCACAAAAATGCATAATTTCAATTTCATCTATGTAACAAAGTTGCACTGAATTAATTTATTAGAGTTCATTACTCTAGCTTTTAAAATTAAAACCGCCACAAAAATTAGTTGGAGGCAAAAGCAATTTTTCAAGTATTCATCCTTTTTAAATTTTGATATATGCTGCCATCTCCAGTTAAAAATCCACTAAATTAATCTCCAGAGAGTATCTGGAGATTATCCAGAGAGTAATCTCCAGTAATCTTGCCTTCAGTGGGATCAGATCCATGAACTGAAGTGTATGTGCATTCCTCATGTTTGCAGACATTTTTGGAGGGTCCTGGCCACTGCAGAAAGGCTGCAGTGGACTTATACTAAAAATTGCCTTGAACCTATACAGATTATGTACTGACAAATGTTTCTGAAAAAAACAGTATTACTAATGTGAATTTCTTCTAAACTGAATAATATCTTTGAAGATAGTATCATTAATGAAAAATCATAACTCATGAATAATATATATATATATATATATTTAGCAGCATGTTCAGGTTTGGCAATCAGTGAGAAATGCAATTTCCATGGTAAAAGTACTTCGAAAAATTACCAGTCTCTTTGCAATTAGTATTTCTGATGCACACAAAACATCTGTTTCTGCAGAGGACATGTAACGTGAGCAAAAGTAGCATGGAGGAGATTACAGGCCTAAAAGCTTGGTACAGTGAGTTCCACGTGATCCTGTAATACTATAATTACATTTAAATTCAGAAATTTCTTTAATAGGTTATAAAAAATGTACGTTACCACTTAAGAGAGGATGTTAAAATTTACAACAGTAAAAGTGTACATAACCAACTCTTTAATGATCTAATTTTGATGACAACTATGATAATGTCAGAAACCAAACACATCTAGCAGAGAAATGTAATGGTGAGAACAAAGAACCATACCCTGAGTATTTATTGAGAATGGACTAACAGATTTGAGTACACCAACAAAATTCAAAACATTGAAAGCGGTTCCAGTATAAAAGAGTTGAAACTTAACCAGGCGTTTCTAGTCATACTTAATTAAACTACCACCTGCTTTTCGGCAGTAAAACTTACCAAACACATATGAATAAAACCAAGTACCTGCATGTTTCCTAAGCTCTTAGAGAGACTGGTTAAGTTGTTTTGGTGTAGTGAACTGAATACAAAATAACTAGCACTGGGTAAATAAAAGTTCAAGAAGAAAAACCTTCTGTGGTATTAATCTTAGCATATTTTATCATTTATTTTACATTATTCATATGTATTAGAGGAATGTCTCCTTATTTTCTGCTTTAAATAAAAATAATAATAAGGTTATTTTTAAAGACAGGATTGGGTTATTGCTGCTGTAAAAGAGCAACTGTAGAAATATATACCTAATGTGTGTGTATGGGAGGGGGGGGGAAATAGAGCGATTACTTTTTGTCCCACCACATCCATATTTAGGGATTTTTATTAAGCAAGATTATTAAGCAAGAATTGAAATTTTATTTGCATGAACTAGTCTATGGTAACGTTTAAAATGTTGACAAATTACTCCATTAACATGAAATTAGGCATCATGGTTTACTGTTGTAAATACAATTCATACTTACAGTGGCTCTTCCTTCTCATTTTTCTTACTGCTATGAAGATCCTGTTGTTCCTTCATTTTATCTACAGCTTGTGCTTGTTTTTCAATCTCATTAAAGCTTTGACTGCTGACTTTTTGTGCCCCCAAACCGCCTTTTTTGGCACCAAGCTTGATTTATTAAAAAACAAAAAATAGAAGTCCCAACATTATAACTGAGACAATCACCTCAAATGATTTAAGCAATAGCAAACACTACATACTGTTAGGGAGTATACAGCACAACTTTAATAAGGATTATGTTGTATAGTAATATAATAAAATTTGTTGCTTGTTGCAATTGAACCATCTGTTTCTCATTCACTTAAATCACAATTTATACTTAGAAGTGGCAACAAATGTTATATATTAGTTCTTATTTATTATATTAGTTCTCACCAGCCAGTGCTAGTGTCTTATCTTACTAGGGATTATCTTACTAAGGGATTTACTTACTAGGGATTATCTTAACTTACTTATCTTACTAAGGATTGATTTATTTTTAATAAATGTCTACATAAGTATTTAATTATTTAAGGTACTACAACAAGTTTTGTACATACGTGTATACAAAACTCAAACACACTGATTAGCTTTTGCATGTGACAAAGCACAGTAAGCATTTTTAGATAGATATGTCATCTAAGAGGTTACAGTTATGCACTGATTCTTTTAAAACAATTCTACTTCTAGCTCATTACTTCAACACAGAAAAACAAATTCTTTCATTCTGATTATTGATTACTTAAAAAAACACTGAATATTACAAATATGAATTGACATAATGATGGAGATTCAGATGTGGCAAAGCCCTCAAACTGCTGTTCTCAGTCTCCCATGCATTTAATTTGTCATCTGCAACACTGCAGTAATAGGAATTTTCACAATATTTTTATCTTAACCTGTTAGCACTTTAATGGCTTCAAGTAAGAGCTCTGGCCTATGTACACTGAGTTGTACAGTTTTAGTCTCTGACACTACAGTTCACAAACTGTACATGCAACTGTGAACCCAGTTATGTTCTTACTGTTAGGGAACATATCTGCATAAGCCATTTAGAATAAATATGAAATTCCTCTTGCATATTAGGGCCCTCTAGTGGGAGCAAGGAATAATACTGTTCAATCTAAACAAATCTGCTATTCAGGTCCAGACAGCCCCCAAAAAAATGAAGCTCAAGATATACATGTGGAAGTCCAGACAGTTCAGTGAGCTGCATACACGTAAACATATTTAGAATTTATCTGAGGACAGAAAACAACCAATTAATCTTAAGTACTCTACTACAGAATAATAGCAATTTATTACACAAATTCATCTTAACGATAAACCTTTTTGAAGCAGATCACTGGCTGTTTGATATAGAACAGATTTTCTATTGCATTTTATTTTAATAGACTGTTACTGATATATGTACTGTTTAGTATTAGCATACACAATCATTTCCAAATTACAATCTACATACTTCCAGAGATCTATAATACAGAGAAAAATATGCATTAACTATATAGACTTACCCCCTTCTTAACTTGATTTGGCTTCTTTTTTATGAAGGTGGTATTCTCTGCAATGATTAAACGTACATTATTTGACATAATATTTCATAAATTTCAGAATTGCAAAAGTTAATTTCCATAATTTCAGCCTCAAAACAGTTTTTCTATTTTTTTCTTATGCCTTAAGTATTACATTTCCTACATGAAGAGATTTAAAAACTAAACTGTGTTACACAGAACAGAGCGGTGAATATCACCAAGAAAAGCTAGGAAAAAGACTGAGGGTAAGGTACCTCTTGCCAATTCTTAATAGGAATAAAATTATGGCTCAGTTTCCAGTTGTGGATACCAACTAGTACACAGACTTGCCATTATGAATCAGACTAGAGGTCCACTTGATCCCATACTGCTTCCAGGATAAATTGTTTTCTGGATAGAAAGGTATTGGCGATGTTTAAAACAAGCAATGATACAGATAAAACATACCTGTATCATCATAAACACACAAAGTGTGAAAGTTCCAGCCTTCATACTTTGTATTAAATATTGAAACACAGTAAATGAACCTACATTCTGCTCATCATGAAATCTGACAGAACTCCTAAACTTGGTATTTTAATGAGACCTTGGTAGACCTAATGACTGGAAAAATACAGTGTGCCTTATTGATAGCTACAATGAACCAAGGTGTAAAACTCCCAGAATCAAAAGTTTTCAATTATCAACTCCAGAAAATGCTTATACATAAATGAAAACTGATTTGAGCTGAAATTTAGTTGGAAACAGGCTGAACTAGCATATACAAAACAGAGATTCCTCATGTAAGATAGAACTTTTGATGTCCAAAACAAACAAAAAAAGCACTAGTTTTATGAGAACACGTGTTATAGATACAATTGAGAAAATCATGAAAGCACATGTGGGTAACTTTTTTCAATATACTTGCATCCATCTCAAAAAAAAAAAAAAAACAGAACAGTGAATAAAAAAACCTGTGATAAAGCAATATGACACACTCCTCACTGTTAAGTACATTAAGATTCTGGACATTTAAGATTTTGTATTACAAATACAAGATTTGTAAACTAAATTTTTATGCTTAGTTTTCTGGAAAGGAAGCAAAATCTGTCAAAATAGAAATAGGGACCTAATGTGCTCGCTTAACAGAAATAGCAGGCCATTCATCACAGAATGGTTTAGGTTGGAAAGGACCTTAAAGATCACCTACTTCCAACCTCTCTGCATGGGCAGGGACACCTCCCACCAGACCATGTTGACAAAGGCTCCATCCAGCCTGGCCTCAAACACCTCCAAGGATGGGGCATCCACAACTTCTCTCAGCAACCTGTTCCAGTGCCTCACGACCCTCATGATAAAGAATTTCTTCCAATATCTAACATAAATCTCCCCCCTTTTAGTTTAAAACCATTCCATGTTGCTCTACCATTATCTGACCAAGTAAAAAGTTGCTCTCCATCTTTTTTTATAAGCCCTCTTAAAGTATTGAAAAGCTGCAATGAGGCCACCCCAGAATAATCACAGCACAACGCTCTATTCCATCCTGTGTGTAGATGCACAACTTGAAACAGCATAACGGAAGGTGTAAAGCATTACTGGTCACCTATATTAGGTCTGATATCTATAGCATTTAAATTCATCGAGTCAGCTAGGACAAGATAGATAAAACCAGAATGCAATTGACTAAAACTGATGGATACTGTTTAAGAAAAGAATTTGTAATACAAATTAAGATGTTTAAAAGTAACTCATCCACACTGCTATTAAAGTAAGAATTTCACATCTCTTCCCAGTCATACATTCTTAATAAGAATTAATATAAAAGTATACTATACTGGCTGCTATCTTCCTCTGCTTATGCTTATTACCTAAAGCAGCTTTTGGTGACGTACTAAGGCAATCAACACTTGGTCCATGTTCTGGTCCACCTGAAAGCGTGATGAGTAACAAGGTTAAGAATACCAGAAGGCTCATTTGAATGTTTAAAATACCCAAATATAATTCACTGTCCTCAGGACACTGTTTGATATAGATATAATAATGTGCTATTTCTGTCACAGCTTTTCCAGTTACTAACAGAGCAGCATGCACTCAAAGATTCATCTGAAATCTTCTGAATCAGATATTAATTCGGATTCCTATTAAACATTTTTAAAGAAGTACGTAAGAAATATGTAAAGAAATATGTCTCACACAGTCTAGCATAACTCTTCTAGAAACTCCTTCCTCCCCCAAATACTTAAGTTATTAGCATGATAAGGTTATTAATAATTAAAGTAAGGTAAAGAGAGTCTAAACAAAGAGACTATCAGAAAATGCAGCTTATTGTTAACAAAGAATCAGTCATACCTTCATAGCATTCTGGAACATTTTCTGAAGTTTTCTGCTGTAGAGAAACTGGCTCTGGCTCTGATAGTACCCATTCAGTATTCTTTGCATTGAAAAAAAAGAACCAAAAAGATCAAAAATGCAATCAAAATAAATACATCAAATAAATATGAACACTGTGCTCAAAGACCACTAATTAGCTAAAACTGGATTCCTACGACTACAGCTTCTGTGTTTAAAACCTGTTACAGGAAATGTCTCCCTTTATTAAAAAGCATTGCTGAGCACCTGTATTCCTCTCACAGAAATAACCCTCAAACACATCCTCCTCACCAGGTAAGTCTGTGACCTGCTCACAATAATACCCAATTAGTATTAGCTTTTACACCTATTCTGTGCCACTGCCAGTCCATGCTTCTCTTCCTCAAAACCACAGTCTCAAAAATTCCAGATATTTCTCTCTCATAACCATACCCAAAGCACACTTGCCCTGAAGCACATAGACTGCTTGTCTCTGTTCCCCTACTTTTGTAGCTATCCAAAAATTCTGCTTTGAAAATTTACATCATCTTATTGAAAAATTTTCTCAAGGGGTTTTGTAACAAGTTCCTACTTCTTGTACTTCAGCCTAAAAATATTTACAACTCTTCTCTGCTTAACTCTTTCTCTCTAGCTTACTTCAGTTTATGCTTTTCCTACTCACTTTCAGGTATTCTTCCATATTGCCTTTTGCAAACAGAAATACTCTGTTTACTTTTCTACTATCAGAACAGATGATCTTCTGGTGAAAACACTAGACTACAACTCACAAAAAGTAATTTATTTTTGTATTTGCAACAAGCATTTCAGAGTAATATAGCAGTCTTCCCAAACTGTAAAACATAAATATTCTTTCCCTGGTTCAAAGATGTCAAAATTTATTTTTATAAGACATTCGAATATTGACCACAGCAGAAGTTCCTAAAATAAAACAAATAAACAGATAAAAGGCTGAAATTTCCTTAAAAGTATGTTTTTGGAACATTACAAAACCAAAAAAAGTTATATTTTAAAATATCACAATTGAATAACTAAAGGAGGGGGGAGTTTTTTCCTTTAAATTACAGCTTTTCCCATTCTTAAGCACCCTAGATACATCAGAAAGTCAATTAAAAGCCTGCTATTTTTACTGTGTTCCTTACCAGGGTGCAGATATGAGCTTGCATAGGTTTTTATTACTGATGATGATATACACGGATCACCACAACATTATGACTGGGGAATGAATTCAATGAATGTTTACAAAGTGTTGAAGAATATTCACAAGGCCTAATATGATATACCAAGTTCTTTGCATTCTTCTCTATCCCAAAACATACCTCATGATGATACTTAGTCATAGGTATTCAGTGATTGCAACCATACTAGAAAGCAAACATGTCAGAACACTTAATATTGTTGAAATATTTAGGAATACTAGGCATAGCAGTAGCTTAATTATTCCAAGTTTAAGATCACAACTACTGAAGTTGTTTTTAATGGTATTTTTTAATCTAACACACAATAGTCTCTGAAACACTGTTCTCTGAAATAAACACAGCATCTGTCACTATAAGGCACTGAGAAAGCAGAGCAGAGGTGAGATCAAATAAATGAAAAGCAGCAGTAGCAACAGCTTTCAGAAAGTTATTTTAACTTTTTCAAAGAGGAGGGAGGAATTCTGGAGGAAGAAAAAAAGCACCTGCTTAGCAAATATTTTTTTTACCATTAAACTTTATTAATCAAAAAACAGTTATCACATATTAAGTTTAGATCAGGACACTCCCAAGCTAGAAATCATGAACCGAAGTGGAATTGTACACCTAAGAAAAATACAGCTTCATTTCACATTTAGCTACTATTTGGGTCATTCTAAATTATCATCTTAGAAAGCGGTTCACATCCAGGCAGAATTTTGAGACCCACAGAAAGAAAAACAGATAAACATTAACTCACTGACCTATCCTTTCTGTTAGATTTTCTTACAGAGTTTAAAATTAATCAGAGCACACAGCTCTCTTAAGAAGTTAGAAAGCAAACAAGAATTAAATACAGGCAATCTATACCTTAGGAGAAACATGGGATGCAAAAAAGTCTTCCTCTTTGTGCTTTGATAAAACAGGTGGCATTCCAAATCCATCTGACCACAGCTAGAAGTATTTTGAGAGAGGTAGAAAGAAAAGAAGGAAGAGAGGAGATTATTATTTTTACAGGACAATTGCATGAATGCATCTTAAAAAATGCACTTATCTTAAAACTGCCTTTTTTTTTTCCCAAGTTAAAAATGTATTGATTTTCTTAAGTATTTTTTCCTTACAAATTTATTTGAGCTTTAATACATGACATTCCTTTTTAGATTCAATGTCTGGTGATGTCTTCCCTCACATTACCCATTTTCTTCCTAACAAAATACTCAGTATAAGCTCTGCTGCAGTAATATCATCAACATTTAAAATCACTTGAGCTTTACTTGAACTTGTTTTACATCTAAAGCTGTCTAGTAAGTCAAAAGAAATATCCTCTCAAGTTAGTGATGAGAATCATATTAACTATAATATCTGCCATACAAAATTACAATTATTTAAATTTCATAGTATTTGATTAACAGATTGGAAGACAAGCAAGACATTTTAATTAATTTATTTAAAAATCTCACTCATTTGATCAACTTCAAATGAATTAGTCATGGACTTAAACATACTGAATTAAACTATCAAAACATTCATTCTGCATATACAGAAGAGAGCCATTGTCAAACTTATTTAACACCTCAGCAGACCTTAACAACGTGTACTTGCTAATAACTTCTTCCTGTCAGAAACCTAACTTCAAAGCTTTGACAGCATGCCTGCACTGCATCAGGGTTTTTAACAGAACAGCATGTTCAGGACATAAATGTATATATTTATATATAACTTGCTAATTTTTCATATATACCTTTTGTAGAAAAAAGGAAAAAAAAACATTCATCTGTTCAAATCAAAACCCACTTAAACCTCAACTATTTTGTAGTTAACTCTATTGGCACTTTAACGTTTTTACATGCTGTACTTCTCAGTAATAATTCAGTTATAGAAAAGCAAAAAATAATACAATATATAACTCATGGATAAGTGCTGGTGTTTTTGTTATGCAGTAACACAAGCACAATTTTTCAGCACACTTGAGAAACAAAGTAGTTTCCTTTTGGAAGAATACCTGAAGTTTCTGCCTAGGATTCCTATAAGTTATTGAAAATGCTGCAAATGGTGTTTTGAGTAACCCAAAAGTGATCCTGAAGTATGAGGTTCAGCTCTACCCTCAGTATTTTTTTTTCAAACAACAACAACAACAAAGTTGCAAATAGTTTACTCCACAGCTTGTAATCTCACTGCAACGTGTACCAGTACCTCCAACAGGCAGATAATCTTTCACATTATTAATTAGAAACTTAAAATGGCTCTGGATGGTAAAGAATAGAAAGTTTTTGAGAAATCTAAATTACATAAGACACACATTACTCACATCAGTACCATGCTTTCTTGTTGCTTGTGTTGCAAGGGATTTAATCTTCTCTTTGTAAAGCTGAGCAGCACGACTGTTGTATTTTGCATTGGTATCACTTGTTGTGCATCCATGTTGATGGAAAAAAACAGACTATGAAGAACACAAGATGCAATGAGAAAAAAAATTAAAAACGAATGCCACTTAACATAAAAATATATTGCAATGCAGCAAAACACTCTCCTCCTGTATCTAAATATTTTAAATTATGAAGTCTGTGTAAATTTCCAAAATAAGAAGAAAACTCCATTATGGCTACATATGTACACGTAAAACAACAACAATAAATTTAAAAAATAGATTAGTTTTAAAAGCACATAGAGATACAAGGTTCCAATCACATACAAAGATTCCTAGCTTTGAATCTAACAAGGAAAGGAAGAGTTAACTAACTGCCAACACCTGTACTTCAAAGGACATTTCTGATATTCTAAAAGGTATCACTTGCTTTCATCTCAAGCTTACTAGAAGGAACAATGTATGCTCAATAGCATCAAAATGGCTATAGAAAAATGGTCTTCCTTAAAGTGTGTATCCACATATATATATATATGTAGGTACACACATATATATCTCCACACACATACACTATATGTGTCTACTCACATACAAATAAAAACTTTTTTTTTAAAGATTAAGAAATGGAAAAGCTGGGCATTTTTTTAGTACCTAGAATTAACTAGCAAATGATGTCACATGTTCTTGCACAGAAGAACTTATTAGACTATTACAGTAAAACATAGTAAACCAGTTTCTGATAGGGTCAGCAAATCCAGACAACTGAAGCCTATAACCTCAAATGTAAATCCAACATACAAGTACCAGACTTCATATAAAAGTTAAGCCACAATACATTTCTGTGATTATATCCAAAACAGTTATAAACATCACAAGTGTCAAAAGGACTGTGTATATTTGCATTTAGGTGTGTACACACACACACACACACACCCCCCTATGGAGTTGACATTCAGAGCTTTTCTTTGTAAACCCTAATTCCAATCATTGTAGATGTTTATTCTGAAAACAAAAGGAACTCACATCACCAAATTTTGTAGCAATCTCATACACAGCTATAAAGCTCATAACTGATTCAAGATTCAGCATCACCAGGAAATTACAGAACAAAAATACTAAATGTTAATCTGAGAGTATTTCTAAGAAGTAGTTGGTAAAATAGAATTCAGCATTTTATTAGAACAAAATGGAAATTGTTTTTTAATTCAATTAGAGGGAAGATGTCGCTTTTACTTTTTAAATGTTGAGGCAGTTTACTAAAAGGGTCTTTAAAGTTTCAGTCATTTTTCCTGCTACGTAATCCAAAAGATGGCATTATGAATTTCAGGTGTATGAGATGTGGGTAAATTAGACCTATTGGTACAGTGCATGATAGGAAACAGTGACATCCAAGCAGAAAGACAAAAATCCATAAAATTAAATAATAAATGTTTACTGTTAATCTTCTGTGAATATGCTTTCTGAAATTATCTGAAATACTTTTCAAAACTTGTGATCCCTTCCTTCCAATTGCCTTAAAAAGGTATTTTTCATGCAGAATCTCCCTATTCTGATTAGTTAAAACTATGATCTTTATCTACTAAGAGGCACAAGAGAAACTTGATGAGTAAATTCATATAACTGCAGTATACAGAAAGATACAACTTAGAAAGGATAGGCAGAAAAAAAAAGGGTAAAAACACCACTTTATTTCTGAAGTTACACAACTGCTCAGATCTGCAAACCAGAGACATTGATACGCTGAATGCCTAATTCAAAGATGGTTTGACTGGAAAATGCAGAAGGGGAAGATAAATAATAATGATCCTCACTCAATTCATCATTCTTTGTATGGAAATATTTAAAATATTCTAATACTGAAATATTTAAAATATTAAATATTAAATTCAGAGATAGTAAGATTTAGGAGAATATTACAATGACAAGACTCAAGGAAAGCAGATTAAGAAAGCTCGTAAATGTAAATGGAATGAAAGTTTGGTTGAGGGGGAACACAAAGAAGCTCAAGACTTAAAGTTTATTAAACAGCGTTTAAGGACTAAACACAAATGAAGAAAGATAAGGTGTAAGTTTCCAGGGAACTGGAAGAAAAGTAGAAATTTCTTATGAAAGTTATATGTTTCAATACTGTTCAGCTTAGGGAAGCAATCTCAACTACCAGTGGTTGATCTTTGAAAAAAATATGGGAAAAGAGGCAAGATTCCAGAGGAGCTGACTGAAGAAAGTATCATATTTTTAAAAGGAAATTGAGGACAATACAGCAGTCAACATAAAACCTTAGTTTAAAAAAAAAATTATGAAACAAACTTATTTGTAAGTATATAAAAGAAATCAAAAGTAACAGATGATATCAATCAGCCAAAACAAAAACACTGCTATTTCCTCTGACAGTGCAGCATGTCTTATCTTGACTTCAACTGTACCTACGGCCTAAGTCATACCTTGACTTCAGCAGTGATGTGACCTTTGGCAAGACATTTTCATAAACCACATACAGAAATACGGTCACAGGAAAACACTTGTAAACTAGGTTTACAAGCAGATGAAAAGCCATCTTTCATCAGTTGTCAATGTTTTGCTGTTAAATTAGATGCATTTTCAAGGAATCTGGTCTAGTCTTTTCAGTGATTCTTATTAATGTCTTCTAAGAAAAAAAAAAAAAAAAAAAAAACTTTTGCAGATTATACCAACATGGAAAAGTTGCAAGAAGTATGGAAGGTAAAATCAGCACTCAGAAGAATTCTTAAAAACAAGAAAAAGGAGAGAAACGGACTGGAAAAATGATGTCAAAAGATGTCAGCCAGTAAGGAAAGACAATAAGCTTCCAAGCCTAACAAGCTTCTTTGTGAAGGCAAACACTCAAGAGTACTTACAGCATTTGCATTTCCACCAACTTGCATGCATCTCAGTTGAAACCAAGACCAATTGGAATCCAGTTCTGTAGATCTGAAGAGAAGGAAACATTTTAATGTTATCTTCACAGACATTTAAAAATCTACCTTGTTTGTGTAAAGAGTTTATTTCCCAAATTATCTGGGGGTGGTGGAGGGAGCACTGAGTACGAGGAGAATTCTAACAGTCATAATACTGTGATCATCAGGAATGCATTCTTGAAATACCCCTTGTAACATTCTTTTATACAGTGACAAAGCAACAGAGGAAAAATACAGATTTTAGTTAATGGAAAACAGCTGCTTTTATCTGCAGACTATTCTTAGATGCATTGCTCTCACACATTTCAAATAGTTACATATTTGAAATGGAAGGTTCTATTTAATAGGACAAGAACGCCTATAGGACATAAATTGGGTTACTCACCTGAAATATGAGAAGCTCATTAAAACTGCACCAACTGACTGAGCCTATCCAAGTGCCGCCACCAAAGGGGAGTAGTCCTTTACACAAAACCTCTCACTTCCTACCCCAGTACTAGCACTGTGGTGGCAACATAATGAACTACTTCAGGAAGCAAAGTTGGCAAAAAAAAAAAAAAAAAAAAATTAGATTTCTAAACTGGCTTGCTAGGCTGTCAGATTATCATTATAATCAATATACTCTAGCACTGCTGAAGATAATAAAGTGGTATTTGCCTCAGTCTTGACCGGAAAAATGATAAAACCTTTTTACATGCTTACTCACTTCTTTGTTTTCATCACAGACTCACAGAATGGTTTGAGTTGGAAGGGACTTTAAACATCACCCAGTTCCAACCTCCCTGCCATGGGCAGGGATGCCTCCCACCAGACCAGGTTGCCCAAAGCCCCATCCAGCCTGGCCTTGAACACTTTCAGGAATGGGGCATCCACAGCTTCACTGGGCAGCCTGTGCCAGTGCCTCACCACCCTCTGAGTGCAGAATTTCTTCCTAATATCTAAGTTAAATCTACCCTCTTTCAGTTTAAAGCCATTACTCCTTCTCCTGTCACTACACTCCCTAACAACTTGCTCTCCAGCTTTCCTGTAGGCCCCCTTTAGGCACTGGGAGGCTGCTATAAGGTCTCCCCAGAGCCTTCTCTTCTCCAGGCTGATGATCCCCAACTCCCTTGACCCATCTTCACAGGAGAGGTGCTCCAGCCCTTGAATCATTCTTGTTGCCCTTCTCTGGGCTTGCTCCAACAGGTCCATGTCCTTCTTGTGCTGGGGCCCCAGAGCTGAATGCAGTCTTCCACGTGGGGTCTCATGAGAGCAGAACAGAACATAACAATCACATCCCTCACTCTGCTGGCCATGCTCCTTTTGATGCAGTACAGGATATGGGTGGCTTTCTGGGCTGGAAGCGCACATTGCTGACTCACATTAAGCTTCTCATTAACCAACACCCACAGGTCCTTCTCCTCAGGGCTGCTCTCAATCCATTCTCTGCCCAGCCTGTATCTGTGCTGGGGATTACCCTGACACAAGTGCCTCATGCTTGGCCTTGTTGAACTTCACAGGCCTACCTCTCAGACCTGCCCAGGTCCCTCCAGATGGCATCCCTTCCAAGCCTGTTGACCGCACCACGCAGCTTGGTGTCATCAGCAGACTTGCCAAGGGTACCCTCAATCCCATTGTTGATGTCACCAACAAAAATGTTGAACGGCACTGGTCCCAGTACTTACCCCCTGAGGAATGCCACTCATTGACCTCTATTTGGACAGTGAGCTGTTGACTACAACTCTCTGAGCACAACTATCCAATTCTTTATATACTGTGTGGGCCCATTAATCAAATCCATGTCTTTTCAATTAAGAGACAAGGATATCATGGGGGACAGCGTCAAATGCTTTGCACAAGCTCAAGCAGATGATGTCAGTTATTCTTCCCCTATCCAACGCTGTAACTCCATCAGAGAAGGCCACCACATTTGTCAGGCACAATCGGCCCTTAGTGAAGCTGCATTAGCCGTCACCTCCCTGTTTTCCATGTGTCTTTGCATAGTTTCCGGGAGGATCTGCTCCATGATCTTGCCAGACACAGAGGTGAGACTGACAGGCCTGTAGTTCCCTGGGTCTTCTTCTTTTTATTCCCCTTTCTAAAACTGTGGGTTATATTTCCCCTCTTCCAGTTCACTGGACTGCCACAACTTCTCAAATACAATGGATCGTGGCTTACCAACTACATCCGCCAGTTCCCTCAGGACCCATGGACTTGTGCACCTTCAGCTTCCTTAGCTGGAACCTGATCTTCTCCAGTGGGTGGTTCTTCATTATCCCAGTCCCTGCCTTTGCCTTCTGGGGCCTGGGCTATGTGGTTGGAGCTCTTGCCAGAGAAGACTGAGGCAAAAAAGTCAAGAACCTCTGCCTTCTCTATATCCTGGGTGACCAGGTCTCCTGCTTCCTTCTGGAGAGGGCCCACAATTCCATTAGTCTTCATTTTATCACTGACTTACCTACAGAAGCCATCATCTTCAATGTACAAACAAATCTGCCAACAAGCATGCGCTACTAACAAACACTGGAAGTAGGTAATGGGAATGGATGCAAGGTACAAATTTTACCAAACCCTACCTATTTACCTCATTCCCAAGTAGCTATCAGATAAATCAAAGCTCTTAGAAACATTAAAAACTTTTCAATCAGAAATTAAGAAAAGGAGTTCTCCTCTCAGAACAGCCATGTGAACAAAACAAAAAACATCAGAAGTTGAAAAAATACCATTTTTAATGTAAAAAATATACAAACTACTTACCGAATGAAACTCAAGTGAACACCAAGGGATCGATGGGTCCCTGAACAATCAATACAAAGAAAAACTCCATATGTTATGCTTGCCCAGCTAGGGTTTTTTGATCCGCAGTCAAAACATAGCTTTAAAAAAATAAAAATGGTTAATGTGACTTATGCATAACCACTTATTGAAGTTGTATTATAGGTCATTCTAACATCCTTGTAGTGATCAGAACTTAATGAATTCATCCTTACAGCATAGATGTCATCCTTCCAGCTCAGATTACATGACAGCTTCACATAACCCTAATTTTATAAAGGGTGGTTGCACAATCTGCCCAAACTCATATGCCTTAACCCAAACTAGACAGGACAACACAAACTCCTTGTTTCAGTCCATAATCAGTTTATACATTGATCACAGGTTGAGAAACAGCGGGGCAGAGAACCCACATCAATCTCGTTCAAGTACGCATTTAACACGGTACTTCCAACACTACTGATATACAAAAGCTTTTAAGAAATGTTTTCACTTCCTTGACAGGCTGGGAAGAAAAAAAAAAAAACAAAAAAAAAAACCACTAAGTCTCCTTGCTAGAAACTACAGTAATGTAACTAGAGATTTTTGTCTACATATCTAATCAATCAAGCCCTGAGTTTACATTCAAGTCAGCTAACCTATCACCAACCAAATTAATTTCAACTAGATGCCCGAAGAGCAGTTTGAGGCTAAACCCCTAGCTTTACTGTGGGTCTGTGTATCTTACACAGCGTGCATTTATCAGGCAAAAGTTCACCATCAGATTCAACACTGGCTCATCCTCAATATGAACATTTTTAAGTCTGGGCTTCAGTTAGGCCAATAACCTGCAACACAAATGGAGGTCACGGTTTCTGCATGTGTAAGTCCACTCTTTCTCTCTCTATGGAGGTTTAACAGAGCACTGCTGGAAGGAAAGGTGTCTGGAAAGCATGTATGTATCCCACTACTGTATGTGCAAATAGGGTCATTCACTGACATACAGCAGAAAGAAGAAATAAGAGAAGATCTGCACAGAATGAGGGACAAAAGGAGGGTCTGGAGAGAGTCCCTGAAGTAAGCACAGTTAGGAGAATGATACGCAAGGAGTTCGGGGGAAAAAAGAATGAGTAACTCTTCATGTATGCCATGTCACAAGAAAACACACAGCCTTAAGTAGTCAGAACTCATCCGCTTTTCCTCAATTCCCTCCATTCTTTGAACTAATTCCAATAAATAAATAAATAACCTCATCTTTACTTTAAATTGGCTGTTTTCAAACAGTTTCTTGCTAGGCTAAAAGTAGGATGAAGACAACAAAATAGGACAAGATTCTGTTGGAGATCAAAGCCAAGACAACGGCCTTGGTCCTGCTTCTAACACAAGAGAAGAGCAGACTTAGAGCTGTTAAGTTTCATTGAAATTCCTCAGAGCAGAAATGGGAGAAGAGAATCTTAAGCATTACCATGTGGTTAAAAAAAATCCCATGGTTAAAAAGGTTCTGTTTTTAACATCCCTTTCCTGGAACAAATAGAAGTGCTTCTTAATTTCAGCCTCTTAAAAGTTAATTGCATCACCTTGGAAGCTAGCTGCCACAAAGCAGCATAGCTCACTGGCTTCACTTATCCAGGACGCTATTAACTATCTATCAGACACCTGTGAAAATTATTCATATGGACAAAAATTGTAGCTTTAAGTATTGTGATGCAAGTCAGAATGACAACTAATTTTCTTGTGAAAGTAACATAAGAACTGTCATTTCCATCATGTTATGCAACAGAAATAGAAACATTTCATCAAGTTAACTTACTGAAACAAATGAGTGTAAGTTAACTTACACTCATGTTACTTGGCTTCCTCAATTTTAGAGTGCTTTCCACCACAAAAATTGTAACAAGAAATGAAAATTAAAAGGGATTTCAGAGACTACCTATGAAATCATTTCCATTTTAAATATGGGGACTGTATTTATTGGAGTGAGTTAGGTACAACTAGGATATTAAAGTCGTTATAAAAACTAATTTGAAGGATACACTTAAATAATCTATTGCTTTTTAACTACACTTGTATTATTTTTGCTCATTTAGTGTTCAAGCATTTCAGGACAGTCTAGATTCAGAAACAGTCACTTTGGAGAAAAAAAAAAAAAAGAGTAAAATTTGCAATCGAGATGTTTTTACCAGAATAAACACAAAGACTTGGGTCCACAGCAAGATGTCATTAAAACAAACATCTTGTATGAGAGGTTGAAGTTAACAGATCCTTTATGCCTGTTTGTAAATAAGTTCATACTACACATTGTTGTTGGATATGGCAACATAGTAATATACAGCCTCTGGAAATGCTAGCTTTGACACTTCCAAAGAACTGGCAGGGCTCAGCAATCACCTGTCACTGAAGTCAGGGTTACAAAGGCACTTTTAACCTGGCACGCAGTGTTGCTGCTACCACAGGTAGCTCCACAGCTCCATGCTCGCTATCCCTGTTGTGCAAGACCAGCACACAGCCACCTGAATGCTAGACCTGCTACTACTCAGGTGGCGGTTTTGCGACTGGTCAAAGGTAATCTTTATCCGAGCAGCCACTATCTTCCTTTCCAACTGCTGTATCCTGATAAGCTTTTTTTTCTTGCATCAGCAGAAATAATCAGGCTTGTTGATCCTACTGGAAACCAATGCTACAGAAGTGCTTTGACTCAGAACACAGGTAGGTCCAACTCACATCACAGCCACATCATCAGCAATACCAATGTAAGGGAGGGAACAGGAGCATTTGCCAACCAAAGGAAACTGGACTGGAAGCATTGTAAACTTCAAATGACTTTAGCGAGATGTACTGTAATATATTCTGCTGGGGGGGGGGGCGACGGGACATGACCACAACACCTCCCAAAAGACACAGAACCCCCACAATTTGCACTGTAATAACACCACTGCAGAACTAATAAACCATCACCACATCACACCTACTTGGTTTTCAGCCAGTTCAGATCCTTGATTTGGGTCTCCAAGCAGAGACACGAATGCTATCATCAACAAGAGAAGAGAAAGAACCATAGAGCAGGAACCAAAAACTACCTGTTTCAGAGGAACAGATTTGTGCAAATTAAGTCTATACACTACAATCTCAGGGTGCAAGTTATCAGAACTGGTAAGCTTTACAAACGTTTAAACAGTACTGGGTAGCTTAAGGACTATGAATGTCTCTTATTTGTACAAAATACATCCAATTTAATAACTGTAACATGTTCGTTAAACGTTGTCAGGCAGTCCTGTATTACATAATACAAAGACATTAAAACTCCAAAAAGCTGTTTCTCATGCTAACCAAAGGAAACCAGAGGACGAATTACAGGTATGCTATTTTCAAGACAATTATTCAAACACCTGTTTAAACACGCTATAATCCACACGTTAAACTGCACGTTTATTTAAATGAAAATCGTTTTCCCTAAGCTCACATGCACTAGGAGCTACCACCGAGCACCTAGCGCAGCACAGAGGTGCATGTATATTATATATATATATATATATAAATATAGGTGTGCGTGCCAGGGCTCGGTGGAACGAGGATCAGCCTCCACGGCCACGGCAAGCCCCTGCCGCCCCGCCGGGGACCCAGGGCTCTCCGCCCGCCCCGTCCCATCCGGTCTCTACCCCGCCCCCGGGCAGTGCGACGTGTCACCGCCACGACGGAGCCCGGCCGCCGCTCCCCCCCGCTCCCCGCCGTCCCGTCCTCCCGCCGCCCTCACCTTGTTGGTGGGGTCGGAGCGGAGCCGCTTGAAGATGGCGGCAATGTCCTGCTTGCTCGGCTCGCACATGGCAGCGGGCGAGGTGGAAGGGCCGCCACGGCCGAACCACCACCACTGCCGCCCGCTCCAACGCCAACCGCCCCGCCCCGCCGCGCAGGGCGGGACCGTGGGGAGCCGTCTGCCTGCGGCCGCAGGCGTGGCAACTGGAAGCGGCGGTTGACGTGGATACAGGCGGAGGGGCCGGGCTCCCCGAGATGGTGGGGAGGGGGCCGCAGGGCAGCGCCTCAGGGCGAAAAATAAACGTGGACGAACAACAGCTGTGCTGGCGAGTGGTTTGGTAAAAAGTTGCATGGAGCAGGCGATAACATGGCTACTTGAGTAACATGCTTTATCCAACAAGTAGGTTTCAAACAGTCTTTGCAAATTTATTGTGAAACCATTGTTCCCTCTCAGCATTAGCACTGAAGTACATGACCAGGAACAAGGGGGCTTGTGGCAGAGCTTGTCCCCTCAGCACTCCTACTTGTCAGAGAGCACCAGGGTCTCAAGGAGTTACACCCCCATCTCCCCAACTCTTCTGAGGTGTAATTGGCCATGTAGGGAACAACCACGGTTAGGACAAATTTTCGATAATTCTTACATTTTCTTTCAGCTTGGAGAGTGCTCTGGAGAGCGGCTGCTCTAGCATTCTGATGACAACAGTACCATAGATTATCTAGGGCCTAAAATAGCCACGTTCAAGGCCTTCCATGACAATCTAACTTCAGCACCTTATTTCACACTCTTCCATAGCAGCTAACCACCCCCAGTCCTTACCTGTCAATGAAGAAATAGTCCTGGGTGATGAAACCCATTACCATCAGGGTTGTGGCCATGCTGCATAAAACACCCACATAATGCGTGTTGCTGCAAGCCACCAGCAGTCTTGGGGTAGGCATAGGTTTGGGGATCACTGCTGGAACACCTACTGTCTGCTGTTCCCTGCACTCAGACCCTCAGAGGATCAGAGGCACGTGAACCAATAGTGCGTTTGCTGATCAGTACAGGTCAGTCGCTTGTTATCCTGACAGGCAGCTGAACACATGAACATTTCACTCATGTTTGAGGTATTGACAATTCCTGCAGCAGGCCAGCAGCCTCCACTCCAGATCAACTTCAGTCTGACGCTATGTCACAGACAGTGGGATTGATTATATTATAGGATAGCAGTCCAAAAATCCATCTGTATGCATATAGCCAAATAACACTGGGACTAGACTTAAAATATCTGAGCCTGTATAGGCATAATTCCATACTAGCAAACATAATCAGACCCCTTGGCAGTCACCTCAGATCAGGAGTGCCTAACAAGAGATATATATGTCTTTGCTCCGCAAGTGAAGTTCACATTTCAGGAAGACATTGCCTGTGAGTCATAAAAGCCCTACAGCACACTCCTCTCCAGAGATGCTTACCAAATCCCATCTGAGTGCATGAGGACTGCCATCCTGGCCTACAGCCACTGGCCTCACAGGGAGACTTGCCAAGAAATTTCCACAAAGGAGAAAGAGTCCATTACTTCAGCTTTATCTGTACTATACTTTAGCTTTATAAGTACTATTAAAAAAAGCAGGAGACGTATGATCTTGCCATTATCAAGAACAATTAATATCAGAAAAACAAGGCAATACTGAAGGTTGATCTGTCTGGCACAATCCCAGAAAAGGATGATCTTATTGTCCTGTACTCTCCTTAGCTGCACTACTGCCCCCCCCCCCCCCCCAAGCAATGGCACACGAAGGTAGCTAGCTCCTGCCACTACAGCAGCCCTAGTAAATCAACATGCAACTTGGGAAGCGCAAATAACGTTGTGGGGTGCTGGTTGTTTCACTGGCCTCCTATTTCATGAAATGGCATGTCTTCGCCCTTGAGTCAGGATGTAAAAACTGACTCTGCTAGTTATTCAGAGCCACTTTGAACAGAGAATACACAAATCTCCATCCATGAAGTAAAAATGTACCTGTCTTTGACAGTGTTCAGAAACATTCTATGCTGTTTGTGTCTCACACTGTGCCTCAATCCCAAGGCCACACTTTGCTATTCAGCTACACGGATGTGCAGGCTAGGCAGACTCCTGTTGCATACTGCAAGCTCAGCTGATTGCTAGGAGATGAGTTCTAGACCAAATGCATGAAAAACATTTAACACACGCTTAAGAACCTGGTGGAAGTAAGCACATCCTGGAAGCAGTCCTAAGAGCAGCCTCAAGGTTGTGGGAGAAAGGTGATATACAATGAATGGAGGTAACAGTAAAAGGAAGGGAGGAGCCAGAGAAAAGGCAGTGCTTGTAATTCACTGGCTGCTCTTGCATGTTGAGTGAATTAAAAAAAAAAAAAAAAACACACACAAAAAAAAACAAAAAAAAACCAAAAAAACACTACTTTTCAAGGGTGCCTGTAGATTGGGCACTGAGTGTCCTCTACTTTCGTGAGCAGGTGTTAGGTGCAATGCAGGTCCTTAACCAGAACCAGCAGTAGACCAGCACTGTGAGCAAGACTGACTCCCCCCATCAAACACTGCTCACATCCTCAACCCTCAGCTGATTTTCATCTTCACTGTTGTGGTTTAACAGTGCTAGACAGCTAAGCACCACCCAGCCAAGTGATCATTCCCCATCCCCAGCAGGATGGGAGAAGAGAATTGGAAGGGCAAAAGCTAGAAAACTAGTGGGTCGAGATAGACAGTTTACCAAAAAAAAAAAAAAAAAAAGTGATACAAAAAAAATAATTGCTCACCACAAACCGATGTCCAGCCAGTCTCCATGCAACAGGAGGCCTGGTGAATAGCCCCCAGCTTTTATTGCTAAGCAGGATGCCATATGGTATGGGTTGTACCTTCGGTCAGTTTGGGTCAGCTGTTCTATCTCTGCCCCCCTCCCAGCTTCTTGTTTACCCCTAGCCTCCTCACTGGCAGTGCAATGAGAGAAACAGAAAATACCTTGGGAAGCACTGTGTAAGCACTGCTCAGCAACAACTGAAACAGTGTATTATCAACGCTATTTTCATCACAAATCTAAAACATAGTACCATATGAGCTACTATGAAGAAAATTAACATCATCCCTGCAAAAAAAACACACTAACAAGAAATGTCTGAGGCCATAAGTCTAAGCACATATTCCTTCTCTCACCCCTTTATCCACAGTAAGTTGCACTGTCACTCTTTGTCCTTGAGAAAGAATGCTGATTTTTTCAAAATAATTTGGAAATACCCTCCATACCCTATGCTCCCTTTTGCCTGTGCTTCTCATCCTTTGAAAAATTTGGTCACACTGAGCAAAATTTGTCACTGCTTGCATATTTTGTTACTGCTCACATACATTGTACATAATGGTAACATGCTGCTTCATGCCAACTACAGCTCTAGAAATTTTAGGCTACCATCTCTCCTGCAAATATCCTCAAACATATGACATAGTTCCAGATGTGTATCTTTCCAGTACACACAATCCATCCAGAAAATCTCCTCTCTGGAGCAGAGACAGCAAGCATCCAAATGCCTACTTCTACAATATGGAAATGAAGCTTAGGAATGTTGAACTACATTAAAAACCAGTTGAAAGCAGTTCAGCATATCAATAATACACTTTTATTTAGTACTAATGCATTGTTTGTACTGATAACATCAAGAAACATAATCAGTTAATCACACAGGCAAGGTTTCTTGAGAGTAGACCTTCTCAACTGCATTGCCCAGTACGAAACCAAAAAGTTACAATACTGGAACTTACAGATGACCCTGCTGCATAGCCAATATTCACTTTTGCCTAGGTAAACCTGTTTGTATTAGCAATGCAAGAGACTTGCAAATTTGCATGTAGAAGCAGCATCCCCCTGCAAAACCCACCTACGTTTTCCACATGATAGTGTATAAACTATGGCAGTGCAATCAATTTTGTGTGCTCTGCTTAGGATTTCTAGAAATATCTATATCACAATACACAATTACTTCACAATTAATATGGTTACTGATGGCTCACCTTGTGGGGTTAAAGATTTTACTTCATGAGTAATGCAGAAAGATGACCTAGCTAAGGTAACAGATGACTTGGATTTTCAAAAAAAAATCTTGCTAGTAAAAAATATTGAATAAGCTGCCACGAAATAAGGAAATGGTCATGTAATAAGATAGTTACTGACAACCAAAATAAACAGTGGGGATTTAGCAGTGTGTCCTCCAAAGGGATTCCGGCTTGGACATGTAGATTTGAATATTCACCTATGAAAAAGGTGAACAGAAAGGTGGTAATTGATTGATATTGAACTACTTACATTTACAGAAGTGAAAAACAGCAAAAAAACCCTTGTACATTAACTAGATAATAAAGCAGCAAGTAAGTTTCAAAGTCAAGTGCAAAATAAAAATACAGTCTGCACTTCTCTAATGTGGTCATAATTAGCTGCTACTACTAAAAGCATTACTGATCATCTTTGTGGAACTAATTACAAGACCTCTTTTCTGTCCCGCATCATTTACATCTGTATGAACAATAGTTTGGTGTTCAGTTGTTGCCAATGCAGTAAATTGCATGTTCAAAATGAGGAAGAAAGAATTGAGTTTCTTACCTCATAGACCAAAGATACAGATTGTTGACAGCTGAAAGAAGCATCACTATGTATTGTCCTGTTTCTACATGCTTCCCAAGGCACCCACTACATGCCACTGGCACCAACCTCATCTGAACTTCTACAGTCAGCCTTCTCTACAGAGAAGAGGTTACACCTTCTGAAATGTAGACAGGTGCTCAGTAAAACTTCAGGTATACATAGGTGCTATTTCCTGAATGGAAGGTTCAAGAACCCTCTAAAGTACTTTTGAAACTTTTTGTTAGAGGATTAATGTCATATCACACAGGAATCATAGTTTCTATCAGGAGAAAGGAAGTAAAGCAGGCTGAAAAATCACACATACATATAATCAGCAAATAAACTGCTAGATGCCAAACACAATGAAGGTATTATCTTTCCTAGGGTCTAAAATTGCTCATCTCATTTTAGTTCAAACAAAATTAAAAAGTAAAACTATTGCTGTTAATCTGGGATATTTTGTATTCTCACATTTCAGGAGCAGGATCTGCAGCTTTCTCTAAACTGACCACTAGATATGCTTTCATCCACAATTAGCAAGCTCCCTGATGTTCTGAGGTGAATGAATAACTTTCTGCCAAATCAGAAAGGTTGGAAAAAGCTGGAAAAGTTTTAAAAAGTGATTATGTAACCTTAGAGTTAATTTAAAAATAATCTACAGCTATTTTAAGATGACCCAGATCATCAGATTAGGACAAAGCTATCTCACTTATCTACAGTGGTTTCCCATTAGAAGACTCAGCATTTCTACTTATCTCCAATTGTGAAGACTGCTTTAATTCTTAGCTTTTCAAATGCTATGAACAAAGACATAATTGGAAGAAATATTAGAACAAAAATTATCAGCTCTGCCATGGCAAAAAACAGTTCTAGTACATCAGACCAACTCTACAGACATCTCAACAAGAGATAATAGCAATGGATTGGTTTGTTCAAGGGTGACAACATGATTACGCAGAGTATAGCTCTGCTTTTAGAATCTTGCATACATACACAGATTTTTATCTTATGTTTTTATATTGTAGCTTACAAGTAAATTAAGAGGCAGCCTGAGGACAATAGAGCTCATAATTTTGGTGTCAAGCTTTAAAAGCTTCAGAAATAACAAATTAAGAGGAATTTTAATATTGCTTTGGACTATGCATAAGGAGCTATCTCTACACCTTCACTAATAACATACCCTCCTATTTTTTATTTTTTTTATTTTTAAATAAAAGACTCTCTTGCTATGCCTTCTTAACTAGGCAAATTAGGGGAATAAAGCACATGTTCTGTGAGGAGAGGCTGAGGAAACAGGACTTGTTCAGTCTGGGAGAAGAGATGACTCTGGGGCTCCAAACAGCAGCTTTCCTCCACCTACTTGGATGCTAGGAGGACAACAGGGCCAGGCACCATTCAAGCACAGAAGAACAAGAAACAATGGTCACATTGAAATAGGACAGGTTCTAACTGCAGACAAAGTTGTGTGTGTGTGTGTGCACGCACGCGTGTGTGTGTGTAGACAACGAAATAAGGATAATTAAGCACTGTAATGGTTTGAACAGTGAACTTAAGGAATCAGTCCTTGTAAGTTTTCCAGACCAGCTCAAAGGCCTGAATGCAACCTGGTCTGAATGCAGAGTTGACTGTGCTTTAAATCAGACATTGGACTAGGGACCTCCTGTGGTCCCTTCCTCTTCAATTCTATGGTTACTTCACTAAATCTGACAACCAGCAGTAGTACTTTATTTAGATTAAAACATACCATATTTATGTGGGAGACTAAATAAAACTTCTGGCTAAAAGAACCACTATGTTATTCACGGCCAGTCAGCAAAAAACCCACAGAGAATGCAGAAAAGATTCACTTTTTTTTTTTTTAAAAAAAAAAAAAGCTCAGCTGCTCACCCAAGCTACATCAGACTTGACTATACCAGGGAAAGTACCCTCACAGTAGATTTCACATAACCACAAAAGACATGAATGTCCTCTTCTTCCATAAGCATTTTGCTGCAGTGTCTTCTTACAAAGAGCCCCTGTGCACTGCACCTCCTCTTGTTAACAGCACAACGCTATTGACTGCATACTCCTATTTATGACTTTTAGACAATGCACATTTTGTCATCTTGAACTGCAATGAAATGCATTATTTACTTCATAAGAGTATTTTCACATACTATGAAAGATTAAGAAGACTGCATTCTGTGTATTTAAGAGGTTAACAGACTTTATTGTTTTCTAAAATATATTACAATACTGAGGCCCAAAGCAATAATTCCTGACAAATTCAGTAATCACCTTGTGGATGAACAATTATGTTGGTAAGTTTTCCTTGACAGACACATACATACATCCACTTTATAAGCTTTCACATTTTGATTCATTGAAAACGTTGACTAAATATACCTGTAAGCTCAAAAAGCAAAGTTCAAAACTACCAACAGTATTTTATAGTTACCTCAAAAGATTTGTTAGTTTAATTACAGTGTAGCTTCCTAAAGTAGCATATCTACTCACCTGATAATTGATTTTTTTTAAAACACAAATCTGCTATAATTTGCAACCCACTTTTAAATGTCACAAATGCCATACTATTTGACAAGATTACCGATGACCAAGTTGTAACTGCAAAGAAATATAGTTTTTTACAGTGTTCTGCTACAATAATCCATGTAAGGACTAATGCTAGTTTATATTTTGACCCACAAATTTATCCACAAATACAGATTTTGAATATGTTAGTGTATTTACTGTACTTCCGAAAATCTAAATCACATTGTCTATATTGTCTATAGTACAGTAATGAACGTGGCAGGAAAGCAGATTTAAATATACCTATAATTTAAACTCTTAAAACAGTCTAAATCTTATCCACATCAAAAGGCTTGATAAAACTAATAGCCATGCTCTTTGTATTTTGGAATATCAAATTGTATATACATATACACAACAGATAGCCTCTTAATAAAAGCATTATAGTTTATTTTACAGTCTTTGTTCAAAAAAAATTAGTCTTCACAGATTTAACATTTCAAATTACCCAAAAATAATTAGCAGTTAAAAGGAGTTTTTTTTGTTGCTGTTTTTTCCCTGCAAACATGTTCTGGAAATAGCTAGTATTCTGGGGCTTATATATGATTTATTTTTTTGTTTATAGAGTGCTATTTAAAATCTAGATGGAAAACTCATTTAAGTGTCAAACCACGTAAAGAACATTCATAACTGAATCCCAGCCCATGACACCTGCTACAAATAACCTTCTGTAACAGATAATTATTAAATACAATATTTGTTTTACAGCTTCAAGCCATGCTGACAACAAAGATTACTACAACTACAATAGAAAGAGTTTTCATTCAGTCAACTGTGACTAAATCTATGTCATAATTTAAGTATTATTTGATCAAGCATACAAAAAGGTGCTTAACTACATAGCATTTAAATAAAAAAATACTGCATCTTTCAGATATTGCTAAAAACAAATAGAAAATTAACTATAATAACCTTAAAAATTCAAGTTGCAAATTACTGAAGGTCACTTAAAATAACCAATTAAACAAAAGTCAGCATAAGCCACATACCTCGGGTAGGATGAGGCATAAGCATAGAAAATACAAAAAAGTTTAATAGTCACAATAACAGACCATGTGGGAAGAGAAAGCTCAAGTAGTATTTTTCCTATCATTATTTTTCCACCTAACCCCTTTTCCACTGCATTGTGCACAAGTTCTGAAAACATCAAAATAGTTCTTAGTTCTAGTTAGTTCTAGTCTTTAAATTGCTATGATTTCAGTATCAAGCTGTCTCTCCTTTCCATTAAAATATATACACTCTATACATCATTCAGCTTCCTCTTACTTTAAATATACACCGTACAGGCCTTCAGAGCTTTTGTAATACTTCTATATTAACTTTGTCCTTTGTCACTGGATTGGTTCTACATAGTTTGCTGGGTATAAACCAACTTGTCCATTATCCAGACGTCCCTTGCACCAACCCTGTTCATCTTCGTTCTCCATTTTAGTTAATTCATCCCCTGCAAAAAGAAGGAGCACTGTCAGCAAATCTGTAACCTTCTAAGTAACACCAACAGGAAGATAAGATGACAATAATCTGAAGTGTCCACTTTTCTTCCCCTGCTCACCTAAGGTACCAGCAGAAAACCTCTCTTCTCTGCTCTTCATGCTTTTGATACTAATACCACTCACAGATTTACATATAGGATGAAAGGCCCCCATTTTCAAGAAAATAGGGGGAAGGGAGCTACTTTGAAACTAAAACATTACAATTTCAAGAATAGCATTTTAAACACAATAAAATAATGCAACTTTTAAAAACTTATATATGGTGTTATTTCACTACAAGATCAAAGGCTCCCTTATATCTAAAGGTTTGAACAGTCAAAGATAGTAGTGGATAGTAAAATTACCACTACGCAAAAAGAATAATCTTACACTGATGACTCAACAAAACGTCAGCACAAGTGAAATGTTTCATTAGGCTTACTGTCAATATATACTATTGTAAGAATTGGTGGAACATAAGGAGTAAGATGTTGCAAAATTAAGAAGTGGCAGTAAAATTCTCTTAAACTATAATTGAAGCTTTTCAGTACACCACGACTAGGCTGTGATGCTGGAAGATTTAAAAGAAACTAACACCTTACTCTTTGCAACATCTCTCCTCATCTTTTTAAGAGATAAATACTGTGATAGAACTTTTTTCTGCTTTAGCTTTATATTGCTGGAAGATGATGTAGAGATCTAGCTCAAAAAAAGGTAAATCAATTTGATTCCTAACTTAAACAGCAAGAGCTAACACTGATTATTCATCCAGACATTTATGAACTATAAATGTAACCTCTTTTTGACCACCATGCATGTCTAACCTTCTACATTCTCACTCAGGAAATACTTAGATATTGCCTGTAGACTCCAAGATCCTATCTATAAACAAATGAAGGTCCACCATGCAAAAAAAAAGAAGGCCACACCACCTAAGAATTATTTCCCCACATGCAACTTATTTGCATCTAATTATTTCTCTGCATAAAATAGATTTGTGTTTCATATTAGTAAGCAAAAGGAAATATACGCCGATTATATTAACGAGTCCCTAATGACTATAAATACATAAAGTACTACAGAAGTCTTAGTATTATTTTGAATAAAAACTAGCCTAAGGAATATATATATATATAATTTTGTTGTTGTTAGAAATGGACAAACTTCATATATCTTCTATAGTTGCCCTGTTAGTTATAAAAGGTTAAAGCTTCATCTCCTCTAGTTTGCAGATCTACCAGATAACAAATAAAAGAATGCTATGAACAAATATTTAGCATTGTAGACTGTACTGTAGTTGGCTTATGGAGACATTTACTTTTTTTTTTTCCCCTATTTCTAGCCATGCAGAATGAGAGAGTATACAATTCCAAACTTCCTTGCCACTTCTATTAAGTGTTTTTTAAAGTGAAAACAACACTTAATCAAATCCATGCCACATTGACAGTAAGCATCCATGCAATTGCACTTGTATTGGAATGACAAGTTGCAGTTGTACAGCTAGGACTTGGAAACTTAGTGGAGTTGGAGGTCTGTTAAAACATTGCCACTTTTGACAATTACCTGCACAACGGAGTTATAACATAGTCTTTACATTACAATAAAAATACGTACACTATCATATTTTGATAACACTGCATGGTTTATATTTGCTGTAGCTATTTATTCTCAATCATAGCAAAGAGCTAGCCATACACTAGACAGTTATGTCCCATGCAGTTATGCAATTGTAAAGGCTCTCAAATTATGGATTATTTCTGTTCTTTGGAAGCCTACCACAGCTGTTTGCCAAGGAAAAAAAATGTATGAAGTAATCCACTAATAAAAAGGTTACTTTCAAACCTTAAAAAAATATATATATTTGAGGGATGCCACAGAGTGCATATATGCTACAGCATGTGCCTAGAACTGTTCATAAAGGCTTTGTAGGCAAATTTCTTGAAAACTCAAGGAAACCCAATTGGAAAATATCCACATACATTTAAATAGATCTGCAAAATGAATTAATCCTCTGCTGACAGCTGCTGAGGAGTCTAGGCATAGTCCACACAGGAACATAGGAATAGATTACATTTTAAAGTGGCTCCTGCCTGACAGTGTTTTTTACTTAGTTTCTTGTACATTCAGTGTCTACATAGTCACACTAATACTTGTGTGCAAAAGCTACATAAATTTGCCTATTTTGTCATTCTGTAATTCAGCTTCTGTAAGGGGACTCACAGCCTAGCATGATCCCTTTCTTCTGATTGATGTAGCCATATACTTTGGTGTTATAAAGTACTTTATTCTTCCTTCAAAGGTATTAAGCTATTTTTAAGTTAAGCCTACAAACACCTCTTACAGTTCACACATGCTGTACTTTATTTGTACAGACCACCCCTACTGAGAACCACATGGTTTAAGTGGTTTAATACAAGTCACACAGTCGATACAGAATGTCTAACTTTGTATTTAACCATTACATCCCGTGTGTACAAACATTGCCTAGTTCTGCCATGGAAAGCCTCATTACTATAAGCCTTTGGAATGTCAGATTGACTTTACAGGCACAATACATATACTTCAAGATTAGTTTATTTCCATCCCCTGCTGAGAAAAAATGAGCAGTTGAAGTCTATAGAATGAAGAATAATTTTAGCTTCTGTGCATTCCAGAGAAAGCTCCAGATGTTTTGTTACTACTGTTCTTCTGTCAGGGTATAATTTAATAAAGTTAAAGGTCAAACCAACCCATTCCTCCTCTTTGGAAGCTCACATATTATTTGTCTATGAAAAAAGAAAAGCCATAAGTAGAGAGTTTCACTATTAAAAGAGAAGGGAAGAGTGAAAGGACAGAGCACCGCTAGGGCTCTGGGGGTTTATGGGATGATTTTTTGTAAACAGTCTGCATTTGTGTTCAGTTTTGAGCATCACCTTTCTCCATAAGCAAAATCAAAGTTTAACAGTTCATTGATCACATCAATTGACTGCATCATTGACTTGTTTACTATACTGACTTTCAGATGCAACATCTATCTAAGACCCATTGCAGATGGTGCAGAGTAGCATAATTCTTATGAATGCTGAAGGGGAAGTGGAACAAAGTTTTCTCAGACCTTTCAACACTTGAACCCAGTTTGTCCTCTACAAATGTGTCAAGTCATTATAGGAGAAAAAAAATAAGCAACAAGCAAAGGAGAAGAGACATGATTGATTAGATTGCCTCTCTCATTTTCACAAACCAAAGTTCTGTTTTTGTTAATCTACTCATGCAATCTTATTCTGACTTCCTGTTTAGCAAACTTTTAATGTGCAGTTCTAGGCAAGACAGTAGTACAACTGCCTGTTACGAGGTCAAAAGGTATAGATTTCACCTTCTACCACTAGGAGCGGTGGATGCATGCTCACTCGGCATGCAACTTCTGGAAGAACTAGCCCATACAAACTGGAGGCAGCAGCATCCAAGGCATGCAACCACCATAATCTTTTGCCAACTTTGTATTGTGGAAACATACTATCACTTGTGTGTCTCATCACACAAGACTTGTCACTTGTATGCCTCTATTCTGTTCTCTCAACTGCAGCAAGGAGGTAAAATGCAAAGAAAGAAACAGACTTTAAAGCTCAAAGGAAACAAAACACCACCCCAAGAAAGCAGATGTCCAAGTCAGTGTACTCTAACATGATGCAAGACTACAAAACTGGATAAATACAGTGGAGCTATTGTGCTTAAGTACACCAGAGAGAGTGAAAGGAAAAAATTATGTCCATGACTAAGTTTTCAACTAAAACAAAAAACATCAGCAATGTTGGAAATTGGAGGCCAAAAAGGGAGTACTTCAAGTTGATTAGATATTATTTATTGTTTTAAGATTTGGTGCTGTAATATTTTCTTTTTTTTAAAAAAAAAAAGAACTTTGGGGCCAGCATCTGTGCACAGCGAAAAGGAACAACTGCTACTATCACCAACTAAGAAAAAGATGAGATTATCAGTTCTGCAGCTCACCATTTTGTTTAACACAAAGACAGCAGGAAGGTAGTATACTAAACAGATATACCACTACCTTCCAAACAGATTAGAATTCAGTACTTCCAAATACGGGACACCAAGAAGCACTATCAGGAAGAGTGGGGGTTAGATAGAATCCTGTAAGTGGAGTTGTACATTCAGAGAGACAAGTGACTTCAGAAAACAAATGCTGAAGAAAAAAACTCCTTATTTGTCCCATTTCTTCTTTTGAAATGCTTTAAGCGAATGCTGCACACTTACCAGCTTTAAAGCTGAGTTCATCTTGCTCTTGGCCCTCATAGTCATAGAGTGCACGCACCCTCACTTCCATTGCAGGAGAAGTATCTTCATCAAATGGATTGGTGTCTCCATTTGCATCAGTGGAAGAGAAAGGATTGTTGGACTCTTCATCGGACCAATCTGTAGGGTAGCTTTGGTTTTTTTCATAGCTGCTAACACTAAAAAATAATTTTTAAATTACTTTTTCTACCCTTGATTAGGAGATTAGAAATACCCCCAAGATATCAGTTCCCGTAGTTAAGCTTAAACTTCTCTGTAAAGCCCTGTTTTGAAACTTTATTTCTATCTTATCTACCTTTAGCCGGCAATGCCTTAATCAGAAAAATAAGAAGTAAAGCCACACTCTTACATTTTAAAAGTTTAAAAAAGGGAAGAGGAAAAAAGTGAAGAACAACTTTCCCATAAACTCCAGGAATTTCTCTAACAAGAAACTTGTAGAATCCATGGGGTTATTTATTCTAGAAAGGTAAAAGCTGTTCAGATATTAGATGAGAACAATTAGGTATTTAAATTGCTTTGTATAATCTCCCATATCTCTATGGACCCCTACAGTAGCTTTTAACTTTTTGTATGTTGCAATCACTAATATAAAAGCTTCATTATAGAGCAACAATTTGATCATTTAAAAAGTGTTCAATGCTGAGCATGCACATGCTATTTAAGACAGTGATACAATATCCCTAGGTAGGCATACTGAAGCAACAGGGAGCTGTTTGACAAATTCCTAAACAAAAAGAAAACAATCATAAAAGCAGACTTGTTCAGCAAGAGAACACAGCAGTAAAGCTCCAGAAAGCAAAGCACTTTCATTAGAAAAAAAAAAAAACATCAACTTCAACATTTTATAGGACTGGTAAAGGAAGGAAAAAAGCAACAGCAGTTCTGTTAGGAACTGCCAATAACCCCAGTAGTTTCAAACCAAAGATGATCAAGGCAACAGATGTGGCATCTGTTAGGAAAAACAAGTTAGAGTTACAGTGTTGCACTTATACAACCTCTTAAAGGACCTCATGCACCAATTAGCATAGTGTTACAGAAACCAAAAATTGAAAACCCTGGATAGAGAAAGTGCAAGTGTGAAAACAAAACAAAACAAAAAACATTTCACCAACTTTTTGATCTTATTGTCCTCCTTTTCACTGACAGTACTCCCAGTATCTTCTTCATCTTCAAAGGGATTGTAACTTGATTGTACTGACTGCACTGTGTTACTCTGGACACTAAGACTGCTAATTTGGAAAAGAAAGAGCATTATGGTGACCCTATCTGTTTAAGAGTAAACACACTGTCACTGGTGTCCCACTAAATAGTTTCCTAGCAAACCCCTTCTCCAGCCAAAAAAAAAAAAAAACAAAAAGAACAAGAAAACCACAATCCATCAAGTGTAGTGAAAGATCCAAGAAAGTTCTGGAAGTCTCACATATGATACATTCCTCCAGAACTAGAATATCTGTTGTGGATCACAATTTCTTTTTCTTACTGCCTGCAATAAAAAGCAGTGCTATTTTTCTACCCAGTTTCATTACTTCCTGAGGAAGCTCATGTTATGTATTAATGACATCCAGAATTGTGAAGTGACTACACATTTATCAGACTAAGATTTCAAAGAAAAGTGTCATTTCTAGAGATGGGAAAATAGTAACAGACTAACTCCCAGATTAACTACAGAGTTCAGTTACTCATGTAATTTGGTTTCTTGTAATTCACAGTGGAAAGAGAAATGTAAAATAGAGAATCATTCCTAAAATATTTTGTGAGCTCCAGAAAGCTGTTTTAAAAATGCTCACAGGTGAGTAATGTTTAGTTGTACACTGGCTTTTTGATCCTGTGTATCTTAAACAGTCCTTTCTGTTTAGTCTTTTAGGCATGAAAAAAAAAATACCTGCTATGTTTGTTAGGCTGGGAAACTTGATCTCCTGTCTGATTAATACCAGTCAAAGTCACTCCATCAGAAGCCTTCTTCTTTTCTCTTCTACTGAGAGTGCGATTCAGATCTGCAGACCACTCCTAACAATGAATGCAAAAAGTGACTGAGAAACGTAATTGAACAAGTAATTGTCATATTTAATTTTTCAGACTGAGTTATGGAACATACATTCATACATATGGCTGTACAAATAGTTATTGTAAGGACAAGTTACTCTAAATGTTTCTATAATAGTCCTCATCCATCCTAGCAACGCTAGGATACCTTTGCTACTCACAAATACCAGAGTGACCTGTATTTCCCTGCTTAGCATTCTGAACTCCTTGAAAAGACTTAAAATACCAGAATCTGACAGACAACTGGAGAAGTCTAAGGAATTGGTCAGTGCAGCTCTTTCAAAGTGGTACCAAGAGTATTTACTGTTTCAAATAATCCGAAGACATCAGGCTTTAAAAGGTAAACCTCACATTTAATTTTAAAAAGCATTACAATCTACTTTACATTACTGGTTTACTTCTCAAGAACCGCTCCAGGACTGACCTATGAAGGAGCTTATTTTTAAAGTCATTGCATATAACTTCTCTTGTGCCTGAAATGTGACTAAATCCTTAAGGTACTGCACTCTAGATCTAGTAAATTTATTGTCCTTAGAAGACATGCAAAAAAAGTCTAGGCTCAGATCAACACAACTGTTCAAAAAATGTGTGATGTCATTTGTTAAGCATCCTCTCCTTGATGTTCTGAAACATTCAGAAGTTTCAGAAGGCAAATGGACAGGCATAATGAGATCTGCACACAACTTATACCTTTCAAGCCAAACTAGGTTGCATACTAATATAAAACAGGCACCAGAGAACTAACTGGACACAAGTAAACATCCTACACTTAGACATTTTTCATATTCAGAAGCCTTAATAAATTTCAAAAAAAGTGTTAGGAGATAGCTGCAATGCAAAAAATAACCTAAGAAATATTAAGAAAAAAATAAAGACTTTTGCAAGAAGCTATTACTGGTTTATATATGTAGCATGATCAGTCTTAAGTGATTCCTGACCAACTTTTCAAAGGCACCTTATTATTTTAACCTCATACAAATACATACCGAATTTCTGAGTCACCACAATTTAAAGATTACTGACCCAAGTATATTTGCTATTTATAATGCAATTTCATATTTGTTTGATCATGACTTTTACTTACATCATCCTTGTAGCATGTAAATGAAAAAACACTTCATTAGAAAAATAGCAACAACAGAATTTCATGTGTTAATTACAATGTTTGTGAAATAGCATGGTATTTCCCCACACAGAAGTAACTGTAGTTCAGTGCTTCAGGCAGAGAAATTCTGCAGTACTGGTATGAGTTTTCTTCCCCAAACCTTCAAATCTGAAGTTGTTCAATGTTTAAAAGTAATATTTTCCATTAGGTTAAAAATGGAATACTATACTCCATAATTGAGGTTTCCACTCCATTAACTTAATGCCCAGACATTATTTCAATTAACTCCATGATTCTGGTCAGAAATTCATTCCAATTCCAGCCTTTCAATACTCCACTGGTATGATCTGCACTGATACGTTTTGATACTTGTTTCTCCTAAGTCGAATTAGCCAAACATTCCTCAAAAGCTTTATTTCTTCTGAAAATGGTATTCAGAAATAAAATAACTGGTGCAAGGTGGAACTTTTTTTTTTTAATATAATGGTATTGGAAAAAATAGTTAAAGGCTTCAAAGTTTTCAGAACTGAAGTATTTAAACTATTTCAATAGTCCTTGCTGCCTACTTGACCTTTAAGTGATAACAAGGAGATTGAAAATTGAAGTGTGACACTATAAAGGGAGAATCACATACACAGATGTCAGAGGTACAGCAACTAAAACATGGGTTACTAATGACTTCAGATTCAAAAAAAAAAAAAAAAAAAAACACGCACTGTTTTTCACCTTTTTCTCTTTGAACAGGTATTTGATACAATCACCTCCAAAAGTGAAGGCTGTAAGGACTCCAATGGAAACCAAGAAAAGAAAAATTGTTAGGGCTTGTAAAAAAAAAAAAAAACAAACAACAAAATTCACTACTATAAGTCTGAACCTAAGAGTTTCACCAGAAAGAGTGTGACAAAAAGCAAGGACATAAAAACCAGAAATAACAAGTCTGGGCTTTCATTACTCTGATCTTACCTCAAACTGAGGCCAATTCATTGACATCCCTGGACCTTGATTAGCTCTAAACCACCGCAAGTCTTCAACAGCATCTGCTGTTCTGATGTTCTGTTCCAGTTCATGGTAGATATTTTTGTAACTGCAGAACAAATTGGTCTTCAGATTTAGTACACCATTTAGAAACACAGCAAATCCTCTAACCATATTAAATAAAAAAGTTCGAAGTTCACAATAGTACTGAAAAAAATTACAGCAAGATATTTTAAAAGCTTTGTGGGACAGGCTATTAACTGCCTGTAAAAAAGGAACAGTCTAACAAGTAAAGTAGCTGAAAGTTCACTGAAAAACATCCTTATTTGCAAGATTTAACTATTACTACTGTTTTGTAAAGAAACTTAATTAGCTGTCAGTAAAATTTAAGTAGGAATGTATCGAAACATTGAATGTCAATCTTAAAGTTTCTTGAATTTAAAAGCTTGTCTGCACAACAGTAGAAACTGTTTTTGTGCTACATTTACATTCTGTGAAACTCAGTTCTTAATTCAATTAGAATTATGATTCATTATGAAAATAAAAGTCTCAACCCTGAAACAGAGTTAAATGCATTTTAAAAATGCATAAGAAAGCATCTATTTTTTATACCTGCTAATGGTTTTTACTATTTTAGGTAGTCTGACTTTAATTATACCATTTACTTAAAATATCAACTACTATAAAAATGGAACCTCGCTGCTTTTACCCATCTTTTACTCTACTTGTTCTTTGTTAAATTGAATTCTTGTAGCTATAAATCATTTATAGAAGCCATGTTACAGATACAATTTTGATCCTAAACCATGCATGTGATATATTTGCTCTACAGACAATGACTACTTATACAAATCCCCCCCTTTATTTATTTATTTTAAACCAAAAGGACCAATATGGTGCAATACGGAACCCACACAGTATAAAGGGGTCTTAACACAGATCTACAATGCTTAAATGCATTGCACAAAATAGCAGTCTATCCTCAAGCTAGAGGGAATTTACAGAAATCCTTCCATGTCACACAAAATCTAGACTTAGAATTCATTAGTGCTACATTGTCAAGCAGTCAAAATATTTCTTAAAATGTATTACCAAACTTGTAAATTTCTATATTTTGACTGCTTTAACATGTACGTGGTATCTTTGACTACACTGGAGGTTCTTTGAATGTATTTAAGCAATGGAGAGGCATGCATTTTGAGAAAGGGAATTAATCTGTTTCAATGACTCTCTAGCCATCAGTTAACCCAAATCAACAACTAACTGGACACCTACACTCACAGAAAACAAGACAGGACTACTTTCTGGACTGTGCTCTTCAGCTTTATTAGTCTGTCTTAAAGTTAAAACACAGACCTCCTTCTAGGATTTTATTCTACACTTTTTATCTCTTTATATGCAGAGACCAAGATAGCGAAATAAACAAAATAAACAGTTATGGTTGCTTTGTCTCTAGTTTTATCCTAATAGTTCCTTTCCTTGTTTGCACCTTACTAACTTACTATAAGACACCACACCCAAATCTCCCAAGTACCTTAAAAGGAAAACCACTGCCTTTCCATTTGCTCACCTTCTGTAGCTTTCCCCACACTGCCTTTTTAAGTTAATCACTTCTCATTTATTTCTGATCTATAGTTTGTTTCAATCCAATTAAACTGAATTCAAATGGAAGAGAATCCTAACTATCTTCTCTCAGAGGAGAAAAAGAAACTGCCTTCAACAGTAGGAACTTTGAAGCAAACCAAAATGATAACAATGCTAAAATAAGTGATCTTGCCCTTACCTATTGCTAGCTATATATATTCTTGCCCCTATATCACCCCTTTGTTTGTGCCAGCACTAACCATTGTGGGGCTGCATACCAAGTCAACTTAAAAGACTGATCAGAATATCATTCAGAACAAACCAGATTCTTTCTGCCCTAGGTTACCTTGACCAGCTCATTAATTCCCATTGGATGGATTACTGTATCAGTTCTGTCACAACCAGAAGACAGAGTAGAAATGAGCAGCTAGCCAAGAGTACATTTTTTTCCTTTTAAACTAAGCACCAACTTAGACTACACATGAAAAATTGCTGTTACAAGTGGGATGTAAATTCCACCACTGTTGCAACATTTGTTGCAAGTACCAGCAGCTTACCTCTCAAATGCGAGACAACACAAAATCATTATAACTGCTGTCTTGCTGACAGTAAATATTTTTGTATCAGAGTGGCCTGTAGTAGCTGATGACATGCTACATGGTCTGACAAAATAAACTTCACGAGCTCTGGTTTGAGTGCCACAGCAGAAGTTTAGATCTCTTGGAATTCAGGGAGGAAGGTCCAGGCAGAAAATAAAGTACAAGGCATGCTTTACACATACTACTACAGTATAAAAAGCTGACTTTGAAATTAAGTTCAGTGATGGTCAGCCAATGGATCTTTAACACTTCTACAAGCTAAGGTAATTCCTGTACTACTTTAGACTGAGCTCTAGCATTTTAACAGTAGATGTGTTTACATTAGGAAACTCATGCTTACACCAACAAAATCTAGTTTGTTCTCCAATACACATTCAAGACATAACACAACAAAACTCTCCTTTCCCAATCCCTGATCCATTTTTTTTAAGCTCTGAATCCTTTCAAATTGGCACACATTTGATTGTGAAAATACATCAAGGATAAGGACTTACTAGTTAATCTAATAAAGTTAAATAAGACTAACAAATGCTAGGGATAGATGCAAAACTGATCGTGGACAAAACAAAGAAGGTCCACTTACACTATAAGCAAATTGAAGCAACAAAAGTAGAAACAATCCAGGTTTTAAACTTATCTACTTGATGTATGGAATATTTTTTGCTCAGTGTTAATTTTAAGGTCTTACACAGTTTTACCTTGCAATATTAGACAAGTCAAGATGTTTTTGAACTTCCAGTAACACTTCTCGAAAGAAACATAAGCGTTTTTCCTCAAACTGCTGACACTGTTCAAATACCTGCTCCATGTTTTCCATATATTGAGGTGTCGCACTATCTAATTCTTTAAGTGATTTTTCATACTTTTCTTTTGTCTGGGGAGGGAGGGAAAGAGGGGAAAAAAGAAATTAATTAGCAATATTTTTTTATTACCATCCTACACGACTCAATATAGTAATGGACAAGGCCTAGACTAGAAGATCCCAAACCGCATTCTCTTTTTATAACCACAATTTCTGTTGGATCCCAATGAGACTTATATAACAAAATTACAAAACAATTACAATAGAGTCCTAGGCCTCCTCTCTGGCCTTTCAGAAGAAACCATGACAAATGTTAATGTAACACTAAAGATAAGAAAAAAAAAAAAAACAAAGGAGGTACAGAGAAATTTTTAAAGTTACAGGTCTTATTTAAAGATCTCCAAATAAATTCAGAATGTTAGCATTTCCCCTTCAGCAATTTACATAGTATACTGAGAGGTATGAAGAGAACACTGTTGTATACATCCCTGTGAACATAAAATCACATACCCTGTGAGCTCTATTAAACTGAACCTCAAACTTTAGACTAATGCACAGCAACAGTCCAGAAACATGAATTAAAAGATCCCACCCAACATAACATCAGCCTTCCAGATCACAGAGCAGCATCTCAAAGGGAAAAGTTTTTTCAAAAAAGTCAAGAGTCACATAGGACAAAGCTCTGGGCAGAAGCCTGCTAGAGAGATAGACCAAACTGGGAAATGGAAAAGCATTTCCACAAGCGTATTTACTTTTATTTAAATGGATTATATTAGCTTACTTTAAATGGATTATATTAGCTTTACTCTTCAAAAAAAATCATCCTGCAGTCAAGACCAACAACAATTTCAGATGTCACCAAACTTTAAGCATCTATCTTCACAGCCTCTCAAATGAAGTAACTCAATCCTCACTAGTAAGTGAGTATAATAACACAGTGAAAATCCAGGAGTTATACTTCCTTCCCTACTCAAAGTACTTATGTGAAACAGAGGTAATGTATTATCTGTTCTTTACAGAAGAACTTATCAATGACACATGGAAGAAAACTCTTATATATTGGTTTAGAATCATAACTGAAAGTGTGCTGCACTGTGGTTTGCAGCACATTCAGGAGAAAAAAAGCTTAGATATGCATAAAGCTATAGATTAAATATACCTTTAGTACATCTTGTTTGCTTCTCTCCACTTTGTCTTGTAATTTCTTAAGTTGTTCAGGATTTAGTGCTGGATCAGCTTTGCTATTTGTCTCTCTGGATACAGCCAGTTTCTCCTCTTTACAGGCCGCATGGTACGCTTTCTTTGCAGCTTCCACCTAAAAAGAAGATTTCAATCTCTGCATCTGGAACAGTTTATAAAACAATAATCACATTGCAATGAAGAAAGTGTGAGGTTTTGTTTCAGGATGTTTTTTTTTGTTTTCGGGAAGCTTTTCATTTAGCCAAGGAATGAACACTACACAAGAATCAATAGAAGGAAACTGTAGTACTTAGCAATCAACGTTCTTTCGCCATACAAGATATGTCACTCATACAAGCTTAGAGAAGTGAAGAAATACTCAAGAAAAGGTTTACAAAAACTCCCAAATAGAACATTTTTCCTCATGCCCATGTACTTCTGCGCTCCCCTTCTTCTACAAACCTGTTATTTAAGAATAATGTTGTTGCATGGCAAAGAGAAAACCCGCATTTTTCCCTTGCTCATTTCTTCGAGCAATTTGCAACTTCTCAACGCACGTGATCAGATATTGTTAAAATTATAATTTAAATTACATTTTTTCTAGATTTTCGCTGAAGTCACCAAGATTAAGAGAGACCAAAAGAAAATATTTATTTTCAGAAGAGGACAGAAAACAAGAGATCTTTTTGAGAAAAGAGGGTCCAGCAGAGAGAACAGGGAGCTTACTCCCTTAAAAAGATTTGAGACATTAATATATTGTAACACAGGATATCTAATACATAACCTACTGCTGTACCTCTTTCAGCTTTTTTGCCCAGGGTTTCTGAGCTTTCCTAAATCCATCTTCTGCTTCTTTGGTTTCCTTAAATCCTCCCATCATTTGCTTATGAAAGGCTTCCTTCTGCCAGTTCTTGATTTTTTCAAAGTCTTCATTCATCAGTGAACCTTTTACTTCTAGATGTAGTTCACTCACTTTTTCAGCTTCTGACATAAAAGCACACCAAGCCCTTTCTACTGTTCCATACTGTGGGCCTAAACACAACAGAAAGTGTCATTCTCAGTAACCATCACCCACATGGAACTTATATTCCCAAGAAACTACCCGGAGCTATTGACTTATATTCACTTCAAAACAGTAATTCCTGGATATTGATGTAAGTCTAGAAAAGGGAATAGTTCAGACAGAATTATATTAGAATATTACAAGTTTTTACTTCAGAATAAATAATATTCAATCTCCCTACACCATGATTCCCAATATTACATCTATTAGATCCTCTTTGAACTGCCTTCAATTTCTCAACATACTTTTTGAAGCATGGATAACCAGGAAAAGACAAACTAATTCAGAATAACTAAAATGGTATCAGATTAGCCTTCTATTAAAACAATACTTATCTCTTCCATTACTTTCTCCCAACGACAACTTATGCAGACAACTTTTCAGAGTTCTCTACCATTTTTTACCTAGAAACAGCTACTACTTCAAAAACAAATCTATTCAGATATCTCAACTCTGGAAGCAAGATTCATCTGCTTCAGTAAGAAATAAGCAAACTAGAAAAGGAGCAGGGCTTTTGTGTTGTTGTTTTGTTTTTAATCCAGAAAAGCGTAATCTTAGAAAGATTCATTTGTTATGTTACTGAGCCTTTTGAAAAGGCTCCACTGGAGGCTACAAATTTCTACTTTGCACTTACCAAAAACATTCAGAAACTTTTTTCATTTAAGATTTCAGAATTCAAAATTAGAATGTATTACCTTTTTCCACAAGCTGTTTCCATCTTTTTGCCCATTCTGTAAGTTGCTGAGCATAACCCTTCTCTATTCTTGCCCGTTCATGAATACAATTCATGAGATCATTGCAAAGTCTGTGACCATCATCAATTCGTTTTACTGTGCGCTTGTAGTTTCCAACCTATAAAGAGACAAACATTCAGCAATTTCTGCTTGAAACATCTGAAAGCAAAATAAACCTCTGATTAACACAGGTACTGTTACCTACAAGTAAGATAATCTAACAGGAATTCATCAATTACAGCATACAGTACTTCCAATTAATCTTAAAACCTAACTGCTTTGGTTAAGATACTGAAGACAAGTTGAAAAATAATCTGCCCAGAAGATGCTGGAAGCCCCTTCAAGAACACAAGTTCTTCTGAAAAACAACAACAACTAAAAATGAAAGCTAGCTATTCAGCAGACAGTTTAGTAAGCAATGCAACAATGGCATTAGAAAAGAAGCTACATGTTATTAGTCCTGCAGTGTAATTATGAGTAGTTGTTAAAATAGTCATTAAACAATTGTTCTGCATTATTATTGCTTGGCAGTGTTTAAGATAATCAAGATACTTAAATACATTATTTCCCTCTCCTATGCTTATTGAAGAGTATCTAATAATTTTATATTCTGCTTAATTAATTTTAAAATATTAATAAAACTGTAGAGACATGCAAAGGAGTATCATAAAATCTTTATCAAACATTAGAGCTTTTGTTTTCTAATAATGTAGTACTGAAAAACACATACACTGTGTTTTACATATACACTATGCTGCTTGTACAGGAGAGATCAGATGTGCCCTGCATTACAGCTGTGCTTCAGTGCCAACGACCTAGGTAGGAAGTAGTTCTAAATTCTACAGTAGGCTTCTGTGTGGGCTCAATGCTGTTAGCAGTGACTTGGAGTTCCCAGACCTACCATTAACAAGAAACTTTTAGAGAAAGAAAGCACATAAGTGCTCAATGCACAAGAAACAAAGACATATGGATATGGAGGAAAGTGTACAATATAATGAACATTCATTATATAAATGGAACACCCATTCATTCGTGCGTATACCAACAGGATATTCTCAATCTAGGTTATGGGAAAAAAAAAGACCTACATTGAGGACAAAGTAATATTTCCACTGATTTCAAGGTCATTTAGGTTGGCTTTTGTAAACATTAAACAAGACATAAAAACCTCAGGTAACAATTTGCACAGCCTATTAAATATTACAGTCAATTTCTTATCAGCCCTAATCACCAGACTGAAAAAACAAAGATTAGCACTAAGGTAGTAGGTCAACCATTCGAATACTTAAAACTTGTTTGTCTTTTTCACATTCGAATCACATGCTATTCGCATCTTAAATACAGGAACCCATCCACCTTTCAGGTTCACATTTATGAATAATTTTGTCAGCAGATGTACATGCAAACCATCCACTTCAGAAAAGCTCCTTGAAGTACACAGGAGAAAATTCTAATATTCTTAAAAGAAGAAAAACTACAATGCTGGAAAAATAAGTGGGGCTTTATCAGTGACTATGCCAATAAATGCAGACGTACTTTAGGCCACAAATACATTGTCAAGATTCCTTGTCAGAGCTGCAAAAAAAAAAAAAAAATCCCAAAGCAATCAACCACAGGACAAAGATTCCTTTAGACAGTGGCCTCAAAGCATTCCTTCAGGCATTTTTTAGACTATAACCATTTCAATAGATCAAAGAAACTTTGGTAGCATCTCAGGAAAGTGTTAGTTAGCAATCATTAATTTGTCTTAATCTTGTCAAAAAGTACCCTCTCCATTTGGGGGTGGAAGAGGGAGAAGGGAGCAGGAGGGGGAAGACTTAAGTTGTACTATAATTGAAAACAAGAAGCTACAAGCATCACAAAGAAGCTGGTATCAAAATCAGACAATGTCCAAATACATTTATTCTATTAACAAGAATGTATGAAAAGTAACCTCTTATTTCCAGGGGAAACAGCAACTGAGAAATAAGTAGTTTCAGACTAATACCATACACTAACAAATATCATATACATGTGTAATCAAAGCATTTAGAAAATTAACTACCTCAATTAACTACCTCAAATACTTTCTATAGTGTTTGTGATAGGAGGGACAAATCATTCATCTACTTAAAACGACTCCAAATGTAGGTTCACACCCAAGCAGACTTAAAACAGGTTACACTAATTTGGCAGAACTACTGAAAGCCTTATAGTAGCATTAATTTGTGTCTCCTTACATGCCCTGGGATTTATGTCTTTAGCAGGAACATTTCCTTTCATAAATTTTCACTTCTAATTAGCATTTTAAATGCTGCTGCTGGCTGCTCCATGGTATTTTTAGTGTTTTCAATTTGAGTTGTCTGAGCAAGTTCTAACCACATGGTAATATACAACAGTTGCCAAATTTCAGCCAGGATGCAGAGAAATGAATTCAGTTTACCTATCACAGTCCACTCACTACTCAGCCTTTTGTCGCATGAGGCCACTTTGAAAAAGCCGCATGCAGACCATAGATGTTCCACACACACCCCTTCACCTGAGAAGGACTGAAGGAACTAGCACCACAGTTTCAAATAAGGCCTACAAAACTAGTGAATAATCATCTTGTACTTCAAAAAAGGCCTTCTATATTAATATTTCCAAACCAAGCCCCAAATGTTTCAACTACTACTTCATAAATCATGTTAAGGCATCCTATTCAAATTCCATGCCCCATGAGGATAGCTGGTTTTGGAAACACAACATTTTTCTGTAAATTGTCTCATAACACAGAATGTAAGTTATATACTTGGCATTTCACATTTTTAAAACCTAGTGATTTACTAATATTTAAAACATATGAAGGATCAGCTAATCTCCCTAGTTTATTCTTTCCTTCTTTAGAGAAATATTTACAAGGCAAAACGTGCTTCTCAGACCCTGATTCCTAGTCACTAAATAAGTTTTAATTGACTAAACCAATGTCCTCAAGCAGGCATTAAAAAACTGTTATTTAATGTACTAAAACTTTGGTTCTAATGCCGTAAGATCACCAGTTCTCAGACTTGTTAGATGAAAGTTCCATTCTTTTGCAATGGCCTGTGCTTCCCAGAGCATATCATGCACAGGAAAAAAAAAAAAAAAAAAAGCACACACAAAACACCACAAAAAAATGCCCTCTCCAAGTTCATCACACCAAAATTTCCTAAGTAGCTATTTTACAAGGGTCTCAGCTTACCCCACACAGACTCCTTACCTCTTGCCAGTTCTTCCCACATATTCATCTATTCAGACACAGGCATGCACACATGCTTCCCGTTCAAATGAGTTTGCATATCCTTCCTCTCCCTGCAGTTTTAAATATAAAGACTGGGGACACTGTTGTCTGCATCTGATTCAGAAGACCAGAGGCAAGGAAGAGATGCACTGGGCTCTAAAGAATGTGCAAGTAGATAGGAAGTACATGCAAGGAGCAGAAGGGTCACAGGTATGTCCATATCATATACAGGTATGTTTAAAACTTCACTTTAACCTGCTTCCAGTGAAGCTTCCCACTTCACCTCCGCCTAGATAAGCATAACTGCAGATAAGCATGTCCATTTCACTTTTCCAATCATTTTCTGCATCTCTGAACTGACAACCCTGAATGACTTCTGGCTTTCAGCTGCTCCTCAGTCCCCCAGTGATCACTTTTTCTTTCTTGTCTGCAGCACAGGTCAGAAAGGACTGACCTAAGGACTCCAGGATACAAGTATCCCTACAGATGGAGCCCACAGGACAGGGTGGCAGCAAGGAACTATCAGTGAGAGCTCCAGGACACACCTCCAGCAGGACCTGTCGAAAAGCAGGCACTTCCTGGGAACCCACAGTTTGATGAAGTGTGACAAACACCTTGGGCAAGATTGGGCAGGATGTGCCAACCCATTTCTATATAGCATTTGAGTGTTCTCAGTACATTTTTGTAAAGGAGTGTGGTGGTTTTACTTGGGTGGGCAGCCAAGCTCCACCACAACCGCTCTCTCACTCCCCCTCCTCAAAGAGGAGTGAGGAGAAAATACAATGAAAGGGGCTCAAGGATTGAGATAAGGACAAGGAGATCGCGCAATAATTATTGTGACGGGCAAAACAGACTCAGCATAGAGAGATAATAACATTTATTACCTATTATTAACAAGCTAGAGAAGTGAGAAACAAAGGAAAAAACCAAAAGCACCTTCCCCCCCATCCACCCACTTCCACCTCCGCCCTCCGAGCGGCACAGGGGAACGGGGGAATGGGGGGTTATGGTCAGTCTATAGCGCTTCTTCTCTGCCGCTCCTTCTCAGTCACTCTCGTCCCCTGTGCTGTGGGGTCCCTCACACAGGATGCAGTCCTTGCTGAACTGATCTGGTGTGGGCTGCCCACAGGCAGCAGCTCTTCAAGAACTGCTCCAGATATGGGTCCGTACTACAGGGTCCATCTCTCAGGAGCAAACTGCTCCAACCTGGATCCCCCACGGGCAGCAGCTCCTGCCGGGTCACCTGCTCCTGTGTGGTCTCCTCTCCATGGGCTACAGGTCCAACCCAGAATATGCTCTAGCAGGGGTCTTCCACAGGCCACAGCCTCCGTTGGTGCAGGTCCACCTGCTCCACCGTGGTCTCCTCCACGGGCTGCAGCATGGAACCCTGCTCCACCGTGGTACTCCATGGACTGCAGGGGGACAGCCTGCTTCACCATGGTCCTCACCACAGGTCGCAGTGGATTTCTGCTCCAGCGCCTGGAGCACTTCCCCTTGTTCTTCACTGACCTTGGTGCCTGCAAGGCTGTTCCTCACTCCTCTCACTCTCCCAGCTGCTGTGTGGCACAGTGTTTTGTTTTTTGTTTTTTTTTCCCTGTCTTAAATATGCTCTCACAGAGGAGCAAAACAACATCACTTATTGGCTCAGCTCTGGTCAGCATTGGGGCCCTTACCAAACATGGGGCAGCTTCTAGATCCTTCTCACAGAAGCCACCCCTATGGCTCCCTGCTACCAAAACCTTGCCAAGTAAATCCACTACAAGGAGGTCATGCTGGACTTTTGTCCCACTCAAGAAATTTAGGATACCACATTAATAGCATTTAAACATGGTCAAATGAAAGGACAAAGATGTAATGAGCAACCAAACAGAATCAATATCAAAATACCACAGTGCTTTAAGACTACAGAGTCACCAACAGCCATCTCCCTTCCCTCTGTGAAGATTTGCCTATTCTGAGTGCTGATTCCCTCCTTAGCCCACTAAACCCCCCTGCCAGGGTTGAAATTTGGTATTTTCATATAGCAATGTTTTCAATATAATGTATTTCATATAATACTTTAACATTTAAAGGTAACACTAACTGAAGTGATTTAAAATAGATTCACAAACATTTCTACACAAAACATGTTATAAGCCTCATAAAATCATTTAAAATACTTTATATACCTGCAAAGTGTTTTAATTTGTACAATGAAACCGCTGCTTGAAAGTTGCAATTTAAGCTATGGACAGTGCAATGCTGAAATTCTGAGAGAAGTGGAATGTGCAGTCTGCCATAGAGAATAGGGAGTCAAGTAAAGGGAAAAGAATTTCAGTTTTTGTGCATGCCAAGGAACCACTAGGTTAACTGAAGAGAACTTAAAACAAGTAAAGGTTGACAAACACACTAAATATAACCTGAATTTTGGAAGAGAAAAAGACGTGCCTTAATACATTATTTTATTCAAGACTCCATTCTCTTCAATTTCTGAGGTAGACTGCAAACATTGTGCAAGGCTTCTCCCCTTAGTCATAAGAAGTATTTGAACCAAAACAAAAAAGACAATTATCTGTAGCAGCTGGCCAGAAAAAAAATAATCCTGTATTTCCTTGTTTCAGTCAGAGCTGCATTTACATAATGCTTTGCAATTTTCAGATTTCTTCATTAGCACTGTTCAATACATGAATATAGAACATCACCAGATACAACCACGTTCTGATCTCTCTGTGTCTGGTGGGTTGTTTCCTGTTAAACAGATGTCATACAATGAAGACATGACCTTGTCCTCATCCTACAAATGAAACATTTGTTTCAGGAAAGTAAACTGTAAGACTACAAGTTTTTTTTAGAGTTCCAAAAGCAGTGAAATCTTTTACTACAAGATATTTAAGAACTGTATCCTGCTTTCATTTTAACATCAACACAATGTGTTCAGTTGCCGTTCACCATTTAGTACTAGAACCACATCAAGAGGAAATAATCCCCCCAAAAGTTTTCTTCAAAATATTGCTATAATGGGCGATTTCTTGATTGAATCAGTGAATTTTGTGAAAACTGCGATTCTGTTTTAACTGTGAAACCATCCCCCTGCCTCTTTCTTTCATAAATTCAGTTAGCTATGTTTCCCCTTTTCCACTACAAATAATACTCCAAGCTTTGCTACTAATAAAATTCAGGTGATTTTTTTTTTTTTTTTTGTGCCCCACCTCATCTATTACAGACACTGCAAAAGCCTTCAAAAATCTTCATTCTGCTTAGGTAGAAAATATTCCTTCTCACTGTGATATTTCCTCTCAAATACGATCACAGCACTCAAAGTCATCTCAAATCTTTTCTCAAAGCTAAGATTTAGAGAATCTGCCACAGCCAGAGAAAGAACACGCAGTGATCAGACATTTAGCATCGTACAGCTACCAATGCAGTCACCTTTCCTTTGTGACCACCCAGGTACTAATGCAGCCAACCACTGGTACTGCTATGATAAATGAAAGAATATTTCAGAGCTTACAGCCTCAGTATTTTACAATTTCACAGCACTCATGACTCTCCCTCTGTGTTAATTTATTTAGGCACCTTTACCATAACTAGTAGACTTCGTGGTTTTGTATGCGGTGTTTTTATTTGTAAAGCATATTCATAGACCAGGATAAAATTGCACCAAGAGTTAAACACATTTAGTAGGTTTTTCTGGTACAATGAATGAAAAATATGGGTATTTTAATTTGTCAGCAACACAGAAAGTGGCAAACATTCAGCCACTGCTAAATTCCAATCAATTAATTCCAGCATATTGTAATAATTGCTATAACCACTACTATAGGAGTTTCAAATGCCTGAAGTAAGATTTGATGTTAGCCCTTCTTCCAGGCTTGACTAGCTTATCCATAACTAGTCAGCCTTTATAAACTGGAACCATTTGAAAGAAAATAAATTTCCTTATCTCTGAAGTCCCCACAACATATATTAAGTTGTTTTGTTGTTGTTTTTGTTTTGTGTTTGGTTGGTGTTGATGGTTGGTTGGTTTTACTAGCAAAAATTCAGAGGCAAGAAATGCACGATGAGGAGCTTTGCAGTCAAACCCACACCTATCAATGGTCAGTATGGGGACACACTATTTCCAATATTCCTGTCAACCACGAGTATAAACCAGCAAGTTTTCAAACACTTTAACCACTATTAACTTTTATAATACTCAGTGCCATAGCATACATTCTCCCTCAAAATGAACATGCAAAACAGAGATTAAAGGCACATTTTGAAGCCCTGTACAAGATTGTCGTGTGTGCTTTGAATCTGTGTGGATTCAAGATGTTTTTTTTTGCACATGAACAGAATGATCTTGGTGCATAATTAGCACATACATAGCTTGAGTACTTATATAAGCTCTATCTTTGTGTATGTAAGTTTTGAAAGTTTAACAATGTAAATTCATCGCTGGATTCAAGAAAAAAAATCCGAGGAAGCTCTTAAGCTCTTTAATATCTTAAAGGCTACTGACTTTACTTACTGACTAGGAGCTCACAGTATCAGTAAGCAAATGCATGGCAATATAAATGGAAAACATTATGTTACTCAATGCTGGAAGGAAAAAATATGCATATAAAAGATATGACAGCAATCTATTGCTACAGAGTTCGTGTTTTTAAAACAGAAGAGCAAAACAGAAGTGTCTCCTACAGTCAAAGTGTTCAGTAACAAGTAACTGAAATCCCTCAACTTCAAAACATCTTTGTAACATTCCAGAGAAGTTAGTAGTAGTTTGTTTTTTTTTTTTTTTTCCTGGGGGATTGGGGTTGGGGGTGGCAAGGCACCCCCCCTCCAGAAATAATTCACACAGACACTGGCTGACAACAGTAGACACAAAGCAGAAACATCAGGAACACCCAAACTGGCAGGACCAAGACCATCTCAGCAGACTGTTTATAATGCAGTTTGTCAGAGGGATCAGCTGTCTGCTACACAGTGTTTCTCTTTTTTTTTTTTTTTTTGAGGACAGGAGAGGAGGAGACACCAACAAGAATGCAAATGGTGTCCAAATTTGACCCACCCACACTATATGGAGGACTAACTTCTCCTTTCTGAATCAGTGGAAAGTCTTTCCTTGCTATTGGCTATCTTGAAACAAACATACTATTCAGACTGCTATGGAAGTGATGTGCTTAGCACCTCAAAATGCACAACAGGTCCTGTCCTCCAAGAGAATCCAGCACAGGCCTGAGTTTCTAGAGCTAATGCCAGACACTCAGCAGTTGTTCAGAATTCCTTTTTTTGTCTAGATTAGTACATGTTTTCACAGCACAGATAAACAAACCTACAATAAATGGAGAGGTCTTCCATATTGTTGATGCTAGCAGAAAATAAGAATAAGGACTCATACCTAGGGTATAGGTGGCACTGTCAACGAAGAACCTGTATATTATTAAAAATAATGATTTCTACAGGCTGTAGCTGTACTTTTAGATGCCTTACCTTGCAAGATATACACTTCTACTTTGATCTCTAAAAATGCTTATTCATAACTTTCATGGGTATTTAAGTGAACAACAGCATTGATCTCAGCTAGCTCAATGCATTCTTCTTTTAATATGACCACAACAGTGATAAGGCAGCATAAGGCTGGGGCTTGATTAACAAAATGCATCATAAAATTAGCATTCCATTTATTACAACAAATTCTTTCATTCTTTCAGATTATAATGCTACTTGAACAGAACAAGACAAATAGGGTTGTCTGTTTCTTGTGTCTTACTAAAACAACTTAGCATGTTGGAACATGCTAGTTTTTTTCTCACAATATATTGATGGGATGCAAGGAAGTGGTATAAACAATTATGACAAATTGAGATGTACTTATAACAGCCATGCAAACGCTGAGAGTCTATATGACACGTGGAAAAAAAAATTAAAGGGTTTCAAATTGAACACTGGGTTCCGAATTCCCCACTTTCCCTTGGAAAAGTTGCTGCCATCAGCAGTAGGCTTTAATTTACTGCCATCAGCAGTAACTAATTATCCAAAGCACGCTACCCTTGTAAGCTAAGTAATACAGATGAAGAAATTTCTTCTTGAAGCGTATCAAGAAGATTCCTCCATGTTAAAATTTCTGTACCCAGAGCACCATGAGTTCAGCCAAATACAACAAGGTACACTGAAATTTGTCAGAAAGATGAAGAATGAAAAGGAGGTTTCAATTTCTTAAGTAATACCAGGCATTACTAGAACTGGAACTTTGATGAAATCATTCTGTGGCAAATAGCTCTCAATTATCTCTCAGAGTATCTTACCTTATTATTTTGCAATTCCTTGCTCTCTTACATGCAAGTATGTACAAAATTCTGCCTCCTAAAATATTTTATTATTTTATAATAAAATATCCAAAAAATATTGTTGAACACTTGGAAGAATTAGGCAGGGGGTTGGGAGGGTGGGGGGGTCATTTTCAACAGACCAGATCCTTCTGCCATGAGACAAAAACCCAGGCTGAAAGCAATAAAAGTTTAGCTAAGCAATAAAAGTTGCCTCAATTTAATTGCAAAAGCTGCTATTTCTAATTCATGATACAGAAAGGTACTTCTGAAAGCCTATTTTTTCAGTTATATCATCTGTTCTTAATATTGCAAAAATTAAAGAAACCACTTAGAGCCAGAAAACTGATTAAAAACAAAGTGTTTTATTTCCTAAAGACAACACTGCATGAAATTTCTTTCAAAGGCAATGCCAAAAAACCATGAAAGCGGTTTACCAACATTTCAATAAGCATAATTCTCATCAGCTCAATAGAATATCAACATTCAAGAAATGCAAGTGGTTGAGTTTCCAAGATACATAGCAAGCAAAACCAAGGTTTTCACAGTAAGTTCTTACAGTATGTTCCACACCTTGCCACCTTGCTTTTTCCTATGTGTCTTTCAAGAAAAAGATGAGTTTTGCAGTACACTCCAAAGGTAAATAAATTTGAGCTATTTTGGAGTATGACAGAACAAAGATCCCTATGTCTCTTCTGTGCCATGGTCGGGTTTAAATACACGTGCTGCTTCCAGCTGTGGCAGTAAAACACAGCAGGATGACTTAAACTGAGGGCTAAGTCTTCAAAAACAAATGAAAAAACTACGTCAAATAGCTTAAAAATTTATTTCTGGTGAAATAGGGTGCACATGACAAGTCTGCATTAATGATACAACTTCCAAAAGGATTAAGAACTCAGTAATCCTTGTTATGAAGCATGAAGTACTGAGGCTACCATTCCAGAGACACTGCATTTTTTCTAATCAAGTCAGACAAAAAGCATTGACCAGAGCAGTTTATTTAACCAGTTGGAGAAAAACTAAGACTGGAATTCAAAGTTGCAGTTTTCAGAAATAACTGACTTGGAAGGTATCAAAAAAATAAGTTTTAGTCTAAGATTCAGACAAAGTTTGGTTGCAAAGATGGCTCCAAGCCAGGTAAAGTAGTTAAATTACAAGTTTGGTAATCGTTCGACAGGCTGGCCATTCCGTATGTCATTGTTAATATTGAAGAGTTACTCTTAAGTTCAATTAATTAAGACTTGCACAAAATGTCCTTTATTTTAGGTTCATGTTCTACTGATAGCAGAAGCCTGGCAAACCTTGCCCTCAATTAACTTTTGAGTTCAAGAATAAGTCCTGCCTTACTGTTTCGTCAGGCTTCCCTGTAGCAAGGCAAGGTTTAGACTAAACAGTGCTTTATGACAAGATGTTACTTGGCCTAAGCTAGCTGCTGGACACCTTAATTGTTCGTTCACAACAAATAATCAGAATAACAAACCCAAATACACCCCAGCAATGATGCTCACAGAAACACAAGGGAGTACAGAGGTCACAAGAAAACTATTCCTGGACAGGAGCCATTGCTCAATAGATTCTGTATCAAGGGCACACTGCAGCAGGCAGCGCAGCTGTAGGCACTTTACCACTTTCCCTTATGCTGTGCTTTAGTCCAAGCATATCATCCAGTGTCAGGATAAAAAAAAGCATCACTTACATGATGTAATATACAACTAAAATGCCCGTAAACCAAAATGTTCCACATTATTCATAATTCTTACTTCAACAAGGTACTGCCAAGACTATCAGTCTTCTGAATAGTTTAATGCCCAGTAATAATTCATCCTATGATAACCAGAATACAAAAAATCTGCAATTTCCATTGTGATAAATGTTTATATGAAATGTTTTTCTCAAAACAGCTTTGTAAATGCATTTATTCTTGCAAACTACACTGACTTTAAATTAATCACACACAGAACACATGAAGGTCAAGATTTGCTACTATGTCAGTCCTTCCTGTTAACAGCTTAGAATTACTAAGTATTACTAATAGTATTACTAATCATTACTACAAACGGATTTATCACATTATTTATAATTAAAGCACTTTTTTTCATGGTTAGTTCAAGGTATCTTAAGTGTATCCATAACAGCTCCATCTCTGCAGAATGCCAGGGATGTCATATCACGTGTTTTTCAATCCTCCACATAGTTACATGGATATTTAGGCACAACAATGTGCTTTCAGCTACACATATAGCATTTTATGGCAACCTGCTATGCAACAACAAAAACCTTGTTTTTTGCCTTTTTAAAAAAAAAACAAAAACAAAACACCAGTGGTGATATTTCAAGCACTAACCAACTATGAAACTTTAATTGCCTCCTTCATGTTTCAAAAAAATCCCTCAGATACCACTTCCAACACATTGATATTTCAAGCCTTTAGCCACTTTGCAAAAATAATGACAAAGCCTTTACATCCATAATAAGAACAAAACCATCTTTTAAAAATAAATATATCAGCATTTGTAGCCAAAACAAAACTTGTCAGACCTAGACTCTTAGGACAAAGAATTAAGTCTAACAGCACAAAACAGAAGAAAAGGCAAATAATGCTTTCCTGCATAATTCAATACTCAAAACTCCAGAAATCATGAAAATTATCCACATACACACTTTTTTCCTAAACTGCCAAAAGCTTACTATGAGGAAGAACGTACCTTTCGTCTTTGAAAAACTTGCCTACTTGTTCTAGTCAATATTTGTTAGCTCTCAGAACATACTACTTTTTCAGCCTGATGCACTCAACTTCAGAATAAAGTTAACTATTCAATCTGAATTTTTTTCCTCTTGACCATTTTAACATAACAATCTTTGCAGTTATATTAAAAAACAGAAAGAGCAGAGCAATGAATTAATCATAAAGGAAAGAAACCAACTGCAATACTAAGGTTTAACTCTTTCTTATTTAAGGATACGTCAAGAAATACTCATGCATTACACATTAGCCTATTGAAATTGCTTACAAAACAGACTGCAGTTGTGACCTTTTAGAAGGAATAAATAGAAAAGACCAATATATTTAGATAGCGTTTACGATATAAAATAAGCCACTAATAGCATTAACATAAATAATACTTTTAACCCCGCTGTAGTAATTGTCAAATACATTTAAGCTATGCTTTGTAGAGGTCATAACTTAGGCTAGTTGCTGTTTCTGAGCATCTATAGTCCTACGATATTAAATCTTTAAGGTCACTTTTGATCAAGACATTATATTACGTCACAGAATTCCCATTCATTCATCTTCTATGCTTTGAGACCTGGTTACTTAACAGAACACAACAGTTTTGTACAAAACAGCAAGTCAGAAGTTACATTCTCCTGGCAACTACAGGATAACCAATTCACAACAACCAGAAAAGTCCAGTATTCTTTTTTCCTAAGCACCTTCATATCTTTCCTTGAAATATTTCTACCAAGGAAGCCTGTCCAAAAGGTTTCCTCAGCATGAAGTCACAAAGACACACACTAATTCAGGTTAGATAGAACCTCTGGATGTCACTTAGTCCAACCCTCTGACCAAAGTACATCTGATAGAGAAGGTAGCTCAGGACTACGTCCAGTTGAGTTTTGGACACCTCTAAATGGAGATCTCACACCCTTTCTGCAGTCAAACTACAGAGTGTCCCTACAATAAAAGGATTTATGAGGCTTAGAATCCAGTAAGTTTGAAACCACCTTTTAAGAAAGAGAACAAATAGTCATTTTTAACATAACAGTAAATATGTCTCCCAATAAATGATGGTTGTCTACTCAAAAAAAATAAACTTCACTGGCATTACATGGGCCTTTTAGATGTTGTATTGAGAAATAATGGGAAATCCGCATCAAAATGCGACACACACCCTCCCCCCCTCCTATACCACCACAGATTGTAGGTGGTTTAGAAAAGCTTTAATTTAAAAGGAAACATGATAATGTTAGGTCATGGAAACCAACCTGTCTGACTTCGCTATCTCAGGTAACAGAACTGTTCAGACATTTTTCCTCCCAGCCATTTCTATGTTTACTATAAACAAACTCAAAAGAACTCCCAGTCACATAATAGAAATTTGCCCCACTAAATATGGGTCACCTAGACTACATTCTGACCTTCAATTAGGTTGGTATTGGCTGTGTCAAACACTTGCTTGTTGCAATTAACTTTTGATAAATGCTTTATGAAGTTTGTCCTCTTTAATTAAACCTTAATCAAGCTACCATAACATCTGAAAGTCTTCTTCAGACTTGGGCAGCACAAATTAATGTGGTCTTGCAATGTGCTTTGTATTATCCTTCTGCATGAACGCTCTTACACTGAGATAAACATAAGGTAACTTCTCTCAAATAAGTTTATTCTTGCACAGACACAAACAGCAGATACAGTAAACTCACACAGTAGCTTAAGTTTCAAGCTATGTACACTTACAATAGCCTTTAACCAGTTAATTTAGATTTATCATTGTTCATTCAATTCCATTGGAAATTTTAAAAACTCTTGACCCACTCCTCTTCAGGGATAAAATATGACATAGGTTCAATTCTGAATTGTACATCCTACCAAAACAGATGATCAGGTCTGTGATGGTTAAAAAGCCTTGACAGAACTGGGACAAAATCTAAAACATCACTTTTACCCTGAAGGCTATTTCTGCAGACCACAGCAGCTACTGACATCTTATATTGCAGTTCTCTTCACAATTTATAATGTGGAAAAAAAAATCTGTAATAAGAGTAAAAATATGAAGTCAAAATACTGTGAATAAAATACTCAGATTACCTCCCAGAAGCTATCACTAGAAACTTCTACTCCAACGGAATCATCGTATGAGCCAGACATTTCTATTTATGGTGAGCTTCCAAGTATTCAGAGCTCAAACACCTTCAGAATCTGTAACAAAAAATATTTATGAGCATTATTAATTAAAACCAGGTATCAATTAGAAGATAAATTAAGAACCATCTTTAAATTCTTGGATATATAGGGGTGCAAAATAAAAACATGAGGTAAGCACAGAGGGTATGTAAATAAGTGCATTTTGGAAGAGAATGTTTTTCTACAACACAAATATCATGATAGAGCCAAGAGTTTTGTGTTGTCCAGAAACTGTTCAATCCAGCTATCAAATATCACTGAACTCTTAAATGTATTATTTTCTACCATTTAATTATTATTTTTTTTTAATGTAAGTTTGAACAGCACGATCTTTACTTGTTAAGCATTCTACTTCAAAGTATTTTGTAAGAGACAATCAGCTAACCTTTACTATCTTTACAATAACCTTCACTGCTCGCAATTCCTTTTTCACTGGAAATCTACATTATGTGATGAAATTCATTGGAAATACTTAAGACCAAGCACAATTGCAGATTTAAAGATAAACCTTTTTAGAAGAAAGAAGTGTAATTTCTAAAAGAATCTTAATTTCAAATCATTTACTTGAAAGCTAAAAACAGCTTCCTCTCTCAGCAACAATGTAAAGCAAAAAGTTACAGGAATACCTTTGGAGCTGCTGAATTCAAATTGCAGGAGATAAAGCCAGTTTCCTTCCCAAAAAGCTTAGTACATACAATAACCGTACAGACCCAGTTATTTATCCCAGTCACCTATGACTAGACCTCTTACTGGGCTAGTTAACTAACCGAGCTGTTTCTATTTTTAAGCCAACACTCCCCTATGGCTTTTAAAGCAGAGCATTGATTCTAAATGATGGTACGATGCATATTTCTTCTATTCCAAGTGCACTAAGAAGTTATGGGTCCCATGGCTGAAAGTCTCCTTGAAGGTGACAATTACTTTCCCTATAAGTTGAAACTCCCACACCTAGTTTTATTGCTTTTTATTTATTTGTGACTTATCATATTATTTTATTGATTTTATTGTTTGTTTTGCTGAAAGGAAGCAAGTCCAAATGCTGACCTTTAATGAAGTCATTTCTTTAACAGTTACAGTGTTCTCACTTACTTAGACATACCTTTATGGAAAAAACAAACAAACAAAAAAAAACCATTATTTATCCTCATGGAAGGGGCTGACTATAGAGCACTGTATATAAAAACCTATTTTCACCATAAGCTTACATTTAAGATAAGTATCATAAACAGTACTGAAGCAAAATTTCAGACACATCCACAAAAGCAGTTTGCAGGGTGGAGGCCAAGAGGTAGGGGAGGAAGGCAACAGCTTCCTCCCGCAACACACACATGCAAAATCCCTGCCTCATCTCTACTGATACTTGAACAAGTTCTGCTTAGAGTTCTCCTGTCAAGCTTGCCTACAACTACAGCTAGAGCTACCCGTGAATAAATGGAATCAACACCGCCCCCCCCCCCCCCCCTTTCTGGAATAAATAGACTACAAGGTGAAGCTCCCTCCTTTTGTCCTGTAAATTTTGCAAAAATACCACCTCAAAAGTGCCTACAAACCTGGCCTAGCTTGCAATCTTAGTGGTTAAAGACATGCTGCTGGGAGAAACAGAACTGAAAACTTTCCGGGCTGAGGAGGGAAGGTAACACTGAATTCACATTTCTTGGATACTCCAAAAATGTCTGTGTGAAAAGGGTATTTGTACCCCACTCACTTTTTACAGAAGCTAGCTACTGAAACGCGCAGCTCTTTGGATGGTTGCATCACAAATAGGGCAGAGAACTGCTCTGGCTGGAGAGATGAGCAGCTTATACTGAACAGTTTTTCATTTAATTCACTTCCATAATCTAATTCCCAGAAGGCTTAAATAGCCCTTAACACTGAACACAGAACTGAGGACTAACAACTGATGTCCCTATTCTAGATTTTATTTTGAAAATCTGGCCAAAAATACAGGAAGGGTTCTGCAAGGCAAACTGCAAGTGACAGCAGCTGTTCTTTTAAAAAACACCCCATTTTCTCCATAAATGAGTCATCTGGCCACAAACCAAAAATGTTCATTTACAATTCCTTACAATAATCAGTCACTACAGTTAAAAATATACAAGCAATAAGGTTTTTCTGTGCCTATAGAAGGGAGATGATATATTGACATAAGTTTTACAAGCTAGTGTAACAATCTTCACATTACTCTATTGCTAATTACCTAGGATTTCTCATATGTGCTTGTATGGAATTAAGAGGGAACAGGTGCATTAAAACACTTATTATCAGTTTCTTAGCAGCCTATATGTAATTGGAACATTCTTTTCAGGTAAATGTCATCCCTTGCAATTCTTACAGTAAGGAAAGTCGATGGGGCCGGACGGGATCCACCCGAGGGTACTGAGAGAACTGGCAGATGAGCTGACCAAACCGCTTACCATCATTTATCAACAGTCCTGGCTGTCGGGGGAGATCCCAGTTGACTGGAGGCTAGCAAACGTGACGCCCATCTACAAGAAGGGCCGGAGGACTGACCCGGGAAACTACAGGCCTGTCAGTTTGACCTCAGTGCCAGGGAAGCTCATGGAGCAGATTATCTTGAGAGTCATCACGCAGCACTTGCGGGGCAAGCAGGCGATCAGGCCCAGTCAGCATGGGTTTATGAAGGGCAGGTCCTGCTTGACGAACCTGATCTCCTTCTATGACAAAGTGACGCGCTGGGTGGACGAGGGAAAGGCTGTGGATGTGGTCTACCTTGACTTCAGCAAGGCTTTTGACACCGTTTCCCACAGCATTCTCCTCAGGAAACTGGCTGCTCTTGGCTTGGACTGGCGCACGCTTCGTTGGGTTAGAAACTGGCTGGATGGCCGGGCCCAAAGAGTCGTGATAAATGGAGTCAAATCCAGTTGGAGGCCGGTCGCTAGTGGCGTTCCCCAGGGCTCGGTGCTGGGGCCGGTCCTCTTTAATATCTTCATCAATGATCTGGATGAGGGGATCGAGTGCACCCTCAGTAAGTTTGCAGATGACACCAAGTTAGGTGCGTGTGTTGATCTGCTCGAGGGTAGGAAGACTCTGCAGGAGGATCTGGATAGGCTGCACCGATGGGCTGAGGTCAACTGCATGAAGTTCAACAAGGCCAAGTGCCGGGTCCTCCACCTGGGACGCAATAACCCCAAGCAGAGCTACAGGCTGGGAGATGAGTGGTTGGAGAGCTGCCTGTCAGAGAAGGACCTGGGAGTGATGGTTGATAGTCGGCTGAATATGAGCCAGCAGTGTGCTCAGGTGGCCATGAAGGCCAACAGCATCCTGGCCTGTATAAGAAGCAGTGTGACCAGCAGGGCTAGGGAGGTGATCATCCCCCTGTACTCGGCTCTGGTGAGGCCGCACCTCGAATACTGTGTTCAGTTTTGGGCCCCTCGCTACAAGAAGGACATTGAGGTGCTTGAGCGAGTTCAGAGAAGAGCGACGAAGCTGGTGAGGGGCCTGGAGAACAAGTCCTACGAGGAGCGGCTGAGGGAGCTGGGATTGTTCAGCGTGGAGAAAAGGAGGCTCAGGGGTGACCTTATCGCTCTCTACAGGTACCTCAAAGGAGGCTGTAGCGAGGTGGGGGTTGGTCTGTTCTCCCACGTGCCTGGTGACAGGACGAGGGGGAATGGGCTTAAGTTGTGCCAGGGGAATTTTAGGTTGGATCTTAGGAAGAACTTCTTTACCAAAAGGGTTGTTAGACATTGGAACGCGCTGCCCAGGGAAGTGGTGGAGTCACCATCCCTGGAGGTCTTTAAAAGACGTTTAGATGTAGAGCTTAGGGATATGGTTTAGTGGGGACTGTTAGTGTTAGGTCAGAGGTTGGACTCGATGATCTTGAGGTCTCTTCTAACCTAGAAATTCTGTGATTCTGTGAAAGCAAAGATTACGTGTATGCATTTGTGTTTTCCAATAACCTTTCCCAGATTGCAACACTAGAAGGGTACAAGAGTGAAATAAACCTGCAAGTAGTTGGATAAACTCAGAAGAACAGTTTGACATTAAACAGCTTTTTCCAAGGGCCTGCTTGCTTTAAAGTTTTCACAACAATAAGACTATGCAGAGGTACCTTTAAGCATAACTCCTGATATTTTTTTATCTGATCAAGGGGAGATAGAATTTAAAGACAACTTGCTAGATCAATAAACATTGCTAGCTATTTTCGCAGCCATTTGTCTCCTCTTGCTGTCTTCCCATTAAGGCAGCACAAACGCTCACTCACATTACTCTGAAAGCAGCAGTGAATGAAGCAGACGTGGCCCAGGAACGCTATGCAGAATGCGAGGGAACAAGGCTCCAAAGGTTCTCAGGCAGGTTATGGCTGTTTTCTTACAGCTGTCACAGGAAGATCTTTTAACCAAAGATTGCTACCATTTGAGAGAGATCAGACAGTTGTAGAGTTCAGTGTCTCATAAAAAGAAATCTTCATGCCAGAAGTATAAACACAAAGACAAGTTTCAATGAATAAAGACACGTCCCC
>CM021765.1:73802471-73844625 GCA_011076525.1 Nettapus auritus | reverse complement strand
CGTCCCCTACCCCCCCCCCCCCCCCAAAAAAAAATAAATATTATATATATTTCCCCCTCCAGCTACAGAAAAAAACAAGAGTGAAAGTATCCTGAAGTAACAATACAGTGTCAGCTTACCTTTAATAAAACAGCCTATGCTGTACTGGCACTGGAATGTTTAATCTGGAAAGTGACACAGAAAAATTGGAAAAGCTGAAACACAGGAACATTTTCTTAAATGAACAGGTTGTGGTTTTTTTGGTTGTTTTTTTAAAGTTTTATTCCTCCTAAACTAAAACTACATAACTCACAAGCTATCCTTTTTCCATAGAAGCACGAAAATAATCAGCACTCAGGAAATTCTGATATATTTAAGGTTTTCATATGCCAAATACTAGGCTGTGAGAAAGTATGAGCAAGTGTATTTAGGGAAATATTATGAAGTCATAGCAACAACTGGCACAGAAAAACACTATTTTACAGCACTACTTAAACTGAATACTGAGATATAACATCAAGCTCTATGAGTCATGCTAGTCTCATGCAATAGAATTATTATGGCAGCCAGTTCTTTAGCACATTTTTTGATAGGGTTTGGTTCTCCCATCCTTCAAACATATTTGTCAGGGTTTCACAATTAAAGGTAGTTATTTTTTATAGTTAAATGGAAGACTCCGGAAATCAAGGTGTAAGCCTTGGAACAACTAAGGCTGACAGTATAAAATCCAGGCAATTCAGATCAGCAAGACCAAAGAGATGGCTTTTGCATAGATCCTCCACACACATCTTACATGAAGCTGGGGGTTTCTTTGGTCAGCGAGGCCGTAAGCAGCAGAGCTAGTAACTCCCTAAGACAGCAGGGTGCACACACCCAGTTCCTGTATTCCCACAACCATTTGGCTTCAAGCACTCCAACCTTTATCTTCCTCCATGGCTCCAGGCCCTCTCTGGGAGTACCTAGGTTGCCTTTTTCTTGTCACTCAACTACTCCCTGTGCAAATGATAGCCCAGTGCTCTGATGGTTCTGCCAACCTCCACGCTGACTGGCCAGCCAGCTCTGCAAATGAAAGGGGCCATTACAGAGCCCATAACATTTTCTTGAGCAGGTACATAAATCTGTGTAACACCCACCAAGCTCCCTGCTGTCCTGAGGCAGATAAGAAATGTGCATATTCATCTCTGCTCTTCTTTAATGTGTGCCTGAAGTGATTAATTGATTTAAAAATGATGGAAGGAGTAGCATGGCAGGCTGGCTGCCAGTTAGAGAAGGCAAAGGTGCCAAGTCTGTCTTTCCTCAGAAAGCAGATTAAAGGCCTTCAGTGAATAGAAACAAGCTCTCAGTCATGTTCTGTGTCTGCTCCTCAACATGCTTTTGGCCAACACAAATCTTTTTAGCTTTCATATTTGTCAGGATATTTTCTTTCCTTGTGCCAAAGAATTTAGGAATTTCCATTAATAAACAAATTCTCAATACACTACTAATCATGAGGTCCAAAGACCTTAAGCAAGCTTTTACCTGTGTCACCACAGACACAAACAACCAAACATATAGCAGCATGGAGAAGGCCTTACCAGCTCATAGCCCTTGTCATCTTTTGTCATAAAAAGGCCCAGCACACATTGGGTTAAGATAATTTATATAGGCTAAAAATAAACCATGAATTGCAATGGAAAAGAGTAACTGGATAATAAATAGTAAATACTACAACAGCTACAGAAATGATACACGCAAGCAAGGCTTGGATTTCTCAACTTAGTGATTTTTGAACAATATTTTTAAAATTAGGACCCATTAATCTTGCATACAAGGAAACTGAGCAATAAACAAATGAGCCTCCTCTTTAGGGAACATTCTAGCAGAACTATATGCTGAAGCCCTTGAATCTTCTCCACTGCTAGTGCCCTCCAACGTTAAAAGATTTGCTGTAAATATCCTGAAGGATAAGACTCATGAGAATTTCAGAAAATATTAATAATAGGTGAGCAGACTTTCAGAAACTTCACACATCATCTGAATATGCTGCTTCTGCGCTCAAGATGTTGGTTGTGATGTTGTTACCTTGAGAACAATTCACAAAACTCAAAATTGGTTGTTTCACTCACATTAAAAATACTTTTTTTTTTTTAAACTCCTTTTCTTCAAGGTGTCAGGTGGTAGAGATTAACACATCACACAACTTGCAGACACCCATGCAACAAACACAGACTTAAGATGTTACAATAATCCAGCCAATTCCAAAGCTTCTCTTAAGGTGGTTTCCAACAGAAAGATGGAAAAAATACATAAAGGTATTCTTCAGTTCATTTCCAAGACCCCAAAAGGAATGAATTTTTCTCGATCTCTTACTGTGAATCATATAGGGCTGTTTTTTGAAAGGTAAGATTTTAACGTTCAGAACCCCTCCGAAGATGTCTATTTTGATTAGAAACTTTTCTGCAATTCAAAAGGATTTTTTTTTAAATTAAGGTCTCAGTGCTGCTTACCAAAACCTACAGAAAGACAGACTAGATTTTGAGTCTGATATTCCAACATGAAGGATGTCTGCAGATAAAACAGTATTTCAGGTACTTGAAACCTGAAGACAACACCTTGTCCTGCAAACCTGAACATTTCCCAAGACGTACAATCCAGATAACAGACCAGACAACGCTTTTCCTGCCTCATTTCAAGAGCTTAACTGTTTCCAGAATAGAACTAACTATCACAAGTTCTTAGTGCCCACACAGCAATGATCCTCCCTCCATTTATTCTCTCAGCTGTGATAGGCTGCTTTAAAGCAAGGCAATTGCTGTCTAGTCCAGGTGACAAATTAGTCCACAACCAAGAAAGTTTCAGTCACTGGATGACAGGATTATTTAGCAGGGTCAGCTATGAGATCAGACCAGATTGCTCAGAGCTTTATACAGTTGCATCTTGAAAACTGGTGAGGACAGACTGCATGAGCACTCCACCCACTTTATCTTGGTGTTTAACTGTCTTGGTGAGATGGAAGAAAAAATAATAGTATTTAGGAAACCAAATAGTTTCTTCAACTACTTATACTGTCCTTGTGTTTTCTTTAAGGACTCTTTAGAAGCGAGCTCAAAGACCAACCTCTAGAAAGGGAAAGCACCTGTTCACATTCCCCTTTAAGCTTCTTTTTGTATGTATAGAGTGGCTTGTCACTCTGGATCTGACTCAGCAGCATTCCAAGTCTGATGACTAGGGAGTGAAACACGGATAAGGACACAACTCGGATTGGCTGCTCATAAGAACTTTCAGCTATGGTAATTTTCCTTATTACTCACTGAAATCTGAGGGTTGTTCCATACAGAATAGCAAGAAAACAGGACTTCATTGTACAGAAACAAACATCCCATGCTTGAAGTGCTAAACCATCATGCTTTTCTACTACATGTAGCTACCACATACATACTTTACAAAAACTCTATATTGTATTTCATGGTTAAATAAAGCAATTTAGACATTCCTTCATTTTTTATTCTGTCCAAAAAAATTATTCTGTGAGAGCTCCCGATTTCTTCGGGGTTGCAATTTGTGGATTGTTTACGTGGACAGAAAAATACAGTTTTAGAAAAACTATAACCTTATCTAACAAAACCTGTTAGAATCACAGCTACCAACACTGAGAAGTCTGTAAATGAATAAGACCAGTTAAATACGGAGGGGGTGGGGTTGGTTTATGTATTCAAGTGACATGAAGGAGTTTTAACACATGGATGCATCAAACCAAGGTTGTTCACTACTACTCAGTGCTGTGAACTCTTCTAATTGCAATCAGTAAATGCAAGTGCATGTTATTAATAAAAGTTAGACCTCAGACTTTTGAAGCTAGAGTCTCAAGTCAACAACTTTGGGGTTAATTCTTATTCTCCAACCTATAAAATCAGGAGAATAGCACCCTCTTTCATTTTAAAGAAAATTCCTTTGTTTCCTCCAAAAAGCAACTACAGCACAAATACCAGAGAAGAGTCTGTAAAAGGAAATTGAATCACTGCCTCCAGTGGAATTCAGACTGTATGTACATAAGTCAGCAGAGCCAGACACCACATGAGTTTTTGAAAGATGACAGCAACCTGTTTGGTGAATCCCATATCCTGAGCACTGAGGCAAGGAATCTAAGAAACGCCCACCAGCATGATCAGTACTGCACACACTCCCCTACAACTGTGAGCAGTATTTATTCTTTTCCTTTCTAGCTTGAATAACCAAGTATTTTGCCACCTAGACATCCATTCTCCAGTTATCAAGAAAGATTAACCAGTACAGAAACTGCTAGCTTGTGGTAGTCATTCACAACTTCAAGTAAGAGTAACAAGGGATTCCTTACACATCTGCATTGTACCTAAGAGGTGGGACCACGCTGGGGACTGCTGGTGTGACCCCATGCATGAGAAGGACAGGTAGGTACCTCTTGAGCAGCCACTGGCAGTCCCAAACCATGGCCAGCCATCCCCTGCTGCCACAGAAGAACTGTGAAGGAAAGTGACAGCAAAAGGAGGCAGCAGAGAGGAATCCATCTGCAGCCAAAGTAGATGGACGCAGAGGAAAGGCACTTCAGCAGGTACGTGGCTACTACTGGGTCCCCCACTGCCCTGGCCCCAGCTAGGGATCAGATGCTGCTGTTAAATGCTAATTAAGTAAGAAATAAAACAGAAAGAAAAAAAATGAAACAAACCACAGGGAGTCAAGAATTTGCTTTGAGACAACTTCCTCACTGCTGTATATATTCACCAATATCCACATTCATTAAATGCTACATTTTTAACATGCAACAAAAACCAACTGAAAATAGCACTGGCTCACTGCCTTAATAGGCAAGCAATGAACAAATATTTGGTTCATTTCTAGCACACATGAGAAGATCACAGAATTGCCTTGATACTTACAACATCTTGAAACAAAATCCAGCTATGCTCATAGGACTATCTCAATTTAGACTCTCCAGGCACATCCAACCCAGTGTGACTGATATTTTATGATGTATACATTTTACAACATATAATTTAAGGAAGAAGAATAGCTATTTTGGTCATTAGATTTTATTAAGTACAGTTTGAATATTTCCTTAAATAAATGAAATTTAGATTTACTGTTTAAATGTGATCATCTTTGAATAACATACAGAGTGCAGAAGCATGTCTCTGAAGTGCAAGACAACAGCCCAAACACTGCCACATATCTTCAGCCACACCAGTAGGTTTCATACATGTGTAATAAGTATTATCTCACTCAAACACTCTTGAGAAGATAGGCCCAAGTTACAAGCCGCTGTTCAAAAACAATACAATTGAACCCTTCGAGCCTCTCTGGGAATACTTTCTTTTAATCACATGCCTTTACTGCAGACATGAGCAATGGCAGAGTGATGCAGTTGTCTGAAAACTAGTAATCATCCCCTTAATTTGCTATCGGACACGTCAGTTTTGTTTCTTTTCATAATCAACACCTATCATTACCAACTCCTACATGCTGCCAGCATACCATCCCTCTGCCATTTTACAACTAGCCAGGATGACTTACACAGTCATAAGTGACCAGGAAAAAAATGTAATTTTTTCCTCTCAACCTGACAGGCTACCCTGTGCAGGGAGGATTATTTTCATTGTGCATTTTTTCCTTCAACTGATAAAGTTATTAACCACCTTCAGAGATTACCGATTTTAACTGAAACAGACTATGAGTGCAGGAAGTCATTAACACTGCAAAACTCCAAGCTTTAACTGGCACAGCTATACTGGCCAAGGACATAAAGTTGATAAACAGCTGTGCAGAGATTTGTAGAAGATTTTGATTTACCTAAAAACTTAACATATTTCTATCATACTTTTTTGCTTAGCTGTAAACGTAACAGATGATGAAGTAACCAGAATAAACCATGCTAGGGAAAAAAACATATCTCCAGTTCTGCATAGACAAACCGCAGCTGCATTTACAATGCTCTGGTCAAAGCTGGATACTGCTGTTAAAATGCTCCTACTCTATGCCAACCATTAAGACCTACTGCATGCCAATACTGAAAGTTTTTGCTTTGGAATCCAAGCACCAAGCTGTATGGAATTCATCCCTATGTTTTAGTGTTAAAATACCCAAGGCTGATTAAAGATTTGTTTATTATGCTGCCATCGTATTTGATCAGGAATTTTTTATTTTTATTTTTTTAAATGGACACTACTACAAAACATTAAGTATGAAAGAGGTGGATTAAGCAGTTCTCTAAATGCAGGATCATTGTTAAATTTAGTTACAAAATTTTAAATGATGGAAAGGTTAAATATACCAAGGATCATACATGCTATTTTATAGTCTTCAGAAATGGAAACTAATATTTTGAACCTAACAACATTAAGTTAAAATAATATTATTAAGAAAATAAATGTAAACAAATCCTAATCCCTACTACATCATGAAGAGAAATGAGCATGATAACATGAGAGTATTGTATTCCGGTACCCTCAAATATTCTTCTGAATAAAGAAATCTCAGGATCTCCCAAAACGAAAAACATAATTAAAAAATAAAAAGATTGCCTACAAGATCTGAAGTCTTTCCAAAAAGATATCCTGTCCTTTAGAATGTACTGTAAAATCTAAATCCCTCTTACATATTCAGATATCCTTTAAAACAAGAACTGTTGAAGAGCATTTGACCTTTTACAGACTTGAACGTTACTGCATGAACTGCAATACAGTGTTAGAAAATTACATATACAACAAAATTATGATGAGTGCGTAAATACAGTTGCCACAGATCCTGTCAAAAGCATATGAACAGGTAGCACAAAATAAAGGTTATATGAAATGCATTGTTCCCAGTGCTTTCAAAAACTTCAGATATTCATCTAAGATAAAGTCAAAAGCAAATTAGTCAAAGTTTAACTTGCCTAATATCTGGATTTTGTTACTATAACATTGAAGCAAAGCAACTCCAGCTTCTAGTGTTTATTTATTTAATGTCAATATTTATACCAAGGGGAAAAAAAACACTAAGAGCATCATTACCACTGTTAAGAAATCAGAAGCATGTCTGCTAAAAAGCCTTTGAAGTATACCTTTTAGAAAACATACCCTGACATTCGCAAAGGATATAGGTACTATTTTTAAAAGTATTTTTTCAGCTATTTCATTTAATCCCACTGGAGGATGAAAATGCATCATCTTATTATAGTCATTGTATATTAATCAGTAACTGTTGAAGGGAGACAACCATTCCCCAAAATCTCTCCCTAAGTTTTCCGACTGATTTCTATACTGACTGTTCCTAAAAACAGGAAAGGAAGTACTGTTAAATAACAGATTTTTGAATAGAAGTACTGTAATTGAGCTAAATTGTGATCTGTGATTGAGTAAATCACAGATCTGCAATTAAGCTAAATCTCTGATTCTAAATGTTGTTAAAAGAGCGTCTCAGGTGATTGTTTCAGAACGATTGAGATGAACACTTTGTTACATTGTTTTTCACAAAAACTGACTACTCCTGGCTTTAATCAGTATTTAATTTTCAAACAAACTTTGGAGGTGTGCTCCTCTGATATGTACTGAGTACTACCTGCAGATTCTTTAGCTAATGAGGGAAAACAGTAAAAAATACAGTAAAAACATCCTTGAATAGTATCTTTCACTGACATTAAATACAGAAGCTAACCATAACACATTAAAAAAAAAACATGTTCCCATTTCTGTTGAGATGCACAGAAGAGAAGCAACATAAGAGAGCAATTTAACTGCAGATTTTTTGGTCACAAAGCACTTGCATTTTAGTTTTTAAACCCTGCAACACTGACTAGTGATAGAAAAAAATCCCATTCTAAATAAATACTCTAGATACATTAATGCTCTCTTAATGACAGAAAAAAGCACAATAAATTTGGCTTTCAGTAAATTTTGCCAGGAAACCACCTGAAGAACTTATAACAGTATAACATTTTAAATAATTTGAAAGATTAAGTACTGTATCTATTGTAAACTTTAAATCAGGAGTTGTTATTATTTAACCTGAGTGATTAACACATTAAACTGCAGGAAAAAACTCTTTTTGAATAGAAGTCTGCACCTTTTTCTAATGTTCACTTTTGCAGTTTCTGTGACATTACCCACTAACTTACATGCCCTGCCAAGGTCTCCAAAAATGAAATAAACCTTAGTATTTGACACCCTGTTTGTATAACTGAAAATGAGACAAATATGCCTGTCGGTATGTTTCCAAGAAGCAAGAAGGGAGCAGAAGACCACATCCCTTCACCTTGCAAATTACACTTGGAAAACACTGGTAGTTTGCAATAAATCTTTCAAATGGCCAGACACTTAATAACCATTTAGCTAGTGGAACTAGATGGCAAGTACATTCTTCATAATGAAAACTGATTTCAGCAAAGTCTTTGTCGAAGTATTTACAACCCACATACTTAATACTTAGTTCATTCTACCCCACAAAAAACAAGTTTAAGTAAAATTTGACAGTGGTACAAAAAGGATAGTGAAGAGAAACTGAAAAAGAGGCTTGCAGTGATGCATTCTCCAATAGAGAAAATGTGAAACAGCGTTTACAGCTGTACTGACAAAGTAGCTGCAGAGAAAAGTGATATATATACAATTGTTCTAAAATGGCATACAATTAAGAAGCAAAACAGAGTATTAGGAAGCATTGCCTCAGATATCAAAGCTTTAGGTCTTTTATCTAAAGATAATAAGGTGCCATGGTGCTCATCTGACCACACAAGTACCACAAAACATGTACACTGCTGTACTTAAATAGAAAATCCCACAGAAGTATATAAAAGTAATACAATAATCACTCCTAGAAAGATATATGTGTTTTAGACACTAAGAACTATCGTTTCAGCCATAATCAAACAAACCCTCTCATACTTGACAAATGTTACAATCTTTACCAAAACATCACATTCGTTTGGCCAAAAATACTTTCATTTCTTCTATTGAGCAGCACAGTAAATATTTGGTAGGAAAAAAAGCAACTGCTAAATTGGCAAGCAAAATATTTACCTTAAAAGCCATGTCTTAATTCACTTGCATTTTTCCAAATATGGAGCTCAGCAACACAACTGCACAGGGAGCTGCAGTACCTGCGCAGCTTTGCCTGACCTCTGCTTCCACAAACAATTCTCTCAGAGTACATTTCATCATTTCCTGCTGGCTGCTGAAACCTTGTCGCTCAAGCTAAGGTCATTTTTTTTTCCACACTGCAGCACTCAAACCAATGCAGGGTTTTCACTCACACTTTTCCGATGTTTATGTACTGCAGTGAAGATGAATATTCATCTTTCCTATAATCTCCAGAATAGGCCAGTAGTAGGTTATATTAATGGAAGGTTTTTAATCATACAACTGCATTAAGTGGAAAACAGTTTTTAAATATATCAGTGAAACACGTAGGCATATTTTGCAGATGCATTGCTTAGGAAGCAACTCTGTTGTTTCTATGTTCCATTGTCAAAAGCTGTATTTTCCCATCTCCGGAAATATGGGACTGTAATACTAATTAATGAAATACTGACACATGTTGAATAGAGGCAAGTCTAAATCCTAGGATTAAGGTCAAACATGCTACTCTTCATGAATCTGAAGGTTATGTTAAGTAAAGCAGCTACTATTCTTTACATCAAGAGAAAACCAACTTGGATACCTTGTTTGAACCAAATTCAGCCCTAAGGCTAACAGATGTGTCTCTCCAAAGACAAGAAAACAGTTAGAAACTGCAAATAAGTGTATTAACAACATGTCAGCATACTGTACCTTCTGTTGGTCTTACAGAGACATGATTGTGCTTGGCTGAACCTAGTAAGACTGACTAGGGCAGGGGAAGGTAGTTGCACTGGTGGACCTAGATGAACATGTACACTCTTCAAGTAGTTAACTCTGCTGTCTTTTTTTTCCTTCTTTTTTTTTTCCAGATGTAAATAAATCAAGTAAAACAAAGACAACTGGAAAACAAAAAGTAATGCTTTTCTTGCCATGGAGAAAGTAATAGAGAAAGCAAAACATGTAACAGGGCTTTCTACCGTCCTAAAGGACATTACTGAAGATGGAAGAGGAGAAAAGACTCCAAAACCTAGTCAAATATCTCAGTTTCTCAGATATCAATGCACTCATACTTAAAACACATGTCCACACAAAACTCTTTGTGGCCTTTTGGGATTATTATTCTCTATTAGACAAAATAGCTTATTAAGACAGCTACTTAAGACATGTACAGTGACAGAAATATCCTATAACATCAGTAATCTTTTACTAGTATAGCTCATGGTGGTTCCTTGAGCAAAAGGTACAGAACTATACCTTAGGACCCTTTCTGCTAACGTAGAAATAAAATAACCATCCCCATAACTGCTGACTTACTTCAGAATTATAAAACAGCTCTAAATGGTAGCTTCAATTATTAGCAACGTTTCTGCAGCCATTATCCTCTCAGTGCTATAGCCCTTCTGATGGAAGGCAAGACAAATTATCATATGACACTCCTCAATTCTCAAGATATGCTCAAGGCTAGTTTAGTATTTTCCCCCATTCTAGCAATGTAAAAACTGCTAATGAAGATAGCCCTACAACCTGAAAGCAACATTCTCAGCTGTGATCACTGTCAAACTATAAATCATGTCACCAGTCTCATATCATTTCTGGAACTGAAACAGAAATTACAGACCTCTGCAGAATGTAATTAATAAGTCTAGAAGTAAAACAAGCACAGGTGTACACAGCTCTGACTATCCTTCTTTCCAGAAAATTAAATAACCAATTATTCCTTCAGGAACAACAAAAGATCTGTTCATGTATTTCAGAGTCAATCATTTACTGTAACAGTACAAGTGAACATGTGACCATGTTTCATATTAAATAAGATTAATTCTGATTTTAAAGCAAACTGAATTTGGCTTCTAAAGAACAGTCAGGGTCATTTACCTGTTTGTTTGTTTGCATTAAGGTGGAAAAGAAGATTGCTTGCTACTTAGTTTCATTAACAGGGCCACTGAAAAGAGAAACACTTGAATTTCTGTTTAACCAGCTTTTCGGCTCAGTGAATCTGAGGTAAACTTTAGCCAGACTCCCATGTTCCTAAGCAATTTAATTTTCTGATCCTCAAAGGATATTTAAGGTAATTACTGCAACAAGGACAGGAGACCTTTCCTTACCCCACTTGGTAATCCACACAACATGGGATTGCTGACCTAGTAGAATTAAATAACCCTTACAAACACTTGATTTTTTTTTTTTTTTTTAATAAATATAACAAACTTGTTCCTTTACGTACGCAACATTGAAGTGTTACTATGTACTAAACCCATAGGTCTAAGCTACCTGGAAGTATCACTCTGAAGGTCACAGATCTCATTTTATAGCCTTGTGCACATAATTTGAGAAGATAAACACACAAATAAATTTTCTTCTAGTTTTGGGGTTTTGTCTCTGTTTGTCACATACAGTACACAAACCCATTTTGAACACTGAGGCAATTGAAAAATCTCAAGTTTTTGGCATACAAAACAGGATGATGCATTAAAACAGGCAGACGAGCTCAAGGTTAGACACACAAGATGCTGGAAGTTTTTCTTCTGCTCTAAGCATTTTACTAATCTCATTAGGAGTTTAGAAAAAAGTAGCCACCCAGCCCTACAATTTCCAGAGATCTGGATACACTTTAGCTGTCCTTTAATAGCTCTCAAACACACAAGTCATTCAAACGTAGAACCTCCAAACACATAAATGTGCACAAACACACAATTTACTCAACTAATCTCAGACTAGTTTTTTGTATGCTTCTCCCCCTTTTCAGGGGGAGGAAAGCTTTTTATGCCATTTTAAAGTAATGCTTGACTGATGTACAAGTAGATCAGCCAGCTACCCCACAATTCAAATTAGAATGAGAGTCAAGGAAATTAGGACAAGAGGTCCCATTAACTACCATTCCTGCACTTGCCATTACCATTGTGCTTTTTAATTTAAAAAGACTGTCCTATCACTATGCAGCATTTAAACAGCAGCCTTTAACCTGCATCTTGTTAACAACTAAAAGACAGAAAGATGAGATTTAAACAATGCAAAGTTGAATCTAGTACTGTCACAATGTTAACATCTGAAAAAAAAAAAAAAGCTTTGAAAATTCAAATACATAAGGTTACTTTGTATATACATGTGACCTATATATATTATCAAGATCCAAAGTTTTGTAGCAAATTATAGTAAAAACATGTGATATACATTTTTCTTCATGTACACTGCTAATTAAGCTTATTCATTTTCAATGGTTCTACAACATTTCTCAAAACCAGAAACAATTGCCACCAAAGGCAGAATTACATTTTTCTATGATGTAGGGTAACATGAACTAATCAGGACAGAGAAGGCTAGTATCATAGAATTATTCTGGAATTAAAATATCAAACGTGCACACTGAAAAGGAAATGCTTAAGACAGATTTTTAAAATTTACCTTGTACATAAGCCATGTGTATATAGGGTCTATATACACACACACCCAGGAATAGAAAATAATTCTCCTCAGTACTACGAAGTCTTTATGCCATTAGCCTAAAGCTATGTTTAACACCATGGGAACTCCTTGTAATCTTATAAAAGTGCTCCCAGGGCCCACCACCAACCTAAGGTTTCACTGGCTAGACAGTAATCCTGTGCTTATGAGTTCAGCTGGAATATCTGAGCAGTTCACTTGCCATACCTCCCTGTGAAGCACCAAGTTTGTCTTCCAAAACCTGAATGCACTGCCCTGGAGCAGCACCTCTCTCAGTCCCCACGAGGAGGCAGGGGCAGTGACCCCAGGGAGCTGCTTGCCACGTTACAGAGGTGGGGGCTCTCTGGCCCACTTCAGACGGACACCTCAGCCCATGTTCTGGAATAGCTTGCGGTTACTGAAATGAGTCACCTGTCTAAATATGATTACCATTGCAGAGTCTTATCTGCTCACACATCGTCAGTTCAGAGTTTGAGCAGAATCAAAAAAAGACTGAATGGTTCAGCAGCTGAAACAGCTGCAAGTTGAAAGCTTCAGTTAAGCAGAAGTGTCTTGAAGCTACCACTGAAAATAAGATTTCTATTTGAACATGTATTCCTCAAGAAGAAAACCAAACCATGTGCTTAGTCGATGACTAATATACCCCACCTTTAATTGTCTTTACCACATGGTAGAAGGAAGAATAAAAGAAGTTGATATTAATTTAAAACGTTGCAGGAAAAGGCTTTGACAAATAAAAACAGTGAAGAATGTGATAAAAAATTGATACGCAAGATACATGACACAGTATTCATGAGTAACATACCATGGTGATCATTTTTGTAATCATACTCTTCAATGTCATGGGTCAAACGAACATTTCAGACAAAAACATTGTGAAACTTAGGTAGTGGTATTTTCCAGTTCTGATTCTGAAGGCTTAGAGCCTTAATGCAACTGTCCAATATAAGTAGTGTTTAAAATGTAGTAACCCTGCATCTAAAAAATAGCCTAGAAACTTATTTCCTATTTCTGCACACCATTTGTCAATTTTTAAGACTTCAAAAGACAATGGTTTTAGACAAGGGGCAGGCATTCTTAGTACTTCACTATGGTTCCTACTGCGCATCAGAGACAAGCCATCATCTGCCCAGACAGCAAAACATACCAAACCCAGAAGGTTTTCAAGTGATGGAAGCCTGGTTAGACCCACAAAGCTCAATGTCAGCACTGGAAATAAACAGCAGAAATGGTAACTCTCACTCATTCCTCACAAGCTTTCTTGGCAAAGCCATAAGTTGCTCTAACCCACTAAGAGTAAGCACAGCTATCACCTTGGTAGTATTTGCTGAAGAGTCATCATCACAAATAACCTTGATGCAATTGAGCTAGCCCTCAGTCCACTACTACTTTAAAGAGTGATCAACTCTCCTTGCTCCTAAACCTTAAGCTCTCAAAAACAACAAAGCAATATATTTAATATAGCTTGGGGGATGTATAGTGATATACAGAAGTTATTTCAGAACATGCGAAGATTTTTTAGACATATGTATTGTTCAAAAAAGAACACAAAAAAATGAAAGAAATTGAGAGGTTTTTTTTTTGTGCAATGAAGTTTTATGAACATCTGGTACCACTATCTGAAGGGTCCATAACACACTCCTATAACATTTCTTTCATTTATTTTATAGCAAGGTGAGTGTCCTCACAGCAGAACCAACAACACTAATAGATTTGTTTAACTTGAAGTTCAGGTTACACCAATAGAATTTGCGTAAGTTTCCATATCTGAAAGATAAACTGATGGCTACTTCATGGAAGCAAAATGTCTTTATATTTGATGCATCAAAGACAAAAAAAAAAAAAAAGTATTATACTTAAAGATGGAAGTTTTAACACATAATCTTCCTCAGTGAAAAACTTGCTATATAGAGTACTCAAGAGATTAATAACTTTGCTGTTCCCACTCAGTTCCGTTTTGTTTGCTTTTTTACCCTCCACACACACACTTACAACCCGGTGTTTTTTTTTCCCCTTACTCTACAGAAGAAGACTACACAGTTGAATCTTTCAGCCACAGCCATTGCCTAACCTCTTAACTAGGAATTCTAATACCTGAAGAAAAGTGGCACAATAACAACATTTTTCTGGTAAAACAGAGAAATTAAAGCTATATCTGATTCATGTGATAATACAGGTCTTCCATTATACATAGACTGCAAACAGACATATACCTAATAGCTTGACAGAAAGCTCATTGGGTACATAAACACTCAACAAAATTAACTTTGTCCTGGGCCTGTTACATCCTGGTATAAACATCTATTACTTATTACATTAATATCCTTTTTTGTAACATCCATTGGCACAAGGTACGTTCTTTTTCCTACTCTCCTCCTCACTATTTGCATTTTATCTCATTACTCTCACACAATTACTAAATACTCAATTAACCGATTACGACTGAAGTTGCTCTGAAAGCATAGGAAGTCCAGCGTTACTATTCACAACACAAATCACAAGAACATGAAAAAAAGTCAGCAAATAACGCCTGACTACAGTCCTAGAAAATCTTTAAACCAGGATATTTTAGTCCTGCATTTCTATCTCCAGTGCCTAAACCTCCTTTCAAAGGAAGATAACTATTCTCCCAGAATTGTTTGTGTTTGTTCTTATTTTTAAACAAATTAAAGAATTCTAATGGCATCAAGCCAGTCTAACTCTAGTTCGGTTAGACATTTGGTTAGAATAGAGGATCCACAGAGAGTTCAGTTTTGAGAACTTTTTCTAAAAGAACCTACAATACTTGACACAAAGCTCTTAGAAAGGACTTTAAGCTCCTAATAAAAACAAAAGTAAATTGAATTTTATTCCTTCCTGTAGCCAGTTATTTAAAAATGATACCACTGAGAAACAGCATTAATTTAAGTAGAAACTCTGACAGTCCAGTAGTACAGATACAAAGAAAAAAAATGCAAAGTTTTCCAAAGGACCTTTGAATTCCTGCAGCAAGTTCTTTCTTCTGAGCCACTGAATAACAATGCCTAGTACAGATTAGAGGAACTTCAAACTGCAACAGGTAGTGCCTATCCGATACCAAAAGAGTTCCTCTGGGTTCTTCTACGTTTTCTTTGTTTTTTATTTTTGTATTAGAATATATGAATTGTATGTCCACAGCATTTAAAAAAAAAAAGTTTCTAAAGCCAGTGTTCTCAATCTGAAAAAAATAGTGCAACAAGTACAACCTTCTGAATGCACTGATTGCCAAGCCACAGCTTTGACTAAATACCACCAAAATTACCAAAATAGTAACGCTAACCCCATCTAGTAAAAGTAACTCTACCTGGTTCCAGCTGATGTATGTGAACCAAAATACACTACCACTATCCATTTTCTAGTGTCTGGGAAAGGTAAAAGTAAATAGATGCTAGCACTAAGTAACACAAGTAGGACAGACAGAATGGAAAACAAGTCATATCTATATCCCTGATACAAAGTAATCAGAATACACTACTATAGAAAGGGTTCTTTTGAGCCAGAAGTTTTTCATGTAGCTGAAGATCAATGACAGGTAAGTACAAACCCAACACTTTTGTCTATAAAACAGGGGCATTGAAAGCTTATCCAAATTCTGAAGACTTCTAAAATCATCCTTTATAGTCCTCTAATTAGGCTATTTCAATGACACAGTATTGCAAGATATTACTCGATTTCAGGATCTGGATGCAATTTATTACCTGAATTCATTCAGCTTAACACAGATAACCAGTACCTCTAAGTCAGGTTTTTAGATTGTAGGCAAAATTACAATTCCAATAACCAGTTGTGAAGTGGATTTTTAAGTAGATAAGTTTTTGCTTACTTCAATATTTAAGTTTCAGTAGGGTAGCTTAAGACAAGAAGTTCAGCTATATATAGACATGTATGCCAAATCACTATTTGTATTCATCTTTGTCATCTTTGTTTTGGCACGGACAGAGTCGATTTTGTTCGTAGAGGCTCACACAATGCTGTGTTTTGGATCTGTGATGAAAACAGTGATGATAACAGGGCAATGTTTCAGCTGCTGCAGAGCAGGGCTCACACAGAGCCAAGGCGTTTTCAGCTCCTCATGCTGCCCTGCAGGCAAGGTGGGTGGGGGTGCACCAGAAGCTTGCAGGGGGCACAGCCACCACAGGTGACCTAACTGACCAGAGGGACATCACACTCAGCAATAAAACTGGTATAAAGGAGTAAGGAGGGGGAACATTTGGGGTGATTGTGCTTGTCTTCCCCAGGAACCACTCTGTGTACTAAGCCCTGCTCTCCTGGAGGGGGCTGAACCCCTGCCTGCCAGTCGGAAGCAGTGACCAAATTCCTTGCTTTGCTTTACCCTGTGAGCCTCTCTAACCCAGCCCATGAGTTCTCGTACTTTCACCTCTTCAATTCTCTCCCCCATTCCACATGGGGAGAGTGAGCAAGAGGCTGTCAGGCTGAGCTGCGAGCTGAGGCTAAACCACAATTTTTTAAGCAATTCGATGATTTTTTTTTTTTTTTTTTAGAAAGTTGGCCATCTGGGAAACAAGATTTAAAAATATCTTTTTAAGCTTGCATAGTTAAATTTCCAGCATCTCTCAGTATACAGAGCTATATAAAGCTGCTTAGTACTAGGAATTCAGTGATGGTAAAAGATGCATGACTTTCATCCCTTCCTCCTAAAGCAAATACTATACCCAGATTGACATTTTTCACAGTAAATCCAATTTAAAAATGCATGCCGATTCTGATGTAAATGCCTAGGTGCAATATATAATACTTTTCACATTCCAAAAGATTTTAATGAGCCAGCATAGGTGCATAACTAAAGAAAATAGCGAAAACTCAATTCATACTGGACATCAGACCCCAGGCATAAAGAACAATGCAGAGATTCCTATAGGATTGTAATTAAATTAAATTTAGACACACGTTCTTTCATTTAATAGATGAAAGAAAGAACAGGACAAGCAGCAGCTAACCCTCAGTGGGTATGGGGTAGTGTTCCCTGTTCAGAAATTTTACTCTATTGGTAAGCAATGGAAATGACTTTAATGCTACTTGTATTTGAAAAAAGTAACCAATGCCTCATTCACTTTTTTTTTTTTCAAAACTAGACTGCCAGGAGTCCACGTCAACAGCTACCTCTACCAATAAAATACAATTTAAATAAACACAGAACATGCACAAACCTGTAAGAGCCATCACAACAAAGCAATTTAGCAATAGCTGTTTTATGTTCCTTATTTCTCCTCATTTGAAGGAACTAAACACTGCCCAAGTCCAATTGCTACTGCTTATAAACAGTGCTTCAAAAAGTTGTTATAGAAAGTCTTTCTGAAAATGTATTACGTAACTTTGTTCTCTAACTGTTCACTATAATAAAGATTCAAATGTCCATGTGATACATTATTTTCTAGAAAATTTCAAAACAGTTTTAGAGAAGCATGTTTGTAAGATTTTCAGCTTTAAAGAGCTAATCTGTACAACAGCTCTTCATGGTATTTTTCCTACTAAATAAATTGCTTGTCAGTGAGTATTCTAGCCAAAGAAGATACTTCACACATCCTTGAAAGTTAATAATTTCATAGAAACTTTATAAATTTCACAGCTGAACTAGTAATATCATTCCCCTCAGACTTCATGAGATTAATCTTAAAGGATATGACACCAGTACAGCATTAATGAATTTTTAAAAATGTATTTATTTGTATGTATGAAGTGGGAAATAAACACTGCAAAAGCAAGAAACAAAACGTGCACAATGAAAATACCTTTAGATATATTTAAGAGCATCAGACCTGCTTGACTCTCCATATTTCCTTGCCATCCAAGCAAGATATCTCGGAAATGGCATAAGATCTGCAAAAATTACCACAAAACTAGGAATTCTGTTCAATTAGCAGACATTACATGCTAAATTTAGCACAGTTTGTCCATGCTTACACAAAGGAAAGTGTTTCTATAATACCTACTAACGTGTAGAAGCAAAGATACTTCCTATTCAGCCTCTTTTGCAGGAAAGCGGAAGAGGGCAGAAAAGGATAAAAATATCAAAGATACTCAGTTGCAGTTTTCATTTCTCTGCGGGGGAAGGTAGAAAAAGACACTGAACTGGATCTTTAGAGAAACTGAGACTACTTCATCTTATTACATTGATCAAAGTCTAAAGTAAAGAAGCTATAGGTTGCCTTGCACTGTGAAATAAATCCAGAATTAAGTGTATGTTTGTTTTAAATAGTCACATGTATCAATTACTACTGTTTTGCATGGATCAGATGCATCAGAACTGCTAATGACCTGACACCCATTAGAGCTGCACACCACAGGTTTTAGTCCCCATACCCACATGACACATAGGAGCCATGTGATACCCTGATCTAAACGAAGTGCTAAAACTCCAGTTATTCATACAGACTAGATCCCAGTATTGTTCTCCAAAACAGGTGTAACACAAGCAAAGCTGAAGCAGCTACTTATATGCTGCTTTATCCAAAGGATTTCTTGGCCAAATTCAAAACAATTTTTAGATTTGCCTACCGGTCCTTTAAATTTACAGGCCATTGATTGCCCCTAAATTTCCCCAAATGTGTGTTCAGAAACATAAATAACAGATTTGGTCCTACCTCAATGAACTGAGATGACTCATAACTGCTGAATGAACTTTCACCTTTCCCAGTGTAGAGCACAACTAAACAAAGGAAAACAAGGTGTCCTACAATACTGCCCACTCTGCTTTCTTGGCAAGGTGTTCTGCGCGAGACAATCTGGGCACTTGTTTCAAAAAAAACATCAGGTGGAACACCACTTTGCTGAGAATAGCTAAGGAAACAGATGGGGCAGTATCACAGAACAAAACAAGAGGATCCAATGAATCTTATTCAATTATATTTTGTAGGAGGGGAAAAAAAAAACAGCAGAGTAGAGACAGTAGAGAATCAGCTTTCCCAGCCTAGGAAATAAAAGGCCTGGCATGGGTTTTGTGCATAACTAGATTTTCACTATAAATAAAAGAAAATATAAATTAAATATTGAGTTGGAATTTGGGGATACAATCTAGAAAGCTATTTCTCCAAAACTAGTTTAACAATGAAGTGTTAGCAGATGAGTTTAAATCTTCTGCTTGAATTTCAAAAAAAATATTTAGCATTTGCTTTTTTGATAATTACAGCACATGATTACTTAAGAATATGTATCAGTGCTACACATTACAAGCATTTAAGTTGCTTACAACCAAGTATTTTAGAAGTCAAAAAGTAAAGACTTTTAGCTCCTTTATAGTTAGTTTATAGTTAGAACTTGTTTCAGTTTGAAAAGGATTTCAATTCCATCTTCTTGCCCTTACACTAGAAAAAAAAAATAAATCACAGAATGGTAAGGGTTGGAAGGGACCTTTGGAGGTTATCTGGTCCAAACCCCTGCTCAAGCAGGGCCACCTACAGCAGGTATCCTAGAACAATATATTTGAAGCAAAATTTCAAGAAAAAGACAAAGAAAGTTAAGCTTTAAGTTTATGAATTCAAGATCATTTGAAACTTATTCAACCTCGCATCTAAAAATTGTTAAAAAAATCAAAAAACATAAGTGTAAATGAATCTTCAATTCCCTTAACTATAGTTTAAGGGTATAGTCTCTTGGTAACAGTTTTCAATCTCAGTCAGCTGTATTTCAGCAGCTCATGTAGCACAGCTTCAGCTGCTAGGATGAGTAACACATTTATATAGACTCCTTTTATATTTTATTACATCCTGGCCATCTTTGCCATACATGAGATTATACAAACATTTATGCAGAAACTTGTTTATACCCAACATTCACTTTACCACTTAACTTTATAGAAGTTATTCACTGGGCTGCTTATCTCAGCCCTAGCCTGACCAAGTTTGTTATAGTATTAAATTTGTTCCGCCGACAAAGACTGATCTGGTCTTCTTGCACATCCCCAGCCACACTTCCTGACCAATCCCCATGTCATCAATTCCATTTAGGAAGCCAGGTGCAAGGCTTTACCCAGCTGAAAACTCCTCTGTCCAAAATAAAAACTTCCCTGCTGGACTAGGGAACCAACTTGGGTCCAACTCATGCCAAAACAGCAGGCAACAAGAACAAACAGCTGCCCCCAGGGAAATAAGACAATTTCCCATTTTGGTAGCAGTACTAGCTGTCCCTGGTTTTGAAGTCACTTGGGTTGTCAGTGTGTAGAAGTGGCAACAAGTTTCTGAGCTAATTTAACAAGTTACAAAATGTTACACTAACAAGAGGAATAAGCAAGTACACATTCAACACAGGAAATAAAAAGTACTCCAGTAAGTCCGAGACCCTGAAAGGTAAAAGATATTTTCACTGTTCATAGGAGTGGCAGGCAGACAAGCAATTAAGAAAAAAGTTACATTTTTGCATTTGGGAACACAACTCAAGCCTAATTATCATCGAAGCCCAGTTACATAAGTCACAGGTCTGAAAAGTGAATAAACAATTCTAATGTAGTGACAGAGGATGAAGTGGTCACAAATTGAGCAGCAACACCTGTGCAAAAATATTCCCTAAGCATGGGAAGGATTAACATCTCTAATGAACACTGGCTGCCACTCCACAACCACCCTGCAATGCCCTCCAGGAGCTCCTATGCTGGACGGCACTAACTGGACGGTACCTACAAATTGTGTGTGGAAGAGAATGCTGCACTACCCCAGGTTCATATGGTCCCACCAGCATATGTCCAGTGCTTCATTTTCCCAATCCTAAAAATTGCATGGAATCCTCCACACACAGATGGTGACAGTGACCCACCACAGAGCACACTGCATCCAGCGCAAAGGAACTCCACACACACTTGTTCTCAGAAGAGAGACAACAACAGGACTCACAGGGACTGCTTGCACACCAGGCTCGAGCTGACTTAGTCTCCAACCTCAACTGAGAAGACTCAGATTTGGCACAGAAGATCACAAGAACACCACATTCATCCAGTTTTAGTCTTAGTAAACAACCCACTATTTTATAATCAGAAGCTAAGAGCCCGCAAGTACATCACAACCATATCATACATAAATTACAACAGGCATGAGAAGCTGTTTAAGATGTATTTGTGAGATCCTCTTCAGAGGAGCTCACGGTATCACTTAAAAACTGTGCAGCTCCTGATCCCAGGGCATCTCTTATTTTGCATGTATAAGCGTGCCAAAAGACGACATAAAAACCAACCTTTTAAATTTCAGCAAAACTGCTTGAAACAAGTATTTAATAACGTAACATGACAGACTACTCTCACCCTCTCCATTTTTGCTGCTTTCCTGTAGCCAGGTTTATTAGTCACTTGTCTAGAGCACATGATATAGGGCAAAGAAGCTTAAGATTTTTGGTCTGTAGAATGCCGTAGAATTCTTAAAGTAGAGTCCTACACAAGTAGGAAGGGGTTAATAACAAGCACAGGACCCAGAACAAACACTGCAATATACAGGTTTCCAACACTGACAAAATACTTACAATATGTTGTGTAAGCCAGGACAGTTTTTAAATATTTGCATATTCTAAAAAGTTGAACCAAACCACATCACTTTAAGGCTTTAAGTCATTTTCTTTTTTGCTTTAGAGCTAATTACTGTGCCATGCTACTCACAATATCCCTGCTTAGCTAGATCCCTATTTGCTAACTGGGGCTGGGTACCTTCTCAAATACTGACGCATCCTGTCCACCAAACCTCACAGGACTGGCAGCACACACCCGCTCAAGCAGACCCACTCACTCCAAGGAGCAAACAAGGCAGATTTTAGACCAACACCATCAGAGAAATGTTGACTGTCCTCTTGCCCCAAGCAACATACCACGCCAGAAGAACAGATAAAGGAATGACATTCAAGTCTAGTGACAAACTGGATTATGACCACAGACTGGCAACTAACCCTGGAAAACAGCCTTTTTAATGTTGAATTCAAGCTGTTCTTCCCCAGCAGTGAGCCAGCAGTGCCAGGTAACATTCACAGGAATGCATCACAACAGAACAGACTCAGAGCACTTAACTCTAACTCTATTTCTCTCAGTACAGTTACATCACTTATTTCCTGCTTTATTCCTTTTCATGTCCCAAGAACAATTCATCAATACATTAAATCAAGCTAAAAATCAGTAACTAGGTCTAGCCGAAAGGAGAAAAAAAAACAAAAAACAAACAAAAAAACTTTTGAAGCTTTCTGGATTAAAATAGATTTTGAATTAAATAGTACATTAGAAAAAAAAAAGTTGTTCACCTCACAAACTAGTCCTCAGTTCAAGCATTAGAGTCTTAATTTCAGATCTCAGGCAATAAGCAATCATTAATTTATCTAAGAACATCTTTAAAAAGCAGAGATTCCAAGAAACAACAAAAAGACATCTCCAATATATCAGCATGTTGAAACATACCTATTAGGGAGAAAAAAGTTCAAATCTGCATCTACCATTCTCCCGGCTTACTGTCAAAGGAGATGCATTTTTCAGGACTTGCATCTCCCAATGAGAAAAGCAGGCACTGCCTCAGAAGCATAAAGTTACCGTGTTTAAGATAATTTGTATTACTCATACAGATTCACAGAAGCACAGATGATTCTTGACTAGTAGCACCACTAAGCATTTTATCCTTTGCCATTGCTGTCACAAGCACTGAAGTCACACCTTCTACCTTTATAGGCTACCAACGTAAGTCACAGTAACCTTTACAATCTTTTTAATCACAAGCAGGGAAGCACAGAATTAACATAAGGACTTCCTTAAGACAGCAGTTCACTCAGCTCAGAGGAACCCATACACTGGATGACAGCATAAGAACTAAACTCATGTCTAATGCCAAACTGCCCAAACATTGCATCTGGTAAAAATAATGGGTTCATAATACCGATTTTTCAGACCAACATTTAATTGCCCTGATGCAACAGAATAAAGAAGACATGTACCAGTTAGAAAAAGATCATATATTTTCTGAAATTAGTATTTACAAACATTCATAGATCAAAATGTTGCCCAAAATATCACTGCGGTCAGAAAGCCATGATAATATAATGGTAGTTGAAATACTACAGGAATAAAACAAATGGAAAAATGCAATTAAATATACACTACAAAGGAAAATGAAGATTTTGCTATGCAGTTGACTTGTGTAATACGGAAACTGTGTCATAAACCAGTAAGAGATTAAATAAATAATACTTAAAATCATCCACAGAGTTGCATACAGCCAACATCAAGCCTAGCAACCATAAATGCCATCTAATTGCTCAGCTCAGCATTAACTACTTTAGCCCCTTGCAGCACACCCTTTTCAAAGGGAGGAAAAAAACATTCAGGAAAAAAAAGACACCAGTATTCCTAAACAATTGGCTGTCAATCATTAATAAACTATTTCATCACTACCTACAACTGTGCTCCTTTTAACTCTGATGTTGCGTGCTGCATGCTATGCAGCTTAATCCCCAAGGCATCCCCATGGTATGCAGCTTAATCCCCCAGGCACTGCGCAACCTGTAGAGTGTGAGGCAAAGAAACTAACTTTAGAACTGTAAACTATGCAATCAGGGGAGTCTGGAGCACTGGAAAACTGAACTGCCATGCTAAGGTTAATGCTGCAGAGGACAACGTAGCACCTGCACTCCTCTCCTGCTTACTGTATCTGAGCTACAATATGGCACGAGCACAGATCTCCAAAATGATGCTGCATTGAACTAATTAGACATGCCCCAAGTGCTAATACACGCTACTGTTTAAGCTGATTCAGTCATAATTGGTAGAATATAACTACTATCTTTGAAGGTAAATTGCAGTTTGACAATAAATAATTTCAGACAGGTACAGGTATGAAACAACAAGCATTAATGCTTGGTGCTAATAACCATAATAGTTAAAAAATACAATTAAGAAGTTTTACCTGCCTGAAATTGTCAGCAAATTGCTTAAGTTACCTTTTACCTTTAAGCAAAAAGGGGTTCCATGTTGTTTTTTTTTTTTCTTTTTTCCACCAACAGAAAACAATGAAGCAATGTTTTTATATTGGTCTCATCAATAGATGAGACCTTCTCGATGTACAAGAATTATCTTTTTGTTGCACTAAGAATGGAAACTCGCTTACTTAAAGCAGTCTTCACTATGACCGTTGTAACAATGCACTGCTAATGTTTTTACCTTTTCAAAGCAGGGAAAGTGTTCTGTCTTTAGAGAAGGGCTGAAAAAAATCTAGAATCCAAATAAGCAGAAGGGGGGAAAGTGCCCCCTGTAGCAAGAGGCATAATTACTCTCACTGCATATAGGAAATGTTCAGGTAGCCTGTTGTGAGGATACAGAGTACAACAGAGGAAACAAAAGAGTCCAGCACATCCTCAAGCTCGTTTTTTTATCCCAGTTTGGGTTGTGGAGAAATGATCAAATTTACTGAAACAAGTACAGGACGTGAGAAATAGCATACTTGTTTTAAACTGTAGTAACTAACCTTTTTGATAAGGAACGGCTGCCAAGAAAACTGATTAACTAAGACCACATGATTACATTTGACTTTCAAACACTGAGCTTACAAAGGACAGCAAACGTCACTCGCACCTTCCTGGCTTCCCTTACTGCAAGGGCAAAAAGATGAAGGCTCAGAAGATTTTAGCTATGAACTTCTCAGTCACTCCAAGCAGAGATAGCCAAGCAGCTGGGAAAGATGGACACTGTGCCACACAGACAGCACGGGTACCCAGCCTGTCTCTGACTAGGTAGCCTCAGTATACACAAAGAGACTTCTGTCTTTCGCACAGATGTTGTGCTCTGGGAGAAGATGAGGTTCCTGCCACAAGCCAGAAAAATAAAAGTCAAGAGGGAAGACAAGAACAGCAAGACCAAGAAGCCGACCTATCTAGGTCGCTACAGGGACTCAGGAGGCTGCGAGCCGTTTCTAACCTCGCTTTACCTCCCCCCCAGTAGACATCCTTACCTGCCATCATCTCGGCCACAGGGATTTCAAACCCGAGAGCGGAAAGGAAATAAAAAACGACCCTCCCTCCTCGCCCCGCTCCCGGAGTAGCCAGCTCCACCCCCGACACGGAGCCTGCCCGGCCCGTGGCGTCAAACCCGGCCCTGCCCTTCCACCCCCAGGCGCCGAGCAAGGAGAGCTTCACCTTCCCCGCACGGCCTTCACCCCACCACCGCCGCCGCTGCCGCCGCCCCGACCCCACAGCGGGAGCCTAGCCCCGCCCCCCCCCCCCCCCCCCCCCCCCCCCCCCCACCCCCCCGGCCGCCATTTCGCAGCCCCTCCCCGCGTGGCTCCGCTGGGGGCTAGGCACCCCAACTCCCATCTGCGGGAGCCCAGGGCGGTGCCGCCCTCACCTGGAGCGCCGGGAGCCGCCAGTCCCTGGTGCCCGGTGCCCAGCGGCAGTGAAGTGAGGACGGAGGAGGGACGGACGGAGAAAGAGGGACACGGGCAGCGAGCACGGTCCCTGCGTTCCAGCCGCCCCGCCCCGCCATTGGGCGAGGGCCATGCACGGATCCCGCCCCGCCACCGCCCATTGGCTCGACGCGGCTGCCAATTAACGCCGCTTCCGCGGCGGCGGCTGGGGCTGAAGGAGTGTGGGGGCGGAGCCGGTGCCGTTAGCGCCGCAACGGCCGGCTGCGCCGTGAGGTACGCGGCACTGGGGCTGTAGCCCCTTGTAGATAACGTCGGTACTCCAGCCCTTGGCTGTCTTTTAGGGGTGTTTGTTTTAGATGGTGTGTTTCAGGTTCCAGGCGGCAGCCGTCACGGTAACCTTGGCTCTTCCCTTCAGCTCTGCCCCGGCCGCTTTTAGGATTTCCCTCCCTTCTGCCCTTCTCCCTGCTCCGGCCCCAGTGCTGTCCCGTAGGGCGGCCCGCTCCCAGGGCAGCTCTGGGGATCGTTTGGAAGGGCTGCACAAGGCGGTCCTCGGCGCACTTTCCTCTTGGCCACGTTCCTTATGCAAGCCTTATGCGTATAGTCAGTGCAGACGCTAAATCTTCCTTTGCTCCTTCATGAAGTGCGTGACTCATTAACTCAACGAGTTTTAAGTTCACGGTGAATTTAGATTAGCCCAGAAGGACAGGGAGACCGCAGCACAGGGGTAAAATTTGCCTTCTGAATAAAGATCCTTAACTTCATTTGAATTGATTGCAGTTAACAATACTGGGAAATTTGGTCGGGGATAAGCTTTCAAAGAATTACCATGATTTTCCCCCTTCCCAAGCTCTTTTTATTCTCTCTCCTATGTTGAAAGTTACAATTTTAGGTTTAAGGTGAGGAATCTCAACATTCAGATTCTTCTCTCATTTCTGGCCAGAGACGCATGCTTTTCCACACAGTCTCTCTCGTTAAATATATCAAGTTTTGAACAAACCAGATCGCTTTGCAAAAGCATACAAGTGATATATACGATCATAAATACCCCTCTTTCTGTATGGACACGACTCAAGCTCCTGTTTTGTCTAAAGCACTGTCAAAACTGGAATGCCTCCCTGACAGAACACTTAAGACTTTCTTCAACCTGAACATCAAAACAGTCATTCATCTATTCGTACGGTCAAATAATGCTCAGACTTGTTCAAAGATTTAACAGAACAGGAATTCAGTGTAAGTCAGTTCTTTCTCTGGCAGAACTAAGTTCATGGTGTGATAAAAGGCAATTCCACTTTGTCAGAGGATGGAAGTTCAACCTGGAACTGGTGATAGACAGACAAAAAAAAAAGAGTTGTCCACAAAGAGTTGATTGAATACCACCTTGTACCCCAAAATGGCTTTGCTGTGCAAATCCAGTCCCAATCACATATATACTGCCACCTGTGAAAATTGGGGCTCATCCTCTTGTTTTAGGCCAATGTGGCGCCAAGGACTAAATGGTCCAAGAGATGTATATTCAGACACTGAGTCTGGCTGCAAAAAGTCTTTCAAATATGAGGAAAACCATTCCTTATTCTTAAAATCAGCTGACTGCATGCATGGATGTTCCTAGGCCCTTGTACTACTTAGATGTTTTATTTATACATTAGTGCATATATATATATATTTATATATAGCAAACATAGCCTCATGTAACAGCTCAAAGGCAATAGAGTTGTTCTGGGAGTCCTCTTCACATGGGATTTGCACTGGCTCTTCCTTCCTAGAGAATGGTGGATGAACAGAAGCGAATAATTTACACAATATTTTTGTACTAACAACTGGATTCAAACTTTAGCACAACTTGAGAAATATCAATTTGATTGAATAATATTCACCACAAGACAATTTATGTGAACATTTTAATTTAATAGTTGTAGGTTCCTTGAGGCACCACTTTAGGGAACATTACTTCCAAGCAGCTGAATATTCTCTTCTGGGTACAAGACTTAAAAGTTATAGAAAGATATAAAGTTTACTATACTTCTTACATCTTTAAATGAAAAATGGCTTAGACACACTTTTGGAAGCAAGTAAGACAGTAACAACAAGCAGAATTTTAAAATAAATTTTTAATTGAAATTTTTTTTACTCCCTTTCCAAGTGTATAATTTGAAACAATTACAAAATAACATTATTAAAGTTGTCCTAGTCTACATTTTGCATTAATGCTATTGATCTTCCTGTAAATTACCTTTCTATATGACAGGAGAATGTGTCTGCACATGCTGCTGCTTAATTTGACTTCATTACTTATGGTAATGCAGTTTAATGCATGTAGATATACAGGCTTGAGGTCACATGCACCACATACAAACATACATGCACTGAAAAAACTGCTGTGAGAAATATACCTCAGTGGTTGGTAAGCTACTATTTTTTCAATTTATAAAATTGAAATTATATTTATGAATATTCATGCATTACATTTTTCTTGTACTGAATTAAAAAAGATTAGTGGTCTAATTATATCTACCACAAGTCATGCAACCTGCCAGCATGATGACACTATTATGATGCCATTAATAACTTAGAGCTATCATGAATCATACTTTAAAATGGCATTGTTCACCCTGATTTTAACTTTTTTTTTTTTTTAATATTAAAATTCAGTTGTTCTCTGGGCGTTTTCAGTTCTACTCAAAATGTAACATCCTGGGAAAAAAAATTATCTCAATCTTTTTTTCTTAGAAGAAAGGCTAACAGTTTATATAGGCCCATTGATGGGCATTTAATTTTGACTGTAAGGGACAAGACAAAAAGTTTCTGGAAAAAAAATCCTCCCTCATTTTAGGCAAATATTTCATGGTTATTTTTATTTTTAACACAATCTATGTTTAAACATGCTTCTTGTATCCTTTCCTGTCCTCAGAAATTTCATGTGTCCTTTTAAGTACCAACATTTTATCTTGGCTTCACTCAGTGCAAATTTTGCTGCTATTTCTTGGCTCTTGCAGTTACATTTTTATCATTCTCTCCAGAATACTTATCTCTAGATAAAAAAATCTTAAGTGTTACATATTTAGTTGTAAACCTAAGTTTAGACCCTGAACAATATTTTGATTACAAATGCACTACCATTAGCGATTACATATGTTAATCAACGACGTGGAAATTCAGAATGTTTAATTCCACTCACATCAGTTGATTTTACTATTTAACTGGCCAGCTTTCAAAGATTGCTTTTTCCAGAATACATATTCATTTGAAATAGTCTTTATCTCCTTATTTTTCAAATTAATGTTATTAATCAGTGTTTTGTAGAGCCCTTACTTCTCTATTACACAACAATTGTCTGTCTCAGATGTGAATGGTATTCTTTTAAGTAGGTACAAAATTTGAGAATAATTAAAGCATAGAAGACTGTCTGCCAATGTAAGGATATCTTCATGTCATCAAAACAATTGGAAGTGTTCTGGCTATGGACTGCTTCAAGTATGACAAGTTTCTTGAAGCCTGCCTAAGTTTTAATGGCAAATTAAAAAATAAGAAAGAAAAAAAAAAAAAAAAGTCCAGCTCAAACGACTTCCTACTCCTCCATAAAAGCAATTAGTCTTTCCAAGATACCAGTTTATGTTCCTATTTCCTCTAAATAATCAAATGTTTTGGCAAAATTATGACTAGTCAGCTTTGCTTAGCTATACACATTTATTTTCTGCAAAGAATCCAGGAATAAAGATTTTTGTTTGTTGTTTTTAAGGAACCGTTCAGGTTAGAACAGCTAGCTAAGGACAAGGGTGTTATGTTACATTGCAACACACACACACCAGATGCGATGAAGTTCTTCCTACTGAACTGAAGGACTGAGCGAGTTATTATAACAAAGCAGACACAAAATGTGAGTTACCTTCTGGTTATAGTTCCACATATGTAAACTAAACAGTAACTACTTTGGAAACAGCCTTAGTTTATAACAAACAGAATAAAGCTCCTTCCTTTTCAACAGATAAATGTGCTCTGCCTGACATGTTCTCCTGCTGAAGTGCAGCACTATATCTCTTCTGTGAAATGTCTATTGTTTTACTAAGTTTAGAGCAGGAAGTGAATCAGGGGATGGGGACATTTTAGGCACAAGTTCTATTGTAAAACCAACAGCAACAAAGTAGCTTTAGGGATAATACTGTTTCTTCTATTCTATTTAAGATCCTAAAGCCATATAAAAAAGCTATTATGTGGGATCTTATTAATGCCTTTTATGTCAAAGAATTAATAGGGAGAAAGGTTAGTGCCCAGGAAGCAAGCCCCGTTATTCAACTCCAGCAATAAGCTTCTTCTACACTGATGTCATTATAACAATTCCCATGGCTGTTCAGAGCCCATCTATTTCGTTGTACAATACTGTTGTTATGCCAGCGATCACTTGAGCATATGAAGAGAAAGACTGAGAAGCACATTTATTTTAGCTCTTCCTGGCAAGTTATTACATTAGCCAAAGTCAGAACTTTTGAGGACTTCTTTTACTCCTTTTAAATCCCAAACAGTTTCTTTATCTTACAGTCAGATGCACTTAGAGGAAGATTGGCAGAGGGCTAAGGCTAGTTACTCAGATCCATGAGCTTATCTGCTAGCAGTCACTCAGATTTAAGCCCATTTAAGCTCACTCAATCAGAGGTAAAACAGCCTTTAATCTTTTGGAGAATTATGCTCCAGCAAAAAGAGCCACCTTACCTCTGCATCCACACAAGGTTGAACATTGTGTCGTACACGTTAACATCACACCTTTAATTACCCTCAATTCCTACAGTACAAACACATTCCCCGAATGGTTTAAACATCTCACTAATCACCTCAGCTTCAACTGATAGTGGAGCACGCCCCAGACTGTTATCAGTTTACACACTACTTTGTACTGTTATTTGTGTCCTACTGCAACAGCAGATTTAGCTAAGGAACACTGGAGTGAAAAGTTTAAAATTTTATCCCTGGACATGAAATATGTTTCCTTTCCAGTCTTTCTTCCTCCCCAACGGCTTTTCAACTGTACATGGCCTTGAAAGGAAAAAAACAAACATCTCACAGAATGATGTTCGTGTACTGCCCTCCTCACCCAGAACTATTAGCTAGGACTGCTTTTGTTTCCTTCTCCCCCCAGCCCCGTTTCAGAGCCTGCAGACAAGTCATTTCATGCACAGAGCAATTTTTTTCAGCTACCACAGGCCACTGCCCTTTCCTTAGTCAAATTCAGGTAAAGAAGCATTGTATTTTTCAATGGGGGTTCCCAGTTTTGATTTTCACAAGAACATTTCACTTATCTATGAGGCTTCAAGTTCTTAATAAAAAAGAAAGACATCCTGCTTGCTTACAGTTATTTTTTGCTTGTTACTGATAAGGAGAAAGGCAATCTGAATCACCTAGGATTTCACGTCATTTCACTTTTGTTCCATAAAACTCTTTGTATAGCTATTTTTTGTATACATTACAAGTGATAACATAGCTAAGCCTTCAAACTCCAACCTCTGCAAAAAGCTTATTGGAAAAGGAAATGAGGAGAAAGCAATCTGATATATCTGATCACTAGTCCACTGTTTTTAAAAAGAAAGTGGAGTCAGATCAGGAAGAGAGGGTCACCATAACTAACTGCAGTCTCTGATTTCTTGCTCTTTAAAGAACACTGCATTATTGAATCCCTGTGTGTGTCAGCAGGATAAGTTATGAACAATACACTTATGGGAGAGGTTAAATTTATTTGCATGCACTTCAGTGGCCTGCCACATAGAGAAAGGCAAAAAGCACTTAGCCTGCTCTGATTGAGTATCACTGCACTAGCGGTATCCAGATTAGAGTGCATTATGGTTGCATGGATACTTGCAGCTTTAAGACTCCTTTATCTTTCTCTCCATAAACCTTCACTATCAAAAAAAAAAAAAAAAAGGAGGGGGGGAGGAGGGGAGGAGATGATCAGAGCTGCACATGTATAAGTAACAGCCAAACAGCTGGTGGAAATGCAAGTGGAAAGCAAGAGCCACTGACAGACTCAACCAGTTTATTTATATACTACAACGTTAGAAGGCTGAAATACCTATTTTTAACTTTCGTACTATACATTTTGGTAGGTAATTATCACAAATTTTGATACAAGAGCTACTAGAAATAGCTTATATTCAACAATATTTTTGTTATAGTACATACAAAATATACAAAAATATACAGATATTCTACTCATGTGCATGAATACATTAAGAGACACTACTGCAAATAATATATAGCCAGTCTCAAGCACTGAGATTTGTTACAGTATGTAATTGTTCTGATTTTCCAAAGACATGTTATCATGCAATAAAAGTGAACAGCTAGTCAAATAATGCATCAATTTACCATATTAAGTATTTCCTTTGTACATTAAACTTTTCCCTTAAAATATTTTGAGCTGATACCTATTTAAAGGGAAAACAAAAACAAAATCAAAAAACCCTCAGCATATAAGATTTACTTTTCAAGTTCTTAAGATTGTTTATAAATCATTGACTTCATGCACTACTATTTTCTCTCATTACTTTTTTTTCTTTACTAGCAAGAAGCCATCAACCATCATTCTGGCAACACTTATCCTCACCACTACCTCTGTTTTACCTCTGATTGAGTGAGTTTAATGGGTTTAAATCTGAGTGACCGCTAGCAGATAAGCTCATGGATCTGAGTAACTAGCCTTCACAGAATCCGTATCTCATTTATTATAGATAGTAGAGATAGGCTACTACTGAAAATAAATTATATTCAGAGCAACGAGTACCTTCTTTCAGAACACATATTTTGAGTTGTCATCTTTATAAAGACACCTTGTAATCATTGTTGAGAGTGTATTAGTTTCTTCAAAGTCTGAATATATATGCTTCTAAAAGTTCAGAACTCACTGCTTTCAGAGAAGTACTATAAGCACATGCACAAATATCCTTACATGAGTTTTTTATATATATGCATCCATTTTTTTATGTATAATTATACACATGCATGTGCATATATATCACAATTGGAAAGTCAGCACATGTATAGTACAGTTCCTGGTTTAAGAGTACATTTCATTTCTTTGCGTAAGCTGTATTGTCCTCCTTTAATACTTCCCACATACAACATAGCAAAATAGAGAAATCGGTTCATGTACTGAGTTTTTGTTCATGATGTTGTCCTACCACCAGTGTGGTTGGGTTTTTTAATCATTATTTCCAGGTGGTCAATACAGGCTTTCCCGTGTCTCTTGCACGACCTCCTTTTGTTCCAGTGGCTTGCCCAGAACGACTTCGCAAGTCACGATCAGGACCATCACTCTGCGCCATCTCTTCATCGTATCTAAAAACAAGACAATCTGTTCAGTACCTTGTCCTGCTATTCAATACACAAACAAAAACAAGTCTTCCATATTCTGTTTTGCTTAATATTTAGCACTGGCATTTAATACAAGCTGTTCTATGCACATGTTCACATGCATATAATTTGAGATACAGCTATTATTCAAGGAAATTTACCACCACATGATTTTACAATACAGATCAACCAGAACATCTACAGTTACTTTTTGTAAGCAACAAATTGTTTGTCAGCTTTAGTTAAACTCTTGAGTTTGTAAAATTTCACAAGCATGAAATGTTCTTCTGTATTTGTCCTCAATATTGCTTTTTGCAGACCTGTGGTTGAGCAACATCTGACTGCTGGCCATTTAATAAAGTATTAAGTTACTGCTTCAAACAGAGGATTGCTAACTGCAATTTCAGAAAACTCCAATGTTGCATCGGTGAGCAAGTAGGGAAAGAATGAGCTTAAACTATGTTTAAATTAAATGCATTTGATGACGTGTATTTTGTAACACTTAACCACGGTGACAAGTAGTTCTTTATATATCCAACCCCATTATAGTCTCATATAACCTCAGTATACACTTACTTCTCACTTGCTATGGAAATTTTAAGCAGGAATTGGCTATGGACGTATAATTGTCAAAAGATAATACTACAATATTTTGTAGAACAGTCATAATATATGTTTAGTTACATTGTTGTATAGGTATTTGTAGCTACCACATATAAAACATTAATTGAAATTTAAATCATAATTCAGCTGACACTTACACATAACTGATTTTACAAGCATATCAAGAGTGTAAGACTGATATGAACTATTAGATCAACTATGTACAGACCACATTCCTGACATCCTAAACAACTGTCGTATAAATAGGCTTGAGAACCTATCTGAACATTCTTTCAATAAAAATGAGAAATTGTCATCAACATGGTATTTAAGTGTTCCTCTGCATCCTTCAGACACTCCAACATGAAGATGTCCCTATCTCCTTGATTGCTCCCTTTGTAATATAGAATGGGGGAATTTTAAAAATACCTGGCAATGTATTATTATTATTACATCCGTGAATGACAAGAATTAAGTGGCATAATTTCTAAGAACTGAGAGGTAATAGCTATTTGATACAAATTTTATCTATTTAACTATAATCTATGTGTTACACTCAAGAAAATTAAACTCTACACATGTAGAAGACAAACACTCTCTATGCTTATATCCCTCAAATTCAGCTGATGGAAGCTCACTAAACCCAGCAGTTTATTAGACAAAGTTCCCTCTGGAGATAAAGGATGTACTCCCACCTCCAAAGCTGCTCATGCAGCCCTAAAAAATGAAGTGCTATCTTTGTGCCCGTTTTTCCCATATGAATGAATGAAGTTTATCTCTGTGGTCTACACTGCACATTAAAAAAAGTGGAGCAACTGAAAAACATTTGCATTTATATAGAACATTGATAAAACTTACAAGACTTCATAATTGCCAAGAACCTCTTTTGGTGGAGATTTATTCCATTTACAGTCTGGAATTTCCCCATTTGGCACAGCAATATTAAGTGTGTCATTAATAAGATTATACTTCAAGATGCGATCATTAGCAGTACTGGAAGTAAGAGAAGGGGAAGCATTAACCTACAAAAAAAAGGCAGCATCAATTGTTTGAGTAGTACAGTTCTCTAAACAGCACGTGTGATGATTACACATACTATTTGAGAAATTAAGAATCAGCGTCTCTAAGCACATCTTTCAGTTCCTCAGATGTTGTATGGAGTCCCCTGTAATCCCCCATTGGGCTTTTTTAAAAAAAATAATTAAAAAAATAATAAAAAAAAACAACACAACACTACATGCCTGCAGCATCAGAAGGCCTTGAAGATTTTTCTTGAGACTAAATTCACCAGGGTTCAGACAAGACAGATTTTTGTTTAGTTTTCTAAGCCTCCATGGATACCAAAACCATAAATTTCAGTGCCTGGTTCACTCCAACAGTTGCTGCATACAGGAATCTGTAGGCTTATTCTAGTAAAACAGCTTTTATTTATGTTCTTAATCAAAGTCCTCCCCTGTTAAATTGTGAGCTGGAGAAACACATATGCTCCCTCTCTATTTAGAGCACTAAATTGGATTATTATTTATTTTTTTTTAGCTAAGGCTAAAAGTGGGGTTAATTTTAACATATCTCTTGTGTTCCACATTTATTACAAAGAAGTGGTATCAGAATAATAAACAGCTTTGCTCTTTCACTTCCAGTAGGATTGAGAAGGAAGAGGACTAGATAAATTTTTTGTTGAACACACAGATCCAAAGTTAATATACTCAAGATAAATTTATGTGAAAAAGAAGCTTTTTCCAAATATCCCAATTATCCTGTATATGCCTCCCCTTTCTTTCCTCCTAATCTGCAACATTAATGACATGACAGCGCTCAAGACTTAGTAAACTCAAAGTTATGCTGCATTGAGCCAATGTCAATTTTCCAGCTGCTCATATATTAACTAATAGGGCTACTAATATTCAGACTGCCTCTGAAGTCTAATTGTGTGGATGCTCCGGATTTGGAAGACAAAACAGAAAGCCACAAACACACACACACACACAAAAAAAAAAAAAAAAGCACACACTAGCTTGGTCATCACATGGTCTATTTTACTTTGACATTTTGCCTAATCCACTTACCTAAAGAACACAAAGATGAAGCTTAAAAAGAAAAAAACCAAGCACATTTCTCTGTAGTCTTTTACTCTGGGAAATAAAATTAGTAAGAAGTTATTTCTATATTTTGTGTAACTTTACCTCAATTAGCCATGGTTTAAGCTTGTCATCAATGATAATGTCATATCCATAGCATTCAAAGCAGTGTTTATCATTATTCATCACAGGCTAAAAAAAGACAAAAATGTATTAAGAACAACGAATTTGTAAGTAACCTGATTACACACTTGATTTGCTATAAGTGACATGACTGGATTAAAAATCTTCTACAACATAAGCTAACATAACTCTAACATATGCTTACTAATAAGTTCAGGATTCTCCCCACACACAACTCCAATGTACGTATTTCAATATTAATGATTGCATTAATGCCAAGGACTAAGTTACATTAGTTTTCCATCATGCTTCCAGCTTTAAAATAAGCGTTCTATCATTTTTCAAAAGTAGTAAGAATATCTAAAACCTGAATGCATCTGGAGAATTTTTTTCAAGTTTATATAACAGCTTCACATAAACAAATTCTTTAAACTTCAGAGATGGAAGACTTATTCAAAGACATTTCTTTTACTGCAGAAAGTTGAGGTCAAACAATTACCAGATATTTTTTAAAAACTATTATTAGCTCAAGCCATCTACGATCTTGAAAACTAAGAGAGACAAAGGATCATGTTGTACATTGCGGTGGTTTTACCGTACTGGGCAGCTGAACACCACAACCGCTCTCTCACTCCCCCTCCTCAGATGAGGAGGGGAAGTAAAGGAAAGAACAACTCACGGGTTGAGATAAGGATAATTTAATTAAAGGAAAAAATATATACATATTATGGAAATATTATTAATTAACAATTCAACTAAAGGGAAAAAGGGAAAGGGGAAAGGGAGGGGGAAAGGGAACAGCAAAACAAAACAAGTCAAAACAAGTAAAGGCTATGTGGAAGTGCAGAGGAAAGAAATTATTCTCTACTTCCCACAAATGAGCGATGCCTGACCACGTCCTTGAAGCAGGGCCTCAACGCACGTAGCTGTTGTTCGCGAGGAGGACAGACGTTTTCGCAACGAAAGCCCACCTCTTCCTCCTTTTTCCACTTTTTATTGCTGAGTGTGACATCATATGGTATGGAATATCTCTTTGGTTGGTTTAGGTCAGCTGCCCTGGTGATGTTTCTTCCTCACTTTTTGCCCACCCCCCAGGAGGGTTGGAGAAAGTCCTGATGCTGTTCTCAGCAGCAGACACAATATTAGTGTGATAACACTGCTGTTCTAGCTACAAGTGCAGAGCGTGGCACTGTATGGGCTGCTGCAGGGACAGTTAACATCCCAGCCAGACCCAGTACATACACAGATACACAACCTCTGCTCAATTTTCCAGCATCTGCAAAGGATTTTCAGTATGCACACCAAGACTTTTATACAAATCTCATCAGATCTTTTAAAGAAACCTTTGTAACAGGTTAGAGACGTGACTTCCTCCCCTACACTAATAATGAAAGCTTTTCATTTCTTCAGAGAATGAAAGAGGGATAAGAGGAAAGAGCATCTCTTATTACATTAGTAATTCTCAGACAAAAAGAAGTACTGAAGCTGACCAAAACATTTCATCCTCTACATTTTAAACACTTTTCTTCTCCTAAGGTTCTGCAAACATTTAGATTATGTATCTTTTCTCCTCACATCTGTCTTCAAATATGATTGGATAGCAGACGCTGAGGTGAGCCGCACTTCCCCACCTCCCACCGGTTCATGACCTTGTCCCTCTTTCTTGTGCTGATTCTGGCATTCATCTAATCCTTCAGTGAGGTCATTCAGCTTATAACACTGGCAGAATACCAACCTATCAATAAAATAGTAATTTTTCAGTTGGACAAGTGAGATGATTCAACTCACAATGGTGCCAGGACCAGCCCAAAAAAGATGACAAAACCATGCACTTGAGAACAGGACAGCCCTTCTTGGCAGCAATAAGCTCTTCAGTTACCCCAGTTGACCCAATGAACAGTACCTGCTCTCCAATGTAACCATGGAATATTACCCAAACACTGGAAGGTCACTCAAGCAGAGGACTGTTATATTTAAAACAAAGTCAGAGTATAACAGTTCATGGTAACTAAGTGACTAGTATACGGAAGAGCTGAAAGTAAGTTACCTAAGTCTGCTAAACTAATATCCTTACATTTTGATTGATAAATTGTCCTCCACAGCTATTTTTTCTTTGACACATTTCTTATTGCTGAAATTACATCATGAGCCTTGACAGAGCTTAATACTATTCACAAGGGCAGTATCAAGTCATATTAAATAGTTCAGAGAGACCTGAAGGAGAGATTCATTCAGCTCTTCAATATGCACACACAGCTCGCTCGCCCACCCACCCAAGATTCAAGTTCACCCAGCTCAAACAAATCAACAAATCACAGAATTGCAGGAATCAGCATCAACACTGTCACTCAAATAGCAGGAAACAGATTTCAGGGATTTTTTTGGTGGCAAGCTCACTTGCATGGTTATGCAAAGTCTACACTAGCAGCATTCCCAGAACAGTACTCACTGCAACGGCTTTCAGGGACTGCACAATTATCCAGTGAATTTCATCAAATAGTTTGTTCGTCACTTCCTTTCCACGGGTGCTTTCTAGATACAGGCGTAAGTTACTCACTGTCCACTTGCCTCCATGGATGTGATTGTAATCATCCTGAAGAGTTGCAGTTAATTTAGTCTAAGATTTTGAAGTTGTTCAGCAGTTTTGTTTCATCCACACAAAAAGCCCACTTATACTTGCATATAAATGTTGTTTTAAAAACAAATTCATCGAATTGCTTTTACTCTATTTTACAGCTTTATGCAGACTTCATATTTAAACTGCCCTCTACATAAACAACCATTTTTATTATGGCCATATGTTTATATCACACTTCACAGATCAAGTAATAAAGCTGGACTTAAAAGAAAAGAAGTACTTCAACAGTTTAATAGCAAAATCTAAGTTTTGAATGGGAAATCAAAATTTTGAAGTGTGACAGAAGAGAACTGAACCTTTTTCCCCTTCTGGAGAAACAGTTAATAATAGCTAAATTTCACTGAAGTTAGCAGTGGTAAAATGTAGCACTTATCTCAGTTTACTCATTTAAAATATGACTTGTCTCTTTCCCCAAAAGACAAGCATGGTATATTCTTAATGGTGCTACTGACAACAGCTGCATTAATGAAGACAGTGAAATAACACCTGAATTACTCTCAAACAAATTTTCAGGTAATTCAGCACTTTGCTATAGAAAATACATTAAGTGCTGCTGAAATAGAACAAGGGAAAAAAGGAGGTTGCTATATTTTTGTCTTTTCAGAGGCTATCAATGTCCTGCAAGATATTCTCACTAAACGGAAGGACCAAAGCAAACTGATGGTGTTCTTACTGATGGAAAGACATATTCAGCCCTCAAATAGCTCTCAGAACAAGGACTTTATCCCTTTTTTTTTTTTTTTTTAAAAGATTTTCCTCTGAGTGTTTATAAGAGCAATTATATGCCTGCTAAATTATAAAACACTGAATGCCTAAGAGTAGAAAAAAGTTCTCATATGAATGAAACCTTTTATCTTGTAAAAACAAGGTCAGAGAAACCTTTATCTATTCTTAGTTTTTTGCTTGTTTGGTTGGTTTGTTGTTGTTGTTGTTTTTTTCTTCTCTCCTCTACAGCTTTCCCCATAGTAAATTTGGAAGACTACAAATAAAGATCTGAGACCTGGTTCTCAGGACTTGCATGGAAAAAATGTCTTAAGACCACAGATTCCAGAAAGGGGACAGAGATCAAAGTTTCAAGCTACTTTGCACTTCAGAATAAGTACTCAAATCAAAATAGAATTATTGAATGGTTTGGATCAGAAAATAGACTGCAACTGTATAGAGCTTTGCGCAGTTTAATTAAAAACATCAGAACTAAGCAGAATATTGCAGGCTACATGGATGATCTCTAACAGAAAATTAAATAGAATACTTTTTTTTTTTTGCATTACACATGTAGTGAATAATGATTTAGAATTATATTTTCTGGCACAAATATTACAGTGTGTATATGTAATTACCCTCCTTCCCTTTACATTACTTTTTCTCTTTCCCTGATATTGAATTATGAGCTTTTCAATTTAGCGATGTTTTCCCATGAGCTTGTAGGATACAAATAAAGTAGAACTCCAGGGTTCACGTAGGGTTTAGAGTAGAGATGAAAAGCTAGAAACTAAGAGCTTTTCCAGACCTCACTGTAATTTTGATAAATCACTTGACAGTTCAAATTAGGTGGTTCTTCTAAAATTGTAGAGCTTAGTTGCCTCTGAAGTTGCAGACAAGTTTAAAACAGAAGGAAAGATGGGACAGACAGTGGCTAAACTTTTCTCATCTCTTTCTGGAAGACTCAACAGGTATTAATGGTTCAACGTTTCTAAAAAAATATATATTTCAAATGCTCCAGTAATAACTCCACATTTTTATGCTGATACTTCTATACATTTCTATTGTCCTTCTTTCAGATGACCTCACTAGTTATTTTCACTTCTACTTTTATTTGGGATAAATACTTTAGTTGGTGTAGAAGATAAAAGGCTGCATGATAATGGGATAGGCAGCATATCCCATGGCTTATCTCTTCTCTGTTACTGGCAACAGCACCATGATTTATGCTCTTAAATTGTACGGAAACTGCTTTTACAGCTACTCGGTGTGCCCTGTCAGATCATAAGATCACTGAAGCACTTCACAAATCAGCATCTGAGCAAGAAAATATTTGCAGTACTAAAAGTGTTACATTTTGACACCTACACTACCTAATAATTACCACCGTGATATTTACAATTCATACCTTTGTTACAGGAATATCCGGATAAAAACAGTTCTGTTATGCTGCTATAACAGTTATAAGTTATGGCTATAACTGCTAACAGTTCTGCCATAACTTACAAAGCAGTAAGAGACAAGGCACATTTTTCTTGTGCATGAGTGTGCATATACATATATGCTCTTAAAAAAATTAACCCCACTAAACTGGGAAGTAAAACAATGGTTTTAATCCCTGCTGCACAGGCATGTTTTATAAATCACAGACATCTGCCAAAAATGCAGAAGGGACAGTCATTATCAAGTGAATTCCCTGAAGGAACAAGGTTTGGGCAGTGATACTGCATGTCCACCCATCTGTGTCACCCCTAACTCACTAGCCTTTCCTTTCACTAGTGAATTTCAGCCTATTTTGACAGAGGGAAAAGCTGAATTAACTGGATGGGTGAGAAAGAAAGAAGGGGAGATCAGGAAGGAGATATTCAAACATCATTATAAAAGACAAATCCACAGTAACCAGGCTTCATTAATTCCACTGTTCATAGACTGAATTGCTAAGTGAGCATGTTAGAATTTAAATGACAGGAGACTTGGAAATAAATTGCTTTCAGCTACTGCAAGTCAACACTGAAGATATCACAGTCTGTTAGAGCTTTCAACTCATTATCTTACATATATTTTAAATAAATAAATTTTAAAAGACTGTAGATAAAGATCAAGTAATTTAATTGCAAGCTGATGAAAAAACGACAAAAAGCCTTTTTATTCCAAACTTTTGGGACAATTCAAGAAAACCAGTCTTCCTATGAAAAAGCACCTAAGAACTCAGTACACTTACCCCATGTTTCTGAATGGCAACATTTGTAAGATGTACAAACATGTTATCCAATTCACTTGTACTTGGTGTATATTTTACTGTGCAAAACCGGCAAAATCCAAGTTTATACCTTAAATGCAAAAAGTCATTAAAGTGTGTTAAACCCCAGTAGGAAGTAACAAAAAGATCATCACAGGACACCATGTATGTGTTAAACTTCTTTGTGCAACAACGGCAACATTACTTTGACTACATTAAACATTAAAACACTAACATATACAATCTTACATGTAACATCTCAGAGGGCGATATGTAGATACTAAAACATACAGACGAAGGTCAAATTTCTTTCCTCCAATTAGTAACGGATTGTTGATATATAGAGAAATCACATAGGCTTCTTTGGAAGACTGAGATACAAACCTGTAAGACATCAGTAAGGTTTCAGAATGTGACAATTGTAATGTTATAACATGATAGATCTTTTTCTTCTTTAGAAGCTGCCTGTAATTTTGAATTGACTGAAACCCTGTATCTTATTGGCAACGCAATGTTTTAAGTATACCGGTTAATAAAACATGCTCGGCACCCATCATTATGTACCAAAGGAAAAAAGTTAATACATGACTGAGTTAAACACATGACTGAGTTAAACACATGACTGAGTT
>CM021765.1:73784404-73802461 GCA_011076525.1 Nettapus auritus | reverse complement strand
ACATGACTGAGTTAAACACATGACTGAGTTAAACACATGACTGAGTTAAACACATGACTGAGATTTCCATTTAAATTCAGTAAATTAACAGAGTAGCGAACTGAGCCAATCAGAATGCAGTTCTATAAGCCAGCCTTTTCCTCTGTGAGAATTTACAGCTAGTCAGAGTTCAGAAAAGCAAGGAGTACATATTACATTACCTTTGTTAGTCAAAGCTTTGTATTCCTAGAATGTTTGTATTTGCGCATAGCTTGCAATTGCAAAGCTAGCTTTCAAACTGACATTCTTCAGATTCCAAGGTAAACAGAAAAAAATTCTCAAGGGAGGTTTAGCCACTCAATTTATAACCAAAAAAATAGCATTAGTTGTGTGATCAAAACTTTTATTAGTCAGAGGAAAACACAGATTGCTAAACTGTTAAATCCATTTGGAAGTAGGTCACCAGTGTAAGGTATATTACTTTGTGCTCCAAATAGATCACATCTTTATTTCCTAAAAGCACGTTCCTCCTTTGTACTAGTTTAAGAAGTTAATTGATACATATTAAATGTTCATGGAAATATTTTTTTCCTCATTTCCTGTTATTTAACACTACAGAGTAGAACAATTTGTTTTTGCATGTTATTCATCCAACACTATAAGCATTTTTTATAGAGAATAGTTATTCAAACAGTTTTTTATATCTCCTCAAAATAAATCTTACTAAGACTTGTTTGCAGGAGGAAGCCAGATAACTGAGATGAAATGCAAAACTATATAATGACAAAGCAATAATCATGAAATACTTTTCCCCGTGCACTGGACAACTAGCATGTTCATGTGGTTCACCTGATTATACAAAGTAAAAAAAGGGTTTAGTTTTTAAGCACTTACGAAGATGTTTTGCTATCTCGAGACCATTTTTTAATTTGATAGAGTTTATTGATTAGAAATATTCCTTTTCCTTGAGCTTTACCACAAGGTTTCATAATCCAGGTGCTGGAAGGATTTTTTCTGAATTCTTCAACAAAGAGATTATAATCCGCAGGAAGCATAAAAGTAACAGGAACAAAATCTGAGTTAAGAGGAAAAAAAAAAAAAAAAAAAAAGGTTCACCATTAAGGATGCTGTATCTAAGACTATTCATGAAAATAGGGCAAAAAATAATTTATTGGTTCTCAATTTTTCCAGGCTGGCATGATCCACCTTCAATGAAACTCATGTTGCTTTTTAATCTTATTTAGTTCATAGTTTTTACCTAAAGAATTGCTAAATATTGCTTGCTGCTAATTTCAGATTAGCAGACTTTAATTCATATGGATTATTTTTCTTCTGTTTAAATGATGTGCAATTAGAGTATTAGATAACATTCTAACTTAACTTTTACTAGCAAAATTTCTCGATTTCATACGCTGGCTTTTATCATTCTTCAAATCTCTGTATATGCAAAAATCCATATGCTTATGTTTCCTCTTTGGATGCGGTATTTTTTGTTTCTGTGTAACTTCCATTAGTCATTCTTTGCTCCCATACCCAGTATTACCATGCTCGCTGAAATCTAAAGAAAAATATTTCTTGCTTTTTGCTAACAGATTATTCTCAGTTTCACCCATACAGCAAGGCTTCTTTCTTACATGGATGAACAGTTTTTTTCCATTTGCCCCAGATGTAAGTCAATTCAATGTCTCCATCTCTATTTCACTCCAGTGCTTTCCGACCTCTGAAACAAACTTGCTCTCTGTACCCCCAACTTACTCCTACTCCTTTTTTTTTTTGTTTGTTTGTTTTGAGGGGGTAGTGGCTTTTTTCCTTTGGTTGGTTGTGGTTTTGTTCATTTGTTTTTTTTGCTGGAGGGGAATGGTGGTGGCGGTGGATTTTTTGTTTGTTTTTGCTTGTTTTTGTTTGTTTTTAAACATCTTTTAAAATTTATTTTTCTAGCAGTCATTACCAGTTCTCCAGTTTCCCCTAAATTTCTCCTCTGAAGAGTTTATCCATTCAATTTTGTCTGGAACCTTTCTACAAAAGATTATTTTAGTTTTTGCTCTAGTACAGGATTTCCAGATGTTTTTTCACTTTTGATTTAAAGAAACTTCAGCCTTTTCTGGTATGAAGTTTTAGGGCCCTTCAGTTCCACCACTGATCTTATAGCAAAATACCTTAATGCCACAATACTCCCCTCTTTAAAATAGCTATGCAAATCTATTTCTGTATATCCTTACATTTAAGAATAATAGTTTCATGATTATTCCTTATGCTTATAAATAATCATTTCACGATCATTTCCCTTCAGCCCATGTTTCTTCAGCTAATGCTGCACTGATAAGTTCAGTCATCACGAAGAACCTTACTACTTACCAAACCAAGACTAAATAGAACTTCAACACGTAGTAACTGGATTTGTTCTCTTCCCTGAACAGTGCTATGTACTAGTAAGAACACAGTGCAGGAAACACCCAGCATGACAAAAACAGAAGTGTTCAACCTTTTAGTCCTGCCTTGTGTCTAATTTCAGCAATGTTCCTGAATAAGTTGCATGACCTCTATTTCTCTCAATTTGTGAAATATTAGCCCTTATCCTTCAAAACAAGGTTTGTGAGAAGCTTTGAAGATACTATATTTCATATTAAATGTTTGCTACTACTATTTTTAATCACTTTCCCTACTCTTGTGTTTCCTTATGCTCTAGTGGCAGGTTTGTGGGGAGGGAAAAGGAGGAAAAGACAGGGAAAGAAGGCTGTTATGCTTGCAGAACAAAGTAATTTTAGGATAGAGTACACCTTATTCTATTTAACTGGCTGTTAGTGACAGAGCATCTGCAGATAGTCATTTTAGTGTTGGAACACTTCAGAAATTCAGAAAATTGAGCTGGGCTGCAACTAGATTACTTTTATGCAATGATTCAAACATCAATTTTAGGTCTCCAAAAGCAACCTGGTAAAAATAGGCAGCTTTGGTTGCATATTCTTCTTGCAAGCAGCAGTTTTTCTTACTGAATTAATCGCATGAAACTAGCGACGTGTAAATTAGAATAATTTGTACATTACTGTGCTGTTCTGTTACTGTTTCAAGTTAAAATGCCAACAGGTCATTGACCACACAGAAAACAAGATTAAAGCTGATAAGAACCACATACCCAAATAAATATATTTTCCATTTTCATCTTTTTCTGCAAGAGGACTTCCTTCCTTCTCAAGTTCTCTCCTATATCGCTTGATATTTTTTACCATCAAATCCTTTCTGGTAAGCTCATAGTGGTTGGGGAAATGATTGACAATTTGGTCATCAGAAAGGCGGTAACCAGTTTCCACACTGAAAACGTTTCTGATTGTTTGTACGCTCATCCTGAAGGCAAAGACAGATACCAAATTACTTTTCTCAAGAAACACAACTCAGGAGGACAAAGTTGTAACAGTGTTACCTTCACTTCATCTTCCCCCTCTCACTGTTTTTTCCCTCTTTCATTGCTCTATATAGTACAATACTTTGCTGCAGTGACAATACAACATACTCTGAACCCCCTGTTAGCAAGACCAAATGAAATCCTGCCAGAGGTTGTCTCAGTCCTTCTGCTACTCAAATTTGGGCAGATGGTGAGGCAAGTAAGATGACAGCTTAACCCTAGTGGACTCTGGCTTGTTGATGACAGACAGGTCAAATCCCAGCAGAGCCTACAAATGACTGATATGCACCCAAATACTACAGAAGCATCTTTCTAAATCTATTGGTTTGCTCTCCAGAAGCTCAGGTTTCATCTTAAAAACACAACCTCATACCGACTACCTTGCCATCTGAATTCCAAAGTACTTAAGTACATCAACAGTGAATCACAGGTCTTGCTAAAAACATCCATAAATTCCAGAGCAGAAAGCTACAGTGCCTAAGTCATCAAATCAGTTATCTACTTCATTTTTCACAGAAGAGCAGAGTCACAAAGATTTTTTTTTTCTTTGTACGAAAGGTGTCACACTGGAAATTTAAGATTATTTCCTGAATGCCATCAATCTGCTACGTTATAATTTCAGGAAGAAAACAAAACAAAAACCACAACCGTTTGCATGAGTGTCCTGTTCCCCTACTACTCCCTCCAGTTGCATTCCAAAAGCACAAGCAGATTACTACATTCCTACTCATTTAAATAAGTGGTTAACAAAAGGTATATTCAGCAGTATAAAGTGTCATTGTCATATTTGAAAGGGATAATATAAATGGCTTGGCTTAACTGAAGAGGTACTGTTTCTGCCATTTAATAAATTACTGCATCCTAGCACAGCACTGCAGTCTTGTATTAGACAAACTCCATTACCTTGATTTAATTTCATATTCACCTTTCAGCATTGAAATGTTGAAAAATTAGTTTGCATATAACTTTTTACTACGGGGAGAAGTCAAGTGCAGTTCTCAAGGCCTTTATTACAAAAGCTTGCACCGTGGTAACAGGGCAAACATCTGCTACACTGATAGAAGAATACTGTATCACATATTGGAACCATGTACTCTTTGATCATTTTGCTTACATCAGGTTGTCAGAAAAAATTAGGTAAAGATACATTCAAAAATTCCAGTTGGGCCACAAAACCCCTCCAACAGGAGTGGAAAAAAAAATCTGCTTACTGTATATGAGAAATTTGAATAAAATAGGATATCACATTTCAAAATGAAACAAACAAACAAACAAAAAACAAACACACTGGCTACAGCCTTTGCACTGGTGTTTTCATAAATGGTATCCTCAGAAGCGATTGTCATCTTTGCGAGGTTAGTGACTTTCCAATGCCTGACAAAACCTTTGGGAAACTGGAAAGACATACAAAGTCATTAGCATGGGAAAGGATCCATGCGGATAGGACCTCTTGTCTTGAGGAAGCCTAATAACTTTAGCAGGCCTACACAGCTAGAGGAGAAATCTACTAACACAAATCTCAACAAAAGATCAGCAATAGCATAAGAAATTACAGGAGCAATGAAACAATGTTATGCTCTTAGGAACACTTCATTAAGTTAATGTGTGCATCTTTTATTTTTAAACATGTATTTTGTTATATTACTAATGTTATTAACAGAAGATATTAAAATACTTCACAAATTTAGAAATTGCTATTTTAATGTACTTACCAATAAAAATTCCAGTCTTCATTTTCTGCCACCTGAATCCAGCCTCTTTTTTCAAAGTTGTTTATTAATACAGATTTTTCTATATCAGTTACCCACTTTACTTTTCCTGCCATTATCCTACAGCAGGATCAACCTGTTAGCAAAGAACAGTGTAAAGATGTGAAATGGATAACAAGGAGAGAAAAACAAACAAACAAACAGGACAGTCAAAGGGGAAGAGAAGTGGCACCTAGAGAGCACTTTAACTTCAGAAAGATGAGAGAAGTAAATCAATGTTAAAAAACAAGGAAAAGAACATCCTAGGTTCAGACTGAGAGCCCACATTTGTCAACTGGACAACTACAAACCAGAACAACTCTAGTTACAAGGATTTTCCATGCTCCCCAGCCAATTCACTTTTTATGAATGGGCACATTAAACACACTAATGACAGAAATCACTATCGTGTGTTTACTCGGTGCTGTTTATAGAAAACAAACAAACAAACAACAACAAAAAAACATAGAGCACAGACTGTTTATTACTTCTAACCAAGACTTGTATGCAATTACATTTTTAATTTTGTTTTGAAGCGGGAGAGTTCACATGGATCACTTCACTCACCAACTGCAAACTAAACAGAAGTCTCCAAAAAAACCCTTACACTCTCAAGGAACAGCATGCTGTACTGTAAGGAGAAGAACCAAAGTAACATTACCAACTTTTTATTGTCTTCTCTGTATTTCATGTACCTGTGATTTTGCCTTCTGCTCTAGCTGCTGGGGGGCAATAAGCTGGTATCAATAAACCCTTGAAAGCAGACTTTCCCAGACCTAAGGTCCTCACAAGCTGCATTTCAACTCATGACACCTAGATGTCACTTTCTATACTAGATCTCTCTCTCATCCACATTGGCCTTTCCCCTCCCTTAGGATCTCACGATCTCTGTGGTTGGAAGGGACCTCAAGAGGTCCCTAGTGCAGCCTCCTGCTCCAAGCAGGGTTAGGCATGAGGTCTGACCAGGATGCTCTGAGCTTTACCCAAGCACATTTGGAAAACCTCCAAAGGCAAAAGCAGCACAGTTGCTCTGGGCATCCTGTCTCACCACTCAACTGCCCTCGTGAGGAAAAGATTTTTCCAGATTCAGCCTGAAACCTCTCTTGTTTCAGCTTGTGCTTGTTTCCCATCTTCCCACCCTTCAGCACCCCAAACAGCTTGGCTATGCCTTCTGGAAAACCTCCTTACAGGTACATGAAGGTTGCAATTACATGACGATAAAAGTCACCTCTTCTCCAGGCCAAAGAAACATAGCTCCCCCAGCTCCTCATCAAAGGCCAAGTGCTTCAGCCCCTGCTGCAGTCCTCCACTGAACTTGCTCATTTATCCACATCTGCCTTATGCTGGGGGGTCAAGTTATTTTTGTCCATCCTCATATATATTGTGCTACAGCCTTGCCCTTTCTATTTGAAAAAAACAAACAAAAGCTAAGTCTAGAAGATGGAAATAAATGCATAACAAATGCACTGAAGGTGTGAGGACAAGCCAAGCATCCACAATTGCTTCTCCAAAGGAGAAGCTGAAGCTTTTCTGACAGCACTATTATGAGATAATACTAAAGTCAGGGGAAGACAGCTCTCATAAGCAATTTCAATTGTTGCACACATTCCACAAATTAGTTTTAAAATTGCAGACTAGTGAATTTTCATAGCAATCTAACCCAGAAATCCACTACAGAAGAGTGCTGATTCAGCAGAAAAACTGAGCCCAAGGCACGTTCTTTGGCACATGCCTCTCCCAAGAGCAAAAGCTGCCATGCAAGGAAGGGGGAGAGAGCAGAGGCATGCACGTACATAACACCATCTACTGCTCCCTCCACTTATAATCTTCCACCAAAAAAAAAAAAATCAAACTCAAAAATGCAGTAATTACACCAGTAGAGAGGAGTAATCAAGGTAATCAAGATGATTTTTGCAACTAAGACAAACCAAGAGATCTTCAGCTCCCACGACTCAACGTGGAGACATGCTTTCCCTTTCAGTCTCCCTCCTCCCAAGAGCCATAGCCCAGATGCAGCACTCCCACTTTTTCCTTCCTAGTTATTTAAATTGACAAATTTCACAAGGCAGATGTTTACCATTAGGCTTTGGTTTTGAAGCATTTTAGGCCCACTTATTTTTCATTCACATTGGTAAAACAAGCTGAAATCAAGCCTAAATAAACAGATGGAAAAGAGCACATGCAGACTTGGTGGCTTCTTTGTGTGCTTATACAACACATAGTTCTACAAGGCGATGACCTTTCGCTGAGCCTTCTAGACACTACCAAAACAAAAATAAATGAAGCAAAAGGATTCATTTACTTGAGCTGAAGTGCATCTGAATCACAGTCAGTGACTCACTAGTACCACACACCATCTTGTTGTGGTTTTAAAAGCTCAGGGATTAGTGAGCATGGGACAGAATCCGCCTTTCAAAAGGAAATGCGGTAAATGCTACAAAAGCCTTAATTAAGCACACTGCAAAAACGTGAACGAGCCTTAAAACCTGCATGCCACGTCTCTAAGCCACCCCACTAGGTCTACCCTCCAAGAGCGGGCGCGCAAGAATACCCTCGGCTAGGCACCCGCCTCACGGGAAGATCACGGGAAGGGCCGCGATAGCGCCGGCGGGAAGGAAGTCGGGCGCCTCCTCCAATGGACCGTGCAGGATAGGGCGGGCTGGGGCAGGAGATGAGGCGCACAGTACTGCACCGCTCTCACCTGCAGCGGAAAGCAACCGTTCAAACCCCGCCTACCGCACCCGCCTCCATTGCCCCACCCCACCCCTTCCGACGCCGTTCCAGGACGCGCGGCGACTAGGACTTCCGGTGGGCCGTGGCGGCACAGGGTGGAGGGCGCAGTTGCTAGGGAGACGCACCGAGGCCCCGCCCCCGCGAGCGCCCTGCGCCGCGCAGCCTGAAAGAGTGGCCGCCATTTGGTCGGCCCGGCGCAGCCGGCTTTGACTGGGGAGGGAGGGGGGAGGGGTTTCACCCACCTCGCCGCACAGCGAGGTCCCGAAGCCCGCTCAGCCTTCGCCCCATTCCTCCGTGGTTTTGGGAGCCACCATAAAGTCTTTGGGGCTGTAGCTGCCCCGTCTTCAGGAAAAAGGTCCCTGATAGACATTTGATTAACAAGTAGATGGCGATTTGCAGAAGAGTCGTTGCCTGACAAAACGTGCCTAGGAATTCCCGGAATGCCTAAAAAGCTTTCACCGGTGCCAAAGCTCAAGTCTCTGTGATTTAACGTATCACATGTTGATCCAACTATGGGATTTTTTCTTTTTTTTCTGTTGCTGCTGTTCTGCTATTCTGAAGGAGTGTGTGAATGTTTCCCTGAAATGACGAAAAACTGTACTTCACAGTTAAAACTGTGAGAGAAATAATACCTAAAAATTTACAGCATTAGGGCCTGTGTGGAGAAGCCTGATTTATGCATACACAACTCCTTCCATGATGAGAGATGATGTTAATACACATGACATACATTAGAGTTACTGAGGTTGGTATCAATGCAGAACAATAGGGTGTTTCATAATGGACTTTAAAGATTGAAGGGTCTCTGAGTGAAAAATAAAGGTGAAATAAAGGTGAATTCATTCTACAATACATTATTTATTAAAAAAAAAAAAAAATCCATCAGGCAGTAGCTGAAGTAAGCAGTTTGCAATGTGTTGACATAAAACAAACAACTGATACAAATTTATATTCCCTGAGAACCCTAGTTTCCCATATAATCTCAGTATAATAAATATACTTTCTGATTTACCATATCATCCTATGGTGACAGACCCAGTTGCAAGGTTGCAACTACAAAAATCAGTTAAATCTAATAATTAACAACAGGAACAAGCTGTTAGGTATTCCCTAGTTTAACTACAAAAACAGCTACAAAACACCGCATATCTTCCTTCATTCATACACAGTAGAAATTTCCTGACATCGGAACACATCTGGTAATGGGCCAGAGCATGGAACAGCCTTGACAACTGCCTTTTAACCCCAAAGGTGTATCTGCTGGGACAACTGCTAGTAAGAAAGTAAACCTGGACCTTTTGCTTTACTATCAATCCTTTTTTTTTGTCCCAGCATCCATCATGCCTCAGGGAAAAGCTGAAAAAGTACTGCTTTTTAAATTCATTAAATAATTCATTAAGGACAGAAACAGTTGTTGTTTTGTTTTGTTTCATTTTATGGGAGAGTCTTTTAGCTTAACTCAGCAGTCCTTAATCAAACTTACAGTTTCATGGAATAAGAAATATCTGTTGTTTAGCTGTCTCTGAAAATTACATCAACAGCATTACATCACAGCTGAGAGCTAATAATAGATGCTCTAGTTTTTAATATTAGTGCATCTCCTTTTTTAACATTCTTGTTCCAACAAGGGAAGTTGGTGAGATTTTGAAAAAAGCTTAATAATGCTTACTATTATTGTATCAGGAAATGCTGCACAGCATCAGTGTGCTTTCTTTGTGGCGGAGATCACTTCTACAATGACATTCACGTATTTTATTTTAAGTATGAGTAAACTAATGCAAGATTACCTTTATGTTCAAAATTAAGTCTGGGTATGGGAAGGGAACCATTATTGATTTGAAAATGAATACAAAACTGAAATAAAAAATTGAAAGTAAATAAAGAATTGAAATGTCAGAAGTACTGACAAAGTCTTGGCAATAAGTGATATTACCAAGGTTAATTTCCCTTTTATTGTACTTTCGAGGCAATTCTCATCCAGCATATTGCATGCATAAGTATACACATAGTCCTTGCAACACAGTCCTCGGTATGAGTTTGAAGATAAGGACTGTCATGTTCATTTCACAGATGAGTAACCCTGATGTGTGGAGCTTGGAAGATGATGGAAGAACATCCAACTCACAAGAAGGATTATAGTACATAGTGCAAGAAAAAGTGGTCTGCATAAATATTATATATGTGTATACACACACACACACACACACACTTCTCGACGTTTGAAAACTGAACCATGAAAGTCTGCAGACACCCACACTTAAGGCAGAGTGCGGCATCTGTGCCACTGCTCTGCTTCTCATGTTGTTTACCTTCACCGACAGAGAGATGAAATCATAGTATAAATAGAGAGCAAAGTCCACTGTCGGGCAATACCCGATAAAGTCTCCTGTTTGACATGACAATAAAGCGTGGAGCAATAGGGGTTTTCTGGTTCCTTAAAGCTCTCCGAAGCAAACCCTGCTCTCTAGTGATGGCTGATCCCGACAGAATCACTCACCGCGCTGTTATCAACAGCACAAGGAAAACATCTAAAGTCCTGTGACTTCACTAAACCTTTTGGGCAAGAGGTCAGGCTTCAGCGGGCATCCCTCCAACCCATTAGCCTCTGGCTGGGCTCGCCGAGGGGCGGGCGGGGATGCCGCTTACCCCGGCTGCCTCTGCCTAGCGGTGCCCCTCGGGGCCAGCCAGCCCCGCCACATTTCCCAATTCACGAAGGGGCCCTTGGGCACCGGACCGCGCAACTCGGGCGCCTCCACCGGCGCGAGCAGCCCCCTCAGCCCTCCGCAGCATGGCGGAGCCACCAGAGCCCCGTGCTGGCGGTGGGCCGGGGCGGGGCGGCGGGCGGACAACGGGGGGCGGCCGCCGGCCGGGGCCGGGCCCCACTCCCCTGAAGCCTGCGTGTGGCCGTGGGGCGGCGGCGGCGGTTTCTTAGTGCCGGAGGAAGCCGAGCCGAGGTGAGCGGCGGCGGCGGGCGGGAGATCGGGAGATCGGGAGGGAGGCGAGGGGCCGGCCGGGAGGCGACGCTGCGGTAGCGGCGCGCCCGGTTCCCGGCGTCTGCCTCCCCTGTGGAGACGCGGAGCCGGGTGAGCGTCGTTTCGCGCCTAGCGGAGCAGGAAGCGAGCCCGCGCAACAAGCCCGGAACGGACGGCTCGAGGTAAGCGCTCGGGAGCTGCCCCGGCCCTGGCCCCGGGCGGGAGGACCGCGGGCAGCAAGAGCCCAGGAGCATGGAGCGAAGGCAGACAGCGAGCCTGAGCCAGCGCCGGTGGGTGCCAAGGGCCCGGTCCACGGGTAGGGCCGGTCCCAAGGCGGGGGATCTGCAGCGACCCCCGGGCGGGAGGATGCCCCCTTCGCCCTCGGGTTTGTGCGTTTGGTGGGATTAATAAAACGCCTGGTAATTGTAACGTGTGGAAACACCACCAGAATATTGTAGGTGGAGTGGGATTTTAAGTCAGAGCAACTTTGTTACTGCCAGCGCTTCGCCAGTATGGGAAGCTTTAGTGAAACTGAGAACGACATGGTGTTTTAATTCTTTATACTGCAGTGTGGGACAACAACAAAAAAAGGCAGCATAAACAGTGACTTAAATTTTAGTTCTTAGACTTTCAGTTACCTTGTACTTGCACATCAACCTTCACCTTTCTGATCTGACAGCAGTAAGTGAGATCTCAGAGACACCTGCAAGAGAAGACCGCCAAAAGTCACAGAAGATGCAAGGCTTTCTTACCACGAGTCCAGTAGCGTGCCGTGTTGCACAGGACAGGATGCAGGTGTGAGGTGGCAATGCGTGACACTGTGTGCCATGCTGCTCAGTACTAAGGTGGACCAGGTGAGGGAAAACAGCAGCCCACACTACCCCAGTGCTGCTAGGTTTTTTAAGAATATGAATTATCATGTTTAAATTAACAATATTATTTGAGAAACTGAAGCTAAATATCTGCCTAAGTATTTTTACAGATTATGGCCTTGGTGATGAGCATCCTGTTAATCTGAATTTAATATTAAGGCATGAATTCCGCAATCTTCTTGCTGAGGATGCCACCAGGCTTGCTGCGGATACTCCACTGGTTGCATGGATGGCAGAACAAGGCCTTTCAAGTACTTTTTTTTTTTTTTTTTTTTTTTTTTCAATTTGAACAAATGTTAAATTTGAAATATTCCAATTTTATTGTGTAATGTTACTATGAGCAATGTGTGAAAATTTTTGACTACCGGTAACAACTTTTCTAGCTGCATCACTTATTTTATAGTTTTCAAAAATAAAAAACTACAAAGTTTTAAATTTTTTAATGTGAGCAAAGAAATATTTTCCATAGCTTAATAGCCCATTCATATATGACAGACCTATTTACATTTTCACACTTACCTTTTACAAGTTGGCCATGTAAATCAAGTAGCAATTTTAAACAAAGTATTTTTGTTATAAAACAGTCTTTTTTCTGAGATTGAGAAGTGCAAAGGGCAGAAGATGTTTTGAAAAGGATATGTAAATGTTAGATTAAGTCAGAAAGCTTCTGCTCTAAAACTTAACTCTTTGTGAACAAGTAGAATGAAGAAGACATCCCTTAGATGTTGGCCACTGCCATGAAACTAAAGTCTGAGTGTGGCAGATTTTTTTTTTTTTAAGAAATGATTAATTTCAGTTTAGTATTAATATCTTTCTCTTCAATGTCCCCAGTTCTTCCCATAAGACTTTTTTTTTTTAAATATATATAATTGATTATTTAATAAAAGAAGAACTTCCTCATTTCCTTCAGAATTTAGAAGCTGTTGAAGTACACTGGTGAGCACTGAAGGACTCAGTAGGTACTTTAAGGAAAATGACACTTTGTAGGTTTATCAAATCATAGCTTTTACTGTGAACATAACTGTATTATCTAATTTCTAAGGCAGAAACCTTTTGTTGCTTTTTGCGCTTGCATAATAAATGTCCCAGTAAAGACTGGTGCTCTCAGAGTGCTCTAAATGACAATATGCAAATTCTGATGATGCATAAAAATCTGACCAAAGGCAATGAAAGACTTGAGTGAGACATTCTTGAAGTCTTGACTCAGAATTTCACTCATGACCCCTTTAACAGTCCCAACAGAGACTGAAATAGAAAAATACCTGCGCAAGCTTTATATTTCAAAAAGCTTCCTCTATTTAAAGTCTATTATATCATTTTCTTTCACTCCTGAGATTACAAGATTTGCTTAAGGAATACATTTTCTTTTGCTTCTAAATATAATCAATTTCTTATCCTGCTTTGAGGTGAGAGAGCCTGTGTTAAACTCCCAGTGAAGGCATGTTCTGATAGCAAGTGTAAGAATGTAGATGAAATAAAATGTAAAAGTACAGTGTATATTTCTTATATTTGCAGAAGTACGGCTTTAATAGCTGTTTGAGACAATATTAAGAAATGTTTATCTGTAAACAGTATCCAAGGTCATTGGCATTAAGCTGATTGAGAACACAGTACAAGACAAAGAGTGAATTTATCTCTGCTCCTTGGTCTGACACCGATTTAAGATTAAATCCAGCAACCTAACTCAGAAAAAAAAAAAAAGAATAATGATTACTTAACCTCTCCTCTTTCCTTAAAAGAAGCTGAAGGTGCCGATGGGTGCCTCATAGTGCTTGGCCATGAATGGCTGTGGTTGGGGAGGAAAGCCTGCTGAAGCCTAGGTATCCCAATGAGGGGAGGGAGAGGTGGTGGTGGTGCTGGTGTCTGTGGGTCCTGCTGTGCCTACATACAGTCAGTGGCTGATGGCTTCTGACTAGCAAGGGAAGAAAAGTCAACAGCTGAGGCCAGCAGCTCCTTCAGCCGCCGCTGCTGCTTCTGGCAGAGGTCATAGGAAACAGAGAACTTAGAACAAACCAAAAAAAACACTGTGGGCTGTAAAGCATATATTCCTCCTTGCTATTTCCCCCTAAGTGTCTGATATTTCAGTTTCTTGGTAATGTTAACTAGTTCTTCAACTTCAGTCATCTTATCAAAGACTTGTCCTTGTAAAATGGAATAGAGATTTGTGTTTGCAACAGTGTGGATGATGTTTTAAAGAGTTGGCTATGGATTGAAAGGCATATATACAAACAACCAATCCTCTATTTGTTCTTCATTTAAATTTAATTTGCATAGGCAGCTGGTAGAATCTGAAACAGTCTGAGATATGCTTTGATACCTCAGGAGTAAGGGACAGGAGTCTTATCTGGCCATCTTTCTTTATGTAGGTAGGTTTGGGAATTTTGAGTTTGAATGCTGGAATTAGACCATCGACAACAATTTTCTAATTTCACAACCATCTTTAAAATATACTAAATCACATACTTTAGTTCTAATTAGTTTTATCAGTCATGTCTGCATAAAGCATGCATAAGATATAAACTGCACATATTATAGATATGTAATAAAATACATAAATATAATATGTAAATTATCATTGATGCATTCAGTGCATTATACTGGGAGATTATTGTGTCTGCCTTCTTAAAAATTATTGCCACAGCAAATCTAAACAAACTGAATACAAGAAAATTTCAGGACCTTTATAGTTTTCCCCAACTCACCTGCCAGTATACACGGTTTAGCAATGTTTTCCTTTTTGAAGAAGATTTTCTGTTCCCTTTTGCTAGGTTAAAAAAGAGACACAACTGGAAAAAAATGACTAGGCAAAGTAAAGATAGAGTCAAGCATCTTTGGTAGAAAGAGGATTTTCATTATTTAATCACAATTATGTTCATAAAAAGTCATAGTTCATCATATACATAAGCATAGGCATTTAGAGAGCTTTTTAAATTTGGACCTATTCACCAAAACAGTAAGTATGCATTTAACTTTACATACATTATTCATTCTGCTGAAGGCATTTCACCATTAAAACTAAGCTTTTAGTTTGCTCAGTCAAAGCCTTAAAAAGAACGAGCTTTTTGATCTGCTAGCTAGGTAGGAGATGCTTGCTGGTGCTAGTATGGGATCCTTCTCTGCCTCTCAGACACGTTGTGAGGATTAGGTTATGGTCACTTGCTATCTAAATGATAAGTTATTAACACAAACTTGGAACGTCTTGGTTTCTGTAAACCAAATTCAGTTTCCCCATTCTTTGTGTTTAAGTGAGAGAAAGAAGGAAAGAATGAGACGGATGGTGGAAGATCAATACATCCCACTTTGGAGGATCAGAATTGGCTGTAGCACATGATATACACTCTTCTTGCCCAGCTTTGTACGGATCTAGACTTGAGAAACAAACTGGGTCCATATTAATGCACCTTTCACAAATATGCCTATGTATACCCGTGCATCTAGATTTTAAAAAAGGTTACAAAATTTGGCAAATGTCCTCAGTTTGGTCCCAAGCTGCCAGGAAGGCCAACACTAAGCTTTGCTTTGCAATTAAATGAGCCGCATCTCACACACCTTCAGGGGAATAGCCCTCTGATGTGTGCCTTTGTCCCAGCACTGCAGTTCTACCCAGTGCACAACAAATACCCTCTTCCGTAGCTCTCCCTGACTTGAATGTGGAGACAAATCGGTGGGTGAAAACAGCAGGGCAGGCTGCAGCTGAGTCCTTGGCAGCAGGACTCAGCAGCTACAGCAGTTTCTTTTTTAGCCTGTGGGAGGAAGGTATTATCATAACAGGTGTGAGGAAGCATATGTTGTGCTTTGGGGTTTTGTATTGTATGGTTTGTTTACATTTCTGATTTCTGTAGTGCATTGACTTATTATAGGTCTCTTTCAGAACACAGTTTTCATCTCCTACAGGTGTAGACATTTCCATTGTGTGGTCCTGCAACTGTGAAACTAGCATCTATTCTAGAAATGGAAAATAATAGAAAATACCTTTTTTTTTAGAGAATTTTTCACAGTGCACTGTTGTGAAGTCTAAGAATAGTTGGTATAAAGATGCAATAATAGACAGTTGAGTTTTTATGCTGTTTTTAAATACATTTGGTTTGGAGCTCCCAAACTGGGAGCTGACCCAGATAACGCACCACGCTGCAATAGTGCTAATGTTGCATCAGCCTTGCCCAAAAAATAGAGAGGGATGAAGCTGGTAACCCATTGGTCTAGTTGTTCCCCTGGGAAATGGAAAGGCCAGCTTGGGTACTAGCACCAGGGAATATGTTTTTGTTTTTGTTTTTTTTTTCCAAGTGTGACAGCTTCACTGTGTTGTACATACAGAGCCGTGGCACCTCATTCAGAGCTACAAAGTCCTCCTCCAGGTGACTGGGTTTCTGGAAATTGGATATGGTGCTGGAAAAGTTGAAAGTCCCTATGGACATAACCCTTTTCCTGATCTTTGCTTGGACATACATGCTTTTGCTTGGGGCATACAGCAACACGTAAAGGAATTGTTTAAAAGAAGGTAATAGTATATCTGTATGATATGTACTAATATTTACTGAACATAAAGTAATCCTTAGAGTTTTCTCCCCAGTCACATTAAGTGTCTTTGCTTTTGTAGAACTGAGTTGGTACTTGGTACTAACTCACTTTTCATTTAGTTAGTACCAAGTTTATGCTAGTTCATGGAAGTGAATTTACTTATGCAGTAATATATATACTTTAATTATTGATAACTGCTTTATGGAAAATGTAATAATCTCTTCTAAATATTGAAAGAAGATCAAGAGTTTCTCAGTGCACAAAGGCCCCAATCTTGACCCAGACATATACCTTGAAGAAAGAGTTTATGGGATTGCATTAAGATAGCAAAAAAATTAGCTATGAGCAGCTTTACCACAGACACCTTTTACTTGGTTTAGCTCCATCTCTCAGAATATTTTACATAGGTTTTATTCTGCAGCATGTGCTTAAAAGGACAAAAGAATCCAGTCTGGGGGAAATCCCATTCGTTGTTTTCCAAGATGGGCAGCAAAAAGAATCAGCTCAGTAATGATGTAGCTGGGAAGTAGAGAGATAAAGCAGCAGAACAAAGCCATGCCAGATAAAACCAATGCACATCCAGAGGACCTTCATCACAGCCAATCATCAGTCACTGTAAAGGCAGAATGGAGACTCCCTCTGCAATGCTGCAGAAGCAAACATCCCTGGGGCAGGAGGAGCACTGTCTGCCCGGGGGTGTGTGTGTAGTTTTAAATAGCCCTGGTGCACAGCTCTGATGTCATTGGGCTTGATAAGCCAAATAAAAACATTTGCAAAAGCTACAAAAACACTAGCTCTGCTCTGAGATCTGCTGTGGGTTAATTCAGACTCTTGGGTGCTTTAAGGAAAGCCTTATCAAGGTATTGGAAATACTAGAGATGCACAACTTGGGCTGAAACCCAGGGAGTTTTGTCATTTATTTTGATAGAACAGGCCCTTGTCCTATGATACGCCTATGTGCTAGATCCTGGCTAGTGGTTTTGAATCACTTTCTGGTCACCTGGAGCAATGTAATGGTAGGAGGTCATTGCCAACAGCTTAGGAAAGCACCTCATACTAAGTGAAACTACTGGGAAGCTATACTTAGCTATGCTAGCTATGTTTATCTAGATTTTCCAATTTCTAGGCTGTTTTGACCCATTGTGAGGAGGCCACACGTTTGAATTGCTGTACATCTGTTGGTTCACTGAAACTTTCCTTTGACAACTCTCAAAATAGTTCTTACCTCAGCAACGCTCACATTCTGACTGCAGACCCAAAAGGGGGCAAACACATACTCTGAACTATGTCCATCTAAAATGAGAAGACCTTGTGCTACCAGACGCCATGGGACTGACTCTGGTCTTGTTGCAGAGTATGATGTCCCAGACACGGAGAAGCCCCAGGCACTTTGTTCTCTCTAGCTACCCTGATGGAGAGCCAGAAAATGAAATGTATGGCAACCTCCTGGCAGCACCAGATACTGCAGAGCAAATGGAGTTTAATATCAGGTATCATGCTGCAAGAATGCTCCTTCTGTCCTCTGCACCCGGGTACAACCCCCCCCCCCCCCCCCCCCGACCTTCACGAAGACTCCCAGCTAAACTGTGCAATCACAGTGGATGCTACTGAAAGTGTAGTAGATGCAAGTGTAGATAACCTGTAGTGCTTAGCACCAATTGTATGAGATTATGCTGCATTAAATGTCCAGGGACACAGATGAGGCTCTTCATTAGAAGCCCACCTGTTATAACAAGCAGCTTAAGAGGCCATTTTTACATAATTCTCCAGGTGCCTCTCACAACAAATTGATAGTGCAGTTCTTTTTTTTTTTTTTCTTTCTTTTTTTTTTTTTT
>CM021765.1:73714688-73784304 GCA_011076525.1 Nettapus auritus | reverse complement strand
TTTTTTTAAATCAATCTCTAGAATAAGTCTTTTAAGTCCACTTACTGTGCAGCAGATCCCATAAACAGATCTCAGCAGAAATACAAGTTAAAATAAAAATATATAGTCATAATTATTTTTATAGGAAAAAAAAGCATGCACATCTAAAAGAAACTAAATTTCATTGGAGATTTTCATCAGTATAGCGTAAACAGTTTGGGGACCCACCAAAATTCCTTAGCTTTTGTGTTTGACAGCAGTCATAGCTCAGGGACCTTTGTGCCCCATGATCTTGAACAGCCAACGTGCTTTGGCCAGTTCTACTCTAGCATCACCGTCACTGACTAGCGGAAGAACTGCACTGAATCGTGGAGATCACTGGAGTAATTCTGTTGGACAAAAAAAGGGTGATCAGTTATGTAATATGAGACATTTTGAGTAATCTGAAGTGAAGGCTTTCAATATATCAACTTTGTGGAAAAAAATTCTAGGACCGGAATACCGTTGTATTATATGAAGGAATTAGACACCATGGCTTTTCAAAAGTGTCAAATATGCAGGTTTTTATGAAAACATCACAGCACTTAAGCCTATAAATATAGACTTAAGGTGCCTGATCAGTAAACCTATAAATAATAAAAAAGCCCTAACATTTAGCTTTTACATGCCAAGCTTAGTCCATCCATTAGGGAAATAATCATACCTGACACCTGCAGAGTGCTTTTTAAAGAAGCAAGTTTGCAGTGTTTTCTTCTAACGTGGATATCCTGAATGCCTTCCAGCTCAGCTGTCCAGGTTGGCCATCAGCTGGCACTAATTGGGGATGAATTTAACAGAGCATACAGCAGGAAGATTGAAGACATACTGCTTCACCTGGCACATGGGTGAGTTACCTTACTGACATCATCTGTTTTTGGCTACTGCTAAAAATCATGTTAGATAGAAAAATAATAACATTTCTGCATCCAAAGTAAAAATATATATATTTATATATAAGTGTGTGTATTGCTACTACTGTTGCTTCATACAGAACCCAAGAAAGAAACCAGACACTGGATCTTATTTTACAGGAAAGATTTTTATAATGAAAAGTTTCCACAGACTATAACCATTTACAGTCAAAAGACTTAAACAGTTTCTAGGTATTTAAAATTCCACAACAGAGCACTGTAGTTTTTCTAGGTTTGACCATGTCTTTAAGCACAACTGAATGAGGAGAGGTCTGCAGCCTAGCAAGTGGGATGCTTTAGGGATTAACATGTTACTGCATGTCAAACGACCCATCGAGGCACACTCAATAAAACATGGCTCAACTTGTTTGCACTGCCTTTTATCTGCTGAGAGCTGACAAGGCTGTCATCTATAGTTAAAGACCACAGATTAACTGCAGAAATGCAGCAATTAGCATAGTAATGTCCTAGTCTGAAAGGAGAGTCGACTATTACAGATTTCAAGAGAATACAACCCGATTACACTTATATTCCTGAACGCAGTATATAGCCACACTCAGGCAGCCTCAGTCAGCTCAGATTCAGGCTGCACAGGGCCTCTGTGTCAGCCAGGCACACCTGCACTGGACCCTGATTCCTCAGGGACCAACAGCTCTTGCTGGGGTTCGCTGCTCTTAGCTGGAAATAGGAACAAAGGCACACGGCTGACAGATCTGCTGCACGCTTCCTCATGTCAAGGTAGTAACCAGTTAATTCTAAAATCACATCTGTTTAGCTTTTAAAGCCCTACTGAGTTACCTGATTTTCCTCCTAAATATTTAGAGAAATGCACATGCACAGATTACTCTGTAGACTTTAAAGAAGGAACATATTGGAGTTGAGCGAGGCTTTGTTTTACAGTTTTCTACACTTGGCATTTAGTTTGCCAATTTTTAGAATAAAATTTCTATCCCCTTGCTTAGTTTTCTGTTTTTGTCTGTTGTGGTTTCTTGTTTAATCATCAGGGTTGCTATCAGTGTTTTCCAGACATGGAATATTATTAAAAGTGTTACAAGAAGATTTGGAAATATTTCGAACTGGACAAAGAGGATTGCTGGTTATGGAAGCTGGGTATGAGCTCTCCCCTCTTCTCCACCTTTCTGTTACAGCAACACCTCACTCCCATCTAAGTGTCACCAAGTAAAGCCTGATAGATGACTCTAGGTTCAGGTTTTTTCCTTAGTTTGTTGGTACCCCTCACCAAAACCAAAAGGTCTTGTTCATAGACTGAGTGCGCCAAGTGTCTCCAAACACTCACATGCTAAACTGCCTCTGAAATCACTGGGGCTCTGTGCAAACAAGAGTCTCCCCACCATAAAAACCGAGGCTACATTCTATATGAGATAGGGTGGGTAGGCTGTTATAATCAGTACTGTACCTTACATTTTGGTGAAGAGACAAGGACTCTGTGGAGTTTGTAAAGGACAGACACAGGAGTGGATGGGTGAGACTTGCCTCTGCGGCTTGTTCCTGCAGAGGCACAGGGCGATGTTCTCAGTTTGGCACTAACCTTGCCTGCCGGCAGTCATCCTCACTTTTCTGCATCAGCTTTTCACTTCCTGTCATTTCTAATGGCCTCCATTTTCTTCCCACAGATTTGTCGGCTTCCTTTCAGGTGCGTCTGCCAGAAGCTGGTGCCTGCAGCCTTGCTTGCTGTTGCATTTTGGTGGGCCATAAGTTATGGACTGCAGAACTAACACAGAGAATTACAATAGGAGGTCATTGCTGGACTCTGACCAGTATAATTAACACCCAGGTGGTGGCAGCTGGTTTGTTTTTCAAATTTACACTGATAAAAATCTCTTTTATATTTAAAACCTAGGCTAGTGCTGGGTCACTGCTGTTTACTCTTTTAAAAAAAAATGTTTAAAATAATGAGGTTGTTGCTGGATAACTGCCTGACTTGCTAGTTTTGAAATGTGAGGCCAGGTGATCAGAAAGTCTGTTTCTGTCCTTTTTTTGTTTGTTTTAATGCAATACAAAATGTCTATTTCATATAAAGGAGTTTCTTGAAAATATTCTGTCAGTGGGGAAGACAGAAGGCATGCTGGTCATCCTTTAAATGTTAACACTGTAAAAGCGAGAGCAAAGATTAAAATCATGATACTTTTCTAAAATTAAATTGTTGCTTTAAATGTTTTGCAGTGTTATTTACTTTGTTTTCCGGAACTATGCTATTACACATCAATAATTTCTTGTACAGATTATCTAATACTACAGGACAGGCCTCAGTTTACCTTTATTTAGTAAAATAAGCATATGGAACTAGTTTATTGGAAAAAAGAGTTGTTCAGATAAGCTAGCAATCATGTTGGTTGGACTGGCACTCAAGGGCCACCCAATCCAATCCTTTACTTCTGCAGAACTTCTCAAAAATTGACTACAGATTTTTACATTCTTCTGCCTCTTTATGAAGTCAAATTCTGAATTGCCCAGAAAAACAAACAAACAAACAAACAAACAGAATTTGATTGAATTTGAGAGAAACTTTTTTTTTTTTTTGATGACTCACGGCTTTTTGGAAGTTATATGGTTAGGGGGAAATAACTGACTTGGAGGAAGCTTGTAAAATGGCAGTGGGATAGGTGTCACCTCCACCCTCCCTGGGCAGCAGCCAGGACACGCTGCTTTCTGGCCTCTCAAGAACACACCCCAGCCATGCCATATGATCCTGCCTATCTGTGTGTGTACATCCTCCCCGAGTGCTGCTGCTTATGCTGCTTTTCACTGCACAGGACCACAGACAGAGAGAAAATGAAAGTGCATCTCTGTGGTTTGGGTATTCCTCTCACAAGAGGGGATACCTGCTTCCTTTCTTGTCAAGTGAATACTACTGCTAGGGCACTTTTGAAACAGAAAAATACAGTATTTAATGGTGCAGTAATTTAAGCACTCACCTGAGAGGCTGGAGTTTCAAATTAGAGACCCAGCTTCTAATTCGATACAATGAATTTAAAGCACTCGTCCCGTAGGTGAATGCCCAATTCAGAGGGTTGAGGGCTGTGTTTCCTCTCCTTTGTGGATGGTACCAAATCCAATTAAGCTCCTAGCCTTCCACCTCAAATCACTCTTCTGGAGAAAAAAAAGAAAAAAAAAAAAAGAGAAGGGGAGAGAGAGAGAGAGAGAGAGAGAAAAGAAAGCTGAAGTAGAATATTTTGTCCAAACATTTTATGTTAAAAGATTTTGAAATATCTTCAACTTACTAGAAATACAGAGAAAAAAAAAAGTAACTAGAGGATGATGGCTGCAGTATACCCATCAGCATGCAAGCAGCAGCACGTAAACTGGAGTCTCTCCAAAAATACGTCACCTTTCTTTCACAATGCTCTGGACTCGATCTGCCATTCAGCAGCATGCACGTAAGGTACTTTGCTAGAAAAGCATGTGTGGTACATTTGGAACCATGGTCTTACCCAGGCCAGAAGCTGGCAGAGAGAATTGCCCGTATAACCAAAAAAAGAGACCAAAAATCACCAGTGAGTTGATTGTTCTGTTTAATGCCATACTAGTGGCATGACAGAAAATATTTATGTCATTTAGTAAGACGTAAAAACTCCCATCAAAAGTCTAATAAACCAACTATGCAAGTGTAACAAATGTATCCATTGCAAATAATTTGATTCCTCCTGGCTGAATCATTTTAACAATACAAAATTATTTCATGTATGTCTAGATAAATAATCTTATGCCCAGGGGAGAAGCTACATATAGGAGACTGCCACACTGCTTATCCCATGTGAAAGCTGCAGGGGAGAAGGCTGTAATTTTTCACTCTCAGGGACCGCAATAAGTAACACTTTGAATCCTAGGGAAAGTTCAGCATCTGGCATGTATGGAATAAAACACAGTACTGGGGAGCATGAACATCACATATGAAACACAACACAAACAGAACCTGCAGCAGGCATCAACACCAGCTGGGACACTGCAGTGAGCAGTAATGGCCAGGTTCCCTCTCACATGTAACTAGGACTCTTTGCTCAATGCCACGGCTCTGCACTGTGACTCAGGAGACCTAAATTAGATACATATGTATATATATATTAATGCACACTTCCTCATGTGACAGAGTTTACAGCACTTGATTTTTTTTTCCACATCCTGTTTCTTCTTGTTCCTAGGTGCAGGAACTGCACTGACTTTTCACATCATAAAACTTTCAGTTTCCTAAAGCAGAAGGCATAGATGAGCACACACATAAAAGAAATGCAGATAGTAATAAGACCTAGGATCCCTAATTGCCCTGCCTGCCACTCTCTACCTAGCCGCAGACAAGTTTTACCACATGTGAGACACCCTCCTGTTCTTTTATAGCCATGCACAGCACAATGTTGTGTCACCACGTGCTACATGAAAACGAGCCCTGAATGCTCTTGACATCAAGGCATAAAGCTGTCTGCCATACTTTTCAGCTTATATAAACTGTAACATCAACACAAGGGTATAATCCTGCTGTTTGTGCAGATGCCTTGTGTACAGAGGTAAAGCAAAGAACTGCACATGGTAGCGACAGCTGCTTTTCACCCAACAAGAGTGGCATGCTCTTAGGGTCCTGTTGTCACTTCACTATTCTGCATCTGCTGAAGGTGCAAAGATTATCTAACAGTCTGTGCTGCATTTGCAAACTGAGATTTCTACTGTTTTTCCCAAAGAGATTTTATTCCATGTAAAGTGTGCAGTAAAGTGAAATAAGTAATATAGTAATATATTAATTATATGTATATGTATACACACACACTCACACAAATATGTATGGTAAGAACAGTATAACTAGAAGACAAGTCTTCAAAATTATCCCCAAAATGTTAAATAATTAAAAATCTGTAAATCATAAAGCACTATACTAAAACCAAAATTAGTGTCACCAGCATGCCAGTCTCAGTTCTAACTACTATACAAGCTGGTTTCAAAGTCACTAACATTACTTTTGGTCTTACAAGATATAGTCAGAAACTTCTAACACAGCTCATAATTCAATGTCTAAGAATATTAATGTCATTTAGTTGGAATATTCTAACCACCTGGTGATGAAGTTGTTATGCTTCACTTACTAATTAGCACATTCCTGTTAACGTAAGAGACTTCCTCAAAAATTTTTTTTTTAACAGTTAGCCCAACATTTAACTGGCAGCCTGTAGTAGTCATATATGATTTAAGTAATTTATACTTTACTTTTTCTGTATATCTGCTAAAAGCTATTAAAATACCAAAAGCATGAAGAAAAGGGTTAAGTTCAGCTGAGGCTTCTGCTCAGCCATGCACGCATAATCTAACCTCTACTTGCTCGTCTGTACCTGATCCCCTAACAAACACTATTCTCTGATTTTATTCCTAAACCCTGAAGCACCCCTTAGAGACAAAGAGCAAACTGAGCACGAATAAACTTTCTGCGTATCAGCAAATTTCTGTGCTTTACCAGCCAGGAAGCTTCTTCCAGGACTCTGCTGCTCCACGGCATCTCCTGCTTCTGGGAGATGCTGGAGCTGGCAGAACGCAGTCGGGGGTACAGGGAGAAGTGACACCAGCATCCAAATTCCCCTGGCTGAGTGCTGCTGCAGGGTTCACCTTCAACAAAGTTGCCCTCCCAAGCAGCAGGATATTTCCAGCCCCCCTGGTTTCTGCTTTGTCAATAAAAGCCATTCAAAGCTCAAGCCTACGCAGTCGCAGGGTTGGTCAGGGTTCCAGAACTCCTGCACCTCCTGGGAGGCTGGGAGTTCTGGTAAGTTTGTTAATTTGGGGAAACATTTATTCTATATGAGGTATTTTAGCACAACCAATGCAGCATTGAACAACTGGAAGGAAAATTACTTCCTTCTACGTGTGGACCTGCAGGCCAGCTATCATGCACCCCATAGCATCCCAAATACAAACTCTCGGCAACCCGGCATCAAACAACCCTGCTCTGCCCAGAATCCAGGTGGAGGACCCCTGGAATGGGCAGTGACAGCTACTGACTGCAACTTGAATACACACACACACACAAATTTAAAAAACAAAAAGGAAAAAAAAGAGAATCCTTGCAGGATTAAGGCCAAACAGAACACTATTTGGCATGTTTATTGGCAGTTTTGCAGTCCCAACACAGGTGGAAGAGCGACTTTGCAAGCTGCTCTCTTGTTCCACATCCCAGGTACACAGGGAAGGCCAATGTTCACTGCAGTGACATGCATGGTGCTCTTCTCATTGTGAGAAGCAACCAACGCTTAAGACTTCCTCTTTTAGGAGTGTGAAGTTATTTTTAAGTAATGCAAAAACAACAAGTTGCATGGATTTTCCCAAAAATCTGTTTATGTCTCCGTTAATTCCTCATCTTTTGAAACATCTACATGGCTATATTGCCTCCAGGCCTTTAGGTTACACTTTTTGAGAACTGCTCCTAGCTGCTTCCCAGGCCCCACTTCGTACGTGTAAGGAAATTCTGTTCCTTGCTTTCTTTCATAAACAGAATGCATGGTCTGTTCCCACAACACAGGTGAAACAATCTGCTTTACTAGCAGCTTCTGAATGTGTTTTGAGTGCATATACTTTTTGCTATCAACATTGGAGTAGACACAGATCAGGGGTTTTTGAATCTCAATGCATTTTAGGACTTCAGCCAATGGCTCTACTGCTGGTTCCATAAGTCGTGTGTGAAAAGCACCGCTGACCGGAAGCATTTTCGTACGTGTAAAATAATATTTTCGGGCATTCTCCTGCAAAAACTTCAAAGCCTATAGAAGAGAGACAGAAGTGAGTTTCACGTGATAAAATTTTACTTGCTCACCACGCAAACCCCACAAGAATAATCTCACCAGACTTGGCATGACAAAACAACTCCTTTCCCTACCCAACAACTGAGCACACAATAGCAAACAAATATCACAAAGCAACTACTTTTGTTTGGACAAACTCTTGCCACACAGGTTAACCTCCACATAGAATCAGAAAGGAGAAGTTTCAAATACTGAAATGTTAAATTCAACCAAATGTTAAATTCAGCTTAATCTGCAGCAATACCTGCAAGTGTCCCGCAATGACTCTGCTGTCTGGAAACAAATAGTTTGAAATTTCACATACAGGGTTTTCTATACCCAGTGATTCACAGTGCCTGCGAGCTTCCAAGCAGGCAAACTTGTAATTTGCCTCCGGCCGGCCGATCACTGACAGCATCCCACTGGGGACAGCCTCTGACGCCTTCTGCATAGCTTCAGCACGCACCTTCACTGCATACAGCGCTACAGAGAGAGAAGGTAGAGCCAGGTAAATATGACCTTAGCTGACACTGCAGTGTTGCATCACGCACAAGTGGTGGCTGCTCATTCCTGTTAAACGCTGATGCTTTCAGCATAATGCTAAGCAAAAAAGTAAATCATAGGATCACTGAGGTTGGAAAAGCCCTCCAAGGTCATCTGGTCTGTCCCCTTACCACCAATGTCACCCACTAAACCATGTCCCTAAGCACCAGGTCCAACCTTTCCTTGAACACCCCCAGGGACAGTGACTCCACAGAATCACAGAATCATCTAGATTGGAAGAGAACTCCAACATCACCTAGTCCAATCTCTGACCTATTATCAAGTCCTCCAATAAACCATAAGTCCTCCACTAAACCATAACACTAAGTGCTACATCTAAACGTCTTTTAAAGACCTCCAGGGTTGGTGACTCAACCACTCCCCTGGGCAGCCCATTCCAATGCCTAACAACAATTTCAGTAAATAAGTTCTTCCAAATATCCAAACTAAACCTCTTCTATAGCAATTTTTTGCAGTTACCTCCCTTGGCAACCCATTCCAGTGCCTGACTACTCTTTCTGTGAAGAAATGCCTCCTAATTTCCAACCTAAACCTCCCGACGCAACTTGAGGCCATTCCCTCTAGTCCTATCACTAGTTATCTAGGAGAGGAGGCTGACTTCCGGCTTCCCACAACCTTTTCAGGTAGCTGTAGAGAGAATGGTGTAAGTAGAAAGTAAGCTTTATCAAAAAAGAGCCGGGGGGAGGGCGGTGACAGAAGGGGGGATGTCCCACAAGCGGCTTCAAAGCGTTTCCCCAGCACCTTCCGCGAAGTTCATGGCTCCGGCGAACACAAGCGCGGCGAACTCCCCGACGCTGTACCCGGCGGCGGCTACGCAGCTCTCCAGCACCTGCGGGGGGAGAGAGGACACGGGCAGCCACTGGGGGGAGCGCCGGGGGCGCCATTTCGCGGTGCCAGGCCCGGGTCAGGCCCCGGCGCGGCCCTCACGTCAGGCTGCCGGTGGTTGAGCTTCTCCACGGCGGCCAGGGAGGCGACGAACACAGCGGGCTGGCAGTGCTGGGTGCGGTCCAGCTCTGCCCGCGGCCCCTCCAGGCAGAGCGAGAGCAGGTCGTAGCCGAGCACCTTCTCGGCCAGGCGGTACATGTCCCGTACGCCGGGGTACCGCAGCAGCCCGCGGCCCATCCCCACGAAATGGCTGCCCTGCCCGGGAAAGAGCAGCACCGTGCCCTCCCGGGGGGGCCGCCGCTCCCGCCTCGCCGCCGCCGCCTCCTCTCCCGGCGCCCCGTCCCGCTCCGAGCTCCTCAGCAGGTCGCTCAGCCTCGCCGCCCGCTCCCCACCGCCGGCCAGGGAGCTGTCCAACCGTCGCGGGGCGCGGCGGAGGCCGCCGCAGCCACCGAGCCGCCATGGCGCCGCGGCACAGCTTCCCATGTCCGCCGCCCGGCCGCCTCTCCTCGCGTTGCCACGGGAACCGGGCGGCCCCTGGTAGGCCTCCTGCTCCTCCTCAGCCGGCCCGACCCGAGCCGCCCACGGTCCCTCCTCGGGGCGGGCCCCACCGGCGGGAGGTGCAGGGGCGGCCGCCTGCCGGCACAGGAGGCAGCAGCAGGAGCGCAGCGGAGTGGAGGTAAAGGCCGGGCCCACCGGGAGGCGACCGCGGGGGCAGCGGTGCCGGAGTCGGGGGGCTCAAGGGAGCCCCCTGTTTGACACGGAAAGTGTTGCTGCTGCTGCTTTTTGTCCCCCAAAAAGGAGCTGAAGAGGAGGAGGGTGTTCTTTTTCTTTCTTCCATCTTCTTTTTTTTTTTTTTTTTTTTTTTTTTTCTTCTAATTTTTTTCTTTGTGAGTTTTCCCGTTTGCTCGGTGTATATCACTTCAGAGTGGCGTTGGGCAGCAGGTGTCTCTTGCAATGCCTCTCTGCTTCTTAACCCAACGTGTACGTAACTTCAGGGCTGTGAGAAAGGACTTCGGTTTTTCAGTTTCCAAGCAATTCTTATAAAATGGAGCAAAATGCACTGTACTGACTTGAGCACTAAACAGCAAGAATATATATATATATATATCTATACATGAAAGTAGCCATGCAAAAGTTGCAGTTGTGCAATGACTTTGCGTAGCTTAAGGTTATGAAAGAGTAGCAAGCAGTGAGTCTGATATCACTGCACAGTTTAACAAAGTAGATTGTATTAGTTTAGCAGGGCAGATGGGAAATGGATCAGAATTGCAAGACATTGTCTTGACTTTTTATTCAGGCCTATTCAAAAGGATTACAGTGGGCAAATTTTGCTTGCTTTTCTAATCTCTACCCTACATTTCTGTTAGATAGTTTCCTCTGGTTTTGTCAATTTCCAGGTAAAATACTTGGAAAAAAATCATGAGTTTCTCAACAGTTAGCTGAAATACACAGGCAGCAATGCATGACTACATCTTGCTCCATGTCTGCCTATGCCTGTAACATAAGCAGCAGTGATACCTTGTGCTCAACCAAGAGCATGCACCCAGGTGGCAAGTTATTAGGCTGGCCAGTCTGCAGTTACACCTCAGTGAAAGCTCTCAGGGTAACCAACTGTTGCTCTCATTGCGTTCAAGCTGCATTGCAGAGCTTTGAGGTGCTGCTTCTGGCAGCTCCAGAAGCCAGAGGTGCCCCATTTGCATAAGGCCAGGGTTGCAGCTCATCCTATTCCCTGGGAAGGTTCAGGGTTGTGACCTTCAAATCTGAGGGTTCAGAGGCCGTGCCTGGGGCAAAGTCTGGGTCCTGTAAACCACTGGCAGCCCAAACCTAAGCCCACCTCCGTGGTATTGCTTCCTTTTTGGTTTGCCAGAAAGGGTGCAGACTGCTTGCAAAGCACCTGATGCTTACCGGTGTTGGTGGGCACTTCTGCGTCATTTTACGGTGTTTAAGGAATTCCTGGCAAGCTGGCCTGGGCATCTCTTAAACAAGAACTATCCAAGGGAAACAACATTTTTTTACAGCATATACGCACAGATGACAGTTTCAAAGTGGGTAGACAAACAAGAAGAATCTGCAGCAGGAGGTTAGGCAGCTAGCTGTTTGAAAGGAAAGTAGTTTTTGTCTTTCAAATACAATGTGTGCAGAGGATATTATACAAATGTACAGAGGGAAAGTTAGAAGACATTGAGCAGTATGCAGCAAATTGTCACCTGGGAAGACAGTATTCTGGCATAAGTTTCTGTTCACAGTATGTGGATCTGGTCACTTCAGTAAATCATAAATTTGCCATCCCAAAAGAAGCGTAACCTGGGTGGTAAGACTTGTTTTGTCTCTAAACCTGACACCTATATTACTCACAGTATATCCTTAAATAAATACAATCAGTTTTTAAATTTATAATACATATTATAAACATACAATTGTTAGGCATTAATATTGTATTTATATTCTGTAATATATATTGTTTTATATTCTGTTTATACAATTGACTGTAGAAGTCCCTTATTTCTGGAAAACATACCTGACATTGTTCTAGCTATTACTCAAGATCAAGAAAGATAAGACTGCTTTTTCTGTGGTAGCCGTGTTCTACATCACAGACTGTGACAACACTTTACTTTTAATGTTACAGTTTCCCAGGAATTAAAGCAACAACAGACCTCAAAGATTTATCATAAATTCATAGAATCATAGAATATTCCGAGTTGGAAGGGACCCATAAGGATCATCAAGTCCAACTCCTTGCACCGCACAGGTCTACCCAGAAGTTCAGACCATGTGACTAAGTGCACAGTCCAAACGTTTCTTAAATTCATACAGGCTTGGTGCAGTGACTACCTCACTGGGGAGCCTGTTCCAGTGCGCAACCACCCTCTCAGTGAAAAATCTCCTCCTGATATCTAGTCTGAACTTCCCCTGCCTCAGCTTCACCCTGTTCCCACGGGTCCTATCACTAGTGTTTATGGAGAATAGGTCACCCGCCCCTCCACTCCCCCTCGCGAGGAAGTTGTAGACTGCGATGAGGTCCCGCCTCAGCCTCCTCTTCTCTAGGCTGAACAGACCCTTTAATTCTTCAGATAGCTATGTAAGGAAAAGCTTTACTGCACTTAAGATTTGCGTGCTGACTCTCAGCCCTAGGTAGGAACGTATCTGCCCTCAAAATGAGACACTATAGAGGATGGGAGGGTGAGTATATATCTTGGGGGATCCCTTGCCCCCCACCCTCCCCCCCCCCATTTTTGCAGCTTTGTCAATCTACCTCAAAACGCCCAGGACCAGTAACTCCAGAGCTGCATCAGGAATTTAGCCTTGCTGAGAATTTTCCTTAGTGTTTTTAATGCAATAGCTGTGATTTAAGCCCTGTGTGATTGGGTAGCCAGCATTAAGTTGCAAAAGAAGGGGATTAGTCACAAGTTTGCCATAACAGGGATATAAAAAATGCCATGGAGGTAGCTGGCCTTTCCCTCTTTCTCCTATTCTCTCTGGCAGTGCCCAGGCTTGAGGAGGGGAAGGGACCCATCTGGCTTTCAGAGACCTGCTCCCTAGTGCAGCAGAAAAAGAGCTGCACTCTTTTAGAGTGCACACTAGAAGTGTTCTAGTTTTTTGTTTGTTTGTTTGTTTGTTTGTTTTTGTCCCCCCTCCCACATCCTGTCCTTTCTGCCTGGGCAGCCCCTTTTCCAGATAAAAGAGAGGAGGACGCAGAAAGCTTCAGTTTTACTTTCTGCATGTTAACACCAACACAGAGAAACAACCTGCAAAAAGATAGAAGCCCATTAGGCAGCAAGCTGCAATTTTTTTTTTTTTTTTTCCCTCCTCCTTTATTTTACCTGGTACTTTACTTAGCTGGAACTATCTTTTGGCAAGTCAGATGTTTTGAATATCTAGAAAAATATTTTAACATTTGTAAAACAAACTATCCTGCTGCAGTCAGGCATATGACAGCTAAATGGAAAATGGGTGGTATTATGAAGAAAATGTTGGAGGGCAGAAATAAGGGGCAGAAACAGAAATAAGCAAGTTAAGTGTGTGTGGGGAGTGAAGATTTCCAGCTGTGGTGGTTTAGCAGCAGAGTTAAAATTACCTACTGGTCACACTGCAGTTACCAATCACAGACAGCCGGGTTTCTTCAGTAGGAAAATAAGGGTGCAAGAGTATTGTGCAACCTGATCTCACCCTGAAGTAGGGTTGGGATATCACTGGGAAAAGAGTAATTATTTGTAGATTGTAATGCAGGTGCAGCCAGAAGGGCTGTGCTGACAAATCTGTATCATGCAAGTTATCACCGAGTAACTTCAGGTGTTTATATGTGCTTAAAAGTCAGGATTGCCCCAAACAAAACAAACCAATGAAGGAAAAATTGTTAATCTTAAAGTCTGGATATTTCCAAATGTAGTCCTTGCATATTTGTAAGCCTAGAAAACAAATAGTTAAAGGATCCCATCAGCTCCTTTCTGCTCTGTATAGTCATCCCCTTCCCTGCCACTCCAGATGATGTACAGTAACCGTGAGCTTTCCTTGGTCCCCTGATACATTTCTGCAAGCACTGGACGGCTACTCTATGTGATTTCAAATAAGCTATTTTAGTTGTAACTATAACATAGTATTATTAACTAAAAACAAAACAAAACTTAGTTGCCTCTTCATAGTTGATTGTAAAAACTGAGAAAGTTTTCAGTCCTAAATCTATAAGCATCAGGCTTAGTTCTAATGAAGCTGAGTAGAACACTACATTAAAAGAAAGTCATGGCTGGTAATCCTTTACAAACTCTTTGACTACATTACTTTCACAAATTTTCTGGGCATTCCATAAAGGTGACAGAGATCTCATGCTGTATAGCTACCTGCACAAATGCTACAGCACTGACTGAGCAGCAGCATGGACCCAGACCGGGGCTGCCAGACTGCATGTGGTGAAAGGTCAAAACAGAAACTTTACTTGCACAACCTTTTCTTGTCAGATCAGATCGTGTCACTCAGGACCCTTCACCTTTTCTATTTTCCTCCTCTCTTTGTCACCCAACCTTAGTGACATCACCTTCCTTTATGTGCATCTTTCATTGGTGAATGATCTTTTGCCATTTCAGTTGCTTTGCTTGTCTGTTAAGCTTCATCCATTGAGTCTCCACTGCCTCCCTTCCTTTTACTTCCTCTCTAAAGACCTACCACAAGTAGCCAGAGAAAGATGGACACAGTTTCTTCCAAAGTGAACAAGTTGAACAAGGTGGCTCGCTATAGCTTTTTATTGGAAATTGATACTAGTATTTAACTTCTGGGGAATTAAAGACAGGAACTCCCAGTGCTGCCGGACAGCTGTGGTCTACTGGACTGATTGTGCTGCATGGCTTTGTTCTTCTTTCTGCTAGGTACTATGCAGGAGAGAGCATTTTGCAATGCCTGGGAAGTCCTGAGAAATGCTACTGGAAAACATACCATATAAATTAGTAGTAACAGTAGCCAAAGTAATAGGACACCAACACTGAATTCAAGTCAGTATGTTTAATTTCTTCACTTTTGTCTGTTCCCCTTTCCTGTTCATGCACAGCTTGATTTTTACCTTTCTCTGCTTTGTGCCTTTACCACTTGTTTGCCTACCTGATTTTCTTCCACATGTCACTTAAGAATTATTTTAGCACTCTTCCTCCAACATGTACAGGGACAGACTTGCAGCTGCATCATTTATTTACTGACTGCAGCAGAGAATTGTTTTTTCCAGTTTGATAGCATTTGGCTGGCAGAACACTTTCAGACTTCTTTCCTTGGGGAGAAGCTGACAGAAAAAACAACAACTGACAAAGTCCTGTTGCCTGATACCTGCAGGAAACTGCCCTGATTTTTTTTTTTTTTTTTTTTTTTTTTTTTTTTTTAATGTCTAAATAAAGCATAAATCTCTTGGGGTCCTTGCTTATCACTTAAAAAAAAAAAAGTGCTAGCATTTGATAGCCCTGCTGGAACTGCACCAATGACGCTGTACCATGTGTACAGAAGTAAGGCCTGGTATTCTCTTCACAGTAAAAGCAACAGAATAAATATTGGTGAGATCTGAACAGCTTTCTACTTCTAACTTAACCTTTGTGAATTACTATCTGAAGGTAACCAGAGGGAACCGTTGTGTTTGGAGCTCTTGTTCCCATTACACCTCATTGCACCTGCACAAAGCAATTACCTCGTATCCCAAAGGCAGAGCCTTTGATGCTGCCAGTCTTGGCAACAAGTAACAGGCTCTGTAGCTCCTGCAGGAAAGTAACCATACAGATCTAGGTGTGAGAGAATGCATTAATTCCTTTGCTCCACTTAAGACACTCCCAGTAAAACAGCAGGAAGAATACACGAGGCAGGAAGTACGGCAGCAATAACTGCAGCAACGAGCTATGCAGAGCTTTTCCTCCCTTCCTTGCTGTCCATCCTCCACCCAAGACCTAACTGATGCAGTTCCAGCAGGCTAGCACATCATTCTCCCTCTTCCATTCTCCCCAGTCTTAGTTCTGTATTTTTCTCTACAGTTTGTCTGTCACCACTTCATGCTTTTGTTCTGTTTTTGACAATCTTACTGCTTTGGCTGCTGTCTTTTTTCATGCATTCCCACTCCTACACTCTCCCCTGAGGCATCCTCAGAGCACAGCAGCCTACGTGCCATTTCTTGTTTACTCCTTACAAACTTGCCAATCCTGCATGCTTTACCAGTCCCTCTATGCTGTTTTGCCTTCAAAAATTGTTTGCTCCTATCACCAGAAGTTTTCTCGATCCTTCTCAGCTTGGCTCATCCAGGAGACTCAGCTACTGAAATCTCCTCATTAAATCTGTGTAACCAGATGGGCAGACCCCTGAATAGAGCAGCAAAAAAGGGAGCTCTCTTGCTGTCTGAGTTCCCACCTGTTCCCCAAATAAAAATCCAGGGTATCAGCAGTCCTGTGACAATGTAACATCATATGTGCAACATCATATTAGTTTAAGCACACCTGTTACAAGTGGGATTTCTGCTTTCCCACCTTGTCTCCCCATCCCATCAGACACAGCTGTAGCAATAAAAACTTAAATGTAGGCCAGGACAACTGCCAAGTCAACAGGACACTTTCCTTTGACGCGCCTCTGAAATGTTGGTGGCTCTAACACTTTCTGTCCCAGGGTTTCCAGAGCTGTCCTTTCCCTGTTGCTACCCTAGCCTCTTGCCATCTTAGGATCCTTTCCTGCCATCTGTCCCTGCTGCCTAAGAGACTAACAGGAATTGGGTGTATTTGACCACTGTACATTTGAAAAGCAATGCACTTTGGTTCTGCCCTTTTTATAATCCTCTCATCTATTTGCATTTCAACTAGCTAAACACAGATCTTTTGTAGCAACTGATTTCTTGCCAGACAACTTGTGATGAAGCTTTTCCCTGCCTACTTCCTTATTCTTTTTGTTGCTGCATGTACTCCAACCAAAGCAGCTCAGCCTGTCAGAACAAGGCATTGCTTCATGTTACTTCTGTAGGCAAATTTAATCCAGTATACTTTATGGGCGTTAGCAGCTGAGGTGGCTGCAACTGACTGGCTGTGTTTTGAAGAAGCCCCATGTAGCCACTAAGATCTCCATCCTTGTTCAGCAAAACATCACTTAAGTGCTTGTTTTATCCTTGTCCTCCCTAGTGCATATTTTCTGAGCAGCTTCCCAAGTGTCTGCTACATATCACTTACCATCTTACTAGCCACTGAGCATCCTCAGCACCCTTAGAGGCTAAAATGTAACACAGTGTATAGAATTATTTTGCTTGAGCACAGGCAAGCACACACTTTATCCACTTCATCAATTTTGACTGCACCATTCCAGTAAGTGAATTAACTTTGTGGTAAATACCACAAAGAAATAAGTTTCTTTGGGCATTTTTTTCCAAGTGCACTTAATATCAAACTGCATTATTCCTCTGGCATAATTATTCTCACCCATGAATGAGTACGTAGGTAAAATTCAGCAGTCTTACTGCACAAAGTTAAGGGAGAAGCAAAGGCTCAAAAAAACCTCAGCCAACCAACCAAAAAACAAAAACCAAAACCACCAACAATCACCTGAATGTAAATGATAGGTTCCCATATGCATGTGAGTGTTGTCCAGTGAAGGTGATAAAAGATCCATTTATTTCAGCTGCACTCTGAGTGAAAAGGCAAGGCTGTGGATCAGATCTTACATGTGTATATTTTAAAAATCTACTTTAAAAAATTGAATAGTTTCATAGTTTCATTTTAAGGTTGCTCTGCTAATCAACTTGTTTGGGTTTAGTTTCAGATTCACTGTCTCAATGGAAGTGGTACCAGCCTGGGCCCCAGCAGTGGGCTTCGCACTCTTGCCCCATGTAGGAGGATTTTTAGGAAGCACAATAACCAAAAAGGAAATCCCAGTGTGGTATGAATCTCTGCAGAAGCCATCCTGGTGTCCACCTAACTGGGTGTTTGCTCCTGTTTGGGGAACTCTCTATACATCTATGGGGTATGTTTTTCATGTTGTATCAACATGCTTATCTGATCTTCAAGTTATTTTATAATGCTAGACAAGAAAACTATTATTGTATTCCTATAGCTGTATGTTTATAAGAAACTGTGTCAAGCTACCTGTGTAAGAACATGTTTGGGGAGTTGTGTGTGGGTTTGATAGGACATTTTGTACACAGAAGTATCCAAAGCAGGACTTTGAAAAGCTGTCATTATGTTGCTTTCCTTACTCATTCTGAGGGGAAGACCTGCCAAGCTGGCAGCAACCAAGTGAGGAAGCTCTGGGATTTCTTCTAAGCATGTCCTTCAGTAGCTTTAGGAAAATTTAAAAAAAGAACTGTTCTAACAGAGCTCAATTAAAAGAAAACAAAATCAAAACTAACATACACGTCCTTCCAAATAAAACTGGCAGGCTGTTAAACTATAGATGTCTGAAACCCTCAGCTGCTTCCTTATTTAACTAGTTTAAAATACTTGACAGCACAATTACTGTCAAATGAACAGGAAAGCATGAGGCCAAATACCATTCCCACAGGTACTGTAGATATTTAATACTACTATATTTTGGCAGCTGTTACTTTTAATAAGATGCAGCAAAAATATTTATAGAAGTAGATTGTCTCAGGAGATTGTTTGGGTAGCTTTGTCACTTCTCACAGACTGCTCCAGAAGCTGTTCACTCAAAGCACGGTTTTATGTTAAGTCTGCTCAGGAGCTTCGGCAGAGGCTGGTGCAGCCAGCAAACACTAAGTGATGCCTTGTGTTCCTTCTGCACTTGTTCATTAAGAACTAGCTACCATCCAAGACTCAACATGTGTTTTTTTTTTTTTTTTTTTTTTTTTTTTTTTTTTCTCCTAGCTATCAAATATGCATTGTTGTTAAACCCATAGTATTAATTTTTAGGCTACAATATGCCTTTTATAGTTTACCTCTCTTCCATCTCATTTCTTGCATCATGCCAATGAATTTTAAGTGATTTTTATCTTTTATCTTGTACATAGCACTGGCTTAACTATATGTAGTTTCAAGGAAGCCAAATCTTTTCCAATTTTATGTGGCATTTAAGACAACCTGCAGGATAACTACAACACCTGTTGCAGAACACAGCAATGATCCAGTGTCTGAAAATGTACCTGAATGTTAAATTGGCTCTCTTACAGTTTTTTTTAATTGCTCTTTTCTCTTGTACATTCAGAGAGTTAATATTTGAATCAGAACATTACTGTCCTGGGGATAAAAAAAACAAAACAAAACAAAAACTCACTTTCCCATGGAGGGCCTTCTTCAAGTTGACTGCACAGTTCATAAGCCTGTTCCCCGATTTCTCATCAATAAATCTGGACACCAACTTAAATCTTTTAAAAATCCTGATTGTGACAGTTTATCAGCTTACTTTGAAAATACCAGAAGCAGTATGTTCTGAGATGGATGGTCTCTGTTCTGTACTATACATTTAACTCTATGAAAAGGCATATTTATTGTCAGGCATTTTTTTCTGTAATCTGTCCTGCACACACGTTCCTTGAAACAATCAAAACTCCTAGTTCCTTTAGTTATTTCTTGCTTTTGTTATATTCAAGAGATTCTAACTAAAAGCAAGATTTAGAAAGCTTTCATGCTTTTCTTTGATGTTTAGTTCCCAGATAAGCTTGTGCATAATGACCTTTGGCTTTAGTGAAAGTTAGATGTATCAACAACTCTTAAGTCCACACCGTAGCTCTGTTAAGTCACTTAGAAACTGACCTGGGTCCTGATACCTTTTACAAAGAGAAACCATTAAGTTTCTCATCCTTCTCTCCCGAACAGAATATATTTTAAAAATATTCTCTGTAGTCAAACTGCCAGGATACCAGAGTTGCATTTAGTTTTTATGAAAGAAGTGGTCAAGAAGCAAGCTGGGATCACCAACTTGGTCAGACCCAAAATACCCTTATTATGGGGGGTAATATGACCTACATATGAACACTCCAAGTGTTTGTCTGCTCAAGGAAATAATGCTTTGCTCCTTAAGGAAATAATGCTTAAGATTTGGTATCCATCTTTGCTCCACTACCCATAAAAATACATATGAGCCCCCTGCTGTCCAGAGAAGTGCACAGTCCAGTTCACATGCCTACCAGACTCCTATCAAGATGGACTTTTTTTTTCCTCCTATTCAGAGACTTACCTTTTATCTTTGAGTCACAGACTTGCTTTCATTTCAGCACAGCATTCTCTTTTAAGACTGAAATGCAGTAGGTAATCTGCTCCTCTACACCTAGATATGAGAAGTCTGGCAGAACAGGGGAATTTTTCCTCCCTCCATCTTGCTGTCTGCAACAGATAATCAAACCTGCACAGTCTTTTATTCTGTCAAGTAGTGCCTGGGTATCTACTTTTCCAAATTAATTTAGTTTCTGACACTGAAGTAATTTGATTTGATTAAGAATGTGTGGTTGCTTTCTAACTGGTATATTGAATTACCCCTTAAATTTGTTTTTTTTTTTTTTTTTTTTTCAGATACGGCTCTTACCTGGTATGGAAGGAATTGGGAGGCTTCAGTGAAAAGTCAGTGGTTCCTCTGGGCCTGTATGCAGGGCAGCTGGCATTAAACTGGGCGTGGACTCCAATGTTTTTTGGAGCTCACAAAATGGGATGGGTAAGTGGATAAGTAAGTCAGTATACAATTCTGCAGTCACTTGCAATGTGCTAAAACACAAGTTCTGTGTTATAATTTTTTCTCCCTGAAACTGAACCTGATTTGTGTAATCGGTATAGAATACAGCTTGCAGAAGTTTTTATTTATGCATGCTAACAACCACCTGTGAGAATTTATGTATCTACAGCACCCATGAATGTTTAAACTTCATGTAGCTCTTTCTGCCACCCTTTGATAAGAGCTTTCTGTGACTTGAAAATGTAAACATTTATGCCTTAGTAAAATTCCTAGCTATCTCTTTGGCAAACAGCAGTGATAAGAAGCTTATCATTACTCATGTAATCAGCATCCATTTTAGATCAGACTAATTTTCTGCAGTCTGAAGAGAAACAGCTTGTCTCAAAAAAATTTAGTAGTTTCTATTATTTGTCTGGTTTCCTAAATAAACAAGCAACATTATAATAGCAGAACACTTTGCAACCCATCATTAATTTGATCTTATGACACCTCTTTTGGGAAGCATTTATAACAGAAAAGCACTAGGTGAGCTTACTTGCTCAAAGTCACACTGGGTTTCTACTCAATGTAGCACTTCCTGCTATCAAAAAAAAAAAAAAAAAATAGGGTCTATATAGGTGAGATATATATCTGCTCCTAGCTGCTGTGCCCTTTCTTCTGACTGTTATGAGTCAGTTTACCTCATAACTCAGAAGAAATCCTTTTCGCTAGCTAGTTTCTGAGAAGAAATATACCACAGGGGCATACACCAAGTGTCAGAGCTAACTAGGAAGACCCAGACAAGTACTATCTAGTATAGAAAATGCAAAAGTAAAACAACACTAACCACCTTCGTGGTGTTTCAGGGGCTGGTGACTCTCCTGCTCACAACTGGTACTGCAACAGCTACAACTGCTTCCTGGTATAATATCAACAAAACAGCAGCTTATTTGATGGTTCCTTATTTAGCTTGGCTAACCATGGCTTCTGCACTCAATTACCGTATCTGGAAAGATAATTGTGACAAGAAATCTGAATAAACAGCTTTTAGCCAAAAAATATTTTTTCCTTAAGAATTTTCTAAATAAAATTATGACTTTTTTTTAGCTAAACTATTTACACCATTACTATTTGCTAATAACAGTTTGATAACAGCAGTCCTTGTTTGAAACAAATGTCTTAACTGGGTAAGTCACACAGGGGTTTTATAGTAAATTAAATGATAGTGCTGATTGAAAGGTACTAGTTTTCAATATTGTATTACATTTTATATGAGAACAGCATTTTAACTGTTACCAGAAATAAGCACAAATTGCAACCTCGCTACATTCAGATGAAGAAATCCAGCTGTATATAAATACAGCTTCCAGAAAACTGTTCCAAACAGTTGCAACCATGATTGTGGCCTGAGATTTTCATGTGTACCACTATACAGAGTGCTTTATACAGAGTGTTGTGAAGTGTCTCACTACAGCTGCCTAATATTTGTCCTGTAATCATTGTAGTCCACAAGTATTTGAGACCAAATCTTTTTTACAATTTGTGCCTTGACACTTTGGAGCATTGTACAGTCTAGGTGTCAGCTAAATGTATTAAACTACATGTAAACTTACTTTGTTCCTCTGTTTTTATTGTTTCTGAACAAAAATAACAGTGAAGGCAACAGGGTGCTGTAGCCCCAAAGATGGCCCCTTCCTTTCTTGCAAACATTGTAATGGGCAAACAAAACAGCAGATTCAAAGCACCTGAATCTGAAACCAAGAACACTCAAATATTTAGCAGCTCTCTGCATACACCTCTAGCATCATGTGATGGTTTTACTCGGGTGGGCGGCCAAGTTCCACCACAACCGCTCTCTCACTCCCCCTCCTCAAAGAGGAGCGAGGAGAAAATACAATGAAAGGGGCTCAAGGGTTGAGATAAGGACAAGGAGATTGCGCAATAATTATCGTGACGGGCAAAACAGACTCAGCATAGAGAGAAAGTAACATTTATTGCTTATTACTAACAAGCTAGAGAAGTGAGAAACAAAGGAAAGAAACCAAAAGCACCTTCCCCCCCATCCACCCTCTTCCACCTCCTCCCCCAGAGCGGCACAGGGGAATGGGGGCTATGGTCAGCCTATAGCACTTCTTCTCTGCCGCTCCTTCTCGGTCACTCTTGTCCCCTGTGCTGTGGGGTCCCACCCACGGGATGCAGTCCTTGCCGAACTGATCCAGCGTGGGCTGTCCACAGGCAGCAGCTCTTCAAGAACTGCTCCAGCTATGGGTCTGTACCACAGGGTCCATCCCTCAGGAGCAAACTGCTCCAACCTGGGTCCCCCACGGGCAGCAGCTCCTGCCGGGTCACCTGCTCCTGCGTGGTCTCCTCTCCACGGCCTACAGGTCCGGCCCGGAATCTGCTCCGGCAGGGGTCTTCCACAGGCCGCAGTCTCCTTCGGGGCACAGGCTCCACCGTGGTCTCCTCCACGGGCTGCAGCATGGAACCCTGCTCCACCGTGGTACTCCATGGGCTGCAGGGGGACAGCCTACTTCACCATGGTCCTCACCACAGGCTGCAGGGTACTTCTGCTCCAGCGCCTGGAGCACTTCTCCCCCTCCTTCTTCACTGACCTTGGCGCCTGCAAGGCTGTTTCTCACTCCTCTCACCCTCCCAGCTGCTGAGTGGCGCAGTGTTTTTTTCCCTGTCTTAAATATGCTCTCACAGACGAGCAAAACAACATCGCTTATTGGCTCAGCTCTGGTCAGCATTGGGGCCCTTACCAAACATGGGGCAGCTTCTAGATCCTTCTCACAGAAGCCACCCCTATGCCCCCCATGCTACCAAAACCTTGCCACGTAAACCCACTGCACATCACCAGCAGCACTGGCCAAAAAGCACCACTGTACTCCATGTGGACTCCTCAGTGTGCAGCCAGTTTGCCATTAGACCTGACCTTCAAGGTGGAATGGGCAGCCAGGTCACAGGTGGGTTTGCTGCTCTGTAAGGTGCTACACACACAGTAATTGAAGGTACTACTACCTGCAACCTCTCATTTTAGCTTCTTGGAAATGCAAACAAGGGTTTCTCCTCTTTAGGGTTATGGTAGCTGACATAGTAAGATCTGGAATGCTTAGTTCAACCAGTTACTTCCTACAAGGCAAAGAATCTTTTATCTAAAGCAAAACAGATTATTTTTGCCCACAGTTTGTGGCCCAACTGCACAAATCTCACTAGTTTTCCTAAGTCATTCTTTTGGTTTGATAAGCGTGCTGTTACTTTCCCCTTTGTGATGAGGGAAACCTTCCCCTCCACTCTAGATCCACAGTCACTTTGTTACTTGTTCTCAAGTACTTTGAAGGCAGAAAGTGCCTTTTGCTTTCCTACAAGTCATAAATACAGCTGCTGAGCAGCACTGCATGTCCCCTTAGATCCAGTCTCAAACACCTGTTTCTATATTCTATACCACAGCCAAACTATCATCTGCATTGCAAGTAGTCACACCATCTATGACAAGGAAACACAAATGTGATTAAGCACTCCACCTAAGTCAGGAGTTCAAAGTTCTGACTGGTGAACTGCAGACTTTGATATGGTTGTCAGCACCATGTCTGACTGATCCAGCTCTTCTTTTGCCCCACCTATGAAGTGACAATCTTTGTAAGACAGATGGTTCATTTCTCTAGTCTATGTTCCAGTCAGTAAAAAGAAGTAGCTTTCTGAAGAAGAGCACTCTAAAATAGCCTAAGAAATCTTTCCCTTCCTGATCACAAAGGATAGCGCATTTTATAGCAAAACTTGAAGCAAGGTTCCGAACACTTGCACAATTTTATAATTATACTTTGCGCTCAGATTCCAATGGCTGCAGCTAGCTAAGAAAATACTACCCACATAACTTATACTTTGTGGTGGACAGAACACCTTCTGCAACTTGTCCATACGTAAAGCAACATAATACAGCCTAAAATGGCTAATTTCAGCTAGCTACCTTGATCTGAAGGGGGAGGAGAGGTCAGGAATGATTAATTTGAAATAGACACCTCACTCTGAAACGTCTGTCTTACGGTCTTGAAAATCGAAAGACTGCTTGGTCCTCTAGCAGTTTTTTGAATCCATTTCCTTTCCTCAGGCTTTGTTGTTGTTGTTGCTCTAGACACAACATCCCTCTCACTTCCTGCCTTCCTCCCATCTCACAAGTCTAGTTTTTCTTTAAGGGGTAGGCTGACAACCATGCAATACAGGGTTCCTAATTTTTAAATCAAGAATGGGAACAGCCATCAAATATTCCATCTCATTACCCTGTTAGCTCACCTCACTGAAATACCATATTATTCTCCCATGAGAAAGTATCATCCTTTTGTCCTTCGTCAAAATATTTCAAGTAAATTAGTCTATCCCACTCTTTAAAGATACTTCAGCTTTGTTTATAGTAAGACAGAAATGAGATGCCTAACAGTTAACAGATTTGTCTCACTTCATAGGATTTGCATTCATATCAAACAAACTCAGAACTAACACAATCTATTAACTTCATGCACAGATTTCAGCAGGTGTTCACCAGCTTCATCACCTTCAGCTGGTTCCCCCCTCCTTCAATCAAGCTTCATATATTTGATTTTCACTGAATTTCTCACATGCAACTTTAAAATAACTTGTTTCACCTCAGTCAGTGGACATAAACATTTAATATCTTCGTATAAGAGAGGAGTGGCTGGGGAAGATACGCAAACTCCAACATGATTCAGTAAATTATAATTTTAATGTTGACACAGGGAATTTATGCGATGTTTCCCAGCAAGCAAACAAGAGATTAGGCTACCTGAGAAACAAGTCAATTGCTCCAGTTAAAGTCCTATTTTGAGGTCTCCCATATTCAATAAACAAGATATTTGGTCAACACAAACTGATGATTTATAGTATTAAGTAAGACAATGAAAATGCAGACAAAATAATCATTGGTACAGTAAACAGTATATGCATATTATTCTGATATGACATTTTCTCCTGGGTTACTAATACAGGAAAATAATTGCATCAACAGCTCATAGAACTGAAATTTAAATATTGCTGTTAAGCGTATCTGTGAAGGAAAGAGTCAAGTCTCTTGTGGCTAGACAATACGTGTCACATGGCAGTTTTCTGTTTCATCAAGAAACAGAGTGCTGAAGACATCATTAAAAAAGGTAGGGTGGTATTTGCAGGCTCTATCACAGTCAGGATTAAAGTTCACCTCCAGGATCTGAGGCTGCATAATTCTCTTCCCTGTGAAGGGGAACACAAACATTGCCTTTTAATACAAGCTATTAAGAGTTCCTGAGTCACCACCTGTTGTTAAGACAGATTACAGAAAATGGCTAGAAAAAAAAAAAAAAAAAGCATCTTTTATGACACAAAATGTCAGGGCCGTTTGTTTCAGTGGGTTTGGGCTTTTCGTTTTGCTTTTATCTGTTTTTGTAAGAAGAAAAGCCTGTTACACCATGGTTATCCAGAGGACAGTTACCCAATGCATTCTGCAATCACTGTGCTAATCCAATGCCTCACTTAGGATGAATATGCAATAATGTAATGAGATTTCTTCACAGTCCTGTTGCTTTACCCTCTAGCCACCCCCACCTGCCTCGTCCTCTCAGCTCCTAGGAGGAAAGCGGAAAGTTTAATTTTATCTCACAACTTAATCAGTACAGTTCAGAGAGTTGGGAATCAAATGCATTCTGTGCAAAGAGAACAAGGAATTTTACTTCCTGTGTGGTGCTGAAATAAGTGAGGGTACAACCTTCTGCTGTATAGGTAAGCCATGCTTTGCTCTGCACAGCAGCAACCTGTCCATAGGCTGCTAACAGCATCACTGCTGTGACTTTGGCACCCATGCCCCTAACTTCCAAAGGCTACAGCCCTACACAGCTCGTGTTCAGACATGGCTGTAATGTGAGGTTGGTTCGTAGAAGGATCACAGTCCCTTTCCCAGAATTAGCGATACTGTTGGGTTCTTTGCCTTTCCCATTTAAGGAGGGCTCTTGGACAAATAACCATTTGATTGAGAGAGCATTCAACATGAGCAGACAAAAATCAAGCTCTTGCTCCACCTGATCTGAACAGGAAAGACTCTTCTCTGCCTGTGTCCTGGAAATTCAGTTCTCTTTAATAAACCCCAGCAGTCAATTTTGTATTCACAGAATCACAGAATACCCCAAGTTGGAAGGGACCAACAAGGATCATGTAGTCCAACTCCTGGCTCCACACAGGACCAACCCAAAACCAGACACTATGTCTGAGAGTGTTGTCCAAACACTTCTTGAACTACAGCAAGCTGTGACCACTGCCCTGGGGAGCCTGTTCCAGTGCTGACCACCCTCTTGGTGAAGACAGGAAGATGTCTCTAAGGATTTCATACAGAGACTTATTTCAGGCATTCTCCCGTAATAAATGGGAAAGAAAACTTGTCACTGTCAGAAGGACTAGGCTGCAGTACAGCTGCATTCAAGCAAAAGCAAACCCAGAGAATGGAAGTAGCAGGGGCACAAGGGAGGTATGGATTCAGCACACAGTTAGCAATTTCCCCATTATTACATTTAACCAGCACAGCAACTTCTAACACCATAAACCTGCAGCTCCAGATATGCTTTGATGTTGGTAGGAGGCACAGAGCACACAGCTCACACTGCTTAAAAACAGTCAGAATTCAGACACAGGAAACAAATTTCTGACAAGGTTCACAAATAAGAATTCAACATTCAAAGAAATGAACTTCTCACCATCTCTGCTTGTGTCCCATTTAAGCATTAAGTCAATGGCATATATTGCTCTTGATGATGAATAATCACAAATGCCAAGAGGTGCAGGTTTAGCTGAAGCAACTTCGAACAACTCAGCAAATGCCTTAAAAATATTTGCCTAATGACAGAAAAAGGTCTCAGAATGAGAAGCAAAGTTCCATAAAGGTAATAAAAACTTCAATTACACTAGCTAACCGACAAAAATCTGCACAGCATTGACTTCAAAACATACATTTAGACAAAGACCAACACAATGGAAGTACGAAGAACCTGGCAGACATCTATGACCTTTTTCTAGGAGAAAATAAGTACGACATATCCTAATACCAGCGCATTTAGTATTACAATTAACCTCCTTTACAGGCATTACGTACTCTATTACACTTTTACATAGATGAAGGCAGAGAGAGAAGCCAGGAGAGTTCTATGAACACCAGCAGTACAGTTCTGATTTTTTTTTTTCTTGTCTGTTAATTTGTATTCTAGCTTTGTTTTGTTCTGCAAAGAAAAGTCTTCTACCCACTTACACCTGCATCTAGAAACAGTGTTGTGTATACATGCTCCCGCTGTGTACACTGCACTGGTATTTCCAGAAACCATCAGCCAATGTGGAAATGCACTAAAACATGAACACACAGGTATGGTTTTTAGCATGAAGTCTATACTGCAGTGAATCATTCATTCTGCAAATGGATAGAGTAATAGAATGGCTCGGGTTGGAAGGGACCTTAAAGATCATCTGGTTCCAACACCCCTGCCACGGGCAAGGACATCTCACACCACACCAGGTTGTCCAAAGCCCCATCCAGCCTGGCCTTGAACACCTCCAGGGATGGGGCATCCACAGCTTCTCTGGGCAGCCTATGCCAGTGCCTCACCACCCTCTGAGCGAATAATTTTCTCTTAACCTCTAATCTAAATCTCCCCAATAATACTTCATGTTCTGCACAAAGCAATCCTTTGGGTAGCCTGCAGCATCTTTTTCTTTGATCTCCCTCTTTCACTCCTAGCAGTCTCTTCCAGGCTACTTCAAACCTAACACTGCAAAACCTGTCATAATCTGAATATCTTTTGTTGGATATGAGGTTCTAGGTAAAACCAACGTAAATTATTTTTATGCAAATCAATCCACAGGTAGGTAATTTATTCACTTTTGTGAATATTTTTTTTTTTGCAAATAAATTATTCACTGTGCACTGCACAGCAAGTTAATGTGAAAATTTACAGGGAGATCTTTAGATCTGCAGCTCTGCTTAGGATAGGTAAGTCAAAACCCATGATGTCAGTTAACTGACTTAGGAGATTAATTTTGTACTTGTTTTGACAGCCCCTTATATCATGAAGCCCTTTGGAAGAAAGGAAGCAAGAGTCTGAATACTTCATGGTTTCAACTTTTCAGATTCAGAGTTAGTAACCTACTGAAACAGAAGGTACTAAAAGCTTTGAAATCTTTACCAGAGTCACAATAAGCAACAGCTGTTAATTGCAACACACTTCATATGCAGTATTCAAAAAGGAAGGGAATTCCAATACTAAATCTTCACAACCACGGGTTTAGGTAATTGGCATCCTTCTTCAAAAGAGATTAAACTCATAAGAAAAAAGATCCTGCTCCCAGGATCCTGGTGTTAATCAGGACTGGCTTTATTATGAAGTCCAGTACACAGAGTTCTCATAGTGTGACTATGAATTAAAATTCTCAAATGCTAACAATAGACTAATTCAGCCCAAAACATTTTAATTTAAAAAATGCTTCTAAAATAAAGGTTAACATTTGCTGTCCTTTGTGAAGCTGAAAGACTACATTTTGTAAGGAAAAAGCTAACTTTTGGAAAAGCTAGTTTACTAAATAAAAAAGGATTCACAAACGTTTACACAACAAAGATGAATTGCTGACTTACTTGTACTGTTGTCCATGGATATTCAGGATACTGTTTTTCAAATAGAGAAATAAATTCTTCACAATGTACCTAAAACAGTTTAGCAACATCATATATTGCTTTTGTTGGGAATGACTGAGCAATCAGACAACACAAAAATAGAAAACCAATTATTTTTATTTTTAGCCATTCATACAAACTCAGGTAGAGAACTAGGAACTGTAAAATTCCCTAAAACCATTCCATGTTCTAGTGCCTCTATATAAAAGACTATACTAAAGTCTTTTACCGATCTCTACCAACGTAAGTTATATTCAAAGATGTAGGTTTGTATTACCCACCATAGATTATTAGGGGTCCAGAGGGTAAAAAACCACCTAGGAAAATACTTGATTAGGATACTTCCAACACTGACTGCCCGCTTAAGTGGATGTGAAATAGGGTATTTGGGAATAGCCACAGAAATAGGTACTGGAAGGTTTTCTAACAACAACAAGCAGAATGTTTTGGACTGTTTGCTTACCTGCTTTAATGTTACACCAGGCACATAATTCATGACTGTGAAATGCTTCTCATAGTCATCCAGGTCATCAAGGGAAAATGCCCTAAGGAATAAAACAATTCTTTAGTTTCCAAGGTATCAGATTTAATTTTAAGCCCTTCAATCTAACAAGGAGAAGAATTTAATTACCGATTTGAAAAGCGCAGCCAAAATACATCATAGATATATAGCTTGAGTGGTTTTATGGACCGCAGCAATACAACATAACGGATGTCAAATTTAACCATCCCCACCTCTTCTCGGTGAAACAAGACTGGATTTTCAATATATTTGCACACTACCTACAAGAAACCAAAAAACACGTAGTAAATACAATTCAGCTGAAATGTCCCTGGATCTTGAGGACTGAAGATATCCTTATATGCATTTCAGTTTCTTTAGAAGCATGCATGAATACATTATGTTGTTGTGCAAATAAGTGTGTTTTATCAAAACTCTGAAACCAGGATGGGGAAGCTGGAAGTCCAGAATGTACTTGTTTCTAAGGAAATAAGTCAAAAATAATTGTATTTATAATATTGGTGACCTTATTGTTTTGAAATAGAAGTACAATTCACTTCATGCACTTTATTCCAGAAAATACATGTGGCCTACGCTTCACCAGAAATAAAGCTTCTGGTGACAGTCTCACATTATGACCACATATTGCAGAATCCCTAGACAAATAACAGAGCTTTTTATATTGTTGGCAAAGAGTGCTTTATGCTGCCAAGCAGAGCTGTGGATCAACAATAGTGATCAACAGGGGACAGAAGCAATCATGTTCCAAAATTCACGATCAATGCTAACTATAGTTAATTTGTGTTCAGTGTAGTCTGAGGGTTAGCATTAAAGCAGTAACACACTGGAACATCCATTACTGTCAGGGTCTATATTATTTTTTAAAGAAGAAAACACCAGCTTCTTTGGGGCAAATGGAAGTGTCTTTATCACTGCAACAAAAGATGCTGATTTGAATAATTGATTCAAGTAGTACACCTATAGCCAACATAAGAATTTTGAAGAAAACAGATTTCTTTCCTTGTATTCTTCAACCACCTCCTGTAACAGTTTTTTCAGCTATCCCCTTTAAATCTTATTTAAAGACATGATCTCTAACCTTTGGGCTGCTTTCCCTATGCCTGATGATACTGTTAAGGCTGTTGGTGATGTGGGTGTCCAGGCTTCTGGCCAAGTTCCATGGTTTGCATATCCAGTGATTGTCTTCTCCTCTGTGAGAGACAGAAAGCCAAAGCCTATAAGCATCCACCTAATTTATCTGTCTCAACATCCACTTGAACTGACCTATATACTCCTCTGTCCAAATACTTTATGGATCTGTACACTACAGTGCAAGATCTAAGGACTTTTGACTGACAGCTAGGAGCAGTGGTCTTCGGCAAAGGAGAAAAAAGGTAGTGGTAGCTTTCACTGATCTTTTCAGTTAGGGACTAGCATCTTCTCACTGCTGATTTTCTTCTGGGAGATTTTCTGATATTCTTCCAAAGAACACCTCATCAACAGGACAGCATCACCATGACGACACAGAGGTCATGGTACAGACATCACTCTGCCAGGAGTCTGACTGCTCTGGCACATATTCACACAAGTTTAAGTTGATTCCCTAATAGCACCTTCAAATAATTCACATTAAATGACATCACAACTCTCCCCTTCGGAAAGAAGTCAGAAAATACCTCAGCAATCCATATTGCAAAAAACAAACAAACAAACAAGAACATACCATTATCTTCTCACTTTTGAGTACCCAATCACCTCAAGGGGACAGTATTTCTTGAAATATCCTCAAGAACAACAGGTAATATGCTGGTCTTTATTTGATGCATCTTTTTGAATAAGGGCAGGGTGACACATGATGTCTTTCTTTCCTCAATTAATAAATGAAAGCATCGCAAGAAACTGCCTGGGCTTTATGATAAAACAGCACAAACTGAGCTGAAGTTAGTGGCGCTAACTTAAGACAGGAAGTTTCACACAAAACACTATCTCCTCCTTCCCTCTCCCAGTACATACTGCATTCATGCTCAATCCTTGATATTAAAAAGGAATTTAAAACCCCACAGACTAAGGACACATGGAAGGAACGTACTCTCCTGGTTATGCTAGTCAAGAACAGAATCCACAGACCAAAGAATGGCCAAATTCCTGGCAGCTAACACTGTAAACAAGAGCCATCAAGGAAGCAACTTTTCAGTCAGAACACTTCATGACGGGCATTAGACCTCTTGACAGGCTTAAGAAATTATTCCACTAGCAGTACCAAATGCACTCTCTTAATAGAAGAGAATCTTAGCTTCCCTATTAAGACTCCAATGGAGCTGGCAGAAGCAGAAAGAACATGAATTCAAAATTCTAAAGCTCCACATCTTCCTTATGCTAATACTAAAACTAATTTTTACTTTCACATCCATACATAACTGAACTACTTTAACCGTAAACATTTTTCACTTCAGTGCAAGAACAACTGGTACTGGTTCCCTGGAAAAACAAAAACAAAAACCAAATATTTGTTGCAAATACATTCTGATCCTTTGGATACTAAGACTTGACTAGTCAAAAAAGAAACAGCTACAAATCTGCTGTTGAAACCATGCCAAGTTTTTTTGTTTGTTTGTTTGTTTTTGTTTCAAAAATGCATTGCTTACCTACTCTTACAGTAAGTAACTAAAAAGTTCCCACTTTCCACATATGAACATAAGTGCAACAAGAGCAAACTCACGGTGGTGCAACAGTTTGCAAACCCTAGTATGTACGATGCTGGTCTTTGGGGAAAGCAGGATCAAGAAAGCAAAAAATGTAAGGAAGCAGAAACACAAACCACCTTCTTTCACGTTGCTGAAAGTAACAGATGAACTGTGGCAATTCTGTTTGGAGATTAAAAGTACGAGGCAACCATCTTGGTCCATCTGGTCCTCCAGCTCGTCTAGATATGGATGCCAGGCAGTCTTTGACAGTCAGGAGGTTCTCACATGGGAACTGATTCAGCATTACTTCAGGTCTTTTCTCACTCAGCTTCCTACAAAACAGAAGTTTTGGGGGAGGGGGGAAAGACCAGGAAGGCCTTTGGGAACACTTTTTCTTTTATAGCAATGAAACAATTTGTATTATCAGGGAAACACTTGTAACCTGTAATCCTTGAAGTGTGAGAAGTTGTAGAGGATGTCTGCTTCTCCCTCGTTGTCTGTGAATACAAAACGGGGATGCGTCAGGCTGTTGAGGACCTGCTGAATGTCTGTGAAAACCCTAGAAGAAAAAGGCATATGAAGAAGAATATCAGGTTCATTTCTGAAATTGAACAGCTTGAATTTTTTTTTTTTTTAAGCTTGGCTTCCTACAAGAGTTATGCATTACCAACACATTATCTGTGAGAATCTCTCAACCCACAGAAAAAATAATTAAAAGTGGGAAAGATTAGAAAAATGTGTTTTGAGACAAAAATCTCAACAAGTTTAGGTCTTACAACTTTCATGAAAATGGCAATTGAGACTAGCAACTAAGTCTCTGATAGAGAAGCACCAGCTTTTTCTTGAGGAACTACTATATTCTTCCTCCTTTCCAGACCTGTTCTTATCAGATGGATAACTTTCCTTTCCACTTCTGCTACTAACTGCTTGGAACATATGTTCCCCTGAGAAAGATCTCTCTGGAATAATGAACTGCTGAAATACCCAGTCACAGGGGAAACATTCTTAAAAAAACAGCATGTAAGATGCTTTATTTATTCCCACAAATGTTTTGCATAACTCCATGTGCGACATATTACTTCGGTTATACTATTTACACTGGAGCCTAAAATTAAGAGAAATACATTCACTGCAAATGAGGAGAGTCAGCCCTGGCATCCTCATTGAAAGAAATCATCTTTCTTTCCCTACTACTGCAACTGAGTGAAGTTAGTATCTTCGTATAGCCCTACCAGCATTTCTTTCTGCAATATTTGGCTTGTCCTTGTAGATCAGCACAGATGAGGAAAGTACAACACCAAATTTGATAAAGGACCTAGTACATGCTCCACTAAATTCACCTCATATGCATGCTAACCAAATATCTACTGGTTTGGAGCAACTTTTGAATCCCATTTGCTTCAGCAAGGACTAATGCAGTGGCCTGAAGGTAAGAGGCCTTATAATGCTGTAACAAAGTCTTGTAGAATCCTCAACAAATACAGCAATACATACAATCTGGTCTAGTGGAAGGTGTCCCTGCCCACAGCAGGTAGGTTGGATTTAGATGATCTTTTAAGGTCCCTTCCAACCCAAACCATTCTATGATTCTATTAAAAAAAAAAAAAAAAAAGTAGAATTCAAGTTGCTCATACGTCCCAGATCAGTCCCCTGTAAGTACACCCTGCAATACACAGTAACCTCCTACAATAACACCAACCCTGTGTAGCTAGACTTAAATGTAGCTTATAGCTCTTAGTGGCAAGAGGATCATCAGACCTACATAGCAGACCTATTCTGCTTGTTAGAATCATTGAAAAACTGGGACCAGCATTAGTTTTTCTTTCCTGTGATTAAGCCCATTGAGTAGGATATAGAAATATTTTGTCAGCATATTACACTTTTTTTTTTTTGGTGGTAGAGTGCTGGAATGCTTGTCCTCAGGACTCACTTCAGGAAGTGACTCAGGAAGTCACCTCCTCTCCAGGCTGTGTGAGCAGCATCTGCTAAGGAAAGGGGGGTAGAAATAACCAAGTAGTATGCTTTTCAGAATGAGTATACCAATGTGGCTAGGGAAAGCTTGCATACATAAATGGTATATATTTGGAGTAGAACCATGGCTAGGGTTGAGCTGAGGCTGTACAGTCGTTTGGTTAGCTATGAAAAACAGTCCAGCTATAGTTGCCTTCCCCAGGAAGGAAGTGAAACAGTGTTTCAGAATTAGTGGTACTTTCAAGCTTTGAAGAGGCTCGGGTAGGACTCCTTTGCATGAGCTACCAGAGATCTTCGGATGCACTAACAGGTAAAGTTTTTTTTTAATATATATATTGAAATTATTGAAAGAAAGTCAGTAGGGAATCTTTCTTTCTCTCCAGTTGCAGCTACAGAAAACGTCTTTGAAACCTCTGGTTCATCAGTCAATGGTTCTTGCAACAAATTTCCAAGTAGGGCAACAATACAGCTAAACCAAAAATAGCCTAAGGCATTAAAACTGATTAATCACTGGTTAAGACAAAACAAAAACATAACCTCCATAGCTAAACCCTTTACATAAGTCATAAAGAGGTGATGGTATGAAAAACAGTGCTGTAACAAAGGCTTGGGGACAAGGCATTTGGCCTTTGACAGCACAATATGAAGCCTGGAAAAATCAGGCAGCATCTGGATAACTCCAATAAATCTGTATTGAACATCACTTAATCAGTCAGTTATCATTTAATCAGTCAGTTTTTTTTTTGAGGAGGGGATTTTTTTATTTTTTTTAGTCATTGTTTCTGTTTTCCTCCTCCCTCTGCAATGTTCTTATTCCACATTTCCAAATACATAATTTAGTAACAAATTCCCATTGCTGGTTGGGCACTGAACAGCTACTCTTCTCAGCAGAAAGAGCATGATGTTCAGCTGAGAGCTAGGTCACCTTGTCTTGCACATCCAAAAATACACTTCCTTCCCGTGTTAGTTCACTTAAATGTTTACAAAGTTTACACCACACAAGTACAAGTAGCGACATGCATTCAATCACTCTGAACAGCATGCTCTTTAGAAATTCTTGTATTTTTTTTCTTCTTGGTTAACTATTGAGAGCAAAGAACATCTTAAATAAATTGTTGCCTCTCTTTCAAAAATTTCTCACTATAACAATGAGCTGCTTTTACAGACACACAGAAGATTGTGGTATATTCAATAATACATAGTTACTAAACACTATTAGAAAGACTTTAAATAGCTTACAGCTATACACAGTATTTCAGAAGTACTACTCACATTAGCAATAAAAAGTCTGTTTTCTTCATCTTGAATTCTTGAGAAGAAATTCATATGCCAGAGTTACAGTATCTTAAGACTTGCTTACAGAGCATACAAAAATGCAGCAAGAGACAAAAGATATAGGGTAGCTCAATCTACCTCCACTAAGAGCAAGAAGGCCACCAAAATAAGTTATTTGAGGTATGCGTTATAGCTGATTGTTGAGGTTAAGATCAGAGGGCCATTCCACTCAAAGTTTTTAAATCACTCCATGCATTCTACATACAATACTATTAACATAAAAGTCTTGGGACAGTCAAAGGCTCTGGAAGGCAGAAGACTTAATTTCAAGACTTAAGCTCTCACACAAACACTGTATCAAATTAATGCATTTCTCTGTCAGCACCTATCACTGAGCGATAAAAGTCAAATTCCATTAGGGACTCGAGTACATCTAGTATTAATGCATATATTTGAGAAAAATATGGGCTATACACATCTACTGAACTTCTCATGTCCCCATATACCTGTCTGTGGTGACACCCTCAAAAACTTTACTTCTCTGAATGCACTGCAGGACTGCAACTCCTGCTAGAATATCTGGACTCTGACATGCTACCCTGCTCCTGCAGGAAGTTTAGTAGATGCAATTCAAAAAAAAAACAAAAAAAACAAACAAACAAAAAAAACAAAACACATAAGAAGGACCTTCTGGCCTCCTTATGTAGGCCAAGATGCTCTTTTTTTCTCCTCTTCAGACAGGAATTGGGTAAGGAAGAGGAAAGGAAGCTCCGTAGTAGCGCATAGACAAGCTGTTGACAACATTTCTCAGAAACAGAGTAGGAGGGATCTGGCAGGTGTTTCCCTCCCTGCCTCCCTAATGTTAATGTTTAACATCATACAAGATAGAAGAGAAAGACAGCAGTGAAAAGCTGACACTTCTCAGCAACCCCACTGTTTTTCTCTACCTTTATTAGAACATATGCCTGGGTCTCCATTATCTGAAATGGAGGTAAGCAATCTGGATGAAAAAAATAGCTTCTTATCCTCAAGTCTGGTAGTCAGATCTTGCATAATGGAAGCAAGACTATCACTGAGCAAGGTAAGAAATGCCTCTCAACCTAATAGGACCAAATTTTCAGTAGTACTTCTCAAGAAAAGTTAATCTAGTGAGTAAAAATCCCTTAAACACAAGATGCTGGGGTGTAAGTATATCTGCCAATCATGTTTTAACCTACTTTTATCCCTTATGCAAAAATTCTGCAAGCAAGGACCTGGATCCCAGTTTTAGACAGCAATACCATGGAGAAAAACGCACAACATATACTGTGTAATACGTTTTTCTAGGATAAAACCAGTAATAATGCAGTCTAGTCATGCAGCGCCACTGGTTTTGCTCACAGCCCTTTGAAATTCTTTATCTGTACAATGTTCTTCCAGCTTTCTTCTGAAGTAATTTCATACCATACACTACAGCACATATACAATTTTAAGCATAACAGGCTTTGACATGGTTCCTGATCAGCAATCTCATCAGAAGGGGCATGGAATTAGTCTGTTACATTAACAGAAAGAAAGGCACCTGCACCACAGTCACATGCTATACTGCAGCAGAGAAGTCTTTAGTCTCTTATATACTTTAGTTATGCTCCTTAGTAAAAACAAACGTTAAAGAAAGCATTTTGCAACTTTTATTTTGTCCAGAAGGTGGTACTTTAATAAAAAGTGCTTTTTTTTTTTCCCCCCAGAAATTCTGTAAGTGACAATCCATTTGCTCCAAGAACCTAACAAGAAGAACCCATAAGTCAGAATGGTAAGTGGGTACTTGCCTCTGTTGCTCAAAGCTAGAAAAGGCTGATCTACTTGAGTACACTGCAGTTATTATACTTAACCTTGGCAAGAAGGCATTTTGTTTGCAGATACGTACTTGAAAACTTTGTCTTTGTCATAAACTGGTGGGTTTATTGCTATAGGCAGTTTCTCCTTGTTTTCTGCTAAAATAGCCTAAAAAAAGAGTTAACGAATTACAGTAAGTGGGCAGTCTTGGATCAAACGTCACAGTAATCAGCAACTTTGAACAGCAACTTAAAATGAATTTTAAAGTGTGCATAATTGGGTTTATAGAAGTGATCTAAAAACAATTAACACAGTCTTTAAAGAAAAACTACAGGTAAAATATTCAACACAATTAAGTGTTCATCCAAGTTTTTTTTATTATTATTATCAAAAGCCTATTGAAGTTCTTTCAAATTACAAAACTTTAAGGATAACTTTCTGTAATTCTTTATCGTCACTAATATTAAAATACATGTGTACACGTGCATTTGTAGCCACAGTATTACAGTCCACCTACAAGTCTTATTTAGTCTACTGCCTGGTTCAAGGTAACTCCACCAAAGCTGCATTTTAAAAAGAGAATTATGTTGTGTAATACCCAGAAAAAATGTCAGTACAAGAACAGAGGCAGAAAGGAATCAGAGTAAGAGGCTGCTTGTAAAGAAGGAACAAGAGGTATGGCTTTAAGACCAGGGCTTATCAACACTATCCAAGCACCCTGAGAAATTCCTGCTTTTAAGCATTAAACAAAACACCAAACCACACAGTCACACACACTAAAATAATGTTACTGTATGTCCAAGGGAATGGAAGGAACACTGACCATTTAGGTATGTTTTATTATGGATAACTGGAAAAAAAAAAAGCACAGAAGGCTGGAAGTTCTGCTCCTGTAAAACTGAACAGAAGGCTTTTTGCAGTCTTCAGCAGTAGGCATGCATCTCACTCCACTTTTTACAACTCTGATGAAAAAAAACACACATTTGAATCACTGCTACTATCCTGATGCAGGAAGTAGCTTACAAAAACTCTGGGATGGGACAAGTGCAATGGAAGAAACCCAAGTAGCTACTGTTTTGCAACAGCTCCCTAAGTTCTGGCTGCCACAGGCTGACCATGCAAGCTGCAGTACTGAAACATCTGTCCAGCCACAGACATTTCCACTCTACCTTTAAGGCTGTTACAGAGAATATAATCCTATTTATATGGGAAGTACAAATAAAAGCAAATCCTCATCAGAGATCTTCTAAAAATAGACTGGACGGTACAAATACAGAATAACTCCTGGAGTCACCTAAGATAAGGAAAGAAGCCTGTACTTTTAAGAGGAGAAGACTAAAATTCTCAGAACAGTAGAGGATTCATTAACATCTATCCTGAAATTCAAATTCAGGGAGCCACTGCAGAACAACAAATACTCTGGTCTCCCAAGAGGTATTTCTTCCATCCCAGACACTTTGTGAGAAACTGCCTCCTGTGACTATGCTTTCTGCAATCATTGCCCAATCACACTACCCACAGTAGCATTTAAGTCACAGACTCTGTGGTCTGTGTTGAAGAACAGACTTAGGTAATAGGACAAAAAACAGGTGAAAGTTAATCTGCAATATTGCTATAACAACTCTGATTTCTTCTATAAAGATTGAAACTTTTCAGATTTATTGGCACTAGGTCATCTTTAAAGGTCCATTCCAACCCAAACCATTCTATGAGTCTATGATTCTATCTAAAGAAAAATGAGAACCAGGAAAATAGCACCCCTAGTTAAGGTAAAAAACAACACAGACAATTTAACAATTAGTTGTACACAGGAGTGAAGCATTCCCAGTTGCAAAAACTGTGCAGAGGTAGCAGCAAATGTCATTGTGAAACAGCATGACTTGCATAAAGATTTTCACACAATTTCCTTGCAAAATTGCTGTCTCACATATTAACACTGTAAACAAATCTCTGACATAGTCTGCAAATTTTTGTGCATATAGCTCTGCTTATGTGAAGACAAGGCAACTAGGAGTGTGCCCCAAGTTATTCTTCAATGGTCTGTCACCAGCTTAAGACTTTCATCTACAACTAAAAATTCTAGAGTGAAAGAGTTCTGTTGTATGGTTCTAGCATAAATACTTTGTCATCTCAATAGCTGAATGGTAGAGACACAAAAAGAGACAAAAGGACGCTCTGAAAAGATGCTTTCAAGGTGGGGTGGGAGAGGAAGATATTTAGCTCATCTGCCACACATAGCTCTTTACCTGCACTGATCATCCCAAAACAGAATTAAAACACACGCAAAAGACTGCCTTATCTGAGATAAAAGACACTTTTGCCAAGAGAACATCTGCAAGGCCAGAACTACGCGAGCATTGTTCCTCATCTGCAAATACAAAGTATTTACATCTATCCTGATTCCAAAAAGTGCAAAACCCCAACCAACTAATCTGACATGGGTTACAAAACTGCCTAGCTGTTCTGAGTGTATACCTTTAATTGACAGAAGCAGCTTAACTTAATTTTTGCCTAGTTAATAACAAACTGGATCCAGCATTTTCTGCCCATCCTCCATCAAAAGTAGCAGGCAGTTGGTATAGGGCACAGATCCATCTTGAGAAGCTGCACTTTAAACACTGTTAGCAGCCAGTACAGCATCCTTATATGCATCAGGAATCATGCTTCTGCCTTCTTAAAAAAGAATCTCATGCAAGCTTGGTTCATGAAAAGGAGATTCCAAGCAACATTTATTTCATATTCTTAAAATATGACAAACCCTTAGTAGAAAGGAGAGCTCAAAACAGATTAGATCAGTACTTTATAAAAGATACATCAAATTTCTTACACGTACATGGAGAAGATTATTTATATTAGGCTTGAATGTATACTTTTTACTTGAGTGATTCACAATGTAAACCCATCTCTTTCTCAATATCCAAAGAGCAAAATGAGTCAATAACTGTAGCTGGTAACGTGTGACAGTAGAAGGGGGGTCATGACAAGCAATAATGCTGTTACATAGCTGCTATGTTCCACAGAACAGCATGCTGCATTCTGTGTACATTAAGTAATATACTATGCTGTCGCTACTCCTATATTTAGTGATTCTAAACCTCATTCAATGAATAGCCAGGCTGAAAAGTATAACCACTCCTAGCATACCAAAATGAAACTTTCTGTAATTCAAGACTGACCAGAAGTGCTACAATAACAGAGACAGTGGGTAAGCCTATTAGGCAATGCCTTGCACTGTGCTTACGTTAAAAATACTAGGCAATAATGCAGTAACATTATAGGCCATTTAATTTGCTTAAGTTTTGGAAGTTACATATTATATACAAAATACTTCTTGTCTCACTATGCTTTGATTCTTTTTAGTTAGTACATAAATTCTGAATTAATCTTTAAGCCTAAACAGAAACAGCTCTTGAAAGCTTTTTAGACACCGTCTCTAAAGATATAAAAGATGAGATTTGTTAAACTCATACCTGGTAATGCTCATCTGATGGCTCTGGGGTAAAACAGTTGACATCCAATACCTCAGCAGGCACCCATGGTAACAAAACACACTTCCTGATCAAGTGATCCGTTTCCCCATAAGCATAATCACGAGTCACTTCATCTGCAGCAAAACAAGGAGTCTTTTAGGAGTAGCCTTCCATTCTCCACTTAGAATCCTCCTCCTACCTCAACACACGTACTACAGCTGAACAATTAATAGTACCACAAATTTTGTAATTATATCTAATTTTGCATTTAAAGAACTATATTAAAAGGGCATTACCCTGGGATACAAAAATTAATCCCAAATTAGCTGACTTATGACAGTTTAATCACACAGCTGAACATAATCACACCCTCTACATGATGGGGGCATAAGGTGGCCTCCAACTAAGGACAGAGGCACAAAGTTGATTTGGCATTTCTCCACTTCAAGTGCTTGACTGACTCAGAGATACAAACACAAAAAAGTTTTCTTAAACTTTTGGATGCCTGAAGCAGTAGTTTCGCTAAGGCAGCGATGCAAGATTTCATGTTTTATTGACAGAGCACTTAACATCATTTGATGGATAAAGGACTGGTAGGAGGTAGACATCACATAAATTATGGTGCTGGAAATATCAAATTTCAAAGTTCTATCTGATAGCTTTAGAAATATGCAGTCATTTTAGTCTCGAAGTACCTATCGTACTGTGAAGTGCTCAATTATTTATAAGAATATTGCATAACTTCTGTTGTGGGCATTAAAAAACAGACTCAGACACACATGCTTACCACCAGCTTCAAGGTCTCTCAAGGGCCAGAGAATAGTGTAAGCAATTTGTTGAGGCATATAGAATAGTGGTGCTGTTGCAAAGCTAGGCTGATCTGAATGCTGAATGCGCGATCCAAATTCATCCATAATGTACCAGACAGGAACCTTCTCCTCCACAGTCTGAACAATTAAACAGAGTGAGACATTCTGCACATAGCAATTGCTAGAAGAGTAAAGCACTGCAAGACAGAAAGTACTGGCAATGCTCTCTACACCATTTCTCTGTTTCCTACTCTACTCAAGATTGTGAGCAGATGCTAAGTACAGAGTAACATTCCCATCTCTGCAAATCTGAGACTAAGCCAGTCTAGAATCCAGGCACCGTGAAAGCCTGGCAAGCCTGTTCCCAACTCAATGCCACAGTACCATCCTCTTTCTTATGGTAGCATATCTATTGCTTACCAGACCAACTTCCCCTGTATCAATCAAGTCATTTCAGGAAGTTAAAGCAGCAGAATACTGTTTGTTTTCTCATAGGGTTAGTATTCCTTCAGTTTCTATTAGAAGGAGTTTGCTGCAAGGAGGAGTTTGAAGTCCACAGCTGTAGCAATGAAAGAGAGCAGAGCTGCCCCATGCTACAACAGCTAGCTGTGAAACTGGAGGTTGCATCAAAACATTCCTACCTGCAACACTTTATGATAAAACCCAAAATGAACAAATAAGCTTTAAATTGATCATTAACACTACAGTCAACCTTTTACAGATACAGAAATGGAGGCATGGGGATTAGACTTAAGCTGTTCAAAGAGTTCAGTGCCAGAAAGGTAATCAGAAACCACAGTCAACTATAGGTTGAATTGTCTTCCAGGAAAATGTGGTAACACAGATAATTTCACCTTACCCATAAGCCACTCATTACAATATGGGAAACAAAGACACAGGGTAGAAAGACTGAGATGTACTGCTCAAATTTGCTTTTTAAATAAAAAAAAAAAAAAAAAAAGAAAGCTATCACAAAAATCCCCTAGACCACAATGTCTTTACTCACAATTACTCAGAGCTTTTTAGCATCCCAACTAGGCTTTAGAGACTCACCCCTTGAGAAAGTTGGTAGGTCTGATTGTATTTCCACATTTCCTGCAACACTTGCTCAATACTTCCCTCATCTGGGATCTCTCCATGAAAGTCGATGCCCATGAGATCAGCTATTCTGTGTAGTAAACCAGGTATGTGAAGCAGCTGCTGGCGGGCGTGTTCAACACGGTATGTCCAAGCATGGTCAATGAGGAAAACGCTTGAAGAGAATTTTGGTAGCATTACAGCAGTATATTTTTACTCGCAAATAGCCATTTTTTTTTCCTGTGAATAAGAGCTACAGGTCCTTGTAGACAATTTGATAACTAAGTACTCTCTTAGTCCCAAAGTAACTCCTTGAGTACACATTATGACATTACAGGTTAAGAACAATTTCCCAGCAGTAACTTACACATTGCTTTTGTTCTTGAAAGTTTATCATACATTAGTTAGCAATTCTATGCAAATGAGGAGCAAACACAGAACAGGGTACTCAGTTTGTTAGTCTAGTTCCTCTTAATATCCCAGAATACAAGACTTACTCTTTTTGAGCATTATTAATTCCACTGCATCAACCTGATATTCTTGCCTGAAGAAGGTAAATATAATGTTTTGTGAAAGTATTCAGAGACCTTGCTAGCCATGAACTCTTTAAAACTATGTGGAAAGGTGTGATCATTAGAAGCCTATATAGTAGACTAGTCCAAAAATAATACAGTTAATCCCAGATATACAATATATAATTGTATAATATATAACATAATACAATAATCCCAGATAAAGAAGAAACTTCCTTTAATTTTAAAATTAAAGACTCCAGAGAATGCTACAGTCACGCTCCCTGGAAATTTAGTTCAAGTCTCAGTTAGCAAATAGACATGTCTGAATACTGTAAGGAAGCCCAGGAGTATCATATGAGCTCTTTTGAATTTTATAATCTACATGTGTTCTCAGTTTTAGAAAGGCAAAAACTTCAGGTAAAGCAGGCATGTAAAGGCAGATGCCTATGCTGAACATAATTATGTTTAGACCTCCAGAGTTAAGACTTCATTTCATTATTTATGAATGTATGACAAATAACGTCCTCTACATTCAAAATTAAATGAGTGTTACATTTTTTATTTTTATTAATCTTATGCAACTTTTCTAATTTTACAGATGCATGCTAATGTCATATTCATGACAGATAGGCTGATTCTGAAGAAAGCCAACAGTAACTTGATGCATTGAATTATGTATGTATGCATAGCATACAATCACATGATCATACTTGAATTATGTTTTAGCTAACTGAAGGAAATTTAATAGGCCATGCATCATTACTGAAGTTATTCAGTATAACCTTAGCTTGAGATTTGTGAAGGATACAGTTATTTCTTCAGTGTTCTTCCAAGGGCACAAATGCAGATACAAAGTTTCTACAGAACTCATTACGGTTGCCTTTACTCTATTTTCTGTTTTATTAAACTGATTTATAAGCATCTTCCTGCGTAATTTAAAGAGGAAACTCTTAATTCATAATTTAACACTAAATTATGAGAGGTATTCTTTACAAGATAGGCTTCATAGCATGGAGATTATTTACCTTTCCTGAAACAAGCAGCTACGTTTCATAGTAAAAAAAATAAATTAAAAAAAGACTTCCAAATGTTTAGGGTTTAAGACCACCCAAAGACTGAAGACCAGTTCTGAAATCACTACTCACCTATCAGGATTGGAGGCTTGAAGCCCATTCTCGTTTGTTACAATAACTTTGAAACAAGGCTCATTTCCAGGATTTGTTTTCTTTTTCAATTCTTCTTCCATGTCTTCATCACCCTCTTCTTCCTCATCTACCTCTTCTACTTGCATTATCCCAAAGTAGTCACCAGCATCAAACACCTGAGATTGAAAATGAAGAGTATCAAACACTTAGTTGAGGCACTACCATGAAATGCACAACCCAGTACTGAAAGGCACTTGTAGATAAGTTTGGCCTGTAACCTGTCATTTATTGCATTTTTAACAGATAAATGGACTACAGTATTCATTCTTGCACATTTTAATAGATGAATGGAGTTAGTTGTTTGGGAAGTTTCTCTGCTTAACAGTGGCAGTAAGCTTTGTTGGTTTCTTTAGCGTCAACAGATCTATTGATGATTGTCCATAACTTTAACTCCTCAGACTTTTTAGAAAATGAGAACTGAGTATTTTTGTTAAACTTAGCTAAAATAAGCAATTTAATTCCTGCAAAAATAGTTTCATATTATGGCATGTAATGCCCAAAGCCAAGAGGCTCCAGAACCACGCTGAGTATATTAGGACCCCTGAAAAAGGTTTTACCAATCAGGTTCTGAACCAGTTATGAAATGTTAACGTTTCCTCCTCTTCTTTTCATACTCCGGGAACTGCATATGCTCAGGGAACTGCATATGCTCAGGGAACTGCATATGCTCACTCACCTCTGGATGAGTTGGAAGACTCCTTATACTGCTGCAAGTTAAAGTCTATACAGTCTCCACCAATACGCTAAAAGGGGTCTGCATTCTTTGCCACTTTAGATGTAATAACTTGATTAAAAACGTACATAAATTGAGTAGGCCACTACACAAGTTTCCTTTCTGCCACAGATCTTGCCAAATGGTGGGATTGTATACCTTTTGCAGAACCAAGATGCTACTTATAACTTTTCTGATTTCAAAAAAAGACATGCAATTTTAAGAAGAAAACGGGTATAAAGTCTCAGAAGCCTTTTTAAATCCTTTTAAAGGGAGTTATTTTGCTAAGTCTGTTGCACATAACCAACCAGGCAGGAGCAGACAAATCATTAGGCCTCTCTTACATAATTTTTAAAGAGGCATCAGACCTCCTAATAGCACATTCTCCATATAACTTCATTAGAAGGTAACAGGGAAGGTGAAAGACCTAGAAGCATAACCTCTAGAGGTACTGGTTTAACATGTCAAGCCTGGGTAAATCCCTGACGCATCATTATTTCAAGTCATTACTTCTAGACCTTGACAACTTATTAGCTGGAAAATCCCAGAGGTAGCAACAAGCTTTTCTTTCTTTCAACAGTTTTCTTCCAAGAGGATAAACTCTGTTAAACCCCAGCTGGATGGTGAGGAATTCAACCCTATGTTTGCAAAACAAAGCCACTTAGACAAAGCAGATAGCTGCCTAAGGAGAGCAGCAAGGAAACAACACCTACTTCAGACTTCAGGTTACAGAACCCAAGCTGAAGAAGTTCCTGCAACTTATGAGGATCAGGGGCTGGTATTTTCCTTTGGGATGAGGGGTGCAAAAAGATGCCAACAATGCACGAGCTACCTCCAAATGTACTTTTTTTTTTTAGGGTAAATAAAATTATTTTGCAAGCATCCTCACTGGAGACTAAAAATACAACTATTAAAAAATAAATAGCTAACTTAGCATCACCCACTTCAGCAAGCATCAAACTAGCTACCAATTCTAATTTACTCCTAGCTTTCCAGTTTAACTAGAAGAGGTTATTACTCAATAGCAAGCAATATTATGACCTCTTGCTGTTAAAACAGCAGCCACCAACATTTCCTGAAGTCCCTGCTTGAATGCCTGTATGACTCCCAGGCACTCCAAGCTGATTTAACCGCAGGCAGGTCCCAGCAACACATGGTGTCCTTCTGTGGGTGGCTGCCAGCAGTGCTCACGGTTGATGTCCATCAGGTTGCCTCCCAGCTGGGCCAGCTCTCTGCATGAGCACTAATCAGAGCCAAAGGGATCCCAGCAGGCAGCCAAAGAGCACATCAGGGCACAGACATGCCACTCCCCCTGCAAAGTGATTATTTGCTGCTCCTGCTGCTAGATCAAGAGCTTTCCCCATGGAGCTCGTGAGGTGGAAGGAGAAACAGCAGCTAGAACACTGGCATTGGTAGGAAATTAAAACCACAACTGCAGTTCACTGGAGTCCACTTGACACCTGCTACACAGTGGGCCTGCATGCTTCTTGCACGCAAGGTTTTGTCACTAGGATCTGGGCAGCACAGGAACATGGCACCAGCCTGCTGCTGGCTCCCAGAGTAGCCTCCACCCATCTACCAAGCACCCACAGTGAATGCTAATAACAAGGAAGTTGTTGGCTGCATGTTTCATGAAATACCAACTCAGCGCTTGGGAACTGAGAGACTCCAGATCCTCTGAGCCAATGTCTTGATCTCTCTCTCCAACACTGCATCAGTTTAATTTAGTAAAAGTGTAGTGGCTTAGCAGTAATTTCCAGTTTTAATACCTTTTTCAGCAGAATTATGCTAAAAAAAAAAAAAAGTAAATCCTGTCATTCTGCCAACTCAGCAGCTCTCTTAAGGGAATCTTAAACTGCTCAAAACAAAAATCAGCTGTGAGGTCCTACCACTGATTTGAAAAGCATAACCTTTTGCTTGAAGCAGAACAGGGAGAACTCACACAAAGTATTCTACCAGAGTAAGTGATATTTCTACAAGACAAGAGCAAAGGCGTAGCAACACAATTTGGTGGCACAACTATTTGCAAGCAAGACATGCTTGGGCAAAATCCCTGCCCCCTCCTACTCAGGTGCAGTTCCAACCTAACAAATCAAGTGAACCAGACAACGTGAAACAAAACAGGCACATGTCATGACAACAACTAGAAAGCACAGGCATCTTCAGCAAATTCCTTTCAGGCACATTGCAAACTGCTGCAAAAGCCATGGTAGCCTGTGAGTGACAGCATGTTTAGTAGCATTGTTAGAAGGAATGCAGCACAATCAATTAGAAGCCTTCATTTCAAACTTGGACAAAACTCTAAGGTGTCCTTTGACAGTAACTTCTCAAGGCCACGAAGAACTTGCTGCAATGTGCAGGAGCCTGCTGCTTCACATACAACTTGAAGAGAAAAGGAAGAGACCACATGTAAAATTAGATGCAGACTGTTTCCCAGACTTATGCAGGCCACAGAAGCATGTATTGCTAAGGTGCTTGAGCGAGTCCAGAGAAGGGCTACAAAGCTGGTGAAGGCTCTGGAGAACAAGTCTTACGAGGAGCAGCTGAGAGAGCTGGGACTATTTAGCCTGGAGAAGAGGAGGCTCAGGGGTGACCTTATTGCACTCTACAGGTACCTGAAAGGAGGCTGTAGCAAGGTGGGGGTTGGTCTTTTCTCCCACATGCCTGGTGACAGGACGAGGGGGCTAAAGTTGTGTCAGGGGAGGTTTAGGTTGGATCTTAGGAAGAACTTCTTTACTGAACAGGTTGTTAGTCACTGGAATAGGCTGCCCAGGGAGGTGGTTGAGTCACCATCCCTGGAGGTCTTTAAAAGACGTTTAGATGTAGAGCTTAGGGATATGGTTTAGTGGAGGACTTGTTAGCATTAGGTCAGAGGTTGGACTCTGATCTTGGGAGGTCTCTTCCAACCTAGACTATTCTGTGATTCTGTGAAAACACATGAGATTTCTCCAGTAAAATAGCAAACAACTGCTATATTGCAAATGGATTTTCAGTGTAAGTTGTTACACTTGCAAGTTTTCGCCAGAAACCCAGAGAAGTTTGCTTCCCAGAGGCATTGCATGTTAATACAAAAATGAATAAATAAAAGCAGGTTTCTTGCTCTAGCAGACACACCATATTGTGGATGAGCAGTTTAATTTGCAGTTACACAATGCTCTCAGAAGGAAACCTGCTCCAGCAGATAAGGGAAAATGAAAAAACCCTCCACTTCTCTTGCAGGCATTAGCATACAGCTAGGAAGGAGGGTGCTGTATGTCAAAGCACATGTGTATTGGAAAACAACTCCCTGGGTTCTGGACGTATATAAGATGATATTATCTGTGTTATGGATGCAAGTTTTCCAAGTTCTATGCTAGAAAGTTTTAATCTTTGCAACAGGTTAAGACAGATGAAGAATTCCTCCCACCTTCACACATGAAACAAGGGAGCTCATACTATGCTTCACTTTTCCCTGATTGATTTTCTCCAATTATTCTTCACCTAAAGCACCAAAACATTTTCATCCTTTCCCTTCATCTCCTCTGCTGACTTTACTGCTTCTGCTCCAGTCGTAACATATCACAACTCTGTATCTACCTCCTCAAGAGCTCATCCCAGTCTACTGCATTCCTCAGTGCAATTTTCCCAGGACGTCCCAGTATTCTCCATATCCTTTTGCCTTTCTTCTGGCTAAAACACAGAAGTTGCAATAGTAAAGACAAATGCCATTGTCAGCCTGATTTATCTTCCTAAGCACACTGAAATCATTACACTTCTCTCCACGTGTGCCAGGCCACTTAGTACAAAAGAGCACACTCAGCAACAGCTGCAAGCAAAACGAAACTGATGGAGCATTCTGCTACCCTCAGGCACGTGTTTTCTCCACCCTGCCTTTCTCTGTCCTAGCCCCTATGAAAGCATCAGATCTATGGTTTTCCTCATTCTACTACCTTTCCCCTCTGAATTCCATGCCCCCCCAACAACATGCATGGATTTCGGCCACAGGACACAAACCTTAAGCCTGTGCTGCATCACAGCACAATGAATGATCCACTTTGTCAACTACCTCTAGCTGTCTAATACTGGCATATGGCAGTGTAAAAGCCTGCAACTTTGGATTTCTTTATGGGTTTTATACTGTCTTCTACTTCATCCTTTTCCAGTATGTCCCTTCTCTTACCCTCCTATTTAAATAGGGCAGTGCATATTCCCTGCTCTGAGTTACTTGTACACATCCTTGCTGAGAGAGGTATAATATTACAGGAAGTTTGTGACTGAGCACATGCTTGATTTGATGTAGATTTATTTTCTCTGTGAGAACACATATCCCTCTTAACAGTGGTACCAGACAAGCAACAGTCAGAAAGCACCAGGAACGTTCTCAAAACTTCCTGAGTATGCTGTAAGTATCATGTCTTTCTATGCATCCCTCCCATCCCAGCTTTAAAGCTGAGACGGGGAAGAAAAGCATCCAAGTAATGAGAAGTTAGTCTACTTGTAAAAAGTGTAGTAAACCACAGCCTCTTCTCCTTGCCCACTGTCCTGCACTTTGTGTCCAAACTTCTCACCCCATCCCACCTTTTTCATCACTGCTGGTGGTGCCCCCCACATCCCACACTGTTCTCCCCATACCCTGAAGTTCTCATTAGTGCTTTTTCTTCCTCTGGGACTGCAAGATCACCTCACCCTTATTTCCCTCTCCAGGCAGACTCCTCCAGACTCCCCATAGCTCTCACACTTCTCCAGATAACAAAAAGGGGGAAAAGGGATTCTCTGTGCTGGTGTACGGAGCCCCTTTACTTCACAGACTCCTCTTGGCGTCAGCTTCAGCTGAGACAGACCAGCCCTTGCAAAGTGATGGCGTGCATGTGCCTGAGTAGGACTACAGCAGGAGGGAGTCCTCCACAAGAGGGGTCCGCAGATTTACACTGATGCATCTTCGAGTGGTGACACGCTTACAAGGGCTGACAGCTTTCCCCAAAACTTATCCTGACAAAAAACCATGCTGCACAGCTGTTCCACAATGCTGTGTGACACAACCCTCGTGCTGCTGGGGGTGGTTTAACGCCAGCCAAAATCTTCTCCCTGCTGTCCCTGCTCTCCAAAAGGGCTGGGTGGCTTTGACCCATGCCAGGAACACACAGAGCAGAGTGAACACACGCGGGAAGCAGCCAGCCACAGTGGCTCCCAGGACACAGCCCTCTGCCCACCTACACCTGCAGCAGGTAACTCGTGCGTATGAGGGGCGTGCTGGATGAACCAGCTCCACGCAGGGCCGCGCGACCGAAAACACCGGCGTGGAAGCGAAGAGAGATGGGAAAAATAGTTAAAACCAACCAACCAGGGCACAAGGTAACTCAAACCATAACACACCGACAACGCCCGGCCTTCAACATGGCCACGGCGGCTTCCTTCGCAGGCTTGGTGCCAGCTGCCCCCAGCGCCGCGGGCAGGCGCTAAGATGGGCGCCGCCGCGCGGGGAGCACGGCGCGGCGCTTCTCCCGGCCTCGCTATGGCGGCCGCCGCCTCTACTCCCTCGGCCGGGCCGCTTCCCGAAGGGCAAGGCCAGGAGGGAGGGCGGCGGCTGCTGCTCTGGCTCTCCCCCAAGCCCCCCAACCCACCTCGCCGCGTAGCTTGCGGCGCAGGCTCTCCCAGTAGCGCGCCGGGACGCAGGAGGCGCGGAGCGCGGCGCCGTGCAGTGCCACGAAGGCCGCTAGGTCTTCCCCGCCGTCCCCCGACATAGCCGGCTACTGCCGCAACCAGCAGCTGCTGCCTCCACCCTACCCGCTGCCGATCGGGACGTGCCAGGAGCTGACCGAGACGGAGGGAGGGACGGAGGGAGCAGGGCGGGGCTCGCTGTGCCATGGGGTGGCCGTTAGAAACGGTTGGGGTCAGCTGTTGGGATTTAAGGCTGAGGGGCAAGGGGCACCGTGTACAGTGCTGAACGAGTTCACCACTGTCTCGCTCCGCGCCTCCTGCTTTCCTATGGGGGGGGGGGAAAGGGTGACAAGTGGATTTTCGTTAATGCGGCCCTCTCACAGGGAAAGAGGGAGGTGGCTTGTCCTGTTGAGTTGTTTGGAAGAAGTTTCTGAGATTTTTTTTTTTTTTTTTTTTTTTTTTCCTTGGATTTAACAGGGAATAGCCACCACCTGCTTGACTTTAGTCTCCTAGGGCTCTGGTGGTAGCTTGGGCCTGTGCTCAGGTGAGGCTGCAAAGCTGCAGAAGCAAGGCATTGATACCTGTGGCCGCTCTGTGCATAGGCTGGTGGTACTGGGTTACACTGTGCCTGCTGCTCTGGCTAGCCAAGAGCTGCTGCTGAGAATGCCTGCATTGTCTTCTTGCTGGGCTGTCTGCTCCAGGACTGTGGAAGTGGTTTTTCATGCCAGTCCACCCTCAAACTGAGCCAGGGTCTGCCAGCGCTGCTCCTGCTGGCAGCAGAAAACCACACTGGGAGGGGTGCCCTACAGCCCTGCAAGTGAAAGGCAGGGGCTACAAATAGGAATGTAGGGCCAGGAGCTGGTCAGGAACGACCCAGATTCATGGAGATCAGTCATAAGAGAATGAACGTCAACAGCACATTGAAGAAATTCCTCTTTGCCAAACTTGTGTCGCTGGACTGATGTTCTCCATCAAATAACTACCCAGCACAGCAGTCTCCCTCTCTCCACATGATGAAAGAGCTATCAGGAGGCAGGTCTATATGTTAGAGTTGTGACAGCTTGGTCAGGCACAGAGGGTATAAAGAGATGAAAATTGATGCCTGCATACTGTTCTGCAGCTGAAGATCTAGCACAATACTGAGGCTGGACATCTGAATAGTAAATGCAGGCCAATCTTCCTCTTTGCCTGAGACAGTCTGCCCCACTCTGTGTTGTGTTCCCATGCTTTCACAGCACAAAGCCTTTACTAGGATGTCACTAGAAACACCTACCTGATTAAACAGCAGAAGCTTGAAAAGTAGCTGTATTCCTGCCATGCTTCTCTAAGTTTGTGTATGTTTTTGCTAATATTGTGGTTTGGAGAAAAAAAAAAAAAATCTGTGGTGGTGATCTTGCACTGATACTATAAAATGTGGGAACTAAATCACTTACCAGTCCTCGCATGGATCATGCTTACCACAAAAGCTCCCAAAGCCACCCTTCCCTCACCTCTAGCTCCACTATACACTCAGTACAGGATGGCATATCATGGATGCACACACCGTCATACAGTTCTACAGAGCCTATATAATGTATGCCAAGTTACAAGGCTTTTTTTTTTTTTTTTGCATAGCTTTTGCTCACTACAGCAAATGTTATCTCAAGCAGGGAATGTTTACTACTGCTAATTTGAAGTAGTTGCTTGTTTACTACTGCCAGGTGACTTTATAAAAATGAGAAAGTTCCCAGAAAATAAAATCATTTTTATAGTTAAGTCAACCTTATTTTATTTTATTTTATTTTATTATTTTTATTTTTTTATTACCTGAAAAACAGTCAGACTTTTTCCCTAAACAAACCAAGTAAGAAAAGTAGGATATATTTTTATTTCTTTGTTCAGCAGAGCCACACTGAACATGCCCTGTCCAGAGGCAAGGGAATGCTATCCTGCTCCAACCTGAGATTTACATAATTCTTGTTTTGGCCAAGTGTGGGCAGGTCCTTTCTCACAGCTTGTTTGCACTTCCATCTCACTTTGGGTAGGAGTTCTGGCTGCTGGCCAGCTGTCTGTGGCTCCAGGCTGTTTGGGTAAGTTTGCAGGTCTAGGAGAAGCACTGGGATTAAGATCTCAGGTAACACCCTGAGATGCAGAAGCAGTGGTAAGTGGGCTATTTCATGACTTTATCTAATGAGGTCTTGTTTGACTGCTTCACTCAGTGGCCTATCCTGCTTTTTTGCTGGTTTTCCACAACAGGCATATCTCCTGGAGCAGGAATCAGTGCTCAGCACTCTCCCCTTTCACATCACACCACCTTAGCTGCCGGGCTGCACAGTGAGACTTTTGGGAGCAAGCATTCCTACTCCATAGGATGGATCACCTGTGATACCAGGGTAGTAGTCCAGAGATACTGCTGGCAGCCCCTCATTGTGAAAGTAGGCATTTCTGGGTAGGGTCTGTTAAGAAAAAGTTACCTCCAAATATTATTCTGATTGTTTTCTTAGGAACAGTAACTAATTTGTGGTGCCTGAACAATGCAGCCTTCACTCAGGCAAGGTGCTTGTTGAATTGAATGGATGCTTTATATGGGTATTTCCGGGAGCAGGCTAGCCTTACTTCTGTTACTCCAGTGTGAAATAAGAGGATCTAGCCTTCCAGCACTGTCTGTTGGGGGCCAACCCAAGCAGCCATTGTGCCTTTTGGTTACAGCAGTCCCGATGACTATGCTATCAGTGAAACCATTTGCTTTCAGATAAACAACTTTCTCAACAGTAAAACTAGAAGTTTAAGGACAGAAAGCTGAGATGGGGGACTTAGATGAGAGGAACATCATTTGCTGAAAACACTCTATCACAGCTGTGTATCTGAACCTATATGCTCATGCATGCTGTTATAATGACACTAATTTTATTCTTCTACATCAAGATAACAGTGATTTGCTTAGTAGTAACTTTTGCCTACCTGCTTTTGTGGAGCATATGTTTTTGGGAAAGGTACTGCATCTCTATAACTGCAAGAATCCCCAGAACAGCATTGACATTGTTTTGTGCTCACCTGGCAATAAACCTGTGTAGGGCAGTGACAGCAGTCAGTTGTGAAGCTGCGAGCAGGACTTTGTGGTGAGCAACATAAGACTTACACAACAGTGGGGTCATCAGCTCAGAGTTTCAAACTGTAGTGATGCCCTGGCATGTTGTAGCTGCACACAAATGCTGCATATACAGCTGCAGAACAGGCTTCTGCAAATGCTATGGCTATAAGCTGAACAACTGAGAGAAGGAGGAGGAAAGAAAAAGAAAGCAGCCAGGATTTATTTAGATGCACAACACCCATCTGTAACCTGGAATACGTCAAGGGTCCTATACAAAACTTGTTTCCTGTACCCTGGCTACTGCAGGTCTCTTCTCCTGCATGACAGGGGGGCTGCACTGTCTTGTTGTGTGCCTTAGCGGGCACCGAAGTGATGAGGGAAACCTACAATTTGATCTTGGAGCAGGTGTGCCCATGTGGGTGTGGAATCTGGAAAAAGCCCCAGAGAACAAGAGCAACAGAGGGCAGTTCGCAGGCAAATGTGTTTTGTTGGGTTAGACCCAGTTTCTGGCCATTACAAAGATCTGACAAAAGATGAATATCTCAAAGGTAGTAAGTAGAACAAATTGTCTGGCACAAACAATACTTTATTTCTTTGTGTCCATCATGAAAAAAATGGCTACTGCATTTAAATAATGCACTGACATAACGTGCACTGGCAAGTGCAGGTGTTTTAATTTCACAGATGCTCTCTCACTGTTCACGCAGCACTGTGGTGTAGGGAGGCTGCCCTCATACAGCAGGTGCAATATGAAAAAAAATGCTTGCTGGGCAGCTCCAAGGATCTGTAACTCACATCACACCTGTGAGCAATATGACTTGCTGCCCTTAGTCCTGATACATGCTGCTGCACCTCTGCAGCCAGAGCTGCAGTTTGTCTCAGGCTTCTTGGATGTCTTCAGAAAGGCAGGTCCCTGCTCTTCTCATTTCTGTGTCTTGAGGCACATGTTGCATGTCATCTAACATGTTACTTTTATAAAAGTATGACCATTACGTTAGGAATAGTGTTGTATAGAGAGTGCAAGTGAGCTGGAAGTAAGCCAGCTGGATCGTGTGTTACTCTGCATGTAAAATGTTAGTGGAGTGCAGCGTGTCTCACACCATGCATCAGCAGGCACGCAGTATAGGTGGAAGTTGGTATGTGTATCACCTTTGTACTGGAGTGGTACAGGATGCCACTGCCATCGCCTTGGGCAGTGCTGAGGCTCTCCAGAGCTACCCAGCGAGGGATCTCCTCAAAAGATCATTAAAAAGTTGTGTGTGATAATAATGCCAACTCTTAAGTAAATAACACATGGGATAAAAAGCTAGATGGGCATTTATGGTGCTTTCTCTGGATTTATGCTTTAGCATAGAACCATTTTGTAGCAAAATCTAGAGCAAGAGCATCTATGCTTGTGTGTCCTGCCTAGTAATGACAGATGAGAATTTGTTAGGGTTCTAGGTAGCAACAGTAAGATGTGCTTACAGGCAGGAGAAAGCAGACTGCAGCCCACGTTGGCTTCATGTGCTATAGGAGCTCAGGCATGGCTACACAAAATGGAGAAAGAAAATGCACTCTGCATTGCACAGGGGAATATCTCCTAAAAATGCTCAGCGAATGTTGTCTTCTGTGCAGCATGCAGAGGCAGAGACTAAGAAATCACTTATCATTCAATATGTTGCCAGTTACTATGATTATACAGGACAGACTCCCTCTGTGACATCAGGAATCAGTCATGGTTGATGGCTGAATAAAGAAGAAAGTATATCTCTGACAAGTCTGCCTTCACGTACCTTCTGGGTCACTCAGGAGTGCTGTTCATCAGGCCAAGTGTTAAAATGATATTTTGTGAGCTTGTTGGGAAGTCATGGCAAGATCTGGATTTTGCATAACTCTGCGATTCTTACCAGGCAATATTATTTCAGTAAACTAGAATCTTGTACTCAAATGCATATTGTCATGATTGCTGAGGTTTCAGTGGTTAATGCAGTTGTACACAGATACTTCACTACCAGAAATTAATTTGTCTTGCAATGACCTTTAGGAACTTTTGATTTCAGCTCTTCTGTCTTCGACAGGAGCTGACTTCTCTTATTACTCCTTCAGAACTCTGAAGCCACAAAGACAACTGAGCACCATCTGATGTTCTCCATCATGAGGCACTGTCTATAGTCTGATAAAAATGATGTATCTTCTTGGAGTGTAATTAAGATAACTGCCAATACTACCTAAATGGATTGCTATTAGCTGGAAAAGGGGGTAATTGATTTTTTGCAGCCAGTCAGAATATAGCTCTCTCTCTTTCTATGCCTTCCAAAGCTGTCATAGTGACAGCAATAGTCATCAGTCATACTGATAGAATTTATATCATGTACAACATATATAAAATCAGCAGAGCATATTATCATACAATAAATGCTTTCTGTTAATGAGATAAACCACTTACAGAAGAGCATCAGTGGAATACCAGGCTGCTGTGCCAGGCCTTCCGACTGTTCCCTAATAGGTGGCTGCTGTACTGCTTTTTCACTCTGCAGACTGCATTAATCTCTTAACAAGCCCTCCTGAGTGACAAACCTTACCTTTTGTCAATTGACTTAATAGCAATTAATTCAATTGACAATAAAGTAACAATTAAATAGCAATTAAGTCAATTGAGAATTGATTTTTGTCAGGTTTGGCACACCTTTATGACAATTTGCACTTTTTGCACTGCAAAAGATTATTTAAATCATTTTAACTGAGCTACTGATGTCACTACAGAGACTCTACTTTCCACTTTTTCTATTTTCTTCTTGCTTTGCACAACTCTCCTTGAAGTCTTTTGGAAGGAACTCATTGTTCCAGCACTCGTGTGCTCCAGTTGTTTGATAAAAAAGAAAAAGCTCTCTGTTGCCTAAAGATACAAAATAGACCGAAATATATAAATATTATAAAAAAAAATGATTTCTCCTCTGATTCCTGTTCATATTACACTGGTGTGTGGCACATATACCTTGTATACCTTTTACATATACATGAATAAAATGGTAGGTGAAGATATCTATTCCCATTTAGTGTTTATTATGAAAGTGATTTAAACAAAATTTTTATTACATGCTTCGTTTTGAGCTTTGACATAGAAAACAAAGCTATTAATATACAGAGGCAAAAGGAAATGTATTTTATTATAAGGTACGTTTACAACAACATTTTTTTCTACTATGAATCTGACAGTAGTGTTAAAATATTGGTAAAGCTTAGATCACTGTATTTTAGTTTTTAAGTATCAAATTTTGTACTGTCTTTGCTCTAAACTACCATGGTACATTTCATACGGGAATAGCTGTTTGTACATAATTTACATTGATAATAAAGCTTAGAAGTCCCAGAAGCATCTACAAGGGTTTAGTTCAAAGTGTCACTCATGACCAGTGATTTAGACATAGCAAATTGGTACAGAAATCAATATTAGGCATCCAGGTATTTTTCTCAAAATCTAGTCTAGCAGAAATTCCTGCTTAATAGATTATGGATATGATAATAGTGAACTTAATGTAGTTAAAAATCCCACAGATCTCAGTGACAATTTTACCTAAAAAATGCTCATGATCTCATCCAGTATGTTATCACTTGTACCGCTACCTATGAGCACAGAGATACCATACCTTTCCTTTTCTTTATGCTATATTTGGTGATAATCATATGAATTCCCTTTTATTTCTGATTTTTTTTATTGATTCTTACCCTAGTAAGAACTAGCACTAACTACATATTTTTTATATGATGTGAAAATGGTAAGCACTTCAGAATGACACTTCATAGTAAATTCTGTGAAAATTAGCAGGTTAAGTTGCCCCAGAAAGTTCTTTTCTATGATGCCAGCGAGACTGCAGAAATAAGAAGAACAGTAGTCTGGAAGGATGTATCTGGCTACTGACCACATGCTAGTGTCCTATAAGAACCTTTTAAATAATGTTAAGTATCTGCTGCTGTCAATGCAAGTTAGTGGCCTTTCTAAGGTAGAAAACATAGAAAACAATATTTACAAAATAATTTTAATTAAAAAAGTAACAAAAACAAACTAAAAAATATATTTTCACAATCATTAAAATAAAGTTTAATTAAGCAAAGCCACTTCTTTTCCTAGATATTGAGAAATTCAGCCAAAGTTGAATTGCAGTTGTTTGTAGATCTTTAAACTTATCTCACCTTTCTGAATACAGATGGTTTAAATTATTACATCTAAAGGTACTTCTGTACATTTTACTCTTGTATATTACATATTACTTTTATAGATTAAAAGTTTAGTGATGAAACAGAATAAATAAATGAAATAAACTGGAATTGTATATATTCAGATACTTTGATAACTATTTTTTTTTTTTTTTTTTACTTTAAGAGTTTATTTCCCAGTTTGTTTCTATTCAGATGAAAAGTGTTAGAATAAAACGCAAGACTTTTCTCTGAATTCAAGTCTGATACCAAGGAATAAGTTTGTATTACCTTACAGAAATTTATCCCTTTTTCCATAAATTCTTAAGGGAGACAATTTTTTTTTATTATTATTATTATTTTATTTTTTATTTTTTTCCTTCCCTGCAAGTGCTTACAACAGTCTCTCATCCTAGAAAACTATTTCATTAATGTCTTAAAGTATTGAGAGTGTATAGAACCCCTCCAGTTACTACCATTCCTGTCAAAGAGTGGTTTTAAATTATGGAAAAAAAATGCAACTACTCGAAATTGTGACACAGGTACACATAACAGCATGTTGCTCATTCCCATCATGCAGAAAAGGGGAAACCCAGACCCCTGAGGTGGCTGATGAATTTGTCACTGAATTCAGTTACTGAAGATTTCACTGCAACTTCATTTTATTTAAGAGCGCTCAAAGGTATTTAGAGTCCAGACATGGGTGCTGTCACAGACCAGAATCATACCACTGCTTCTGCTCTTGAAGATTAGAACTTGGGTTGTTTGTACTTAAGACCGATCTGAGAAATTTGAAATTGTTGGACACACAAAGGGGAATGGGGTGAGGTTTGACTTTCTTATTTGAATGTTTAATGCACATAAGCATGGTTCTTGTTCATGTGTCATCATCTGTTCATTCTGCATATAGACAGAGGTCTAGAGAAGAGCTGTTCTCTTTAAACAACATCTGACAAATCAAAATGCAGACTCTGAAAGCTCTGCAACCAAACCTATCTTTACTTATGTCGGTCTAAAACAAAATTAAGCTAAAATTAGCTTGCTAGAGTAAGCTTACTTAAAGCTAATGTGAAGCTGATGTATAGGAAGGATTGGTCTAAATCTTCAGTACGTCGAATACACTGTGATTTAACTTTATTTTATGGGGGAGGCACGATCAGGAAATAATTTTATTTTGAAAAGTCAGTCATCAGGTAAAAATCTAATACATGATGGAGGAAGGAAGGCAAGACAGGAAAACGGGCTGAAAGAAGACTTCAGTGGCTTTAAATCCATTTTCAAGGACCTAAATCTTCAGGCAGTATAAACCTTACTGTTGCAGGCAAGATGTAGGCAGCAATCTCCTACTGAGCACAGAATCCCAATGCTCCCTGTACTCAAGTGACACACACAAGTGCCTTACTTACGGCAATCACTAACAAGCACTTCCACAGCATGACTTAGGGCTTGATTAGTGACATCTGACTGTTGCAATCTCCTGGATTGCAGCAAGTGTGCAGGCTGTTACTTGGTGGCACGTGAGAATGCTTAGGGATGATTCACCACCACCTGGCTAAAAATAAGTGCAGTATTTAAAGCAGGAGGAGACGCTTAAAATGTTAAGTGCTACAGGTGCAGCTTTTAAGGATATAGGCATCTGCAAATTGAAAATAAAAAGCTTGGCTTGTTTGTGATGTGGAATTGGGTGATCACCAATGGATGCCTCTTCAGCCTTCCCACAGTAACACAAACATGCTGTTGAACCTGTCCCGGGCACAACGTGAAATTTTGCAACAATAGATAGAGAGAGGTTATTTACTGAACACATTTAAATGCACTATCTTACATTTCGGGTAAAAGCCAAACATTTCTGCTATGAAGCTAGTTTTCTTAAAGAAGGCAGTATTTCACTTTGTATGTTTTCCGATTGCTAAATTTGTCTAAATCTTTTCCATAGAAAATGACATTCCTTGTTGTTATGCTGTTGTTATATAATAACAATATGCTCTCTAACTTCTTACAGTGAAAACACCCTACGCTATGTTAACCAATGAAGAGCTCAGCTCACCTTCTCTTTGGTGAACACCAATTTCTGTAACTGTAAATCTAGTATAAAAAATCCTTATGTCTTTCTGAAACTGTTAAGATATTCTTGAATGAGGCTTGTCAAAGCATTTTTTACTTTTAGAACTCATGTAAAAAATATGCGCTCTCATAAAAATCAGCTGAAATTGTTTCAGAAGATCCTATATACCATTTGCCATTATTTTTTTCATGAGAAATTTGCATATTCAATGGCATTTCTGTGCTAAGCTGCATGCATTCAAACTTGGCTCATGAAACCCCTATGTATTCAGAAGCATTTCACTGTATAATTTTGAAGGCTAAGTTAATCTCTTTCACTGTTCTCAGCAACACAAATTCTGCATTTGCTACAGAAGTCACTGAATGCTCTGTCCTGACTGTGGAGTCCATGCCCTCATGTGGCTCCAGGGAGCATGAGCTAACACACACATGTGAAGTTGTCTGTCGGGATGAACTAGACAAAACATCATTTTTGTCTAACGTGGTTGTAATTGAAGGTGAGTTGTACCAGAGCAAAACAAGGCTAGTTCTTTCTGTATTCACCTCTCAGAGCTGTACCAAGGTCCCAGTAACACTGGCCACAACCAGGACAAGGCTATGTTGTAGTCACAATATGGCACTGGATTCCTCATGCAGCTAAGAACGTGGAAAATGTTACAGCGCTGCCAGTGGTTTATGGACCTTTCAGGGCAGTTACTTTCAGCCCTGATCTAAAGAGGAAGCTTAACAGCCTTTAAAACATAATCTGTATGGAGGTGTTATGTTTGGAAGCAAGGATTAATATATAAATATATAGAGGTTAAAGGCAAAGCTCTTCAAAGACCGCAGATCCACAAGTGAAAAAACTGAGTTGCTAGACTAAATTGAAACCGTTTAGGCACAGAAAAGAAAAAAAAAAATCTTCTTCAACAGAAGAGGAAAGAACTCAAGCAAAAATACAAGATGGCCAAGTAGAAAAAATAAACAAGAGATTTAAGGTATCTCTTAGAAATGGCATATTCAACCAGTTGTAGTCAACAGAAAACAACTTTGTAAACTTAAACATCACTTACTCAAAGACAAAAGTTAACCGTAACAACACTTAATGTATGTCTTTGAGAGCATCCAAGGGTAATTTAAATTACAGGGTAGACATTAAAAAAAAAAAGAAGAAAGAAAAAAACAGTTATAACAGTCTTTTTCTGAAAGGATGTTGGCATGACAGTTGATTTATGCATGCCATAAACTTGTAGGAATAGAAAAGAAAATGATACAAAAGAGGAAGGGACTTGAAAATAAAGAGGTTACTCTCTCACTGAAATTAGCTTCTGTGTCAGGAAACAGGAGGAAACAGTACTTATCATCGTCTTAGACCCCAGGCACCTGTCACTCTGTGAAGAAGGCCTGACCACAAGACTAATGCTATCTTGCAGACTGTACAGTCCTCATGTTTGCCGAGGACTGTGGCTGCAAATTTGTAATAAAAGGGAGCATTGGGTCTCCGATGCCTGCAAGGCCTGACCTCCAACTCATCTAACTGGAGTTCAAAACTTTGTCCCCTCACTGCCCCATTGAAGCTTGGGCCCACTGCAGAGCTATGTTCCCAGCATTTTTGAGCCGGCAGATCTGACATTTCCTCCTTAGTAAGCTCCTTGCAAGCATGCCATCCTCAAGGGTAACTCTGCTGGTCTGCGTGTGAGGGGTGCCCAAGAAAGAGGTAATAACTGACTCTTTACTGCACAGCAGTTGCATCTAAACAGATGTTAATTTTCTTGGAATAATACGTTAAAAGAGAATGCCCCAAAGTAAACCATTATCGTGTGTTATAAAACTCCAAAAGGCTTCAGTTTGGTGTTAACAGAAGTGACAAGCACTTGGAGAAGTCATTTAATCATCTAAGCAAAGTTACAAATAGATACGAGTAAATAGTGTGTGTGAGAGTAAAGATTTAAGCATGAATAATATTTACAGTAACTAAAGATAACATTACTAATATACCCACAAATAGAAGTATATATTTATATATTTATATATTGTACTTAATTAGATGCTCTATTAAGGGAAAGAAAAACAGAACACTACTTTTGTTGCTGTTGTTCATTTCTCATCTATCCTATTTTAACTGCCTCCAAAGGGACCAACTGCTGTATAGAATTCATTAGCTCAATCCATTTCAGTGCTATTGCAGACAGTTAGAAAACCACTGAAAAAGTTTAGAAGAGGACAGATAAAAACATTAGGATATGAGACTCAATCATACTTAATTCATAAAACAAAATTAAACATCTGTTTCTTTTTTTTTTTTTTTTTTTTTTTTTTTCCCTTTTGATTTCAACTTGGACAGAGGTTCCACTAGGCCACAAATGAGCAATAATGAAATTTAGATTGTTTTGTTTTCTTCTAAAGATTAAAATATGAGCTTCAAGTGCAATTCAAAACCCAAGTATTATTTATACTACATACTCCTTTCTACAACAGAACCTATCGGCAGGTAGTTTAATCAGATTTGAATAGATGCCTTATTTGCTTTGCAGAAAATTACTTTTGAATGAAAAATAAAAAGCTAGAAAGAATATTTTCTACATAATGTAGTTTTACAATGTAGTTAATGGAAAGTGAAGATACACTAGTGCAGACACAAATTTGTATCTTCAACTTAGATGCACTCAGGGATCCACCTTTTTTTTTTTTTGGTAGTAAAAATTCCATTTAGAACATTGGCTTTTAATGATTATAAAACATTGTAGGTATTCTTCAATATACAACTGAAAATTAAGACTGCATAAAAGAGCCTTCAAATTACCAAATGTTTCTACTATGGAGGAGAGACAATATTCATCAAGAATGCAAAATAACCCCAAACTGAATACCACTATTTGTACGGTCGTAGAAATCTGGAAACTTTTGATCGCAGTAGCTTTATAAATGATCTTGGAAACATCTCTTTTGACTCTTGTGCTGTGTACTTGAAATAGTTTTGTGGATGTGCCAGTACATCAAAGAGAGCTTTAATCAGTTTCTTGTCCTACGAGACAGCATATATATTAGATAAAAATACTGTTTGGATTTTTTTTCTGCACATCTTTTAAAATTAATGAACAATAATCTATTTTTTTTTTTTTTTCTTTTTGCAAAACTTGACTCTGGGTAAAGCCATATAACGAAACTACTTAATGTTGTGTGGAATTTTACACTGATGAATCTGTCTACTGTGCTTTTTTTTTTTTTTTTTTTTTTTTTTTCCTCCAGTTTGTTTTGCTGGAAGGTACTGAATTGAGCGGGTAGCAGCTGGGTTAACCACAAACCAGCTGTAGACGATCGGTATTAGCACTGCAAGCTACCTCTGGCTGCCCTTCCAGCCTCTTTAATGCTTTTGCTCAGGTCCTTCCCTCCATGAGGGTAAAAGAAGGCTGGTCTTCAGCAACATTTATCTCTTCAAAGGCCTTCTGCACTTTGGTAAAACCTTGATTCAGAGAATCAGCTGAGCCTGTGCCTGAGTCTCTCAGCACAGGAGTTGAAATCTGAGTGACATCAAAACTGTAGTCAGTGAATACTTGCAGGGTTGGAGCAGGGATGGCCAGGAGAGCTGGCTGTTAATCAGCTCCTCTCCTAAACTACACATTTAGCAGGCTGAATTTGGGTGGCAGCTCAGCAGCCTTTCCCCACAATTCTCTCCTATTTGTTGCTTATATCTTTTGAAAATCATTTCACGGACAGCCTGCAATGCTACATTATGTCTGTACCTTGTGAAGGCAGGACAAAAGTTTAGGTAGATACATTTTTTAATGCACAGCAAATTCTAACTTAATGACTCATTTAAACGAATTTTAGACTGAGCCTGAAGAAGACTCTTCAAACAATAGGTTTTTAATTCTTGTTTGAGCAATTATTCTAACATACAATCATGTTAGCATATGTTTCATTTAGATCCTGATTCAGCAGAGGATGTAGATGAGCTCAGCCCAGCTGAGCTACTGATTTTGTTACTACAAATACCAGCATAAACCTCAGAAGAGAGAGAATTTCATTTGGGGTCACATGTAAACTTTAAATATTATGATCCTACCAGGGTAGTGAGAGCTATCTTGGGAAAGTATTTAGTAAAATGAATCCTTGGCTAGCCTCAACTAAAGCAGAATTTTTGTACCTTTAGGATTTCTTGATGATTTTCTGATGCATATAATCGTCCATCTCGAACAATATCTTCTATTAGTTGTTGGTAATCCTCTGAAAAATAAAGATCTGTGAGCGACTGTTTGTGACATCCTTTGGGAGCATAATAGCCAGACAAACACTGATTAACTAGAGTTTCTCTTCAATGCAGAGCTGAGAAATTTAGTATCCAGTTCTTTATTTGGTGTCTCTCATCCTGCTGTAGTCCTACCTAATCACATTAAAATTTAAAATTTTGTACTGCTTTTGAACAGTAAGCTTAAATTACCTATATAAATATTAACTTGCCACAGAAAATTACTCCCTCCAGATAATAATGCTTTATTATCTGTATTTTACAGATGAAGAAACAGCGCCACATACAGAAAGTAACTGTCAAAGATTACTCGTTAAGTCAAGGACACAGTAAGGAACTGTCCCTGTTTTCTGCCCTGTGAACAGCTCTCATTTTAATTCTTGAATCAATGCTAATAACCAGCTTAATACAGATTTTCTTATCATTCACAAAATTGCTTTGGTGTTTGGAAAAGAGTTGGGCTGAGAGCCGCCAGAGGTATCATAAAAAAGTCTTAGTTTTGTTAAAACAGAATCATCCTGGAGTACAAAATACACAATTTATTGTATATTTCTATATGAGAAGCAAGACTGTTTTAAAACATGTTGGATTTATGAATCCTTAGTGAAAGGATCCTTTTGCATCATTGCTTTTCTCTATTGGACTTGTGATTTTATTAATGTATACTTTTCATGATTTTGTGGGTTACCAGTAGGGCTTGATGAACAGGCTTCCTGAAGTGCACAGAAATTCAGACTATTATTGTTATGCATATACTAAATGACTGTTTAAAGTGAGTCTCTTTGAACTCAGTGGGAGAAGGACAAAGTTTATAAATAATTCTGTGTAACTTGCCATCTGTCTTTCAAATATTAGGAAAATAACAAGTGTAAAATTAAGTATTATTTAAACCCGTTGTAAAGAGTTTGAAAGTAATGCACTGAAAACCAGAGATACATTGATTTTTTGGTCATTTTTTGCCCCCTCTCACCAATATAAGAGAGATTCTAAAGGACAATTTTCTGCAATTCAGATACAAGAGAAAGATGGAAAACAATCCCACTCTCACCATCGTAAGTGACATAGGGGACTTGAAATCCTTTGCCACTGTTTCCTTCATTTGACTTGAACTGAATCCATAGCTTCCTTGATCTTGAAGTAAATGCAATAGGTCTCTCATAAGTCTGACATGTTTCATATGTAGTAATTGAAGTAGGAGAAGCTACGAAAGATTAAATAAATAAATGTTCTTTATAAAATAACTTTTTGTACCCTTCCTGATCTTGATGTTAAAAATGCCAAATTGCCAAAACACAAACCTGGAGCCTGTCTCAGCCCACTTCTGCCTGTGTGTGTGTAAGTGATGTGACTGGGTGGTGAGTGGGCTAGAGAGAGGCCTACTTTAACATAACCATAGAAGGGAGAACATGCTATATTATACATACATAATACTGTGGTTGAGTCCATTCTTACAGTGCAAGTAAGTGGATCCAAGTGTAGCTCTGGAACTGCAATTTAGTTTTTCAACTGTAACATTAGCAGCTGATCTTCCATGAACGGTGATACATATTTTTAAGGGCTACTTTAAAAATTTTAAACATACAGTGATCACAAATCACAGCTCTGAAAAGCTCTGAAAATCTCCTCTTATTTTCTAGTGGCACTGTTCCTTCTTGTGGCACTGTTATTAGTTCTCAAGTGGAAGCCAAACTTTTCACTCATCTGCCTTGCTTTAGACACTGTTGGAACTACAATTCAGGATTAGAAGAACAACTTATTTGTTCTGCTACAATGTTTTGCTTTTTAAAAACTGCTCTAGACAGAAGTAATTTCCTCTCATCTGTAGTGAGCAGGTTTCTCTTTGTACTAATCTGATATACAGAGCTCTCAACACAAGCCCTCAAGGACAAAAAAGTCATGAAAATTGTTTTAGCAAGTGAAATATGCTGTTTTATCAAGTAAAATATGCTGTTTTAAACAAAGCTCCATATAAACAATTGCCTTTCAGGTTTGGTGCATCTTGGAGATTTAACAATAGATCACCAAAAGCTGGATGCCTGCACTGGACTGCAGGAGAAATACATCTCAATGGCGTCTTAACTTCAGAAGTAGTTGAATTAGCTTTGTAATCAAAGATAGAATACAATATCCACTCCACATAGAAGTGGGAAAACTTTGTATTTCTTGAAGGTGTCAGGTGTACCAAACCTATGTCACTGCACAGACACAGCAATAACTGCAGCATATATATATACTATATATACTATAGTATACTATACTATATATATACTATATGTTGCAAAGGACAACTAAGAGCATAATTTGTATAGATGATGGGAAATTTCTCTTCTAATATAACACAGCATAGCTGTGTTGACTTCTAGAGTGGTGGTGATTTATCCCACATGATAATTGGCCAGAGAGAAGCCCATTAACTGCTTTGTGATTCAGCCAAGACACTTGAATAATTAATACCACTGTGTTAACTGTTATTAGTACAGCATTCTGTTTTAACATGCTGTGCCAGTTCATTCAACAGTCCTTTCAGAAACACTGAAAAGATGAATACAATTATTCCTTCAAGACCAACTTTCCACTTAGTCTGTTTACAGGAAATATTCACATAGCCCATATCTGGCAACTTACCACTTTTTCTCATTACTAAAACATCACCACATTCATCTTCAATTGGAAGAAATATCTCAGGTACTACGATGAGTATTCTTCTTTTTGGGGGTGGATTTATATTCCAAATGCATTCAACATTAGCTGGGTAGTCTCCAGGATAGTTGGGTGATTCAATATAGCCAGTGTAATCACCAAGTTCTCCTCCACAGTGCTGGTCTGTATAAAAACATAAATCAGTATTTGCAGTAACCGATTAGCTAATTTGAGGTGTTTTTCCAGATCTGTCAAGAGCAAGTCTAAACTCCTTCCTGTGGCTTTAGAAATGGATACATTCTTCAGCTGCCTCTTTGTGCTTAGCATGGAAAGCCTTTAAAGGAATGCTCAATCTGCAGCACTGCTTCAACTGATTCACAAAACCTTAACCTTCAATGTATAGAACGATTCAACCCTTCACTCATACTGCTTTGACATTTGATTAAGAAACCAATGCAGGTAAGTAAATATGATCCCATTGTGGAGGTACAGTTGTTATGATTGAGACCATGCTGACATGCAGGTTTTCTGACTGAACTTCACATGCTTTTTAACCTGATTTAGCTGAATGAGCATGATGATTCTAATAGGTAACCTTGGTTACAGATTTACCTTGCTTTATTTTAGATTAAACCAGTTACTAAAGAATCCCATTTGGCAGATCAGTTTTGCATTCTGAACTTTCAAAATTCCTATTGAATTTGCCACAAAAGTGTGATTCACCAAGTTACTTAAGCTTGACCTCTCCAGGCCTACACATCTACATAAAACTAAATAAATATTTAAATATTTTGCTTAATCCAAGCCTCAAAAATTCTGCAAGGTCAGAAGCTGGCTTGAAAACAGAAAATATCTAAGCCAGTAAAGTGACTGTGGATGTGTTTGCTTTACTGGAAATTATCAAATTTCTTCAAATTTTTTCTTATTATCTAATTTTTTATCAAATTACATTAGAGGTGACAAACAGCTTCATAAGTATACAACACATAATCAGAATACAAACTTATGGTAGCCTTGCATATAAATATTTAATTTAGGTGACATTACCTAATCATTATATTGAGGTTCTTTTAAATTAGCATGGTAGGCATGAAAATAAATGCTTGCCTAGAAGAATCAGTCATTCACAAAAGATCAAATAAAATTGCACTGGAAACCTCGGAGATACTTAAAATGATAATTAAAGATAGAAAGCTGAGTACTGAAAAAAAGCCTACGAGAAGATTTCACTGTCATGAGCGATTATCTGGCATTTACAAAAGTATGCATATCTCCTATTATTTTATAACGATTAGTAGAAGTTACGTTGATAGAAGACATTGTGCTCTACAGAGTCACAGAGGAATACACATAACTGCAAAACTTATGGGACCTGGGAATCTGAAAGCTCAATAGTCATAACTCACAGAGGGCACTCTACAAAATTACATTAATGCTAAAACAATTATATGTGTCAAGTGATATGTTTCCAGGTTTTGTTCTCATTGCTTTCACATTTTTTCCTGTTCCAAATGGCAGTGGGTATAAGCTCACAGAGATATACTGAACTGGAGTCCAGACTGACAGACGGAACCTTCAAACTGGTGTTCAGATCCACAGAAATGCGTCACCTCACATCCAATCTATATGTAACTTACTTTTGCAGTGTGTAACATTAGTGGAGCCATCAAAATCTGTACTTGTGTTCCCAGGGCAGGTGATGCAGTAATTTTGGCCAAACTCAGGCTGGTATGTTCCTACAGGGCATCGGATACATCTGTGTGTTGTGGAGTTGTAGTAGTGTCCAGGAGAGCAATGAACTGCAAAGTATGAGATATATTATTTTCAGGAAGTAACAGTCTTCAGTGCAGAGACAGCTTCCTTCTACCCTGGACATACCGCATGATCCCATACTGAAATATATTTACTAGGCCATAAAAGGCAAAAAAGACATCAGCTCACTCTATTTCCAATTACAAAGGACCTTCTAACTAGAATCCTTTTCTGAAGACTACAGCTAAATCCTCATGAACTAGTAACACATGCTACATATGTCTCTCACTGTATTTAATACAGTGGTTTCTAATAAGTACATAAAAAATGGAAGCTGATACATATTGCCTCAATGACAAAAATGTCTTTCGCAATAGCAAGAGAGAAGTTTCCATTATGTATGTTTGCCAGGATCAGCATTTCAAGTAATCAGCAATTCAAGTAACTACGCCAAAGTACATTTAGGCAGATTCCTTCTTCACTATTTGCACTGGAGGCTGTCATCATTGGAAACACATGTTGCACACTTACAGTTTGTGCCCAGCCCATTCGTCAAGAACCCTCAACTTCATATAATTTCTGTAATGTTTAGTTTTTCTAATTTGGTAAATTAAAAATAGGCAACATGTGAAAACCAAAGCATTCTCTGATGCAAGTTGATTTCTTGCCATGCAGTGATGCTGATTTACTTTCCAGTTGCAGTGCTGATGTAATATGTGCCTGTGATAAATTTCAAAGAATGCCATAAAGCCTGCTCAGTCTCCACAACCTCAGGAGATCATGCCCACATTTATGTATTTCCTGAGCATTTAATTTAATCACACAGAATGTTGCTACATGCAGTAACTGTGTTTGTTTTGGAGACTTTGGAAGTCCCTTCATACTGAAACTTACAAACAAAAGGGCAAGCAGCAGGAAAATGAATCATAGAAAGATTTGAAGTTCAAAAATTCACAGAATCACAGAATTTCTAGGTTGGAAGAGACCTCAAGATCATCGAGTCCAACCTCTGACCTAACACTAACAGTCCCCACTAAACCATATCCCTAAGCTCTACATCTAAACGTCTTTTAAAGACCT